>CM051234.1:333769324-334409324 GCA_027917425.1 Gastrophryne carolinensis | reverse complement strand
TTAAAGTAATGTTTGGGCTCCTGCTGCTGCTGCCAACTCCAGGGTGTGATTCATCCAATTTTTGGGCTCCTGCTGCTGCCAACTCCAGTGTCTCTTTAAAGCAATGTTTGGGCTCCTGCCCCTCATAGTGATGCCACTTCAACTCTCTGCAATTGTGCCGCTCTGCGATTCTATTAGCGATGCCTCTGATCTGCATGTGATATTTATTCAAAGTATTATTTAACTAACCCAGCACGCATCCTGTGCGTGTTACAGCAAGGCAGAATGGTTTACAACCCTATTGAGGCTCTAGGAGGCTCAGAAATAGCCGTTTTTAATAGCGATTCGTCGCGAATTTATTCGGGTCGAAACGATTTTTGTCGGAAAATTCGGCGAATCAGTCGAATCGAATTTTTCAAAAGTTTGCTCATCTCTAGCTATTTTTATAGCTATATATATGTTGAAATTTATGTGAGTGTAATGTTATGACTTTTAAATTAGTTATTATAGATGGAATGATCTATATTATAGATTTATAGTATTACTAAATCATATTTTTGTGACTAATAGATATGTTATAGGATTTTAAATTTATTAAATATTCACCATGATAATTATCCCCAGGATAACAATTCTATAGTCGATAGAATGTCATTTAAGACAAATAATTATTCATTTAGTTCCAGTTAATGCTGAATAATTATGCGGGGACGATACACCTGGGTATATATGGGTATATGTAATTTCCCAATCCTAGATTTTAAATATTTTTCCAACATAGTGCAAAATTCATTTCTTATCCTACACTGACCCCTTGTGGCCGGAGATGGAATTGGTCAAGTCACCGGACACTTAGCCATGCCCCAATGACCTCATGTTTGCAAGAGGGATGGATTTTAGATAAGAAATTTAAATATAATGGGGATAATTCTTAAAGTGGACCAACACCCAGGGGTGATCGGCCCGGAAATCTATAGGGACGCGCGGGAGGCGGTGGCGGCGGCGGAAGCGGCTTGTACGTTCCTGTCCCCCGCCTGGACGTTGGCGGGGATTGGCTGCGGCGTTCACGTGGGAGCGGGGAGAGGTGAGTTTTTGGGGGTTTCTGGGGGGTTTCACACAGCGGGGCACCCCCGATCGGGGTGCCCCACCGAAGTGGACCAAAACCCAGGATAGTCAAAATCCTGGGTGTTGGTCCACTTTAAGGGCAGGGATCATCAAGAGAGAGCAGGATTCACCAGCAGAGATCATCAGCAGAGGTCAACAGAAAGATCCCAATCTCAGTGACCAGCATTCAAGCTCTCAGCTCTTTCAGCTTCTAGCTAACCTTGTGACTGCATATCAGATCTACATATCCCATAGGCCTTGCATAATTGAAGACCGACCTACCATAGAGATTCTGGTAACGTATAGTTCTAATTTATTAACAGTTAATCAGCTGGGCATTGCGAAATTTCTTACTGGAACACATCTTCCCGTGAGCTAAATTCCAGTCCAGTAATTGAACTATACTATCAAAATATCTTTGGTTGAATTTTATACTTGTCGGAGCATTGTGTCCTGGGGATAATTATTTTTAATCTTTAAATTTGGTATAGCAATTAAGTTAAATTGTCTATTAGATCGATTTAGGAATTGATTGAGTAAAAGGATATTTTATGGTACTAGTAGTGAGCCATCTTGTGGCTAAATTTGATAAGTGCAGGATATATTGGTTTATTGATTACTATAATTGTATTTATAATAAATGTTTGTTATTTATCTTTAACCGTGAATTTGATTTTATTATTGCACTGCTAAATTACCTCAAGAGATCTCTTTTATAAGGTGTTTTATGTCCGCCTTAGAAATTTAACCCTAGCTATAGATTCATCCTTATGAGCTTTGCTTCATAAACCCCGACAGCGTGGTGTGGTTCGCCTCCTCCCTTGGTCATGTAAGTGCCCTCCGGGGCGGCATGGTTCTATGTTTTTCAGACTGCGCATGGCACTGACTCCACCCCTCTTGTCCCATTATGTCTTTCAGACGCCAAGACTTTGTTGCCTTCCCCCGGCCTAACACATATTACAGCGGGTCCACCTTACAAATTCTCCCACATTACTAGCGGGTTTTGGGGCATCCAGGGTTGCCTATTGCATAAATCCCTGCGTCCATACTGCTTAATAATCACCATATGAAGGCATTTCAGAATTATGTAACCGGGGTCCCTCCGGGACGTGACCGGCTGTGTGCAGTGTGTGGCCAGCCCCTGGCTGAGGCTGACAGGGCACAGGTCTGCGGACAGTGTGCAGAACAGGCAGGTTTGCTAACAGAGGAACCTCCCTTCCTTACTCCCGTCTCCCAAATATCACTCATGACGAGTCCCACTCGAGCGAGGATGACCTGCAATCAGTGCCGCGCGTGTTGCCCGCGGCGGAGCAGGTGCTTTCTGGATTGGCGGAGCGTATGGGCCCTGGTAAAAAGCGGTCCCTGACGCCTCCTGGCTCCCCGGTTCCTGACAATACCGATGACTCTGCTGATATGCAGGACCCTGACCCTTCTGAGGAAGGTGAGCTATTCTCAGATTCGGGCTCCTCGCATGGGATGCCCGGGGGCTGTGATGATTCTGAGCCCAGTTCCTGGGGTCTGTGTGACACAGATGAAATCCTTATTAAGATTTTTGAGGTTTTGTCAATCTCCGCACCTGGGGAGATCCCCAAGCCTAAGAGGGAGAGTTTCCATACAGCGCCGCCGCGCTTGGAGTTCCTAGAACAGGAACATTTCCAGAATCTTATATCCCAAGAATGGGAATCGCCTTGTAAGCTTAAAGGGGTTCCAGGGGTCTGGGAATGGAAGTACCCTTTCCCTCCTGATGTGGTTAATTTATGGTCAGCTCCCCTGGTGGTGGACGCACCGGTTATAGGGGTCACAAACCCCCCTTTCATGACTGCTCCTATTTACCATACCCTTCGGGATGCCGAGGACCGGCACATTGACAGACTGGCTTCACACGCCTTCTCGTGTGCTGGGACGGCTCTGCGCCCGGTTTGTGCCGTGGCCATCACTGCGGTGGCCGCCAGGACTCTTGTCAGAAAAATACTAGATCACCGCCCTGAGGACCTCCCTTGGGGGGTGTTTAATGCGCTATCAGACTGTGAAGCGTTTGTGAAGTTTATTCTATCAGCACTGGATGACACCATTAAGATGTGTGCTAGAACCTCAGCCCTTGCGGTAGATATTCACCACCTGGTCTGGCTGCGACAGTGGGGTGCTGACGAGGCTACAAAAAAGGCTCTCACTTGCCTTCCATTCAGAGGACGGCGGTTGTTTGGGGCCCGTTTGGACCTTTTTGGTAAAAAGGGTAAAGCGCCCTTGCGCAGAAGGCCGCTCCGGCCTCCACGAGGCAGGGTCACGCCTCCATCTCCCTACGTTAGTGTCAAACGCGAATCTGAGGTGTGCTTCCAGCTGTTCGGTGTGGATTTCCACCATGGGGCAGGCAGGCAGCGCCTTCTGGCAGGACTAAGTCCAAATCTGCCAAGACCTCCCAAGCATGAAGGGGCGCCCTCGCCCTTCTGGGCGAGGGGACTGCTGCAGCAGCTGTCTCCCATCCAGGAATATACCTTTTCCTTCTGGTGGTTCCAGGATGTAATTCCCCTGGACACAGGATGGCTTTTGCTGGGCGGTCCCTCTCAGTGATTGTCAGGGAGCTTCTAGCCCCTGCTTTTCCTTCAGGAATTGGCGCAGGCCGGACTGGGCCTACGGTGTTTGGGCTTACTTACAGGTTGCCCTTAACGGTATGGGGCTATGGCCTCTATATTATCCTTCCTCCCTCCCTCAACAGTATGAGGCTGTCTGGGCCACGTTGGCCTATGGCAGGCTTGGCAATTCTACCTTTACAGGTAGTCCCTATATGACACCTCTGTCTGGGGTCACGGGCTCCCTGTGCAGGGGGGGCTTCCGGCCTCTTGCGAAGTACTAGATCTTCTTAGTTTCCCTTGTGTCTGCTGGACACCAAGACCATTTCTAGATAGTGTTGCAGGACCAACCCTGCGGATTGAGGCATTATTTGGGGCCTCTCTTTCGTTCCCAGGCTACTCGCCATGGCAAGACTGGGGGTGATGTCTCCGACACGCCTGGGGGGGGCGTCTGCGTTAGGACCTACCGGGTCATCTTCCTTACTCCCCAGTCTCTGCGTCAGGCCGAGTGGATAGGTCGGCCGGCGGTGTCCCCTAGGAGCTACTGGATGGTTGCTCAGTCACCTCATTCCCTCATGGTCCCTTATCCGCTATTCCCCATTCCTGGGATTCGGTTCAGGCTTGCAGCCTTCTTCTCTGGCAATAGGGGACCCCTGGTTACGGGGGCTCTGCCGAGCCCTTGGGCTCTTCGGCGCAGTAGGTTATTGAGCTTACATATGTTCCAGCACCCCGGTGCTTGGTCTGTGCTCATGCCCCCTTGGTAAGGTGGTTCCTCTTGAGCTTCCCATATTTAAGGGCCCCGTCAGGGGGCACCCCCCTTCCTTACTAGCATCTTCCAATGAATGGTCACCCTGGGTACCAAGTCTCGCAGGTTTGGCGGGGGAAGGGAAATTTCTTCCACAATCCCCGTGGTTTCTAGGTAGGGTCCCCTAGAGGGTCCATCTTACCTGCTGGTTTTGTTGAAACGGTGGGCCCCCCGTTGACTCTATATGGCTGGACTTCTCCTCCTTTAGGATCGGTCGGTTTATTGGGGGACTCCTGGTCTGTGGAATGACAATGGCCTGTTTTACTACTGGTCTAAAGATTGTGGCAGGATGCTCCCTCTGGAGGGTCCCTGCCTTGGGCGGGGGTCTACTCCCCTGCTTCTCAGCGGTATTCGCTTCAATGGATGCCCTTAGCGGCAGGTTATGCTATCCGGGTGTCGCCCGGGGAGCCTAGCGTGGCTCGGTGGGGTCTCCCTCCTAACACAGGGGCTCTGCCCTTGTTTCTACTGTCCCAGAATATTCTGACTCTGGTCATGGGGGCTGAGTATTTTAGGCATAGACTTGTTTTTTCATATGCCCTCTCTTCATCACCCTACTTGTGGGTTCTGCGTGCGGTTGGCCTGATAGAGAGTCCCGTGAGATGGAGGGCCTGGATGGCCTTGGGAGCTGTGGCTCGCAGAGGCCTCTGCTGAAGTCTGCTGACCTGTGCGCTCTCTTTCAGGAGTGCGGTTCTGCCCTTGTCAGGCCCCTTCCTTGTCCCAATATAAGGTCTCCTGTCTGGGGATTAACAGCCGATTCATTCACCCATTGGTGACGGGCCTTGTCTTCTGGGTGACTTAGTATGAGGGGGGCTGGGAGCTAGCTCACCAGCTTCCCCTTCCTCCGTCTATGGGGGTTTTTTGTTCACCTATATTGATTAGCATGAGCCTTGGTCTCTTCCCTGTTAGACGTTCTCGGTTCCCAGGACCTTTAAAGTCATTACAACGTAAGTTTGGGGTTGACTCCCCATCTGGGGACTCTGAAGGTGCAGGTTCTGTCCTGGTCTTTCCTGCAGGAGTCTGGTTCTGTCGCCCCCTCGTAGGGAATTCTTTTGGGGATTGCTTAGCTGCATCTCCCAAGTAGTTCCATGGTCCCTGTGGGGATCAATTTTCATTTTTTACCCTGCGGACTTCCTGGGGACTTTTGCTGGATGCTGTCTGAGCTGCCCTGTAGTCCAGCTCGCTTCTCTGGGGCCTCCTGACTCCGTCAGACATGTGCCTGAGACGATGGATCTGGTTACTTACCCTGGCTCGATGTGTATATATATATATATATATATATATATATATATATATACACACACAGATATATACGCCTACAGGCACCCCATGCCTGGGGGTGTTTCCTCAGGTGGTCTGTAGTATCATTTCCTCAGGTGGTCTGTAGTATCATTGCTTTAGTCCTTTAGTCTAGCTATGGACTTTATTCTTAATAATCCTAATATGAGGGCCTACATTCCCTCTACAGGTGTTGCAATTCTCCCCATGTGGGCTTTCATGGCCCTTAGGGGGACTGTTGCTCTTGGAGTCTACGGGCGCCTCTTTATGTATGCACCTGATATCTACTTCCAGCGCCATTGCGCCCTTTGGATTAATCCTTCTGGATGTCCCCTGATCCTGAGTGAAGCCTCGGCTTCCGGATAATTAGGGGTCTGTATTCCCGCCTTGGTCGGGTGACCTGTTCTGTTTCCCTTAGGGGGTGTTACAAGTTTTGCCAGAAGGTTTCCTTGCCTGTGAGCTGGTTGGGTCATTACACTGACCTATGTTCCTTTTCAGGGGAAAGAATCTTCCCTTTTGCTGTTTACTCCGTTATATTGGTGCTTGGGTACCACTGGCCCTTCAGCACCAGGGTTTTTTCTGTTGATTCAGTTGCTAGACTTATGGCCTGTCTCTGTTCATACCTTCATGCTCTGGTTATGAGACTGACGTTAGAGCCTTTGCTCATGTCATGCCTGTTGCAAGTTTTGCAGGTGACAGCGCCTTTACTGTCCGCTGTGCCTTGTTTTTTCCTGGGGATCCCACCCTGCTTAGGGACACATGTTATTACTATTCGGGAGCAGGACGTGCTGTATGCTTAGAATAACACAACTCTGTGAAGTACTCACCTGTAGAGTTGATATTATATGCATACAGCACGTCCTGCTCCACCCCACCCTGGTTCACTTGTTCTGGATCCCCTGTATGGTGATTGTTATCATTAGATATTCTTACCAGTTCGTCTGGGTGGTTTGTTCCTCCCGGCTTCTCTTTTCACTGCTTTTCAATGCTGGGGATTTGTGGGAGGTCCTTCGGTATATGTAGGGCCGGGAGGAGCTTGTTTTCTACATGTCTGCAGTGCACGGCGCTTGAGGCGGAGGATTACCCACAAGTTATTACTATTCGGGAGCAGGACGTGCTGTATGCATATAATATCAACTCTACAGGTGAGTACTTCACATAGTTGTATTATTTCATCTATTGTGTTGTTATTTATGGATGTCTTTTCACTGGGCGCTGGAATCAGATAGTCTTGTATAATTACCTCAAATTAATTTCAAGCATGCCGGCCTTTTTAGTACGGTTTTTGCTTTAATTTAATAGGGTTTTCTGTCCTCTCTAAGGTACTGACTGAAACTAACTGTCAGTGAGTAGCAAAGCCTGCTTATGGTTTATTGAATGATTCTGGATCTTGCTATTTGGGCATATTGATTTAAGAATCTGTGCCTTTTGTCTATTTGCATTTAGTCCTTACTTTCTGATGTGAGTTTTTAATCACATCTTTGGTTCTGACTTTGTGCTCTCCTTTACTGAATGTTTACTGAGCATGTTAGTTTCTGCAGCATGTCTGCGTTTCAGTGTTCCCTCTAATGAGGGCTGCATATGCTTACTGCGCATGCTGTTGTCTGCAGCACTTCCGCGTTCCAATGCTCCCTCCAATGAGGGCTGCATATGCTTACTGCGCATGTCAATGTCTGTAGCATTTCCACGTTCCAGCGCTCGTATGAGAGCGAGGGCTGGTTATACATATTGGGCCGTTTTTGTCATTGTGATATTGCTGATTTGACACGTGATTCGCTGTTGCGATCACGTGTCTTCACGTCTCCTAGCGACGCTGAAAGGTCCTTGGCGTTCGCAGAAGGTAATCGCTTTACTTGTGATATGGCTAGTAAGTATATCCTTATCAATAGTACTCTGGAGATGTTGCAGATTTCTGAATCATATAATCAGTCAATCCTTTTGAATTTGCGACACATTAGTATTATTATTCTTTGGATATCTTTGCACGTTCACGTGACCGGAGTATCGCGGTAACGATACTGTTTTCTATGTATTTATTCTCTGCCGCTCTGCCTCGCCACCAGCCTAGTAAAAGTTGCCTAGCAGCGACGAAACGCGTCGGTGGTGGCGAACAGTGGAGCCTGTACTTTTAAAGAAAAGGAGCTTTTTAATCCATTTTTCAACGGTACCGTTTTATATGATCAATCGGTTTGGCTATCGGATTCCAGGGCCGGTGAGATCGTGATTTAAACTACATGCTGGTTTTACTTGTATGTTTGTGAGTGTATTTTGATCACTATTAATTAAAGTTACTGAGTTTTGCGGAATTACACTATATTTTGGTATTTTGTGTTTCTTGTGCACCTATGGTTGAATTTGGACCCTACCTATGATTGGCAAGCACACATTCTAAAGTGGAAATCATTGGAAGCCTTTCTATCGCAGTTTGGGCTTTTTTGAAGGCACTTTACTTACGTGCAGCTGGTAAAAGTTTACATTGCTGGTGGAGGATTCCTCTTTGTCACCTTGTAGTGTGAAGTGCATGCACCGAGGGATACCATCAACTGCATTGCTTGGCCAGTTCTGTATATATTTTCTATATTGCTCTGTGTTTACATTAATTTATATTTATTGTGTTTATTGTGTTCCTTTGAGATAAGGACTTTTCACTTCGAGCAAAATTTAGCATTGACTTACTAATGATAGTGCATATATAATTCATCATCTTAGCGCGGTGCTATGTATTAATGTTTATATCTCTGTAAATATTTGTACATTATTTTTAGTGTAGATCACTAAATGAGATTTGTATGCAGAACATCATGTGGCACTAAAGATTCCAATATTTATGAGATCTTTTGGAAAATGTAGTAAGACATGTTTATTTGTGTATTTCTTAAATTCCCTACCTACCTACCAGAAGATAAATTGAACTCTAAACATTGTGCATATAATACCAAATATGCATTCTAAACTGACTTAGTTATGCAATATATTATTTGCCTTCAAAACTGAAGCATATGTTCAATGTAAAAAAAAATGCAGGCCACAGATCAGACCCCTCCCAAGCCCTGTACTACCTACCCACACACCTCCCCTATCTAATCTTTTTATCCAACATTTTTTTCTTGTACTCCTTTGTCACATAAACAATTGAAAGAATAGAGTACAGGAAAAGGATCCCAAGCACACCAGTAACACAGTAACCTTAAAGAGAAGCAGCAAATTGCAAGCAAAAAAGTCTATAAAAGCCAATTGCAAGTGTTGAAATATATTGAATTGTATCAGTATTGAACTGTTTGGAGGAGGCTTTTAACCCTCCCCCCACCCCATGTGCTGCATTCAAGAAATTTGTATAGGCCAAATGGAGCTCTCATAGATTAGAGTTAGTACTGCACCTACACAGAGGCACCTTTGTGTTTGGTGGTGCAACATACCTCTGCAGATGTGTGCCAACAGAGACCTCTGTTTTTAACTAAATTTTAGAGACAAATTTTAGGATTCTTTTCTAGCTAACAGGGCTGACTGCCGTAGCTCCTTCAAAGGATAACTATCCTTACTTAAATTAAAAAAAAAAAAAAAACCTTTCCTTTTGTACTGGTACTTATGATGAGTGAGGGATTGTGGTCTGTGCTCGTAATCTTTGTGAGCAGATGATTACTGCCCACACTGCTTCTGTCAGGTATTACATGTCTGACAAAACAGAAAGTATTGTGTCTGACAGGAGGACTGTAGTATACAAACATAATATTTTCAGAGGTTTCAAATGATTATTGTCCTTTGTAATGCTGGGGTGCAATATATTTTACATTTATGAGTATATTTTCAACCATTACATTTTTTAAGGCAAATAAATCGCACAAATATCTCAAATCTCATTGTACTCCATTTGTCTAAATAAGTTCCTATAGCAGTTATTTCAAAGAAATATCAAATATGTACTTTAAAAAGTTAATTACGGTATATCTTGCTTAAGAGAACACTACAAGTGTTTCCAGGCTCTGCTAGAACGAAGTCGTCTGCTTCACTGGCTTTCCCAAAAGGGGTGTCCTTGTCCGTCTGCTGCCCAAAGTTCATCCTTTCAACTGCGGTGTGACTTTGTCTCATGCAAAACTAGCTCAGGTCATCTCTGATTGACCCATCTCGAATCAAATAGGTAACATGGAAACTAGCTGAGGCTAAAACCTACCAAACCTGTTCTCACAACTAAAGAATCAGCCAGGTTGGTTCACAAACCACATACAACTTGGGTTAGCTGCTGTTCCATATACAGTGCCATTTTGATTGTATGAGATTTTAAAATTTTTTGGGGGGGGGACGAAAAACATAGCATTACATCTTTTAAGAGTTATTCCCACTCTTTTCACTGAAACGGAAAGGGGCCACATCATGCCTTGAATCCCATTGTAGTTAATGCGACTGGAATAGCTAGTCTGTGACTGAAAGAGCAGGGGCAACCATTGATCACGGTGGTCACCACTGCACAGTAATGTGGGCTTGCTCACTGCAGGGTTACCGTAAATTTCGGGACCTGGTAAGATTAATTCAACAAAGGTCTAATTGGATTAAAGGTATTTTTAAGATAGTTTTTCTTAACCTGGACAGGGACTTTAAATGCGTCTGTGACGGAGGGGTACACAGAGTAGCGTAAATGGGGCCTTTTTACAGCTCATACAATGCAGTGCAGGTGCACTTCCTGCACCCATTCAAGTTACTCCCCTGGATACACTCTGTCGGTTTAGTTTACTGCCAAGTGGCAGTATACTTCCAGCATAACAACAGGGCTGATTTATCCTTTTTTGAACAATATAAAAGGCAGAAGAACAGGCAAGCAGAGAGAAAAATCAGATACCCCCCCCCCCATGCATAAACAGGGTGTATCTTACACAATGTGATGCCGGGAGGTGGGTTCAGTCCACCAGTCGGTTCAAAAGAAGGTGGTCATGCAAAAAAAAAATGGCCTATAGAAAAGGATTCCCTGCAGGATGAATCAGCTGTGTGCGGGATAAGGATAGAACATTTAAGGTTATTTTATCCTCTTCTACAAAACTCAGTGCAGTGAGGCCAATAGCCTATCTTGACATCAATACCATAAGTAGATTCTTCCTTGACATGGTGATTTGTCACTCCATGGGGTCAATTCAGAGCCAGGTGAGAATTCTCACTCCATATTATGAGAGAAAACTGCCATTGACTGTTATTGTCTACCTTGGGGCTGACTCAGAGCCAGGTGAAAATTTACACCCCGTAAATAATGAAAGTCATTGGCAGTTTTCTCTCCTAAAAAGAAGTGATTATTCTCACCTGGCTCTGAAACAACCCCCATGTTGTCACTTCTCAAGAGTCCAGGTGTAATCTTAGGATCATGTGTAGCTAACTGGCTATAAAGCAAATATTACACAATGCGCATTCTGTGTGGGTTAGTCAAAAGCAGCACGACTTCCATTACTTATTGAAGTTGCTTTTATAGTTTGTATGTAGCTGATGAGGACAGTAGAGCACATTTGCTCAAAGTTTCATACAACATTGAGAATCACGCTTGAAATACCTTTATTCAATTACTGTATACACGAAGTCAGGTTTCTTTTGAATTAGCACAACAGATATAGAGGATGGACCTGGATAATGAAACCCTTCACAGACAAAAACTCCAGTGTTATTTTGGGACAGATTACCTTTACTATTGTTTCTGGCAGGCTTTTTTTGACACATTTTAATTAAATGCTTAAAGCTTTGCAGATTTCTATTCATACAGTACATCAGGCTTGATAAATAAATGCTGAAACATTGATTTTCTTCATTCGCTGTACCCTTAGGTTGTATTATTAAAAGGCATTCAATTTAAGGTAGAAACGGATAAAAAAAAGGCTTTTTATCCCGGTGTTATAGAGGTCAACCACACAGTTAATTCAAGATGTCGGAAAATGTAAATCAGGGCTTAGTATTCCACAAGAACCAAACATCTACAAAAAATCCATTTGAAAAGTGAATTCCATACATATACTGCGCCCTCCTTTATTAAAGGTCAATAGTTAATTTTCTTTTAATTATTATTTGTGTAATGTACACCCTAGTTGAAGAAAATAGATTGAATGGGACCATATGTCTTTGTCTTTAAAGCTTCTAAATTGTATTTTTGGGAGAGAAAACATGAGGCTGAATAGGCATCACAACATCACATCAACAGTTATTGTAACAGTAATGCTAATTACCAACTACCAAGGTTGAATCTTTGAAATGAAAAATAACACAGAATAAGTTACTTGTTAATAGAATTTACAGGTATCTTCCCAGGGGCGTACATAGCCCTGATGGGGCCCCTTCATCAGCTGACCCGCACAAACCCCCGTGGACACTCACTTGCACGGTCCGACGGAGATGCAGGACACGTGCGCAGCAAAGGTGCGTGTGGTAAGCACCGGTGAAGGGGCATGCGCAGTGCAGACAGAGAAGTGGGGCCAGTGCGCTGCGTCGAGTACGAGCGGGAAGGAGGCAGTATGGCTAGGTAAGTATTTAGGGGCAGGTACATACCGTAGGGGCGATGGAGGAAGGGTGCCCCAGGCCCCCTTGTTCCGCTGGCCCAGGGTCATGTGTCTGCACTGCCACTATGGTATGTACGGCCCTGTATCTTCCACAATGGCGCCAAAGCAACAGGATAATCCAGCTTTCTGGAACAGAAAAGCAGCCTTAGTGACCCATCTATTTCTGTGTGTTCAGTGTTTTCCAACAATTCAAAGACAAACATCACACAAATGCAATTACACTTCTTTGACAACATCATTTTCAATGACCTACCATCTATAAAAAAAGGTATTGGGGAAAACATTATAAATAGCAAATGTGTATATAGCACTGGCCAGTGCTATTGAAGAAACTCAACTAACATTTTTTTTCCTGATACAATAATGAGACGCTTTCAATTTTCCAAGGTAAATAAATCTGATACATTTTTTTGTTTCTTTCCACATTAGATATGAAGCAGAGCATAATCAATAAAACCTTTGTGTCTTGTTTACTTGATCATTTGGTCATCATAATTATTGCTAATAAACAGTGATGTATATTTTCTGCCATGCAAGCCCCATGTGTATGCTGACCAGGGCAGGCTCCAGGTTTACGTGGTCCCTTGGGCAAGAGACCATCAGTGGGTCCTAGTGGTGTGTCATGTCACCTTTCTGCGTTGCTCCTTCTCTGCTGCTGATCACCCTCCAGTTCTCGAAGTTGCAAAGTTGAATGCGGTGAGCAGCAGAGTGACTTGTAGACGGACACTATGGTAGAATTAACTGGTCTACTGGAACATGCCTTCAGAGTGTCTTATCATCTCAAACATGGAGGATCACATGAGGAAGCAGCAACAATATACTGTAAATTTTAGGAAATACATACAGGCTAGAGAAACTACACATTAGTATAAGATACAGCGCTATCTACGGTTCTATTAGTGAATGCACTACACATAATAAGCTGAAACTGTTTATCTATTACTGCCTTCTCTACTGTCACCAATCATCCTCTAGTCCTTACTGTTTCCTCCACTGCTGATTATTATTCTTCAGACCTGCCAAATGCCCTCCATTACTAATAACCATTTCCACTGACCACCCTCTTTTCTTCAGTCCAGCCATAAGCAGGGTGGAATTTTGTGTGTGTCTGGACAGGGATTTTAATATTGTAATTGTTACATATATAACATTTTTGCTTTTCATACAATTGTGCATGTGCATTTTATGCGTGCTGTCTCCATGAGCTTGAGTGTGAGGGTGATCAACATACAATAGAACCTTAAAAGGAATGACCACCCTAAACCAGCCTGTTTCTTGGCTGGTGGTTGATGTAAGCAGCAGTTCTTTTGTTTTCAAGATTCATTTTCTGTCTCTTTTTTGTCCTTCAGTAGAGTTTGTCCACCAACGTAATAATATACTGCTCGTCATTCTCTGATCTCTCTCGCCCCCTCCCTTGTGATCATTTGCCAATCCCCTTGCTGCTCTCTGAGCTGTGTCAAACAATCTTTCTGCACTGACTGTGGCTACTCCTTTAAGTCTCAGCTTCTAAAGTGTGCACACAGTCTTGTCTCCCTGCTATACATCTTCCCTGCTCCAATTCGAACTTTAGCCTCGATTCAAAGACACATTCGTCCGGACTTCCGTAGCTGTCGGGGAAAGTTTTGGTGGGTGTTAGTCTTTTTTTTGCTTTTTTTCGTCCATTTTCTACTCGCACGAACGTTCGGGAAAATGTGTATATGCTCTTTCGATGAACGGAAGCAAATCGGAACATTTCCAAACAAAATCGGAAATTTTCCGTTCGTTCAGATAACTTCCGTTGTTGGGATGGTTTCTGTCAGATTCAGAGAGCTGATTTCCGACGGATCACCACCCTATAAATCCGTTTCATTTCCGATCCACTTACGAGACCTTTGAGGGCTCGGATTGCTATTGTTGAACATGTTTTGTGGCTATGTGGAGGAGTCTGCGCGCCTTTAGCACCAAGGCATTGCATGTATCAGCATGGCCGAGGCCATAAATTGTATAGCAATGCATATCTTAATCAATACATTTCATGTATGCCTTATAGATGCATTTTAATGCTGACCTTAATTAGTCCTTAGTATGTAAACATTTATTTTCCCACATATCCATATAATTGCTATATTTTTTTAGACTTATGTCCTTTGTGAATTATATTAGGATTGTTGAACTTGAATCTTAATTTGTTGTAGGAGTTATTGTTTTAGTTGGTTACCTTTGCTTTGTGTAATTATTTTATATTTGGTTGCAGGAACCGCAAGATGTGCCACTTGCCCTTGCTCCTGATGCCCGTTCTTTGCCTGCAGAATGCGGGCCAGGGGTTCTCTAATCGGGCACTATGCAAAACACGGGCCGTGGTGGCGAGGGCCCTCTGGCTTTTGGAGTCGAGATTTAGGTGTTTGGACCATACGGGGGGGGGGGCACTGCAGTATGACCCCAACAAGGTTATACCAAAATTTTAATTTAAGTTTTTTAACAGGGACCACATGTGCCAGAGTGGCACAACTGAGTGTCAGGGTCCTTCAGTTGGTGGGCGAGATGCAGGAGCTGCGCAACCCGTTGGGGACCACAGATGAAGAATAATGTTCAGTGGCCTGCCATTGCTATGTATTTTGTTTTTTATAGTTGTAAAAATTTTACATTTTCAAATTTTTTTTCAATTTTATATTTTATAGTGGTATAAAAAAAAATGTTACATTGTCATTTCATTTACAAAATACATTAACACAAAACTAATGGGCCAAGAAATATTTAAAGATGAATATTCACATGACCGAGAAGTGATTTGGGTAAGTTTTAGGGGGCTAAAATGGAAGAAGAACCTAACCGAGAAGTGGTTTGGGTGAGCTTTAAGGTTCCAAAAGGGAAGATGGAAGAGAGTGCTAAGTGATTTAGCTAAACATTGTAGTAGAAGTGAGGGTGGCAAATATGTAGGCAAGCACTTTAATGAGTTAAGTTTGTAGTGCACAGGCGCAAGATGGTAAGGATTTCCGTCTGGACGAATATTTATTGAAAAAGGGAAACAGAATCGAACGGGAAACGTAAAGGATTCGTTGGAGGATACGATGGGAAAAGGGCAAAAACGAAAGCCTACGTTGTAACATGTGAAAATGAAACGGAAAAGTCTGGATGGAAAATGACATCCTCGTAATTCGTAATCTGCCGTACGAACGGACGGAAACTTTACAGAAGGTTTTCAATGCATGCATAGAATCGCTCGTACGCTCATACGAGAATGGAAACATTTCACAAAAAAAACAGATCGGCACGAAAACGGACGTTTTTTTGTGTCTCTCTGAATCGAGGCTTTTGTTCTAAGTTATGAATCTCTTCACATCACGAGGGAAGTCCTTCAGTTGGCCAAAGCGACAAGGATTCAAGACAAGCTTTGCAAAATCTAAAATCATTTGTTCCTTTTTAGAACGTTTCCTGGCCCTATTTTCAAGGAAAGATCAATTATATATATATATCCATATATTCTTCAAACTATTTCAATAATTTTCAATACAGTTTATCTTAGACTTGCATGACAGTGAAGTTGGGGTAAATATCAACTTGTAGGGTCGTCAGCATGTCACTGTGTACCTCTCTGCTAAATACACTCTCTTGCACTGGAGGGGTTACACAAATATTTCCAGGCTGAGCTGTTGCTGTTATGATTTGCATACAATTAGCATATTGGCAGGCTTATAGCCCTCCCCATGCTAATGTGGCACTTTAGTCCTCATTATGCATCCATGACCACCTCCCAGGATTTACTGAAATACAACATTTGTTTCCTCAGCTTTGAGGCCTCTGTTTTTAAAAATGTAAAGAAACAATTAGAAACACAAGGAACTTTGTCCAGGCATGTAAATAAATGAAATAATCAGATTGCCACAGTTACTTTAATCCACCTACTCCCGCTTCCCACTGTTGAATGGAAAGCCACCGGGAAAAGGTACAGTAATAATCTCTCTCACTATTGCAGGGCTCACTGATGATGGGGCGTAGATTAGGTTAGATAAGTGTCCCCTCGGCCTATTGGCTAAGATCAAGTGTAGTATCTGTTCTTACATCGCTTCTCGGCCTATTGGCTAAGATCAAGTGTAGTATCTGTTCTTATCAGAATTGAGAATCACTAAATCTATCCAAAGCCTTAGGTCTCTTTTGTGGCTTGAGCCCCCACAAAGAGAACGAGTCGCAATCCCTCCCTCCCCTCTTGCCTCGGCAAGGAAAACGACACCGGACCAGGAAGACCTCGGAAGAAGAACCTCCTCCAGCAAGAATCTTGAAGCCTCTCCAGGAGAACTTTGGAAGCCTTCTGAAGAAATCCACCTCCAGAAGGAACCCTGAAGCCTCCACAGGAAGCCTCCTGAAACTTCTGGAAGAACTTCTCCGAGCTCAACCTGCGAAATCGACCCGAACCCGTCGACGTTTCTGAAGAATCCATCCGTTTCGCATATTAATCAGATGGCCGACCAATCAGGAACCAGCTCCCACCAGGAGGCGGGGCCATCTACCTCCAAGCGGACACCTCCAGCAAACTCCGCCCCAAAGGCGCTGGCCAGGAAGCAGCAAGCAGCAAATGGAGCCCCAACCCTGGAGCCCTGGATGCGGCAAACTGTCGTCCTGCAGCTGAAGGAAGACGCCGAAGGTAAGATACCATCGGTCACAACAGAAGTTTTTTGTGACACCATGCTGCGAGACCAAGGTTTCTCCAAAGCCGAGACATACTCCGTCCAGCCCTTCTTCCAAGGCCTCTTCTACGTCACCTTCATCTCGATGAACATCGTGAAAAGGTACCTCCAGGCGATGACATCGGCGGGGCCCGACTCTAACTTCACCAAGTACACGGTCTTCAGCCACGTACAAAGAGAAGAAAGACGGGTCACGGTTGCCATGCGCAACCCCTTCACACCAGCGGCCGACATCGTCACCTTCCTGAACCGACATTGCACCGTAACAAGCCCTCCGACCAAGATCCTGAATGGTAGCGGATACTGGACAGGAACATGGTCAGTGATGTGCAAGCTGCGAGCAACGGCTGAGGGAGTATCGCATCTACCACAGTTCTTCGCCCTGGGAAGCTCACCAGGAAGACTGCATTATTCCGACATCCCACAGACCTGCAGGAAATGCGGCAAGACAGGCCATGTGGGGAAAGATTGTCGGGAAATCGTCTGCAAGTTCTGCCCAGATGCGAAAGGAGGACACAGCACAGAAGGGTGCGCCAGGAAGTTCGCCTGCAACCTCTGCGGGAAATCCGACCACGTCTACCGCAACTGCCCTGAGAGGACCAGCTCCTACGCCGCAGCCGTCGCATCAGGTAAGTCAGGTAGACCGGTCGGAGAAAAGCGGCAACACCAAGGTCAGCAGCAGCAGGACCACCAGCAGCAGCAAGACCATCAGCAGCAGCAGCAGCAGAAAGATCGGCTGCGAAAGCAGCAAGCTGAACAGCAACAAGCCGCCCCTGCAGAGTCAACAGGGAAGAATAAGGGGAAAGGGAAAGGTAAGAACAAATCCAAACCCACACAACCCTCCACAAACCCCTCTGCCCCACCCCCATCCCACACACAGAACACCACACAAAGCAGCACCCAGAGCCTGGAAACTATTCACACCTCACAACCCAGAACAATAAAACCAGTTTCAGGCGAAACTACCGCCCTTAAGGCAACAATAGCCCAGGAGACCTCCATTGTCCGCTCAGACCTAACACTTACCACCTCAATAGACACAGGTCACACCTGTGCCAGCCCCCTCAGGAAGGTCTCACCCCCTCCCGCCCAACCCACACAAACAGTCACTGCCCAGCCCCCGGCCGATACACACACAAACACAGAAACACTGCCAGCCCAGGCACAGGCAGAACCCACCACATCCCCAGACACCATTGCAGGACACCAAAACACCGTGGAGGAGTTCCCCTTTCTCGCCCCCTCTTCTTCCCAAACAGGCAGGAACAAGAGGAAAGAAGTTCCCGTGACTCCCGAAAGAGAAAACACGGGAAAAAAAGCCATGACAACAACACCCACCATGGCGAAACAGACGGAAGAAAACGACACAGATGATCCACCAACGACCCTAGAAATCAACGAGTATCCGGAAAGCTCCGAAGAAGAAGACGAGGAAGAGACTCTCAAAGTACTGAGAACGCCACGCTCCCAGAAGGCAGTGAAAGCACCGCCTGACGGGATAGGTAACTAAGGGACCCGTCCCTTCTAACAAAACTTCTTTTCTCCAAACAGATATGGCGGCAATTTCAATTTTCACCATAAATGTGAGGAGTATAGGATCTGCGTCTAGAAGAAATCGAGTCCTGGCGTTCCTGGCATCTCAGCAAGCCGAGATCTTCATGCTGCAGGAATGCTCTCTACCCTTCTCCAAGCACTACAGACACCTGTGTGCCCAGTGGACCCACGGTCCATCCTACTGGTCTGGGGGAGGCGAGAACAGGAACGTGGGGGTAGCCATTCTGATCAGGGGGAACCGCTTCACGGTTGATTCTGTCCAGGAGCTCGTCTGCGGCAGACTTTTGCTAGTAGACGGCTCATGGGCAGGGGAGCCAATTAGGCTCATCAACGTGTACGCTCCCGTTGAAAAGAATGAGCGCATGGAATTCTTCCATACCCTGCGCCCTTATCTTGCCACCACCAGAGCAGTAGTCCTGGCGGGGGACTTCAACTGCCCCCTGGAGCAGCACAAACTCCTCTGCCAAATTGGACAAGACGTCCAAGCTGCTCAGGGAAATGGTCAACGAGGCGTCCCTCAAGGACGCAGCGGGGGCCAAGGGGACCGGGTCAGCGAACTACACATGGAGCCGTTCCGACGGCTCCGTATGTTCGCGCATTGACTTCGTGTTCACCTCCCGGGCAGTCAGGCAGAAGAGCTCCTCCTTGGTCCCCTGCTTTTTCTCTGACCACAGAGCGGTCTACTTCCAGGGGGAACTGGGCGACGGATTTCCGCCCGGCCCAGGCTCCTGGAAGTTGAACTGCACCCTGCTGGAGAATGAGAAACTGATGGGGGAACTCAAGGAGGAATACGTGCTGTGGAGAGAGCAGCAGCGCTACTTCAACTCCTTCGGCGAATGGTGGGAGTACGTCAAGGTAAAGTTTCGCAGCTTCTTTCAGGCCAAAAGCAGACAACAGGTGAGTGAGAGGAAGGAGGAACTCAAGAGGCTGCAGCAAAAACTGCAGTGTCTACAGGACCTCCACCTCAAGGGCTGGAACGTGAAGCAGAACCTGGATGAGACCAAAAAGTGCCTGGAAGGGCACTTCGAGGAGGAAGCCAGGCGCATCGTGTTCCGCTCCAAAGTGGAGAACATCGAAAAAGGTGAGAAGTGTAACTCTTTCTTTTTCAGGAAGCTCCACTCCGGTCACACACCCCTGACAGAACTGCGAGACGAGACGGGTACCATCCGGAAGGGTAAGAACGGCGTAATGCAAGTGGTCTCTGACTACTACGCCAACCTCTACTCTCCGAAAGCCACGGACGATGAGGTAGCGGAAAAGTTCCTAGCAGGCGTCAAGAACACTCTTGATGCCGAGGGAACTGCAGCAATGGAGGAGCCCTTGGTGGAGGGGGAGTTGCTCTCTGCCGTCAGCTCCTTCAGGCGGGGCAGGACCCCGGGCAGTGACGGTCTCCCAGCGGAGCTCTATGTAGCGCTGTGGGATCTCATTGGCCCGGACCTGCTCGTGCTGTACGAGGAGATGATGGCGGAGGGTAAAATGCCCCCTTCGCTAAGGGAGGGCATGATCACGATCTTGTATAAGCACAAGGGAGGGAGAGATGAGCTCAAAAATTGGAGACCTATCTCTCTCCTGAATGTGGACTACAAGATCCTGGCCAAGGTGCTCGCCAACCGGCTTAGGTCAGTCATCGGGCGGATAGTCGACCTGGACCAGACTTGCGGCATTCCCGGCCGTAGGATTGCGGACAGCCTAGCTCTTGTAAGGGACACCGTCCATTACATACAAACCCACAATGTGCACGGCGCCCTGGTCAGCCTTGACCAGGAGAAGGCCTTCGATCGGGTCTCGCAAGGGTTTATGAGCAAGGTCCTACGTAAGTATGGTTTAGGAAAGCTGTTTTGTTCTTATGTTGACCTTATGTATTTTGAGATTTGCAGCTCCGTGCTGGTGAACGGCTGGAAGACTGACCCCTTCCCAGTTCTTTCTGGGGTCAGACAAGGCTGCCCTCTTTCACCTCTCCTTTTTGTTTGTTGTATAGAGCTCTTCGCCGAGTGCATCAGACAGAATCCGGAGATCAGAGGGATCACCGCACCAGGACCCGGCAGACAAGAAGTCAAGTGCTCGTTGTACATGAATGACGTGACGGTGTTCTGCGCAGATCAGCGTTCAATATCGGCACTCGTCCAGACCTGCGAGGACTTCGGTCGAGCCTCAGGGGCTAAAGTCAACTGCGGGAAGTCGGAAGCCATGCTCTTCGGAAAGTGGCAGCTATCTTCTCCCGTGCCTTTCAACGTCAAGCCGGACTACATCAAGATCCTTGGTGTATGGTTTGGAAAAGAAGGCGCGGCCCTGAAATCCTGGGACGAACGGATCGCAAAGATGAACCAAAAGTTCGGACTTTGGAGCCTCCGGAAACTCTCCATCGAAGGAAAGGCGTTGGTGCTGCGCAGTGAAATCCTCCCTGTGCTCCAGTACCTTGCCCAGGCATGGCCACCCCGGGCCAAAACCCGGAAAACCATCGCCAAGGCCGTCTTCTACTTCATCTGGGGCTCTAAGATGGATCGTGTCAAAAGGACCAAGCTGTGCAAGGAACCTCGCAAGGGCGGGAAAGGAGTCCCGGATATACCAACCATGCTCATGGTTGCCTTCGCCAGCACCTGCGTCCAAAGAACCGCAAGGAACAGTGAACCGGCTTCCGCAGGTCATGCCATGTCCCGTTTTTTCCTCCTCCGGGTGTGGAGGAAATTTGGCTGGGCCAAATGGGACAGCTCCGTGCCATACGCCTGGAACCTCCCCTGGTTCTACAAGGACGTTGAGGATTTCATCCTGGAACAACAACTGGCAGGAGTTAAAGCTGATTTGTGGAAGCCCAAGACAGTCTACAGGCTCATCCGAGCCAAGGACGAGACCGAACCGATCCTGGGGCTCCCGCTGGACACGTGCAGGTTCGTGTGGAAGAACGTGTCCTCCAGGAGACTGTCCAACCAACACAAGGACCTGGCGTGGCAAGCAATCCAGGGAGGTCTGCCCATCAGGACCTTCATGCACGACCGGGGGTTGAGCAGATACAGACACTGCCCGCTGTGTGTTGTCTGCGAGGAAACCTCCCGTCACCTCTTTTGGGATTGCTCCTATGCCCAGGCCTTGTTGGACGCCCTAGGGTCAGAACTGAAAGACTGTGGAGTGCCAAGGAACGCAGTCACCCACTGCGGCGTTTTGTACGGACTATTCCACGGCAACTTTTCTGAGGAGGAAGTGGAGCGCGCCTGGCGCCTTATGAACTGTTTTAAGGACGCTATCTGGTGCGCCCGCAACCGCTTCATCCTAAGGCGGGAATGGATGAAAATCGAGGACTGTCGCAGGCTGATCCACAGCCTGCTCAGAGACTACTCCTTGATGGACTTCGGTGTGGAAGATGAGGAAGACGATTGAGTGGCCTTGATTGTTTTTCTCCCTTCCCCCTCCTTCCCCTCCACGTTTCATGCCTAAATAAAGCTTCGGCCCTGTGTTTCCCCTTGCCTCCCCTCCTTTCCCACCCCCAACCCCCCCACAGACCGTCGCTTTATGTCATGTAAATTTTGAATCAGTGGACTCATGAATGATGTGCAGTCAGGGACCCTTGTCCAGGACGGCACATCAGGCATGGCCCACACTGTATATACAAACTGTCATGTTTTTCATACTTTTGTATTGTGTACGGTGGACCCATGAATGATGTGCTGCCAGGGACCTTTGTCCAGGGCGGCACATCAGGCATCGCCCACAAATGTTTAAAAATATTCTGATAGTTGCGGTATGAATGTGGTGGACTCATGAATGATGTGAGGTCGGGGACCCTTAGTCCAAGACTACACATTAGGCATGGCCCACTTTGTATACGAGTAGAGGCGGTGGCACGTAGGATGTGAGGTACAGGGCACTTAGCCAGGCACCACACATCAGACGTCCTGCCGCTAAACACGAATGTAATTTATTGTATGTATTGAGATGTATCTGTATTGTAGTGACTTGTGCGCTGCGACGCAATACATGGAAAGAATGTACCGTCTCATGTATTTATATGTGCAACTATATAAATAAAGGATATTTTTTCAATCAAAAAAAAAAAAAAATCTGTTCTTACAGGGAGGCCCGTGAACGACACCAGCTGGAATGGCGGCCGAGGGACTAGCTCACCCCTCTGGCATGCCTAGTACGGCTGGTGGCTTAGTAATGGGCCAAACTGTGTAGGACAGATCTACCAGGCTTGCAGTATCTGCACCCATCATGCAGGTCCGTGAAAAGCTGTGGGGAAAAACGGCCGGAGGTTTTTGTCAAGGGGGCCTCCTGGCCGTTTTTTGGACCTGAGGGGGGAGTGGCGACCCCCCGTCATGTATGGGAGTAGATCTGCATATATCTTGGCCTTGGGTCGAGGTTGCGAAACCGAGCCGTCGTGTTCGTGTACCCCTGGGGTGGCGCCCAGGGTACCTTACTAGTCACCAGAGTTGGTCACTTTGGTTGCACTTTGTATGGTTTTGGCACAACACACCTAGCTTAGTTTTGCACGCTCTTTATGGCTGTGGCCTTCCGGCTTCGCCTGAAGAATTTTTTATGGCCGGAGGGCCCACCCTGTAATTGCACAGGCACTCACACCCCCCCCCCCTTTTTTTTTTTAGAGCCCAATTTTTCACTTTTTTGTCACCTAGTTTCCCTTGTTTGTGTTTTTCGTTTGCACGTGTTTAGGTGCCAGCGGCTCCCTATGGGTCCCTGTCCCTAAAGACCCGGGGTCGGAAGTTATAGGCCTTTTGGACTCGCTTCCGGCCCCTGCCAGTGCTCCCCCCTGAGGCTCCTAGTGAGTAGAGGGCGGCGAACCCCGGGAAAACGGCTTCCAAAGCCTGTCCGAGTACTCGCATTTGAATCCGAGGAAAGGCAGGCTGCGGAGGCCGCTAGTACTGGGGCTAGCTACTATCGAAAGCAAGGGGCCGAAGCCGAAGATCCAAGTACCTGGACGGGCAACCGCCGGGGAAAGGTAGGCTGAGGGAGTTTACGCCTTAGTCCACGGGGAAAACTTCTGTTAGTACCCGAGGGCGAAAGCGGCCCCGAGGTCTTCTGGACTGAGGGGTAGTACGACCCAATCCTGTCAGGGGGTTCGTCCTCCGGGGAAAGGGATGGGGCTCTTTCCTGTGGGAAGGAGTCAGTATGGGCGCCTAGTGTGTTTTTTAGTGCACTTGCACCTTTTCACACGAAGGCTTCACGTTTAACGGTGCTTTCGCACACACGACGGCTCTATAAAAAAAAGTGTCCCCTGTGTTTGAAAGGAGGGTTCGGGGGGGGGGGTTAAGGGGCATTAATGAAGAAGAAGTGAAGTGTCTTCTTCCCACAGTGGTGCTGACAAGGAAATATGACCCCACCAAAGTGATTATGCCTTCATAGTCATAGTCCTGGCTTCCAACTAAATGGCTTTTGGCCACGTGGTTGTCCCTTTACGACTGTTGTGTCATTTTATTTAGTTTGTTCAAGACTTTTGGCCACTATGTGAAACTATAGATATTTATTGCATCCCAAAAAAGATATATACACTGTAACAAGACCGTGAGTATTTACCCCCCTCCTCCCCCCAATTCAATGGTTTATGACCCTTTAAAGGAGCACTATCGCGAAATTGTGTAATATTAAAAATCCATATAAACACTTTAGCTAATAAGGGGAGGGGTCACTTATACACCCAAACTGAATAAAACTCCTGCCAAGCTTGTGGCTTTCTTCCCCCGGTAGGAATAAAATCCTGGAGTTACAGGTTTAGTCTATGAGGGGTGACAGAGTCTGTCACCCGAGATGCCCTCTTCCTTCCATTAAAATAAAAAAAACAAGCCTGGCTGGATATTTCTCGATACTGGGTGTATAAGTGACCCCTCCTCCCTCCATCCAGCATATTTATATTTTTATTATTGGGCCATTTTTTTTACGACAGTGCTTCTTTAAGAGCCAGCCTACCTAGAGATTTTGTCACCCTCTGTTGCCAGACCATTTTTCACTATTTTGCACTATACATGTTCAACTGTGATTTTTGAAGGGATTTGACAGGAATATATATTCTTTTCTTCAGCAATGTCTAGGCTTTTTTTTTGTGGTGTATTTGGGTGAAATATATACAATTTGTACAGTTTTTTGTAATAAAAGTTTTCCAATAAAATCATATTGTGTGTAAAAGCCCCAATTCTCCTGATTACAATGGTACCACATATGTATTTGTAGACCGCCTTTCCTGTCCAGGAGACTCCCCCAAACTGAAACACCACTTTAGGAGATCAGCTATGCAGGGCTTGTAGAACAGGGTACTAAGGCAAGCTTTGGTGGCCCCCCCCGCCCTGCAGGCTACTAACCCGGACTCTTTTGTCCCCCCTGGGCTTTGGGGAGGCAGGTAATGGGGGGGTTGGGAGTTAATGGCAGGTCACTAGCAAGCCGCAGGTGACTTGCCAGCCCCCAAGCCTTGTGAACTGGTATAGAGGTCCCTTACCACAAAGGGTTAACTGTAAAAAAAAAATTAAAAAAAGACAAAAACACAGATAAAACAATGACTTTTTTTAACATTCACCTTCTATCCTGCGGTTATGCGATGACAGATGCCGGGAGTGATCGCTGGAGGGGGGCTGGGGAGGCAGGGGATCACAGTTCCCTGCGCCTCCAACTTCTCTCCAACGATCACCCCCGGCATCTGACAGCACCCACAAAACAGCCCCGGGGGGTTCGGAGGCCCTACATTCTTGGTGCTGTTACACAACCCCCTAAGGTGTTGTATAATGGGCCCTTTACATTTGTGTTTAAACAAATAGTAGTGAGTTAGAAAAAATCGGACAAAGCGTGAAATCATTTGAATTCCCATATTAATTTCCTTAAATACAAATTCACTGGAAATAATGCACATTAAATTCCAGGTCAAAACAATACAATTTATTAAGTTTGTATTAATCCTTTACAGAAAGTAAGTCTTTATTTTTTGCATATACTCACCTCAGTGTTTCCCACAGTGTGTCTGCTCATTCAGCTGATACAGTATACAGAACGCAGTTTGTGCCCTGACCATGGTGCTGAACCACCAGACTCCCTCCACATTGTTGGCATGAAGCGGCTGTTTGCCGCCAGCAGCACCTCTCATGTGAAACCCCAGCTGCAGGGGGTGGATCATAGGACGGGCTGCGTCGGCCTATGTAGTGCAGCGGCATCCTAATGGAACGCAGCATAACTCCTCATGGCACTGGGGGAAGACGCGCTGCATGGAGAGAGCGCTGGTGCCTAGTGATGACATTGCGCACCCTTGGTCGAGGGCGCACTTTCCCAATTGCTGTGCAGTTGGGTGACCAGCTTAAAACTGGAACCGAGGAGGAGAATAGCAACCCTGAGGAAGTGACCATGCTGGTCTTGGAATGCGTGGGTGCCACCCACAGACAAGCTGCCTTGGTTCTTTCCCCCCTGCATCTTCATTATTTGGTGATGTACTTTTGATAATCTTTTTTTTTTTGCTGTGTGAAGCTCCCCTCCACTCTTATCCTGCCTGACTAATGGAGAATATTTAATATTTGTCTTTTGACATATTACTATTAATCTGCCTTTACTAGCTTGAGGCTTGAGATTAACTCACCTTATTATTGTAGTTAGCACTGGCACTTTATTATGCTAAAATAACATTTTGTAATAACACAGGTTTCAAACATATATTAGTTACGGAAGTGTGTTCACATATAATTGTGTGTATGGGTTGATTTGATTAATTTGGCACATAGTGTGTTGCATAGAAATTTGCTTTATAATATCTTATATATTAGATGATGATTTGTAGTGTTTTACTCTTGGGGCCCTGACTTTGGTCTTCTTGCAGATTTGGATCACCCCTATTGTTGCTGGCACCTTTAGAATGCTTGAGCTTGAGCTTACAGAAAGTACAAAAAGGGTATAGAAGGAAAGGCTAAAAACAGTGCCACCATCTGCCTTAAAAACTCAAAAAATGTGACTTACAAAATGTTTAGGATTTCACTTTACTTTAAATTACTAAACTAATATTGAATGGCATAAGCATGGTTTTTGAGAACTACTTGACATCTGTGTTACATGAAGTTCACCAACTTCAGGCACATTTGAACAGGTGATCTAGTACAGGGTGATTGGACTGCGTTGCACAGTTCTGCATTTTTGGCTTTGTCTAATGACCTGCATTTTTGAGGTCACCACACAGGTCGGGGATTTGGCTGGCAAATCCATTGCCTCAATCTTTTTTGGCTGTACCCAAGAGGTTGGTTGCTCACTGGTGTGTTTTGGGTCAAGTTAAAAGACCCATTTCAATGATATTTTTTTCATATATTCAAAATGATCATTGATCCCTCATATGCGGGATAAAAAAGACCCAACATTGTGATATAAGACACATATGACTTTAGCACCACCATGTTTTACGGTATTCACAGGGTACCGTGACCTGAATTCAGTTCTTGATGGGGGACGGGGCCTGACATTTTGCTTCCATCAGTTTGCAAAATATTATGCCATTTTTTGGGGGGCCAGTCAATGTGTTCCTTGACTATACAGGACAATTTTTTTACCCTACAACAGGACTTTGAGGTGAGTTCTTGCTGGTATCTAGGTTTCATGCAATATTCTTCCGTTTTTAGCAGTACTGATACATTTAGAGAAGTAATGACTGGCTATGCTTTTGCCATCTTGGATATCCTTTGATACATTTAAAAAGCAGTTCCCCACTTCCACGTTACAACTTTAAGACATTTGAGAACATTTTAGCTGAGGCGTCTATAAATTACTGTACTTCTCTACATGCTTCTGCCTCTCTGATGAACTTTTTAAATAAATTAAATGTTTCTTCTGAACAATTTCTGGAATGACCCATTTTCCCAAGTATTTCAGAAATGTATTATAACCAGCACCTGCGAGATTTGCCACCCTCCTACCTTAAATAAATGCCAGACATAACACTTGTTACCACACAGAATAAATGCCTTCACCAATTTAACTCCTCAATGCTATTTTTAAGTAAGACCCTTTCAATTAACAATTCAATTTCTCAGAATGAGCAACATGCATGTCCTAGATTCTGGGTCTGTTTTTTACCACTATACTGCAGTTACTAATAAATTACTTGCTTTGCAGCACTTCTACCAAAAACTGTGATTTATCAAGTTAATGACGTTGGACTGCTATGATATAAACACCAGTATATAGGCACTCTATTTGCACACAGACTGAAACAAACATGTAGCCACCTCAGGCAAACAGCAGAGTGTGTAGCAGGAAATGCTGCTGTAACTTCTTTCTGCCCCACAATCCTGGTCAGTGGCTAAATTAGAACCCAGCCGTCCACTCCCATGATTGAGGAGACATAAAACAGAAAAATTTGCTCCAACACCTTGTAGCCTCGATCAGATTTACCTTCCCAGGTCTATCCAAAAAGGTCTACAGCAAACAAGGTACAGTGGGGTAAAACAAGAGTATCTACAAGGTCAGGTAAAATGGCAGGTTTTGTCATGAGATATATAAATATATATATATATATATATATATATATATTATATATGTTATGAGAAGTGCTAGCATTACACAATCACACCGTTTTGAATTAGGTCCACAAAGCTGAACTTCGGTCTCCTCAGACCATAAAACATTTTCACACAGGTTTTTGACATACCGTATTTTTCGCCATATAAGACGCACTTATTGTTCCCCAAAAGTGTGGGGGGGGGGGGGTAAATGTCTGTGCGCCTTAACGGTGCAAATGTTAAAAAAACATGCCTGCCACACTGCGGGAGGCCATAAGAAGACAGAGGAGCGGTGTGCTCTGTCCCCGTCCCTGCTATCGCCGTTTTTTGCGGCAGGGACAGAGACAGCACCCGCCGCTCCTCCATCTGCTGCCTCACCCGGGTCCATGCAGCGGGTGGGTGTGGCCTGCACCGACATCCACCCACTGCCCTGACCTGGGTGTTCGCCCGTGCCCAGAAAGAGGCAGAAGATGGAGGAGCGGTGGGTGCTGTCTCTGTCCCTGCCGGAAAAGACAGCCGCTGCTTCTTACTGGCCGGGCCGATAGGGCGGGTGGGCTTGGGCTGTGCAGACATGGTGCAGGCCACGCCCACCCGATTCACGGAACCGGCCACTCAGCGGAGCTGTGTGTTCCCTGGCTGTGAGCGGTGTGGCGAGTTTTATTTTTTTTTTCTTTTTACTTCTGGGGGGATGCCACACTGCCTATGTTAATGGGGGGAGGGGGAATGTCACACTGCCTATATGGTGAATGGGGGGGGGGGGGAATGTCACACTCCTTAATGGGGAATGGGAGGGGGGAATGCCACATTGCCTATATGGGGAATGGAATGGGGGGGGGGGAATGCCACACTGCCTATATAGGAAATGGAATAGGAGCATATCACACTGCCTATGGGATGGGGGCATGCGACACGGCCTATGGGAATGGGATGGGGGCATGCGACACGGCCTATGGGAATGGGATGGGGGCATGCGACACAGCCTATGGGAATGGGATGGGGCATGCGACACTGCCCATGCGGAATGGAATAGGGGGAATGCCACATTGTCAGTAATGGTGTGTTTTTGGTTTAAAAATACCATTTTGTGATTACTCACCTTTAAAATGGGTATTATAAGTATGTCACACACCCCGCTTCCAAGATTAATGACATATGGGTTATGTCCAGTAGAGGGCGAACTTCTGCAGAGATGACTAGAAAAAAAGAAGCCCCTCCCGGTCCATAAATACCTGGGACCTCCCACACATTCCCCAGTATAGGAAAGCAGTAAGGGGACCAGGAAGAGCCAATAAAAGACCAAATAACCAAACAAGGTTCACCATATAGAGAATCCAGAATAAAAATCAGGGCGGGATGAAGCAGGGTGTGTGACATACTTATAATATCCATTTTAAAGGTAAGTAATCACAAAATGGTATTATTCAAAGTATGTCACACACCCCGCTTCCAAGATTAATGACATATGGGACATCCAATAGCAGTGTCCAACAAGGGTGGGGATCCCAAAAAGGCAATAATGCACAAATTTAAACCACTGCAGCTTGCAGAACCTTGCGGCCAAAAACAGCATCCGCTGAGGCCCGCATATCAACCTAAAACTTGGAAAAAGTATAAACCGAAGACCAAGTAGCAGCCTTACAAACTTGTTCGTTTGGCCTGGTGCTGGAAAGCCCAGGAAGCCCCAACAGCACGAGTAGAATGAGCAGTGATCTGAAAAGGGGGAACCCTCCCCTTGGCAGAATAGGCCCCAACAATGGCCTGACATATCCATTTACTAATGGTAGACTTGGCGGGCACCAAACCCTTCCTGGGCCCGGAGGGCACCACGAACAAGGCGTCCGTCTTACGAAAGGGAGAAGTAGCCACCAAATAGTACTTCACAACGAACTACATCCAAAGAGTGCAGGACCCTCTCCTTGTCATTGCTAGGCTTAGGACACAAGGAAGAAAGAACCACATCCTGATTGAGATGGAAGGCAGAAACCACCTTAGGAAGGAAATCTGGCTTAAAGCAAAAGACCACCTTATCCTTGTGTCTTTCAAAGTAAGGGGCCTGAATGGACAGAGCCGCCAACTCAGAGACACGTCGAACAGAGGAGATAGCCACCAAAAAGGCAACCTTTTGTGTGAGCATAGAAAGTGCAACATCCTGCACCGTCTCAAAAGGCTTTCGAGGGGGCCGCACATGAGTGACCCCCTGGAAAAGAGTTTTAACCAAAGGATGAAGAGCAAAGGACCTTTGAAAGAAGACCGCCAGGGCAGAGACCTGCCCTTTCAAGGTACTAAGCTGGAACCCCAGGTCCAGACCGTGTTGAAGAAAATCCAAAATCCTAGGGATCGAAAACATCCTGCAAGGCAAGGCCCTAGCCTCACACCAATCAATATAGGACCTCCAAGTCCTGTATTAGATGTTAGAGGAAGATCTCTTCCTAGTCCTAACAAGTGTCTGAATCACAGCATCAGACAAACCTTCTTCTTTTAAGATGGAGGTTTCAGCAGCCACGCCGTCAAAGCCAGCGTTTGTAAATTGGGGTAACAAAGTTGACCTTGAGTGATCAGATCCGGAAACAGGGGCAACCTGTACTGATCTACAGCCAGACGTATGACGTCTGTGAACCAAACCTGTCTTGGCCACCTTGGGGCCACAAGAATTGCTGGCGCACCACCTTGCCCACCATGGAGAAGGGGGGAAACAGGTACAGAAAACCCAGATCCCTCCAGGCAAGAGACAAGGCGTCCACTGCCAGGGCCAGAGGATCCTGAGACAGAGACACAAATGCAGGAAGCTCCCAGAATGTACACTGCTGAGATGCATGGGACATTGCTCTCCGCCCATGCAAGAATCAGAGAAACTTCCCTGAGGGCACTCCTGCTGCAAGTCCCTCCTTGGTGATTGATGTAAGTGACCACAGTCCGATTGTCTGATCGAACCTGAACCGGTAGACCCTGGAGGTGATGCGTCAAGAGTGACAGTACCAACCAAATAGCTCTCAGCTCCAAGACATTGATGGGGACCCCACAACCCCTGGAACTGATGCTCCTTCCAGAACCCCCCCCAGCCCGACAGGCTGGCATCCGTGGTGACCGTCTCCCAACAAGGGGTCAGAAAAGACCTGCCCCTCAGAAGATTCCTTGGATCCAGCCACCACTGAAGAGACTGCCGAACCAGGGGAGACATCCGAAATGACTGATCCAATGACAGCGGACATCTGTCCCAGGCCAACAGTAGATGGAGCTGGAGCGACCTCATGTGGAACTGAGCAAAAGGGATTGCCTCGAAGGAAACCACCATCAACCCCACCAGTCTCATCCCTAGCCGGATAGACGGGCGAGGGTTGGATAGAAGAAGACGTATCAGATCTTGAACCATCTGCACCTTCGACTAAGGTAGGAACACCCTGGTCTGAATGGTATCCAGATTCATGCCCAGAAATGCAATCTCCCTTGACGGGGAGAGAGAAGAATTGGGATGGTTGATCACCCAGCCGAACCTCTCCAGCGTTGACACCACCGTCCTGGTGTCTAGCTCTGCCTATCTGAGAGAGGATGCCGTAATGAGAAGGTCGTCCAGATACAGCACAATGCGAATGCCCTGGGCTCTGAGGAGGGCCATTATACCCGCCAGCAGCTTAGTGAACACTCTTGGTGCCGAGGTCAGCCCGAACGGGAGGGCCACAAACTGAAAATGCCGAACTCCCACCACAAACCTGAGAAATCTCTGGTGTGCTGGAAAGGTCGGCACATGAAGGTAAGCATCCTTGATGTCTATGGACGTCATGAAGTCCCCCTGACAAAGAGAAAGGATGGCTGAGTGCAAAGTCTCCATGCGGAACTTCTTGGCTCGGATGAACCTGTTGAGAAGCTTCAAATCCAGAATGGGTCTTATGGATCCATCCTTTTTGGGCACCGTGAAGAGGTTGCAATAATAGCCCCGGCCTCTCTCTGATAAAGGCACTGGGCATATGACTTTCATGTCCAGAAGATTTTGCACTGCCAACAGGAGCCCCTGCGCAGCCCGGGGGTCCGAGGGGACCTGAGATCTGAGGAATCTGGGAGGAGGCCGGTACTCGAAGCGCTGCAAATTCATCGCTGGCTGGGTCCAGCTGGGAACCACTCAACAGGCCCCCTAACCACAGACCTGGTAGCCACAACCGTGAGTGCAGAAGCACAAACAGGCCGCAAGGCTGAACCCAAGCTAGCAAAGGCACGGCAAGCCATCTGATCAATCCGTCGGTCCTCACCATCCTTAATCATGGAGGCGTCTGGAGAGTGCACCACAGATGTGTTGGACAATCTCAGAACGGGCGCATCGACCTCGGGAGGGGACGACCAGCGCTTCACCGCGTCCACCGGAAAGGGATACTTCCTATCCCATCCCTGAGGAACACCGGGAAGCCGGCTAGGTCTTTCCCATTCCTTAAGAATCAAATTTTCAAAATGCTTCCGATTTGGGAACGCCAAACGAGGCTTAGAGGTCCCAAAAAATTCCCCCTTCTGCGGAGGAGACTCCGCCGGAGGAGAAATAGACAGCACCTCAAATATATGGGCCAGGATCTTGGGGGTATCCACGGCATCCCCATGCCCCTGCCCAGCATCAGCATCCAAAAACTGCTGATCCTCAGAGCCATCAGATTCCGTAAACAGTTGCCCTTCCTCAAGCGGGGAATAATCAGACCAGTCAAGGGAATCATAATCATCAAGAACCGGCGCGGCCGGTGACAGATGCCTTCTCTTAGCCGAGCCTTCCTGCCAGCAGAGCTAGAAATCAATTTCTCGATGTTGGCCAATCTAGCACATACATCAGATTGCGACTCCCCGCTAATGACAGTGTCACTTGGGGTACGGATAAGGCAGGTGTAGGTGATGAGACCGGCGGCACGGACCCAGACGCCTGGGACCCCGACTGCCGTGTTATGGCCTGCTGAGCACATGGTATGCACATCAGTACATTATCCCCCATAAGGGATACCCCACAACCCACACACTGCCGGGATTGCCCCAAAGGGAGCCCGAGCCCGGTATCCTGGGAAGCCTCCATATGGTGATTATTATGGTAGTCGCAAGGACCAGAGGGAATTACGCTAAAAGCTACCCGGGATGCCCCTTAAGTCCGTTAGTGGGAGGATTTCAATAATAATAATGAAAATGCCCCAAATTTAGCCAAGGGACCCTAAGACCGGGAGAACCCCCCTTTTAACCAAGCAGGGTCCTGAAAGACACCAAAAGAGAAGGGAGAACCCGTAAGCAGGGCACACTAACAACCAGTCATACATGCAGAATAATTATATATATATATATATATATATATATATATATATATATATATATATATATGCATAAGAGACATATATGCAAATGATACATGCGTCAATAATGGCAGCCACCGCGCTAGCCAAAAAAGCGCATAACACATAGCATGGATAAGAAAAAACAAGAAGCCCCACAGGGCACTCACAACACAGTAATGGCGCCTCTCCAACCAGAGGTGAAGACAGAAGAGGGAGAAGGAGGGCCAGCACGAAATGCGCGCCGCGGCTGGCCCCGTCCCTTCCCCATCATTGCGGTTCCCGGCCAATGCTGGGCACCGCAAAGGACGCCAGAGAGAGAGGGGGCAGGCCGCAACCAGCGCGCGAGCACCCGGCCCCGCCCCCTCCCCGGACAGCAAGGAGGGGAAGAAGCTCTCCTTCACCAAGTGCGGAGCCTGCGGCTCCCAGCGCGCTGCGGCTCCTAAATGGCGCATACAGTGACAAACACACACACCAACACACATTCACATGAAACAAAAAAAAAAAAAAGGGAAGGACCATAAGTGAAGGACACAGCCAACCCCCCCCCCCCGTTGCGAGAAGGGAGTAATGGAAGGGGAAGGCCTACCCCCTAATATGGGGTCTCACGGAGGAGCATGGCTCCTATCAGTACACCTGTTAAGGTGTACCCTACCCTCACCCGGACCTGCAGCCTAGGCTGGGAGGCATAGGGGTATTTAACTAGGTCCGGGCAGAAATAGGATAAAAATGGCCGGGTGCAAACCAAGCTTACCTGCAAGGAGGAAACAGCCATCTTCTGACTTGCTCGCCGACTGCAGAGACGATTACTGGGGAATGTGTGGGAGGTCCCAGGTATTTATGGACCGGGAGGGGCTTCTTTTTTTTCTAGTCATCTCTGCAGAAGTTCGCCCTCTACTGGACATAACCCATATGTCATTAATCTTGGAAGTGGGGTGTGTGACATACTTGGAATATACTTTATTTCTTATTTTCCTCCTCCAAATCCTAGGTGCGTCTTATGGGCAGGTGTTTGGCAAAAGAAAATATGCTTGATGTATTTTTAAGAAAAAGCTAGTCTTGCTACCCTACCCAAATGCCAACAAGAATAGGCGAGACTGTGGTCATATGCAGAACTCAACCAGTACTTGCCAGAAATTATGGCCTAATTTTATTAATCACGTTGAGGAGGTCCAGTTCTTCATGGTATATCTAACATTTTTTTGGATCAATCTCGTAATTGTCACCCTTTAACATGGAGATCCCTTTAATGTATTGTAAGCAGTTTCCAGACCATGCTTCTTGCTTTTGCTCTAAAATGCAAGTTAAGGCCAGAAAAATCCTGATGGAACAGCTAAACTTTATATGGGGCTAATCTGCATCCTATCAAATAATGGCAGCTGTGTCTTGTCTACTGTTTAAGTTTAAATATGATTGGCCAATTTTGAACACGACCACACACCTAATTATGAGCGCCCCTTTTGGGACATACTTTGCAATGGATAAATTGGAAGCTGCTTACCTGAGGTTGCTTTCCACCCTTCCTCCTCATGTGCTGCACTTGAGGTTATAGGGCAACTTCTCCTAATTTATTGCATTGTATGTCCCAAGTGGGGCTCTCAGATGAGAGTTAGGACTGCACCACACAGAGGCCCTGTGGTGTTTGGTGGTGCAGCTTTAGCATACTTCTGCAGATGTGTGCCAACCCAGACCTCTGTTTTTAAACCAGATAAAGAAACCGATCCTAGGACCGATTGCAAGCGAACAGGGTTGAGTGCTGTGGCTCCTTTAAGAACACTGCCCCGGTTCTGTACCCCTTCCCACAGCAAGTTGGGGACCAGATCAGATGGCTCCGAGGGCCACAGTTTGAACACGTCTGAACTACATAATTTTTCCCGTAATTTTATAAAGCTGCTAATATACCTCAGTAGTCTTGCTTTAAAATAAAAAAGCATGGTCATGCAAATCAAATTGCGTTTTTTTTGTTGCTTTTATTACAAGCATATAATATTTATTGGCAAAACACAGAATACAAGCTTCACGGTTATAAATTAAACATTAAGCAATATAACCTCACCCAAAGGCATTATGGGCAAAAAAAAATAATGTTCAGTTGATGCAACGTTTACACAGTAACACAAGTGTAGAAATGTAAACTTTTCAAGAAAACAAATTATGTTTAAGTACTTGAAATTCTTCAGGCTGTAAGAATAATTGAAACAAATAATGCATATTTTTTCTGTATTGTAGAAGAAAATTCTGGGTGTAAACAGAAAGTGTCTGAAATAGCTGAAACTTTCTATCTCAGTTTCCATACCTAACCACTGAATAATATTGGTTGCATATAAAGTTTTACCTGATTTGAACAGCCCTGGTTTGCAAACTTGTATACAAGTCACAGTAACAAAAAAGGCAAATAAATTCCACACAGTGATAAAGGTTAAAAAAAAATAAAACATTTTTATGCATCCTGTTGAATTGTAAGAATCCCATGTGGGATAGACATCAGAAAAAAACTAATGTTTAAAGTATACTGCTATAAAACAGAAAATGAAAGTATGGGTTGAAATAGCACCATTTTATGCACGTATCAAATTCATCCAAATAGTGAAAGTTTGAGAATCTGACCAAAATGCAATACCCTTAAGGGTAAACACAATTGGAAAACAACACTGAAATAAACACCTGATTTAGCCAATATTTTGTATTCATAGGTTTTCAGAGCACTGAAGACGCACATTTACTTAAACAAAGCATGTTGCAAATCTACTGCACAACTGCATTCCTGATGCTTTTCATTTACTTAAATAAGAAGGTCCCACAAAACTTGTTTTGGCTGAAGAATAATTAGGGCCTTTGAAGTTGTTTGGATGGGTACTGAGAAAGTAGTGTGAGTAAAATTTAAACCACTGGAGCCCTAATGACTCTTCATCACCAATTACTGTTTTGTGCTGCTTTCTCCTTTAAGTGAAAGACTATGAAGCTTGTTCAACACTTTACAATTTTATATGCCCGTAAAGAAAGCTGGTTGCTTAACATTTTCAATGGTAAAATAATATAGAAAGCTTAAAATAGAATAAATAATTTTATAAAGTTATTATCTTTTTAAATCCCACCAATCCTTGTTAAATTTATCATATATTCTGTCAAGAGTCCTCTATTTCAATAAGAACTATATTAAACAAAACCTGGCTATCTCTGGTCTCACTGTTGCAGGATACAACAAAGACATATAAATATTTTTCAACATTACGCAGTGAAAAGAAGTTTTTCTGACCCTGTTCACTGAAAACAGAAACTCTTCACCTTGAAAATACGCTCCAGACACAATAGGCTAGGTGTGGCTCATAAGAAACAGCACGGATGTATCAAATCAAGTCAGACAAACACAAAGTGCTTTCCTGCCCATTCTCAAAATGTAACATTTAATTTGAAGATCCAGACGCAACACTACATCGTACCTCACAGAGGCTTCCTTTACAATCTCCTTCATGTATTCTGTCTGTAGAATGGTAGCTTGAACAGTGCAATATGTCCATTGTTCTTGCTCCCAGGGAGCTTAGTGGGTAGCGCGGAAATTGTTAATTCACAAATAATTCACAAATAAATCGATTCTAATGCTGAGGATTTTAACACGTTGTAAAAGGCAGAATTGTACAGTAAATAGATAGCTCACTCAATCATTTCGTGACATTATCTTAAATACTCTTATCCACGTACCCTTGAAGAGCAGCAGGACAGACAGTACAAGATAGCTTGACGCTGGAACAGAGAATTCTGTTACAGTCAGCAAATTCATTAGTGTAGCACCATATCAAATTCAAGTGATCAGCGGGTTGCTGATCAACAGTTATAGACTTATTTTGTTTAGATCTAGACTACAGTCTTTCGTGTGCATGGTCCGGTTTCACCCACTGTATCAGGCACAGTTAATACATATTGGGTTTTCACTATTCAGAACAAAAGGATTACATTTAGGACATGCCTACAATCAATTTTCTCTGCTTGCATTGGTCTTGGAAAAAGAAAAGTGTAGCATATGATCATTTTAAAGTGCATCCGTAGGCATAAAGAAAATAATATATATCTCCTTACCTCCCCTAAAGTTATAGGCATATTAAAGGGAAAAAAAACATAACTCACCATATCATCCACAGATTAAATACCGGGGGGTTGAACAGCCCTCCTTTTTGTGTTCTGAAGGGCCTTGTGCTTCCCAGGCTCCCATGCCAGTGTGACATCTGATGACCCAGCGTACATCAGCAATATACAAAAAAAGCTAATAGGGGTTTTTGGCAGAACTGAACGGGCCAGAATCAGCTTTCAGCACCAAGCACACAGGTGGCAAGGTAAAGTTTAATTATTTTATTTGGATTTAGTACTAGGCTACAGATTCAAAACCTTTAAATTCAATATATCTCCGCTAGTCTTGAGACCTTCCCCGCTGGCTCTTTAAGTCAATGGTTTGCTAAGAGAAGAGAAATGGCTGCCAGGCACTCATGTGGTGCGTTTCTTTTGCCAAGTCAGCTGGAAGGGTCTTATCTGAAGATTGAAGCTGGGATCTACTAATTTAGGAAGCAATTTTTTGGGATCTACTAATTTAGGAATTTTAATTTAGGAAGCAAATAAGGTCAGGACTGGTAAAAGAAGTATCACTCCTGAATGTTCCCTTTCATTTGGGTCACTGACTGTAGGAATAAATCAAGAAAACTGGACTTGCTGTTTATTTTCTTTAACAGGTTTCGCTAGTAAACCTCTTCGGAAATAAAAAATCCAGTTGCATTGAATTATTCCTAAAGATAAAAGGAGGTATTCTTTTTATTTCCTGACACAATATCACCTTCTGCAGTCAAACTACAATATATCTTTATCAAAGCTGGGTTTGAGGTGGATAAATATATTCATGGATTTACCCTTGTTAAACATGGAACACTAAAGGCCTCAGCTTTTCTGTGCTCTTTTGTAGAGTGAATATGCTTTCTATAGCTTTTATCAGCATCAGGTAAATAGGCTGACTTATTGTATTGAAGAAAACACTCTTTTTTGAGAAAACCACTGGAAACATACAGCAGTCTAGCTTTTATTTAAAGTGACCATATAACCAGAAATGAAATTTCTTTCTGGGTTTCTTTTTTTACTAAAGCATTTGCCCAAATTTCATAAAACTAACCAGATACAGTATGCTGTCCAAATGGCAGCCATATGCTACATTCAGTTACAAATGGTCACATAATGGCCATTCGGTTCAAGTGCACCCCAATGGTGAATTATTTGTACTGTAACTGAATGTATTATCCTTGAAAAGTATAAGGGGGCAGGGCTGCTTGGCCAAGCAGCAATATGGGCAACTGCATCCAGTTCATGTTATGAATCTTAAGCTAAAGCTTTAGTAAATAAAATAAAAAATAAATAAAAAGAAACACAGACTGTTTTGGGGCACTCGGCTGGGGATAGAAGGTGATGACAAACTTACATTCTGGGTATAGGATCACTTTAAAAAGCTATCAAAATGTTTTTCATTACACATTACAAGGGGTCCATTTTGCTCTACAGCAGGGGTCCACAAGTCTCTCCTACAAGACCCACCAGTAATTAGTGCAACAGCAAAGTTATAGAGGCAGCTATGTGGAGATCCCCAAAACATGACTGTTGGCAGGCCTTGTAGGGAAGGGTTGGGGAACCCTGCTCTAGGGAGCAAAATATTATCCAAAATTACCGGCATATTTTGATCACAGTGATCATGTGGTACACATGTACTACAGCATCACCCACACTTTTCATAAAGAAAACAAGCAGAGAAACTTTCATGCATGCATGCCCTTAACTTGTCATCGGACCAAGCCCATATTATTCAGCTATTACACAAAAAAATGAGCTTAGCACCAAAGTGATTAAGAAGGCAAACCAAAGAACATCAAATAGTAGTAATAGCCTAGTCTGGAATATTTCTGTCCCTGCCATCAGACCAAATGCCTTTTCTTATACCGATTAGCAGAATTTGGTTTGCAGCATTATGGTCTTGGTGCACAGAGGGAAAAAAAGACAGTGTTATGTTGACATTGCAGCAAAAGGCCAAAACTGTACTGCAACAACCATTATCGGTATAATCCTGGGCACTGCACACAATTTAGAAATTCTATTCTCAGAGGCCTTTCTAAGAGATGCATTCAGCGAATAGCACAATCCCATCTAACCAAACATGTTAGTATATTGGCTCACATTTCTGCACTGCACTATTAGCATAAACAAATTCTTTATGCATCTACAAAATAAACTTGAAAGAGGGCTTTAATTGTAAATGATTTATAAAACCTTTTCACAATTAAAAAGCAACCTAAGGTAATTTGGTGTCAATGTCTGTTTTTTTTATCTATTAGATATATAGATATATATTTGTATTTCTGACCATCAATACATCTCAAAAATCAACTGGGATGTAGTTTGCAGCAAGGACTTGACTATCCATGAAAAGGGTTTGAGATTTGTAAAAGTCATGCTGGTAGTGTCTTGAGTTGTGAAAAATTATCTCTGTTTGTAGAAAAAGTAGAAATTTCCCCCAGTCCAGGGCTCCAGTAACTGTGTTGTGTAAGTGAAGAGCTTCTCCTGCACGTGAACTACAATCTTCTGGCTTGAATCCGCTGGTTTAGGTCACGTTGTGAGCAAGGTGGTGCACTATGTAGGTGCCCGTGATAGTCTTTGCAAATAACTCCGTCCAGACAGGACAAGTAAGTTCTGTTACAGCAAGTCCATTTTCGGTCTGTAATGCAGGAGTAGTGGCGCTTTCTGGAATTCAAAATCAGAAATTATAATCTAATAATGTAATTAAAGTTATACTACAGGCAATCCCAATTGTTCCATTGTCTCGGCATTGGAAATGCAGAGCAAAACATGAGGAGAAACAGTGGGTGTGGCAACAGCAATGTGATGTAAGCACACTGTGTGCTTTACATATATCATACTATATCTACTTACATACTATGAACCTCGTCAGGGAGCGTTAACACACACTGGCTGGAGCTAGACCATACATTTTCATGATGTTAGAGACTTCATTTGAAAAAGAACTGTTTCCCAGCCTGACCTGCTAAAGTCTAGCTCCATTTTTGGTACACTGTCCTAATATTAAAATCCTGATATGAGATGCCCTGCAGTCTAAATCTATAAAAAACAGATGCTGGAAGTCATGACCTCTCCACATCTCTCCTCACTCCCTTCAGCAAGCCCCATAGTGACTTACAGTGCAGAGAGAGGAAAGTAACAGCTGCTCAGTAGCGCCACCTGCTGCTACAGCAGTTCATCATCATGGAAGAGCCTGAAAGACTACAAGTACATCCCTGGCATCTGCTTACAGATTTACATACCTGGGCCTAGAAATGACTACTATGTGGCCCATATTTAACACAAAAGTGAGAGATCAATTGTCTTGCCAAATAGCATTATCAGCGACTTCTACTGATCAACAGGAGTTGGGCTCTAATTACAGTGGACCAACAGTCAAAAACAACTTAAACCAGATCAACACAACACATAGTGTTGCATATGCATGCTCTCCAGGGCAAGTTAGAAAAAGGTAAATGAATTTGTATGTGCCGCAATCTAACTCCCGCTATAGTAAATTTTAGAAACAAAATGGTGACTCAAGCATTTGCAGGCCACCTGCAAACAGGAAGTGCTGCTGGGCTTCCTGTTACTGTGCATTGTCCGTTATGTCAGTTGGATCCAGGCAGTAGCATGACTGAGATACTGGGAGAGGAAGCTCCAAAATGGCCGCTACCTTTCTTTTCCAACTGTGCCAGGCTGTTGGTCTGGTTTAAGGCGGCAATCTACACGCTATCATTCCAAGGGTTAAAACAAACATATTTACCTTAAATCTCCATCTGGTCACAACAACAAACTTAAGCGTGTGGTCCTTGCCTAGAATTTCTTCATTGCATAAAATATCCAGCTGATAAAAGAAAAAAAAATAATAAAATTACACATTCAACCCCAAAGCTGTCTGCAGTGTAAGATCATATAAACAGAAAATTGATGCAGGTTAATGCCAGCCACCGCCTTTCACTCCAGATATACATAAGCTTCCTGCCTCTGTAGGCTCAAACATGGTACAGCCATTAAGACGCTTTCTCACTTTATCCAATTAACAAAGTTAATGGATGTAGTAGATTTTCTTTCTGCAATTTCCTGGTCCTTTTTAAGAAGGTACCTTGAACCAAACATAGGTCACTTGCCTACTGACAAAAAAAAAAAAAAACAGGATTTGACTATCCTGGGGTTTGTTCCTTGAGATTGGGATGCTACGCTGTGTGAAACCCAGCAGAATGCCTATACAAACTTACATTTTACAGGTACTTTGGCACATGCACAGGCTCTCATCCAATCAGTGCCATATGTCATGGTTATTAATGTTCGGTAATAATGGCATTGGTTAGATCTGAGCTTGGAAATCAGGAGCGAGAGCATTCCTGGTGCCCTTTAGACTGGGGAGCACTCTTGTCCCCAGCTTATCTGATTGGCTGTGCGCCGGAGCCCAGAGATGCTGGATAGCGTCCGCTGCGGTTTACATCGCCATGGGAGCCATCAGCAAAGGTTAGTGGGTGACCCCACGAGGAAGGCCAGTGGCCAGCCCTGGAGTCTTTTAACCCTGTCAGTGCCAAGCACGTAGATTCTACGTGCTCGCTTCCACTCCACTTAAGTGTCAAGACTTTCCCCCCTGCTACAGTAAAAGTAAAACAACAAAAACACTCACCTGACCCCTTGTTCAATCCGGCTGGGTCTCCTCTTCATCCGGGGGGCTTCGATCCACCACCCAGGCCCCCCCACGTGCAGGGGAGGGCCTGGAATAGCCACCCCCCCTTCAGCAGCCGCCGAAATACATGTAAAAAAAAAATTAAAATAATAAAACTGACATTTACTTACCTCAATGTTCGATCGCTCCCGTAGGGTCTCCTCTTCACCAGGGGGGCCTCCGATCACCCCCTGGCTCTCCAGCTTCAGGAGAGGGCCTCCTCGACAGGCGCCGCCATCTTGCCGCTTATAACGTCACTCCCGGGTGTCGTCCTGGCTCCGGGCTGTCATTTCTGACACTTGTCATCGCTGGCCACAGGAGGGGGAAGGCAGGTGATGATCTGATCGCCTGCCTCCTCCCTCCACTGGCCAGCGATGACACCACTGTCATCAGAGCTGCGAGGGACACAGGAGCCGACGATCGGAGGTGAGTAAAGTAAAAAAAAAGTTTTTATTTTGAAATAAAGTCATTTTTTTATTCTGTGTTTTTTTTTTTTTTTTTTACTGTTAAACCCTTGTGAACTGGTAAGGGGTCCATGAGACCCCTGTACCAGTTCACAAGTCTGGGGGATGGCAAGTCACCCGCGGCTAGTGGGTGACTTGCCATTAACCCCCGGCACCCCCATTACCTGCCTCCCCAAAGCCCAGGAAGGGCAGAAGAGCCAGTGGCCATGGGCTATGCGGGCTTGTAGCTGGATACTTTTTTTTTTTTTTAAGGGTTTTTAACCCTTAAAAATCCCCCAAAAAATGTTTTTTTTTATTGAACTTTTTTTTTTCATTTTTTAGGAAAAACCTGCGCAACCAAAGAATTCTTTGAGGGATTAATTCCAGAAAGATGAGCCCACTACAACAAGCTGGGTACGCTTAGAAAGCTTAACATGTGTACTTTCAGGGAATATATGGTTTATGGGTGATATTCCAAATGTAAAGGGTTGTTTTGGTTGAACAATCGCAAGGTGCGCACTTTGTCTGCAGAGTTGAAATTTAAGTAAAATTACCGTTACGCACATGCTTTACATTGGGGTGTTTGGCAACTCTTCCCTTGACAGTAGCTATGCATGTTGGGTATTGTTCTGTTCTGGGAAAGTTGCTTTTTCAGATTAAAAAAATGTGGCTTTGATTCTGCTTTTTTATCCTTTTTTTTAGGGAAACTCTTTGTAACCAAAGATTACATTGAGGGATTACTTCCAGAAAACTGTGGCCACATCAACAAGCCTGGTACACCTAGAAAGCTTGAGGTGTGTACTTCCAGAGAATATATAGTTTGTTGGGGGTATTTCAAATGTAAAGGGTTGTTTTTCTGGAAAAACTGCAAGGTGCGCATAGCATAGTTGTATTTTATCAGAAAATCCCCTAAAGCGCTGTTTCACTTTTGGGGAGTCTCCTGGGCAGGAAAGGGTGTCTGCCTATACATATGTGGTACCGCTGTAACTGGGAGAATTTGGGATTTCACATGCAATAAGATTTTTTTGACAAACTTACATTTTTTATTACAAAAAAATACTACAAATAGTAAAAAATAGATTATTATTTTTTTTTTTTTACATATTTCACACAATATTGAGAATACACCTACAAAATGACAAAACAAGACATTTCATGTTAAAGCCCAGACTCTGCTGAAAAAAAACAATATATAATTTTCCTGGGAAATCCCTGGAAATCCCTTCAAAAATCACATTTGAACATGGGGAGTGCAAAATAGTGCAAAATGGTCTGTCAACAAAGGTTGACAAAAACTCCAGGTAGGCTGTCAGCGAAAGGGTTAAACTCCAGAGAAGGCCATTTAGGGTTTCGATCCGCTTTAATTGTAAAAAGAAGCTGATCTAGTCAGAGGCTTATGTTGATTTTGGTAAAAGAAGCCCCATAAATGTCATAGGGGGAATGGAAGTTAAAGAATGGGTAAAAGAAAATGCATGGTTATGTACAGACCGTAGAAAAATAACGAGAAACAAAAATACCATTTTGTGAATACTCACCTGTAAAATGGGTATTATAAGTATGTCACACACCACGCTTCAGATAGTCATTACACTGACCTGTAGATGGCGATCTTGCAGAGATGTCAATAAAAAAAGGAAGACCCTCCCGGTCCATAAATACCTGGGGCCTCCCACTCATTCCCCAGTATGAAAACAGCAGTAAGGAACAAAGGGACCAGGAAGAGCCAAATTAACCAGTAACAATAAGAAAGGTCCACCATATAAAGGATCCAGAATACCAAAGGGCGGGGTGAAGCGGGGTGTGTGACATACTTATAATACCCATTTTACAGGTGAGTATTCACAAAATGGTATTATTCTAAGTATGTCACACACCCCGCTTCAGATAGTCATTATACTTGGGACATCCAATAGCAGTGTCCATAAAGGGCGGGGATCCAAAACAAGGCAACAATGCACAAACTTAAACCACTGCAGCTTGCAGAACTTTGTGGCAAAAAACAGCATCCGCTGAGGCCCGCACATCAACCTTGTAAAACTTGGAAAAAGTGTGAACGGAAGACCAAGTAGCAGCCTTACAAACTTGCTCAACAGAAGCCTGATGCTGGAAAGCCCAGGACGCCCCAACAGCACGAGTAGAATGAGCAGTAACACGAAAAGGGGGAACCTTCCCCTTGGCAGAATAGGCCCCAACAATGGCCTGGCGAATCCATTTACTAATGGAAGACTTGGCGGGAGCCAAACCTTTCCTAGGCCCAGAGGGCACCACAAAAAGGGTGTCAGTCCTACGAAAAGAGGAAGTAGCCACCAAATAGTACTTCACACAGTGAACCACATCCAAAGAATGCAAAACCCTCTCCTTGTCATTGCTGGGCTTAGGACAAAAGGAGGGTAGGACAATGTCCTGATTAAGATGAAAAGCAGAGACCACCTTAGGAAGGAAATCTGGCTTGAAGCGGAAAACAACCTTGTCCTGATGCCTCTCAAAGTAAGGGGCCTTAATGGACAAAGCCACCAACTCCGATACACGCCGAACGGAAGTGATGGCAACCAGAAAAACAACCTTCTGAGTAAGCGTAGAAAGTGCAATATCCTGCAAAGGTTCAAAAGGAGGACCCTGCAAGGCAGAAAGAACCAAATTCAAATCCCAACTGGGAGCAAAGGCTTCCTAGGAGGCCGCACATGCGTAACCCCCTGGAAAAAGGTCTTAACCAGAGGAAGAAGAGCAAAAGACTTTTGAAAGAAAACCGCCAGGGCAGAAACATGCTCTTTCAGCGTACTAAGCTGCAAACCTAGGTCCAGACCATGTTGCAGAAATTCCAAAACCCTAGGGATAGAAAACGCCCTGAAAGGCAAGGCCCGGACCTCACACCAATCAATATAAGACCTCCAAATCCTATAGTAGATGGCAGAGGAAGACTTCTTTCTAGCCCTAACCAGAGTCTGAATGACAGCATCAGAAAGACCTTCCTCCTTCAAGATGGAGGTTTCAGCAGCCACGCCGTCAAAGCCCAAGCCAGGATCAAAGACACTTCCCTAAGGGCACGCCTGCTGCGAGTCCCTCCCTGGTGATTGATGTAGGCGACCGCCGTCCGATTGTCCGACCGAACTTGAACCGGTAGGCCCCGCAACTGATGAGTCAAGTGAGTCAGAACCAACCTGATGGCTCTCAGCTCCAGAACATTGATGGGATCGTGCAATCAGACCACAATAGCAAATGTCCAAAGGGGTTAATAAAAGAAGCGTTGCCAACAACCCCAAGGAGGGGCATGAATATATACAGAGAAAAAAAACTAATGGGGCCACAGGCCACTCACCGACCGTCACACACGCACACCTCACAGGGGAAGAAAAAAGGCGTGTAAGCAGAGAAAGAAGGAGGGCGGGCCGGCGCGGTTCGCGCGTCGCGCCCGGCCAGAAGCCGGGACCTGAACAGCGGCGCCAGCAGCACGGGGGCGGGTCGTAGGCGATCGCGCGAACGCCCGGCCCCGCCCTGAGGGGAAGAAGCTCCCCCGCCGCCATGGCAGACCACAGAGGCCGGCACCGCGGAACCGCCGGCACCGGCTAAGTACAGCGTAATGTAAATTGTAAGGAGTGGGATATGAAATCACAGCCCGCTGCACCATAAACCAGCACACTAACCATTGAGCCAAATGGCTTGCTTAGAAGGCAGCTATGCTACATTAATAAAACACGCACCACACATACCACACACACATACAATAAAGGATTGAAAATCTTCAAGGGACAAGGCCCCCCCCTAAGGGTATCCGGGAGAGGGGGAAGCCACGCTAGGGTGGAAGGCCAAGGGACTGGGCATCCCAAACCGGGGTCACCAACCAGGTTAACCGCCTACCCCTTGTTATGGGGTTTCACGGAGCAGCGTAGCTCCTAAGCACCTAGGGTGCCATCTACCCTTGCCCGAACCAGCAGCCTAGGCTGGGAGGCAAGTAAAATCAATAAAAGAATCCGGGCAGAAATAGATCAAATAGAGGGCCGGGGGTCACCCCGGCTACCTTGCAAGGAGGAGACATCCATCTTCTGACTTGCTCGCCGTCTGCAGAGATGAAAGACTGGGGAATGAGTGGGAGGTCCCAGGTATTTATGGACCGGGAGGGTCTTCCTTTTTTTATTGACATCTCTGCAAGATCGCCATCTACAGGTCAGTATAACCCAAGTGTAATGACTATCTGAAGCGGGGTGTGTGACATACTTAGAATAAGGATATACCGTAATTAAAACACTTGCTTTGACCACAGATACATTTATAGGAATTAGTCAGCAGTAGATTAATGCTAAATCAGGCACATATTATGGTGGCTTTACAACGACAAGACATTTTCAGATATAGCTATAAAAAAAAAATAAAAAAAAAAACACAACACTAGCTAAACCCTATGAAGTCTTACCTCATTAAATGACGACAAATTGAGTTTTTTGGCTATGAATTTCTTTAGATGCAAGACTGTTGCTTGGGCTGAACAGCGTATCCATTTCCGCTTGAGACCTCGCAGTTTACTGCTATTGCATTCTAAACATATACTGACCTAAAGAGGAAAGAAGGAAACATAGAAGACAGGCTACTTAATAGTGTGCCATGCTAGTCTATTCAGGTTCATTAAGACTACTTAAAAGATGGCAGACGTAAAGCGGTTTTGACACACAGGTGTACTCCCAACATTAGGCTTTAGAAAACAGGCAGATCGGAGTTGCTAGCTGTACTTCCAGAGGAAATGATCTCAGAACATTAGGACATTTAGATGGAAATTAGCCATCAGCATGGCGGATTCTATGGGAACTCATTTAAATAAATTAATTTAAATATATATATTTTTTTGAAAGTTTGGAAACCACAGAGGTTATGCGAGAAATAATTCTTAGCCTGGCCCATTGGGATCTGTTTCCAAACTATTAAACTTATTGTTAGGTCATTGGATGTAAACATGTCTCACTGCGTTTAAAGGTGATATCTGGGGTAAAAGTAGAACATAAAAATGATGGTACAATTTTTCCCAGGTTTTGTTCTTTTTGCCCGGGGTGCATGTAAACACTCACCTTTCCCTGCTCCAAGCACGTGCATGTGCTCTCATCCAATGAGAGCAGTCTGCCGTGACATTTTGCAAACAGCTCTCATTGACTAGAATGGGGAAGCGGGAAAGTTGGTTGGTGTCGGAAGGCCAGTAACCAGTCCAGGAATCTTTTAGATTCCAGGGCAGGTCCAGATGGGGTTTGTTCCACTTCAAGAAGTTCACCGAGATGCAGGTTGCAATTCACAACCAAATGGGTACCCAGAGTTAAAAGGGCCTCACTAAAATATTAGAATACATATAAAGACTCCAGGGGCAGCCAGTAGGTGAAAGATCCACTTTAATGATAGAGAGAATGAGTTGCTCCTGTCCTCAAAATGGTGGATACTGCTTTATCGGTCAGCCCGACAGCCCGGTCTATCTTGTGAGCCATGGAGGATAAATAATACCCACCTTTGGAAAAAAAAGCTTGTTTGTCTTACTACCTACATTTGATGACCTGCTATAATAGTCCCCAATAGTAGTAATATTAAGCTTATTACACCTCTTCATCCTGTGATTTCACAAAAGTTTCCAGTGATGTGTAGTAGCCAAGAAAATGTCACTAAAACATCCCATTTGTACTATTTTTTACCTGCTTAAAAGTGGTCCAAAACCCTCTGGTTGGGATGCCCCACCATTTGAAATCCTCGCAAAAGGAGGTTTTGGTCTGCTTTAAATATCCAGGCACACAGAATACATCCCCCTATACATTTACTGACCTAATATTCTGACCAGTAATGTCCTCTATGATTAGAGACCGAACAGAAACATTTGTGAGAGGGGAGTGTGAATACCTGTTCATCACTTCTGTGGTAGTCGTGGTCCTCTTCTTGCTTTTCCTCTGTTGATTCTTTGTTTGTGGTTTCTTCTGCCTTTGATTCACCTATATCATTAAAGAAAATAATTCTTATATGTTATTATGAAGTTTACTTAAAGTCCCTCCTGTTTAGCTATCCTGCTTTTGGTAAATGGGTCAGGGCCACTGTTGGTGGTACTGGTCACCCACCAGGCCCCTCTATTGGCCTCAGGCATGGGGAGGGGGCGTTGTCTGATATGGAGGAAGAGACACAGTATGGCGCTATTGGACAGCGGCACCACCACCTTGGATTTGGAGCCACGGATATGATAAACAAGAAAAAACCCTTACCATTTCTTACAGCTTCTATATGTAGTTTAGCAACACAGGTTTCGCCTTTTATGTCGCCGGGTACTTCCATTCCAAGCTTATGATAGAATTCTCTTTGCTTTCGGATTTCAGCTAGTCCAAAAAAGGAAAACATGAAACAGTCATTTAAAGGGGCAATATACCTATATGTTAAGCACTTCCTCATTCACGTATGACTGGCAATCACATGACAGCTGGTGACCAATCTGAACTTTCCAGTGGACTTGCATATCAAACCTGAAAGGATTCCTTTGGTCACCTGATTAACTGCCATTTCGTGCCATACACCATGAATGAGAAAGTGGTGACTTGACTATAGTAACTGCAGTACCTGGGATAAGCAATATTTTAGACAAGTTACATGGGAGTTTCTTAGACTTCAATGATTTAAACAAATGGTGTATGTTCCATGAATATATATATATATATATATATATATATATATATATATATATATATATATATATATTTATTTTTCTGTGTTCGTGTTTTCAATCACATTTTATTAGATTTTTCTGTTTGCAACTGCTTTAAAGCGGACCAAAAGTCAAAAAAGAAAGTTTAGTAAATTGCTCCCCTAAAGCCCACCTCTGGCTTAACACCATGAGAGGTTCTGGAGTAACAGGCTGAATTTTTGCTGCAGAACTGCATGGGAGTGGCCATCTTGTCATAAGTATGCGGACAGCTTGTGTATTATGTTATATAAATACAGACACACACACTCTGAATAACCAGCTGCTAGAGAGATTGTGTGTGAAGGGAAAGATGCAACAATGTTTCTTTATCACTATTCACTGTGGACTATAGGGTTGATTCAGAGCCCCTTTCTCATCATTTCTATGGAGGTCTTGCTACCAAACGAAAAATCATGCAAAAATCAAAACATTTCACACTAAAGTTCTCGCAGAAAAAAGGCTCTGCTGAATCAGACGAGGGGAAAAAAATGAACAAGAATGGAAATATTCAGGCAAAAAAAAGGTGAGAAAGGGGGTCTGAATCAACCCTTATATCTTTACAGTAAACCATTCAGACAGCTATCTTCTAAAATGTCACAATTCTTTCAGCTGTGCAGAGTAAGGAGTCATCATCGCTGATGGCTTCTACTAGAAATAAAGGATGATTGCACAGATATGTGAGCCAATTTTGACTGTCTGATTGGGTTTTTATATAAGCTGGACTCGTGTATGGGGCAAGATGCCCGCTGCCATGCAGTTACACAGCATAGAATCTGCCCTGAAGTCACTGACTCCCTTAGAAGCTCCCCCGTGGCCCCCTTCGACGGGCACTATTTCGGGAAGCTTACTTGTCCATATACTCTAAAATAGTATAGGGCATCCGCTTTAGGCGGCCCGCCTATCAGATAACTAGTCCTCTACTACTACCCCCCCCTTCCTTAAGCTCCGCTACCTAATTTTCTCCACCCTCCCTCTTATACATCCCTCACCCTTTTCCTCTTTTTTTCTCTTCTCTTCTTCTAGGCCCTATCCGCGCCACCTCAACCCTTTCTCCCCCCCAATTTCTTGTTAAATTAGCATAATGAGTCAGGCCCAACACTCACTAGCAGGTACTAATCTCAACTTCAAGCTGCTTTCACACAATGTGCAGGGGCTTAACTCCCCGCACAAAAGGACTAAGGCATTCCGTCACGATAAGCAGCTACAAGTCGACATCCTATGCCTCCAGGAGACAAGATTCTCAGTTTCAAGCTCCCCAAGATATTTGAGCCCGCAATATCCCACTTTCTTTTTAGCCTGCCACACAGAAAAGTCCCGGGGTGTTGCTATTGCATTCCGACGCAATGTCCCATTTACATGTGAAACCCAAATAGCTGACCCGACAGGCCGGTACCTAATCCTAATAGGATGCTTACATGATACGCAGGTGACATTAGTGTCGTACTACGCGCCAAATACTCACCAGACACATTTTTTTTCTCATCTTATGAGAAAAGTTGGAGAGCATAGAAGGGGCATAGTGATCATGGCCGGAGACTAAAATATCATGGCCGGAGACTAAAATATTGCACTGGATCCTAAATTAGATAGATCCCCCTCGCATAGCAGTAGCTCCCCCAATACATCATCTGCGCAGCAACCCCCCTGTCGAATAAATGCTATGCTACGGGATGCAGCCCTGGTGGACATCTGGCGAGAAATGAACCCCAGAACACGTGACTACACTTTCTATTCCAATCCCCACGGTTCATTTTGTAGAATCGACCACATCCTGATCCCCCAGAATTTCATCCCCATGATCGATAAGTGTCAGATAATGACAACGCCCTGGTCTGACCATGCCCCAGTGCTCATGAGGTTTGCCGCCTCGCCCCCGATCCCCAGACCATTCAAGTGGAGGGTAAACGACTCATTGTTAGCACGTAAAGACACCCATGAGCAAATTTTACAATCCATAAAGAACTACTTTACTATTAACGCTAATTCAGCTGCTGCGATAAGTGTGTGGGAAGCCCACAAGGCAGTCATGAGGGGCAACCTCATTGCATTAGCTACATCCCTTAAAAAGCATAGAAATGAGAAAATAGCTCAATTAATGTCCAGTTTAGAGCAGCTACAGAAGGATTGGAAAGCAAACCCAACCAAGGAGCTTAAGAAGCAAGTAGATGAGGTGAACATACAACTTAATTTAGTACTGGACGAGGAAGTAGAGAAAAAGCTTAGGTGGAGCAAACAGAAACTATACGCTAGAGCCAACAAACCTGATACTCCTTTAGCGAATAAAATACGACACTTCGGGCCTAAGCAAAATTTAATCTCCCTGAAGACCCCAGAAGGGACTCTCACAGCCAACCCAATTAAAATCCTCAAAACATTTAAGAACCTGTTAGGCAAGCTTTACGAAGTGCCCCACCCTTTTCCCCGAGACTTGGCCTCTGGATTCTTTGACTCGGTCCCACTCCCTAAATTGCTAAAATGCCATAAAGAGAACTTAGAGTCTGAAATTACAGTGGAAGAGGTTATAAGAGCTATCAAAAGCTTCCACACATCCAAAGCACCAGGGCCTGATGGCTTTACCACTCTATACTACAAGAAATATGCTGCCGAACTTGCCCCCATCTAGTAAAAATGTTCAATTCCCTTAAGGAACAAGGTGTGCTGGGTCGAACCTCCCTGAAAGCGTACATAAGTATGGTCCCAAAACCAGACAAAGATCACTCGAACGCACAAAACTATAGACCCATTTCACTACTCAATGTAGACCTTAAAATCTTGGGGAAGGTCTTAGTCTCTAGAATCAATGAATTTCTGGGTATATTGGTGAGCAGGGACCAGGTGGGGTTTATCCCCCACAGACAAGCTTCGGACAACATCAGAAGGTTGCTCCATCTAATCGAACTGGCCCAAGAGAGGGATATTCACAGTCTCCTCCTATCATTAGATATACAAAAAGCGTTTGATTCCCTCTCTTGGGACTATATGACATACGCTCTCCATAGATGGGGCTTTGGGGATAACTTCCTTGCATGGATACGCTCAATATACTCCTTTCCCTCGGCCAGAGTACAATATGGTGGCTACCTTTCCGACTCATTCCCGATTAGCAGGGGCACGCGGCAAGGATGCCCGCTTTCTCCAATACTGTTTGTCTTAGCCCTTGAGCCCTTAGCAATCGCTATCCGAACGAACCCAAATATAAAGGGGTTGGAGTTGGCAGGGTACCACCATAAAGCGTGCCTATTTGCTGATGACATTATATTAATTCTCTCGCAGCCCCACATCTCGTTGCCTAATGCACTCCAACTTTTGGATGACTTTTCTAGGATTTCGGGTCTTAAAGTTAACAATGAAAAGTCACTAGGACTAAATTTAAACATCTCCTCCCAGACTCTAGAAGCTCTCCAATCTAGCTTCCATTATCGCTGGGCACCAGGGGCATTATCATACTTGGGAATTACCATCACACCTCACTACCACTCGCTATACCAGGCTAACTACCCTCCTCTCTTCCGCTCATTGAAATCTATGCTGGTCTCATGCCGTGGACATGAGATATCATGGATAGGGAGAATAAATGCAACTAAGATGACTTTGTTACCCAAGATGCTATATTATTTTAGAGCGTTACCGGTTTATATTCCCCCACACCAAATTAAAAGTATGCAACATAGCATCATGAAATTCATCTGGGGAAACACAAGACCAAGGGTAGCCAGGACAACTATGTTTAAACACAGAAAGGAAGGGGGCTTAGGAGTTCCATGTATCAATAAGTACTACCTGGCAGCGCAGATTGCGCAACTTCATAATCTGCACCTGAGGATGGAGATCCCACTGTGGGTGTCCATGGAGACCCTTGCGTGTGATCCCGCCCCCATAGATAGCTTAATATGGACCCCTCCACAATACAGACCCCAAATAGTGTGCCCGATCTTAAATCGCTCCCTTCAAATGTGGGACGGAGTCAAATATTCAGGTAAGCTGATTTCTCTGCATCTCCCGGCGATGCGACTGCTCAAAAACCCATGGTTCCCCCCAGGAATGGCAAGCCCAAGAGCGTTTAGTTGGTGGAAGCGATCAGGCATTAGCAAAATCCATCACCTAATGGACGGGGAGGGAATGGTTTCCTGGTCTGCATTGGTGGCGAGGGAGAATGCACCGGCTATGGAGCACTTCAGATATCTCCAGATCCGCCATTGGCTTTCCCCTCTACTCAAAAACAAAACCCCTGGAATTGACATGACCACTTTTGAGAGGATCTGTCTACGGGGCTCTCCCACTCTGGGCCTTATTTCTACCATTTACTTGCACCTTACGGCGCTCCCCCCTGAATCAAACCATGGGTATATGGTTAGGTGGGAGGCAGATCTGAATCGCGTAATAGACAGGGGGGGGGGATGGGTGAATATCTGGACTGAGATTAATAAATGCTCCATAAATGTCACCACCTTGGAAGCAGCATATAAAATCTTGGGCCGGACGGGACAGATGTATACCCGCCCAGTGGCCCAGAAGCATGATCATTGGGTAATAGCGCCAGTCCAGTCCTCCTGACACCACAGTCCCCAAAAAAGATAAAAGGAAACACCTGAAAGTAATGCATTGTTGTTTTGTTTTTTTTTTTTTTTTTGTATAGACACTGACTATGAAAAAGTGATATGTTAAGGTGTGACTGTCAGAAAAAAGTAATGATCTGGAGCTTTATTCCCTCTGTACCCTTGTTTCTTTTTTTTCCTTTGTATCACATTATTGTACTGTGTAACTGAGCTGTAATATTTTAAAAAGACAATAAAAAGATTGAAATAGAATCTGCCTGCTATTCCATAACATATGCATAGAGTTAAGCCCTCTCAAGTGGTTTATATAACTGGCAAAGGAGAATGAGGGAAGAAGGAGAGTGTACTGGAGAATTCTGGGCAAACATATTCAGTTGCCATCCTTGCAATCCTCTGTCCCTGGGGTATGGGGCAGGTATAAAATACCTTTTTAGGATCATAGGAACCTACCTTCCTGTAGACCCGGCACCAATTTGTAAACAATATCTTGCATTGTTCGGTCATGACTAAAATAAAAAAATAAGAAACATGTAACATAATGTAGTAGGATCATATTTAAATATAGTATTCTTGACTGCAGTTTCCTGTAGTGTTTACTCCTGTATAATTTGGTTACAAATAAGTACTGGCAGTAAACAGACAGAGCGTTGCCCCCAACACACATTGTAGGGGAAAAAAAAAAGCACATACCAAATCCAATTGCTTTTTTATTGTGAGCGACCATTTTCTATTGCCACATCTGAAACTGAAATCTGGACCAACATCTACTCTACTCTTTCAGTAAAAGAATATTCTTGGACATTGCTTGTGATCTTCCAGTTGTGCCCCCTGCCTCCAACATTAAGTTTCTTCTTAAGAATCAATCCTTGAGATGATCATGTCCCCTCTTTCCAACAGGCTGAACAAATTCAGTTATTTAACCCTTTCCTGATACACGGCCGACCCTGGAAGCTAAATTCCAGGGCCGGACACTGGCCTTTACCTAGGAATCCCAAGTTGTGTTTGCCCTGCTATATGAAAACAGCATGGGGACCACAAAACTCACCAGCTTCCTGGCTCTCTCATCGATGTAAACATCAGATGCCCTGCATCTTTGGGCTGTGTGCATGCATCCCCCCTTACCGATATTCAGGCTGGGGACAGGAGCACACCCAATGCTGGGGAAGACTACGTTTTCAATCCCGTCTACATAACATTACATATGTACAGCAAATGGCTCTGTTCAGACAACAGCACGTGCATGCGCCATAGGACCAGTGAAAGGTGATTTTGTATGGCCGATCTGGGGGTTTCACAGGGGGTAAGGAACAGAACCCGGCTTTTCTACTGCTTAGAGTTTTTTTTGTAACCCGACTAGAACCAATTCTTTTTGAATTTTTTTTTTTCGTAGCTGAAATCTCTAGAACTGTACATCGTATTCCATATGTGGCCCCACCAGAGCTCTATACAGAGCCATTACAACCTCCCCCTTCCTATTGGTGATGCCTTGCACTATGCAGCGAGCATCCTGCTTGCTTTCTCCATTTTCAAGCTACACTGTCCCCTCATCTTGAAACACCTCACGGTTCTATATGAACATTTAAAGTCTACTTTAAACACAAACAGCCAATGTTACTTTACATTTAAATTTAGATTTAAACTTACCCTATATACTGTAGAGGATGGCTCTGATGGATAACAATTCTGCATGTGGGACAAGTATTATTTTCTTCCAAATATTTTACCAAACAACTTCTACAAACTAGAGAAAAAAAAACAATTTCAGGATATCTAAAAGGACAAAACAGACCATTTCAATTACTAATCGTTAAACTGTATGAATCTTTTTTACCAATCCTAGATGTGTAGAACCACTGCAGTTTCAAGTTTTCAGGCAAACAGCACCATCTCCTGGCAATTTGTGAGAATACACCTCTAAACTGATCATTCAAGTCCAATTTTAAACAGATCAAATTACTGGGTGGCAAATGTTCCATGACTACCAGCCCAGCCATACTGGACATGAGGTTTCATGACAGGTTTAGCAATATTCCCTACTCAATTCTAAGTACTTGGGCTGTCCCACACTAAAAAAAAAAAATAAATAAAAAAAAATAAAAAACTAAAAAAGGTAAGATATGCAGTAGGACTTGTACACAGCACTACTTAAAGCGGACCAACAGTCAACAGTCAAAAATGAATTAAGTCAGACCAACACAACAGTCCTCATATGCATACCTTTCCAGGGCAATTTAGATTGCCGCACATAAAAGAATAATTTACCTTTTTCTAATACCTACTGGGATACATTTTAAAAACAAGATGGCTGCTCATGGACTTGCAGGCCGCCTGCAAACAGGAAGTCAGAATGGGCTTCCTGTTACTGTGCATTTCAGTTATATCAGTTGTGAGAGGAAGCTCCAAAATGGTCGCTACCTTTCTTTTCCAACTGTACCAGGCTGTTGGTCCGGTTTAACATCTACATTTAAGAAAATGTTACAACACAAGATAAAGAAAAAATCTAAACCAGCATCACAAAATCTTCTACTGTCATGTTCTCTTTTTTTGCAGTACATGCTCTCCAGCTACTTTGGAATCCAGGGCCAGTCGTTTGGTTTCGAGCCACTTAAAGGAGCACAAAAAATGGACCAATAATAAAAATACAATTCTGTGAAACTCACCTGTAGAATTGGTTTTGTTATCCATCCATTCCAGGCTGTCCAGAAGTACTTACAGATGGGTGTTCGCCCCTAGGGGGCGCTGACTGCAAGATCAAAAGATGTAGCTCCTTCCGGCCCCCTATAAAGGCAGCTGCCCATCTATCCAGTCCCAGTGGTTTAAAAGCAGTACTCAACGAGAAGCAGGCCGGGAGGTCCAAACAAAAAAATAGGAGACCATGTTATCTCACATAGCCTCCGCTTGTACTCTCAAAAACTTATATAACTAGTGTCCTATGAGCAAAAATGGTTCATCACCAGGCATGCAGGACATAATGAACACAAGGGGGGGGGGGGGGCGGATGGCCTGGAATGGATGGATACAAAAACAATTCTACAGGTGAGTTTCACAGAATTGTATTTTTCTCCTCCATCCATTCCAGGCCATCCAGAAGTACTTACAGATGGGACATCCAAAAGCAGAGTCCATATGGGCGGGATCCCCAGTGCGGAACAGCATGTAGTTCATTTCACTACCGCCTGAAGCACCCTTTGGCTAAAAAAGCGTCAGCTGAGTCCCTGACATCCACCTTGTAAAACTTTGTAAAAGTATGAACAGAAGACCAAGTGGCGGCCTTACAAACTTGTTCCACTGATGCCTGGTGCTGAAAAGCCCAAGAGGCACCAATAGCCCTAGTAGAATGAGCTGTGATCCGAAAAGGGGGTTCCTTCCCCCTGGCAGAATAGGCTTGCACCACCGCCTGTCTAATCCACTTACTGAGAGTGGACTTGGCTGGTGGCAATCCCTTCCTAGAACCCTCTGTCAAGACAAAAAGCAAATCCGATTTCCTGAAGGATTCAGTCGCAGCCAGGTAATACCTTATGGCTCTGACCACATCTAAAGCATGGAGGGTCCGTTCTTTGGAATTATCCGGTGCTGAACACAAGGAAGGTAAGACAACGTCTTCATTAAAATGAAAGGAAGATACGACCTTAGGCAAAAAATCAGGTTTAAAAAGAAAAACCACCATATCTCTGTGCAACTCAAAGTAGGGTGGTTTCATACAAAGAGCGGGCAGATCTGATACGTCTAATACAATCGCCCTGAGGAAGTAGTGCAGGTGACACTACGACATGTGTTGGCATTTTATTCCTGTGGGGGTGCCCCAGCTGGTCTGTATAAACAAATTTTTTGTTTTATTATCCTCTTACTTACTTTGGCTCGTTCTCCTGCTTGATGGTATGTGTTATATTTATTAATTTAGATAGCTAGTCATGAAATTGTGATTTCTCAACTGATATTATTGCACTGGCTAGTGCTTATTTTGCACATTTTGCAGTTATTGCATATTTTGCACAATTTGGATGGTTCACTTAAGAGCCTATATATTATTTTTAGAAATAGGTGACACATTGTTATTATAATTCTCACCAGACCACTGGCGCCCCCTTGTGTTCTTTTGTGTGTCTATGTTGTTCATTTGTGTAATTGTTATGATGTTTTTTCACCTTATGCAATTGTAAATAAATTGTAGATATCTTTTTATATCTTTGAGGGTGGTGCCATCTTTTGTATAGCCCCTTGGCAACATTTGGGGAGTTGTGGGATCCCCTTTTTCTCTCTTGGTATTTGATTGGTTGTTGCTGGGGGTATTGTGCACACCATTACCTGCTTTGACTAACATAGAATATTGTATGTGGCAATAAAGGTTAGTGCAGCCCATTTAGCTTGTCTAAATTTTATACAGATCTGATACGTGACGCACCAAGGTGATCACCACCAGAAAGACCACTTTGAGAGTCAGCATAGACAATGCAGCATCATTCAATGGCTCAAAGGGAGGACCCTGGAGAGCAGACAGCACCAGTTCAAGTTCCATTCAAGTTCCACACCGGTAAGACTGATTTACGCGGTGGGTGGACATGGGTGACTCCCTGGAAAAAAAAGTCTTGATCAATCTGTGATTGGCAATGGACCTCTGGAAAAAAATGGCTAAGGCCGAGACCTGACCCTTGAGGGTGCTCAGCTGGAGGCCCAAATCTAAACAGTGTTGTAGAAACTCCAGAATACTAGAAATAGAGAATTTCCAGCAAGGAAGGCTGTTGGCCTCGCACCAAGCGATATAGGCCCGCCAAACTCTGTAGTAATTCATGGAAGAAGACTTCTTCTGTGCCTGAATCATTGTGTGAATAACCGTGGCCGATAACCCCTTCTCAGTCAGGATTGAGCTCTCAATAGCCAGGCCGTCAAAGCCAGCGTCAGTAAATTCGGGTGCCGCAGTGACCCCTGTGTGAGAAGACCTGGGTCGTCGGGCATGATGTAGTGATCTATTGACATCTGAACTATGTCTGCAAACCAACTCCTTCTCGGCCAATGAGGAGCCACCAGGATGGCTGGCACCCCCTCCTGGGCTATCTTGCGCAGCACTCTGCCCAGGAGCAGAAACGGAGGGAATGCATAAAGAAATATGAACTCCGTCCAAGGGATCGCCAAAGCGTCTGTTGCTATGGCCAGAGGATCTCTTGAGAGAGAGACGAACCTTGGAAGTTTGTGATTGTGTCTGGACGCAAACAGATCCATGTCTGGTTGACCCCAGCGGAGGCACAGAGCCTGAAAGGTCTCGCTGCTGAGAGACCGTTCCCCCAGGCGCAAGGAACTCCTGCTCAGGGAGTCTGCCTCCTGGTTTTCCACCCCGGGGATGTAAACCGCCGAGATGCAGGGAACATTCTCCTCTGCCAAAGCCAGAATCCGGCTTACCTTCTTGAGAGATCTCTCCGAGTCCCGCCCTGGTGGTTGATTTAGGCCACAGCTGTCCGATTGTCCGAGTGGACCTGGATCGCATGGCCTTTTAAATGGGGAGTCAGGCGTAGAAGAACCGGATTGCTCTCAACCCCAAGAGATTTATGGGTAACCGGTTCTCCTTCGGACCCCACTGACCCTGGATCTTCTGGGTCTGCCAAACGCTTCCCCAGCCTGTAAGACTGGCATCCGTGGTAACTATCTCCCAATGGGGAGTCAGGAAGGACTTGCCCACCAGCAGATTCCAAGAGTCTAACCACCACAAGAGGGACAGCGAGAAATCTTGATCCAGAGATTCTTGCGACCGATTCCAGCCGGTCAGCAGGTTCAATTGTAGAGGTCTCATGTGAAATTGGGCGAAGGGCACTGCCTCGAAACACGACACCATTAGGCCCACCAATCTCATCCCCAGACAGACCAACGGCTGTTGACAAGCCAGCAAGGCCTGCACTTGCGTCTGGAGTCTCAAAACCTTCTGCTGTGGCAGAAAGACCTTGACCTGAGCAGTGTCTATCGTCATTCCCAGGAAGGATCTCACCATTGAAGGGGTGATAAATGACTTGGGGTAATTGATCACCCAACCGAAGGCTTCCAGGGTTGACAGTACAGTCCGGGTGTCGCTCTCGGCCTCCTGAAGGGACCAGGCCGAAATCAGAAGGTTGTCTAGATAGGGTAACACCCGAATGCCATGACTCCTCAGGAGAGCCATGATGCCCGCCAGAACCTTGGTGAACACTCAGGGAGCTGAGGATATGCCGAAGGGGAGTGCCACAAACTGGTAATGTTGATCCTCCAGTGCAAACCTCAAGAACTTCTGATGTCCATGGAAAATCGGGATGTGCAGATAAGCGGCCCTGATGTCCACCATGGTCATAAAGTCGCCGGGCCGAAGTGATCTCACCGCCAACCGCAACGTTTCCATGCGGAAATGTCTGACCTTTACAAACTTGTTGAGACCCTTCAGGTCCAAGATTGCCCGCAGCGTTCCATCCTTCTTGGGAACCGTGAATGGGTTAGAGTAGAACCCCTGACCCTGTTTCTGCCGTGCCAAAGGGCAAATCACACCTATCCGCAGGAGGTGTTGAACAGCCGTTCTCAATGCCTGAGCTTTTAGCGGGTTTCGGGATATCCGTGAACATAGGAATTTCATGGGTGGCCTGGCTGCCAGCTCTATCTTGTAACCGGAGGACACCACCTCCTGAATCCACCGATTCCTCCCCGAAAGGATCGAAAAGAAGAGGGGTTCCGAAAGGACCGAGTAGGCTTCCTTCTCTGAGGGAGCTTACCATCCTTGACCAAAAGGTCCAGTCCCAAACAGCCGGCTTCCCACAAAAGGTACACTTGTGAGGGACTTCTTGGCAGCCGCATCGGCCAACCACTGCTTGAGCCAGAGCGAGCGGCGTAAAGCAACAAGCAAGGACGAAATTCTGCCACATCATCCATGGCAGTAACAACAAAGCCGATAAAGTCCAAGCAGGCCTTGAGTTCCTTATATTCCTCCGACCGTTTGCGAGATTTAGCCTTAGCCACAAGGTGTTTAACCTTTCTCCTGTTGGCTAGCGAAACAATTGCCGAGGCACAAGCAGGCCGAAAAAGAGTACCAGCAAAGGGGAAAGCATGGCAAACCAACTGATCCATGCGTTTGTCTGCAGGATCACGTAAGTCAGGCGATGGCATAACAGTGGTGTTGGACAATCCTGACACCTGAGGGTCCACTTCGGGAGGGCGAGACCATAACCGAACCAATTCAGCAGGGAAAGGGTACCGCCTATCCAGGCCCTTAGGGACCGACGGTAATTTGTTGGGTCTTTCCCACTCCTTAAGAATCATGTTAGAAAAATGAGGCTGCTCAGGAAAAACCCGCCGTTGCCTTTCAGGCCGAAATAAATCACCCTTTTTCATCTTAGCCATTCTGGGAGGAACAATGTGCAAGCTATCAAACACGGAAGAGAGTAAATTTTCCGTATCGTCCGGGAGGCAAGAATCCTCATCAGAGAAGGCGCCAGAGATGCTGTCGTCTCCAGCGGAAAGCAGCTCCACCGCTGAGAGCGAGTCATCTGGCAATTCACCTTCCTCTGCAGATCCCAAGAGATCATAGAAAACATCATCTGAGTAAACCGGCTCCAGATGCCGCTTCTTACTCAAGGCCTTCTTAGGGGCTGTCAACGAGATCTGTTTCTCGAGACTAGCCAGCCTGTGCACAAAATCAGCATGTGACCCCTTGCTGGCCCCCCTTCACTAGGGGCAAACTGCAGCAGCGGAGGATCCGTAGAGGCCAGTGGTAACGCAGGGCTAGGGTCAGGAGCGACTGCCCGCTCATGGTCCAAAGCAATGTGGAACAAATAGTGCTGAATCCGCCCAGGGGATTCCATCTGCACAAGGGGCAGGGCTTGTCTTGCCAAGTGGGGTGCCCGGCTCACTATCCCCTGATGCCTACATTATGGGGATTCTGAATAGCAATATTCAATAAGGCTACTAGACACTAACGGCCTAAGCCTAATAGCCGATCCCTGGGGAACGGGAGGAACCACAACCCTCAACCTTAGCCCACGGTCTAAAACAAAAAGAGAAAGACAGCAATTACAAAATGACCCCACAATGGCATGCATTAACATAGAAGAATCATAAAAATACATGCAATCAATGAGAAAATACAGTGTCTTCCCATATCCTCTTAATAAGATATAACCAAAACGGAGGGACTCACGACACTGCCAAGTTCAGTGAGGGATTACTTCCAGGCGCTCACATCAACACCGGGAGACACAGCAAACGCTGTATGCCTGTCACAGCAGTGGGCCTCAGCAGCGCACTTCGCAGCCGCCGAGCACCGCAGCCTCCCAGAAAGATCCATCGAGGGGGTGTCACCGGCACGACGTCAGTCTACGCGCCGGCGCCGGACTCCGCCCCCCGCGGCGCGTCATCCGGCCCAGAGCCGCACCACGAGCGCCGCCTGTCATGGCAGCGGTCCCCCACGAGAGCTGCAGACAGGAGAACCCGCGGTGCGCGTCTGCCAGCGTGCGGCGCGCGCCCCGGGCCGGAGTCGGTGGGGGAACGAAGGGAGGTAAGAAATGAGAGGAGCTGCGACCGCTCCTCACTGCAGGTGACAGCGATGGAGCTCTCAATGCTCCTAGTAGCACCAAGCACAGCACCACACACACAATAATAAAGCAAGTGGGCAGGGAGGGCATAAATCAAAAAAATATATATGTGGTTCCCCATCAGGCTCACCATAAAGCCTGTGGCCAACTACTTTTTAACATTAAAGTCTGCGGTCCAGAGCATGTGCTCTGTCAGAAAGCCCCAGACGCCGGCATTCATCTTAGCGTCACAAATCCCTGTAGCAGCCAAAGGCTGGGAGGCAAGGATGGGTCAGGAGAGATCCACGGAAATAGGGCCCTTCAGCGGTCGACAGGCTAGGTGGCCCCGCTCTGTTGCCAAATTCTGAGAGAGAGAGAATAGCGATCTTATGCAGCCAACTGCAAGATAAAAAACTGGGACTGGATAGATGGGCAGCTGCCTTTATAGGGGGCCAGGAGGAGCTACATCTTTTGATCTTGCAGTCAGCGCCCCCTAGTTCTGTCACCCTTTATAGACTAAATCTGTCATCCCTGGATTTTAGTCCCACCAGAAGAAGAAAGTCACAAGCTTGGCGGGAGTTTACTTCAGTTCAAGTGACCCTTCCTCTCATTAGCCAACGTGTTTAAATGGGTTTTTAAGATTACCCAATTTCGTGATAGTGCTACAGGATTTGAACTTTGTCAAGAGAAAAGGTTGGTCATAGGGGAAAAGAGAACATAAGAAGATGATAAGGTGGTACTGAGATACTAGGTGGCACTGGATTAGCTGGCCTAATGTAGATTTGAATATAGGTGCTCTGCAACAGATTAGTGTGGTACCAATAATGCAACCCAACAACCTGAACAGGACCAAAACCCATTTTGCCCAGCACTAGAGTCTCAGGCCGGGTGATTCCCTGGCCTAGGGGCATCCTGATTAGGGAAATTGCCTGGATTAACCATATACTATCCTCAAGCCTCTAATCACAGAGCACATTTGCAGGTTTCTGGCGCCAAGCTCAACTTATGATGCAGGGTGTTGCCGGAGGGCATTAAAGCTTTGGAATGGAGGATCGAGGGAGTATACAAAGGAAACCTGGGGGTTCCACAATGCGAAGTATCCTAAATCAGGCTGCCCAAAAGGAAATTTCCAAAGGTCTCAGCCCAGACACACACTAACTTCCTCCCATATTACCCCTCCTCGGGATCAGTGTAAAACCAGCCTTTTCATTTCTAAGCATCTCAATCCTTGATTATATGCAAATATAATCAAATCTAAAATATAACAAATCGAATACATGTATTTTAAGCAAAGTCACTTTCTTTGCTTCAATATCGGTGTCATGGTTAAGCTAGGAAGGGCATGTCATGGTGCAGCATTAGGAGTCATGAAAATGCTTTGATGTGGTCAGACCGCAAATCACAGTAGTCCTATAACGGTCCCTAGGCCAAGCTTGCTCATTCTTGAGAGTATCAAGGGACAGAATAGCTGGTAGATCACTTTTTTGTGGGCCTGCAAAAATTGAATTAAAGGGAACCTTTCTACAGCTTTTACCCTGTGCTGCACGAATTGGAATTGGCACATAGGACAGGTATCCTGCTTGCTGCCTTATTATTGCTGCTGGGCCAACTCATTTGTGTGTGTTTTGGTCCACTTTGAAAATATTCAAGATATTCTAGTAAAGGTTTTGCAGAATCTGAGAGCATTACACGTTTGTGTAAAAGTACAGTACTTTCATCATAGAACAGAAAAAATGCATACTAAATGTCAAATCAGCCTCCAAAAAGTCACAAGATTTTATTGGAGTTTGGGAAAAAATACAATTCTGTGATTACTCCCCTGTAGAATTGGTATTATGAGTATACAGCACGTCCTGCTCCAGATAAATTACTTACACGTGGGTATTACTCCGCCAGATGGTGCTGGACTGCAGAGACATCGAAAACAGGCTCCTCCCGGCCCCTCAAATACCCAGGGACCTCCCACAATCCCCAGCATTGAAAAGCAGTTAACGAGAAGCCAGGAGAACTAAAACAAACCCAAACTGGTAACTATAACAATGATAACAATCGCCATACAGGGGATCCAAGATAATGCAAAAACCAAGGGTGGGGTGGAGCAGGACGTACTGTATACTCATAATACCAATTCTACAGGTGAGTAATCACAGAATTGTATTATTCTTAGTATACAGTACATCCTGCTCCAGATAGATTACTTACACGTGGGACATCCAATAGCAGTGTCCATAAAGTAGGGTGGGATCCCCAAAGGTAACAACAGACAAGTCATACCACTGCCGCCTGCAGAACCTTACGGCATCAAGCAGCATCAGCTGAGGCCCTAACATCAACCTTGTAAAACTTTGAAAAGGTATGAACAGAAGACCAGGTAGCGGCCTTGCAAACTTGTTCAACAGAAACCTGGTGCTGAAAAGCCCAAGAGGCACCAATAGCACGAGTAGAATGAGCAGTAAGGCGGAAGGGAGGATTCTTCCCCTTAGCAGAGTAGGCCTGAATCACAGCCTGACGGATCCATTTGCTGATAGTAGACTTGGCAGGCGCCAAACCCTTCCTAGGACCAGAAGGGACCACAAAAAGAGCATCAGTCTTTCTGAAAGGTGTAGTAGCCACCAGATAGTACTTCAGACACCTAACCACATCCAAAGAATGCAAGACCCTCTCCTTAGCATTGCTAGGATTAGGGCACAATGATTCAAATGAAAGGCAGACACAACCTTAGGCAGAAAGTCTGGCTTGAAGCGAACACCACCTTGTCCTGGTGTCTCTCAAAGTAGGGGGGCTGGATGGAAAGCGCCGCCAACTCAGACACACGCCTAACAGGAGGTGATAGCCACCAAAAAGACAACTTTGAGAGTAAGAATGGCCAGGGCAGCATCCTGCACAGGTTCAAAGGGAGCACCCTGCAAGGGACTATTCACCCAGGCAAGAGGTCCACTTGCTCAGAAAGTCTGCCTGCAGATTCTCCACCCCCGGGATGTACACAGCTGATATGCAGGGAACATTGGCCTCCGCCCAGGTCAGGATCAGAGACACTTCCTGGAGGGCCCTCTTGCTCCGGGTCCCTCCCTGATGATTGATGTAGGCAACTGCCGTCTGGTTGTCCGAGCGCACCTGAACAGGCAGGCACCGAAGGTGATGAGTCAACTGAGTCAGAACCAACCTGATCGCCCGCAGTTCCAGAACGTTGATAGGTGTGTGGGCCTCCTGAGGGCCCCACCTCCCGTGGAACTGCAGGGACTTCCAGAACCCCCCCCCCCCCCAACCTGACAGACTGGCATCCGTGGTGACCGTCTCCCAGGAGGGGGTCAGAAAGGATCCGCCCCCCAACAGGTTCCTGGAGTCCAGCCACCACGAGAGGGACCACCTGACTAGGGGAGAAAGTGCAAAGACTCGGTCCAGGGACGCAGGATCCTTGTCCCATACCGACAAGAGGTGGAGTTGCACAGGCCTCAAGTGGAACGGAGCATAAGGGACCGCCTCGAAGCACGCCACCATCAGGCCCACCAGCTGCATTCCCTGCCTGATGGAGGGATGACGACAAGATAGCAGGAACTGGACCTGCGCAACCAGACTGTCCAACTTCTGCTCAGGAAGAAAAATCCTTGCCTGAACTGTATCCAGATTCATTCCCAGGAATGGAGTCACCAAGGAGGGAGACAGAGAACACTTGGGATGGTTGATCACCCAGCCAAATGACTCCAGAGTGGACACTACCAGCTGAGTATCCAACTAAGCCTGATGTAGGGACTGGGTAGTGATGAGAATGTCGTCCAGGTAGGGCAGCACGCGGATGCCCTGAGACCTGAGCAGAGACATCACTCCTGCCAGCACCTTGGTGAAGCTGAAGTGAGACCAAAGGGCAATGCCACAAATTGGTAGTGCTGATCCTCCAGAGCAAACCTGAGGAACCTTTGATGACCTGGAAACACAGACTATGAAGGTAAGCATCTTTGATGTCCACAGACGTCATGAAGTCCCCTAGACGCAGGGAACTGATGGCAGAGTGCAGAGATTCCATGCGAAAAACGCCTGCACCTGACAAATTTGTTGAGGATCTTCAAGTCCAGGATGGGCCTGACTGACCCATCTTTTTTGGGCACGGTGAAGAGGTTGCCCCTTCCTCTTAAAGGGACCTGGCAGATGACCCCCAGCACCAGAAGGCTTTGCACCGCCTGCACTAGAGCCTGAGCTGACACAGGGTCCTGAGAAATCCGGGATCTAATGAATCTTGCGGGGGGGGGGGGGGGGGGCAGGCAGCAAACTCCATCTTGTAACCGGAGGACACTACCTCCTGAATCCACCGGTCTGAGACATTGCTGAAGCCATCCATTCATGCCTGAGGAGGCTTGGGAGAGGACATAAGCTTTGAGCCCCAGGAGGAGCCAGGGCGTCCACGTCCTCTGCCCCTACCCCAGAAGTTTCCTCGGGCCCCAGTAAGGGAAACCCCCCTCCCTTGTCTAGCACCACGGTAGGGGGGAGGAAAAAGAGCCCTGACCCCGAAAGGGCCAAGACTGCCGCCTGCGCTGGGGTAAACTGCCTCCCTTAGCCAAAAGGTCCAGGCGGTCCCCAAACAGGCGTAGTCCTTTGAAGGGAAAACCAGTGAGGGCCTTCTTGGCAGCGTTGTCAGCAGCCCACTGGCGCAGCCAAACTGAGCGGCGTATAGCCACCACAAGGGCAGAGGTTTTGCCACACATTCTAATGGTGTCATCCAAGGCAGAGAGGACATAAGTCACAAAAACATCACAACGAGAGAGTGCATTAAACTCCTCACTAGACACATCATCAGGGGCACCATCAAGGATACTTCTGAGCAGGGTCCTAATAGCCACAGCCGTAATGGCAGAGGCACACACCGGGCGCAACGCCGTCCCCACACATGCAAAGGCATGGGACGCCAGCTGATCAATGCGCCGGTCCTCAGCATCCCGCAGCGTAGTAGAGTCAGGGGAGTGCATGACAGAGGTGTTAGATAACCCTAGGACCGGGGCATCCACCTCAGGAGGGGAATATAATTCATATAGCTTGCACAGACCATCAAAAGTCCTGAACAAATGAATAGGGGAAATACTCTGCTAACAATGAGTGAAAGTTCTCATTCACCCAGGTCAGGATCATCGGATAAATAAAAGGCAACTGCATTTGGTTTGAGAAGCCACTTACATAACATGCAGAAGCCGAGCTTTTTTTTAGAGCTGAAAGCTGTGGCATTTATTGTCTGCCACATACAAGGCTGTTTTTGAAAAATACACCTCCCCTGGAAGCTCAAAAACAGCCCTTAGCTCTGACATTGCTAATGCCATTAACACCTTCTGTCACTCCGAATTGAGAAAGCCAGGTCAGATGACTAACAAAACATATTTATATGGATTTTTAACATCACACAATTTTGCGATAGTGCATCTACTATTGAGAAGAGAGGTCAGTTATAAACCCGAACTGAATAAAACTCCCGCCAAACGTGTCCTTTATTCTTACATGGTAGGAACAAAATCCAGCGGTTACAGGTTTAGCCTATGAGGGGTGACAGAGCATTTCACCCAGGATGCCCTCTTCAATCCATTAAAATAAAAGAAACATGCCTGGCTGGATATTTCTTGATGTTGGCAGTATAAGTGACCTTGCCTCCCACCATCCAACATATTTATATGGATTTTTATCATTGGGCCATTTTTTCGCGATAGTGCTCCTTTAAGAAATAAAACAGCAAGTTCAGTTGTCTTGATTTATTCCTACAGATCTTCACTAACCCTTAATCCTAGAGATATGAATGTGTGGAATCCTCTGCCGCCTACCAAGGCGTGAGGAAGCCTTTATTAAGTTTGCAATACTCTGCTGTATATACAAACTGCATATAAGGCTACACATTATATATGGAGGAGTGTTTGATAAGTTATCTACCTGAATTAGAAAACATATAGGAAAATAGAACTTTCTGCTTTTCAATTTCATTCCCATTGATGTCACACTTATTCCACTTCTACTCCAGTGATCAGATACACTCAGAAGAGAAGGAATTAATGACCTTGTGCATTGGACTTGTTTTGGTCTCGATCATGATGGAGCACCGATAACAATTCCATAATAGAAATCTCCTACATTTTCACTGAGCATGTCGAAATTATCTTCTCTAAATTGCTGCCAACAAGTTCTTTTGCACAGTTGTTAGCAGATGTTAACTGAAATGTCTAGGTCATGAGCTAAAACACTGACTTTAACCAGACAATTATCCAATCATGTGCTCTACTTTATGTTGCATATACTCTAAAGATGCTTCCATGGGTCATCATCTTCAGTTGATTCCCTACCCCATTTAACTGCAAGGCCAAAATATTTTTCTGGTATCAAGGTGCATCATCACCATATACAGCAATCATCCTTTCATAGATTTCATAGATTTATTTTCTTCCATTGTAAGTAATTACATCATGGAATGGAGCTTCTAATCACTTTCTTTCTTAGTAGACCCCACACTGTACTTTACCTGCCAGCCTGCCACTTTCAGTGCATTCATCAGACTGAACTGCTACGGTGTGTGTTGCATCTCCATACATAAATATTTGCTCCTAGCCTTGGACAGTTTTTTTTTTTTTTTAATTCTGTATTAAAATTTTCAAAACATTTACAGGTAAGATATCAGAAATAAGACAGTACAGGAAGAAAAGAGGTCCAGCACGCAGGCCAGGTCACACTCAGGGCACGATAGCCCCCATTAACTCCTATATCTCACTCCTACCACATACTCGGGCAAACTCAATTCTAGTATATTTGGGTCAGGGATGGGGTCCGGGGTGGGCCCTTGCTCACCCCGCTCCGGACCCCCTCCAGGCTAGTTTTGGGTTCTATTCGCCTTTTTACTGACTGCGGCCTAATCCTTGGTGCCCTGTTTGGGCAGCAGAGGCGCTCCATATGTACTCTCTTTCCATTAGCTAGTAGCCGTTTTAAGTCAGGTTTGAGTTTCTTGGTGGTGTAGAGGTCGGTCGGGGGCGTCCTCCAACCTGGGCTAGACCATTAGAATTCGCAGATAAGAGGAAAAGGAGTGAAGGGAAAGAAGCAAGCAGATGGGTTTAGGTTGTGAGGAAAGAAGGGAGATACGAACAAGAGAGGAAATGTCAGGAGGGGAGGGGGGAAGGAAGAGAGGGGGGAGCGAGAGGACAGAAGGGTGACGGGAAGAGTAAGGGGGGGCGCTAAGACTATCCAACTAGCAGCCGGCGAGGAGGGGGGCAGGCAGGAGCAGCGCCCTGGTTTAGAGCTACAGAGCAGCTCCCTTCTCGTCTCCATGGCTCGTCTTGGAAGAGATTGGAAGAGGGAGGCATGGGGTTGGCTATCACTTCACTGAAGCTCGGAACATATACCAGGATGTCCACAAAATCCTGGTCTCCTCTTTATCCTGGACTGCAGCCGTCAGTTCCTCCATTTCCATTATTCTATCCACTTCCCTAAACCAGTCGTTTTCTGTCGGGATGTTCTTGGTTTTCCATAATCTGGGGATCAGTGCTCTGGCTGCATTGATTAGGTGTCTCAGAACTGATTTCTTATAATTAGTAATACTACATCCGGTATGGTGCAGGATAAGTATTTGTAGTTAGTTTCTTGAGTTTGTGCAGAGATTGATGATTTGTAGGTTAGGGAGAAAATTTTCTTGCAGTCTTCTACCGTGAATTTTCTACCTAAATCTCTTTCCCATTCCCCACAGAAAGCAGGAACCGAATCCCGTTCTTCTAGAAATTGATAGACCTGAGAGATTACCCTTCTCGGGGGGTCTCCGCAAGTGGCCAGCGTCTCAAAGAGCGTAAGGTCTCGACCCAGCAAGTTTTTGGGCGCCGCCTTCTGGAGAAAACGTTGAAAGAGCAATAAGTACCAAGGGTCCAGTTGAGGGCTGTTCCATCTACTCCTTATTTCCTCAATGTCGCACCAGTCCCGGCCTCTTACGAGGTCCCTTGCCCTGATCGTTCCCAGGTCCCCCCAGCCCCCCATTGCTTGGGACTTCTGGCTGAGAGGAAATTCGGGGTTACCTACTACTGTGATCAGAGGAGACGGCCAAGGTGAGATTTCCTCTCTCCCTCTAACTCCATCCCAGACGTCGAGGGTAGCCTTAATCAGCGGGTTAGATCCTGCCCATCTGCTTGAGGTTGCAGACGACCATGGGATCTCCTTTAACGGGGTTCCCGTGAATCCGGCATCCACTTCAACCCATTTCTTGATGTCTCCATTCCTCATCCAGTCCACTATTCTCTGCAGGTGTGCTGCCTGCCAGTATTTCTTCAAGTTCGGGACCGCCAGCCCCCCCCCTGGTTCTAGACCGCTGTAGTAGTGTAAATTTGATTCTCGGTTTCTTATTCGCCCAAATGAAGTTTATGAATATTGTGTTCAGGTTCCTGAAGTAGCTTGCTGGTATGTGGCATGGGAGGGTTTGGAACAGGTATAGGATTCTAGGTAGGATTGTCATCTTTATAGCGCTCATTCGTCCTAACCACGTGAGTGTGAGGGTGCCCCATCAAAATAAGTCAGACTTGACTTTGTTGAGCATTGGAATGAAGTTGTACAGGAAGACATCACTGATTTCACTCGGAATTTTTGTGCCCAAATAAGTCAATGCAGATGGGGTCCATTTAAATGGGAAGGAGGATCTAATAGGCGACAACACGGCTTCTGGCAGTCCCACATTGAGCGCTTCCGATTTGTCAGAGCTGATTTTAACATTGGAGTGCTTTCCAAAGGTTTCAAATTCTTTCATAAGGACCGGGAGCCCAATCGTTGGGTTAGAAATGAAGAACAAAAGATCATCCGCGTAGGCAGATATCTTATGTTTGACTCCCTTCACATGGATTCCTTTAAGGTCTATGTTTCTTACATGCCTCAGGAAGGGTTCCACCACCAGGGCGAAGATAAGAGGTGACAAGGGACATCCCTGTCTAGTTCCATTAGTTATCCGGAAAGGCGGAGAGAGGTGACTGTTTACTTTTACCCTAGCCTGGGGGGTAGCATATACACTTAAGATGTATTTGAGTGCCCTACCCTGGAGACCAACGTGCCTCAGCACCTCGAACACGAAGTTCCAGTCCACCTGGGCCAAACGCTTTTTCAGCGTCTGTGGACAGTAACATCATCGGGGAATTGTCTGTTCATGATCTGTGTATCAGGTTCAGAGTCCTAATTGTGTTATCCCTGGCTTCCCTGCCAGGGATGGAACCACATTGATCTCCATCAATCAGGTTGGGTAGGTATGTCGCTAGGATATTAGTGAACAATTTAAGGTCCACGTTCAAAAGTGATATTGGACGGTAGCTTTTGCAACTCAGGGGATCTTTTCCAGCCTTATGTATTACTGTGACGTGGGCTTCTAGTGCTTCCGTTGGGAGCAATACGGGCTCGTCATCTCCTGCGGTCGCATTAAAAGCTTGGAGAAAATGCTTGTTCAAAGTGTTCTCAAATTTTTTGTAATAGGCGATAGTTAGTCCATCTGGACCAGGCGATCTAACGTTCAGAGATGCTTTTATTGCTTGATGCAGTTCAGCTCCTGAGTTTAATTGTTCTCTGCAGGAGGTTAACTCCTGTAAGGTGTCTCGTATCTGGGATCCTTTATGCCTCTTTTCAAGAATTTGAATTTGCAAGAGTAGGCGGTCCCTGCTTAGTGTGTGTGCTTTTTTCAATCTGGATGTGTGTTGGATGAGAATTCTCCTTATCACCGCCTTGTGTGCTTGCCAAACGGTCATTGGGGATACTTCCCCCGAGCAATTCAGTGTAAAATAATCGGTAAGGGCAGTCAGGACTGCTTGGTCCGTTACCGGGTCTTTTAACAGGCTTTCGTTTAAACGCCATGTCCACTCTCTTTTGTCTTTTTCCGTTGTGGTCAGGAGTAACCATACAGGGCTGTGGTCCGATAGGGAAGCCGATCCTATGTCAGGATTAGTCACTCTGGGTAAGAGGCTATGAGATATTAATATATAGTCCAGCCTCGCGTAAGTCGCGTGGACTGTCGAGAAATGCGAGTAGTCTCTACCCTTAGGGTTGAAAATTCTCCAGGGATCGCACATTTGTAGATTATGTAACGCCTGCTTCACCTTTTGTAGTCCTCCGTACGGTATAGATGACTTGCCAGTTGATGAGTCAAGAAGTGTCTCCTCCCAAGAGTACCTTTCCCTCCTGGAATTCTGACAGCTCCGACAGGAACCTCACGAGGAAATCTACCTGGCCACTGTTGGGAGCATATACGGAGGCCATTGTATACATCTCTCCCGATATTGTTCCTTTAATCATTATGTATCTGCCCTCACTATCAGCAGAAATTTCCAGCTTCTGGAAGGGGACATCCTTGGCAAATAGTATTGCCACGCCTTTGGATTTAGAGATCGGGGAGGAGCTTGCGTACCATTGGGGATAGAATCCGGGAGACATCCTGGGGCAGGTGCCTCCCCTGAAGTGCGTCTCCTGAAGGAAGATGATCTTGGCCTTCATCCTTCTTAAATCCAAGATCACTGCCGATCTCTTCTCGGGTATATTGAGGCCTCTACAATTCAGGGACACGATCTTCAAGAGTGTCTCCCGGGGACCCCAAGGGTCTCCCGCCCCCTCCCCCACCCCGGTGTGCAATACAGGGTAAGCAGTAGTCCAGCGCAGTGAAACAAGAAAAGGTTCAGGAAACGGGGGGTGGGAAATGAGAGGTAAGAAAGAGATCGCAACAAGGAGAACAAAACTTTCAATTCCGGAGAGAACCTAAGAAAATCCTTAGGCTGGTAGGATTGTTAGTACCGACTTCTCTAATATAGGGAAGTCTGGCCACGCGTTTCCCGGGGGAGTCTCCAGAAGCTTCCCTCAGGAAGTCACACGGGCCTCTGGGGGAAATGGACACCAGGCAAAGAGGAACCAGAACCACGTGAGTTGTTGTTACAGACGGTGTCTACTCTTCCATCTAGGCTACCCCCCCTCATAACACATTAACAGTAAAACAGCAACATTAACATTGTATAGGCTCCGTGAACAAGGCATTCCTATTAAAAAAACTTATACCCTGTGTCCGATGGCTCCCCTCTGCTTGTACGCTATAACAGCCGTTTCCTCAGGGCAGGTGCCCCCCCCCCCCCCGGGGCGCAACCCAGATCTGGGGCAGACTGATTATATTTCCCTCAGAAGAGGGTCCATGAAAATTATGCTCCCGCAATAGATCCCTCAGGCGATACGGGCCCCCGATCTCTCAGGCCCCCACACCCTTAGCTAAGGGAATGCTCTGATCCACAGGACCGCCGTGGAGAGAGCATCTAGAGCATGGCGAGACACCACCCCACTCGCACAAAGGACACCCCCCCCCCCCCCCCAGGGCGATACCATGCAGGCCGTACGGTCCGGACAGACCCCAGGCGTGCACCGCGCCCCACCCGCAGACCAATTCAGCCCACAAACTGGGCCACGGGGTCAACCAGGGGGGCGCCCCACACGGCACCCCCCCCCCCCCCAACAAGAGCCCACCACCGTCCACCAGATACTTCGGGTCAGGCAGGGGCCCAGGTCAGAGGGAGGGGGGACCCCCGCACAGGAGGAAAGGGCCACAACCACGCCCCGGGGGGCGATCCCCCCCCCCACCACAGCTTCAATTTATGGGTAACATGTCATCAACCCGGGTTCAAGCCCCCCCCCCCCCGGGCGGGAGCCCCACGAGACCCGAGGGCGGTCAAACGAGACGCGGTCGACGGAGCAACCGAGGCGCAGCCGGGGACACCCCCTAGCGGGGGACCCCCCCCGGGCAGGGGCCCCCGAACAGATGCCAAGCCACCCCGCCGCGGGGGGCGGCCCCACCGGATAATGACCCATCAACCATCCAACGGGACCATCCGATGCCGAGCACCCCAACCCCCCTAAACAGAGAGAGAGAGAACACCAAACACCTGATATATTACTTATCAACTTCTATATATGCAGGAACTGTGAATAGAAAGTACAAAGGGAAGAAACAGGAGCTAAACTATCGTAAACAGAGTCCCAACTCCAACCCATGCTGTAAGAACTCCAGAACCCTGGGGACTGAAAACACCTGACAGGGAAGAGACCTAGACTCACACCAGTCAAGGTAGATACGCCATACCCTGTAATAGATGGAAGAAGAAGTTTTCTTCCTAGCCTTCACCATGGTATCAACCACAGAGGCGGACAAGCCTTTCTCCATCAAGATGGAGGTTTCAGCAGCCAGGCCGTCAAAGCCAGAGTTTGTAAATTGGGATGACGTAAGGGGCCCTGAGTAAGCAGATCGGGCACCCCTGGCAGAACGTACTGGTCTACTGGCATCTGCACCACGTCTGCGAACCACACTCTTCTTGGCCACCTGGGGGCCACCAGAATTGCTGGCACCCCCTCCAGAACAATCTTGCGCAGAACCCTGCTCAGCAGGGGGAATGGAGGAAAGACATACAGGAACTGAATGTCCTGCCATGACATTGCTAAAGCATCTGTGGTCAAGGCCAGAGGATCCTGGGACAGGGAGACAAAGGCCGGGAGCTTGTGATTGAGACGGGACGCAAACAGATCCACATCTGGTTGGCCCCAACAGTGACACAGAGATTGGAACACCCTGTTGCAGAGGGACTATTCTCCCTGGCGAGAGGTCCCCCTGCCCAGAGGGTCTGCCAGCAGATTTTCCACCCCCGGAATGTACACCGCTGATATGCAGGGGACATTGGCCTCCACCCAGGTCAGGATCAGAGACACTTCCTGGAGGGCCCCCTTGCTCCGGGTCCCTCCCTGATGATTGATGTAGGCAACTGCCGTCTGGTTGTCCGAGCGCCAATGAACAGGCAGGCCCTGAAGATGAGTAGTCAAGCGAGCCAGAACAAACCTGATCGCTCGCAGCTCCAAGACATTGATAGATGTGTGGGCCTCCTGAGGGCCCCACCTCCCCTGGAACCGCAGGGACTTCCATAAACCCACCCCCCAACCTGATAGACTGGCATCCGTGGTGACCATCTCCCAGGAAGGGGCAAGAAAGGATCTGCCCCCCCAACAGGCTCCTTGAGTCCATCCACCACAAGAGGGCCCTCCTGACCAGGGGGGAGAGCACACAGACCCTGTCCAGGGACGCTGGGTCCTTGTCCCATACGGACAATAGGTGAAGTTGCAGAGGCCTCAAGTGGAACTGAGCATAAGGGACCGCTTCGAAGCACGCCACCATTAGGCCCACCGGCTGCATCCCCTGCCTGATGGAGGGATGGGGACAAGCTAGGAGGGACTGAGCCTGTGCAATCAGATTGTCCACCTTCTGCTGAGGAAGGAAGATCCTTGCCTGAACTGTATCCAGATTCATTCCTAGGAATGGAGTTACCAAGGAAGGGGACAGTGAGGACTTGGGGTGGTTGATCACCATCCAAATGACTCCAGAATGGGCACCACCAGCTGAGTATCCAACTCTGCCTAATGTAGAGACTGGGAAGTGAAGAGGATGTCATCCAGATAGGGAAGCACGCTGACACCCTGACATCTGAGTAGAGACATCACGCCAGCCAGCACCTTGGTGAACACCCTGGGAGCTGAAGTGAGGCCGAAGGGCAAGGCCACAAATTGGTAATGTTGATCCATCAGAGCGAACCTGAGGGACTTTTGATGACCTGGGAACACAGGAATATGAAGGTAAGCATCTTTGATGTCCACAGAAGTCATGAAATCCCCTTGGCGCAGGGAACTGATGGCAGAGCGCAGAGTCTCCAAGCGAAAGCGCCTGCCCCTGACAAAACTTGTTGAGAAGTCTAGGATGGGCCTGACAGAACCATCCATTTTGGGTACTGTGAATAGGTTGGAATAAAAGCCCTTGCCCTTTTCTCTTAAAGGCACCTGGCAGATGACCCCCAGCTCCAGGAGGCCTTGCACTGCTTGCACTAGCTCCTGAGCTGACACAGGGTCCTGAGGAATCCGGTACCTGATGAATCTTGGAGGGGCAGCAAACTCCAACTTGTAACCGGAGGACACTACCTCCTGAATTCACCGGTCTGAGACATGAAGCCTGCAGACCTGAGCGAAGTGCTGCCGGATGGCTGAGGGCGCCCCATCATGCCTGAGGGGGCTTGGGAGAGGATTTAGCTTTGGGACCCCAGGAGGAGCCAGGCCGTCCACGTCCTCTGCCTCTACCCCAGAAATCTCCCCGGGCCCCAGGGAAAGATACCCCCCTTCCCTGTCTTGCATCACGGTAAGGGGAGGAGAAGGAACCCTGACCCTGTAAGAGCCGAGGTTGCCGCCTGCGCTGGGGTAACCTGCCTCCCTTAGCAAAAAGGTCCAGGCGGTCTCCAAACAGACGCAGTCCTTTAAAGGGAAAACTAGTGAGGGCCTTCTTGGCAGCATTGTCAGCGGCCCACTGGTGCAGCCAAACCGAGCGGAGCATAGCCACCACGAGGGCAGAAGTTCTGGCACACATTCTGATGGTGTCATCCAGTGCTGACAGGACAAAATTTACAAAAACATCACAACTAGAGAGTGCAAATCATCAGGGGCACTATCAAGCATATTTCTGATAAGGGTTCTAGTGGCCACAGCAGTAATAGCAGAGGCACAGACCGGGCGCAGCGCGGTCCCCGCACATGTAAAGGCGTGGGAAGCCAGCTGGTCAATGCGCCGGTCCTCAGCATCCCGCAGGGTAGTAGAATCAGGGGAATGCATGACAGAGGTGTTAGATAGCCCTAGGATCGGGGCATCCACCTCGAGGGGGGGGGGGATGACCAACATTTAACTACCTCAGCAGGAAAGGGATACCTCCTATCCCAACTCTTTGGAGCCCCGGGCAGTTTACTGGGGCGCTCCCATTCCTTGAGCACAAGGTTATGGAAATGTGCCTGCTCTGGAAATTCCAAACGTGATTTTGCTGTATGGAAAAGCTCCCCTTTTTGCCTGGGAGCCTCAACAGGGAGAGAGAGAGACAGAACTTCAAGGTCTGGGTCAATAATCGGTCAGTGTCATCCGGGGCCCAGGGGTCAGAGCCAGAATCGTCATGACCCCTTGGTCTCTCATCAGATGAGCCTGAATCAGAAAAGAGCTACCCATCATCAGACGGTGTATAGCCAAACAGATTCATAAACTCCTCAGTTCCCATAGGGAAAACAGTAACATTAGGCGTCAAGTGCCGCTTCTTACCAGGGCCCTTACGCACTAAAGACCTCGCAATAATCTGTTCAACAGTAGCCAGTCTAGAAGACACATCAGGCTGAGAATCCCCACTAGTATGCAACTCAACAGGAGTGAGATTTAAGCTTGGGAAAATAGGTGAAGTGAAACGAGGTGCAGCCACTGGCAGGCCAGATTGCAATGCAAGCACCTGCTCAGCACAGGGTACACAGACCCATGCCTTGTCAGCGTCAGCATGAGGCTGACCACATGCTACACACAACCTTATCCTGGGATGCCTCCATATGGTGATTATTAGGCACTATATGCCAGTAGGGATTGATGCTATAATTATACAAGGCCCAACTATCAATTACACCGGGCCGGGAGAAGCCAATGGCTTCACCCGTCTGAAAGACACAGTGGGAAGAAGGGGTGTCAGAACCAAACACACTATAATGAGTATAAAACTGCCCGCAAGGGCACTTAAGGACCACGGTAAGTATAACCGTCACACGCGCACGCGCACGCGATACCTGACAAAATGGCGCCGAGAGTTTGGAGCAGTTTTTTTTTTTAAATATCAGGCTTGGGTAGGGTTTAGAGGGCAAAACATTCTGCGCAAAGCATAAACTATATCTAGGAGAAACTATAAATAAATATATTACTTACAGGTATGTAAGCACTCTGTCACAGTAGTGGCATCGATAAGGTAACCATTGCACAGACGACATGTTATATGAGCATTGATATCCCAGAGTTTGATCTTTCTAGTCAGCATCTTTGGTGTCTGAAAAAAGAAAAAATTGAATAAGGTTAGCAAAGTGGCAAACCTTTACAATAAAGATCAAAAGGCGAGGTTATAAATATGCAGCTAAAGTGCTACCACTGTCATCTATACACATTTGCATCGTTTTTAATTGTAGCCACCAGCTTTATAAAAAGACACCCCTGCCGTGCCAACCTACCCTGGTGCTGAGGCAGGATGGGGGGGTTACAAAGAAAAAAACCTTTACCTTCGGCAAGCGGCGCTCCTCCTGTGGAGCAGCCATCACAGAAAACAACACAGAGCCGCATCCCCCGGGTCCGCAGGTGCTCCCGCCGCTCATTTACTTGAATGGACAGGTAGGAGCGCACATGGAGACGGGGGATGTGGATCTGTGTCATTTCGGCAAGATGGCGACACCCAGGAGCAGCAGTGGCCTGAGGACTAGTTAAGGGTTTTTTTTCTTTGCAACCCCCCATCCTGCCTCCACCAGGGTAGGGTGGCAGGGTAGGGTGGCAGGGTAGGGTGGCAGGGCAGGGGGGGGGGGTGTCAGACTAAAGTTCCGCTTTAAGTAGAATACAAGGGCATTCAAGGTACTTCTAGAATATTACAGAGCTCTGCATAGCTAGTGTCCTCCCAAATACCTTGTAATAGAAAGTATGTGCACACATTATAAAAGAGCCATACCCTATATACATTCTGATGGTGTGGGCTTTCACATGCACCATGACAGTGGGTAGAGAGGTGAGCCTCAACTGCTGTGAGCACTCATTCTGTACATTTTTCTAGACATATCATAAAAATGTAGTATTATAGCACAAAATACTATTTATGAGGTTTGACAAGATGACGCAGCACAATTTCTGCGATAGTCCATGCCAAATGTTTTCATGTGGGTTGAAGTCAGGGCTCTTTTGTGAGTCTGTCTAGTTTATGCCTTCCCAGCTATGCCCTTGTGCACACAGAAAAAGGTCTTCTTTCAACCATTCCCAATGGAAGCATTGCCCAAAATATCTCACCACGTTAAAGCGTTCAGATTTTCTTTTACTGAAACTAAGAGGTCTAAATCAGCCCCTGAAAAACAATCAATAGCATTACACCTCCTCAACCAAACTTTACAGTGGGTACAATACAGTCAGGTGACATTCTCCAGGAATTTACAAACCCTGAATAGTTTAGCCCTGAAGAGCACTGTCCGGAGGTAATGTGTTTTCTATGAAAGAACAATCACAAAACACCTACGCACTACAATTACACCTAGAAAACAGCAACCAAACAAAAGTAGATTTTACCCTTGGCAGGCGGCTATCGAGGAAGAACCGGTCTCAGATTCTGGTAAACTTGGAGGCCAATTAAGAGAGTTGATCAGGAACTACAGCTTTCAAAATACACCACCAAAGAAAACCTCCATCTTGGCAACCAGTGGTCCTGTGTTTAAAGTGGATTTTCACTATCCTGGGCTTTGGTCCGTCGCCCTGGGGCACCCCAGTTTGGAGACCCCGCCATTCACCCAGTAAGCACACATCTCTTCGGTCTAATGGTGCATTCTCTGCCGCTCGTCCAATCAGCTGTGCGGCTGGAGAAGCTGAATGGAATTCTAGCCGCACACATTGGCAGTACATGGCATTACTTGCATCCTTCCTCCATGTACAGCCATTCAGTTATGGCAGGCTTGCCCGTTAACAGCCGGAAAGGAATGCAAGTGATGCCGCTGGCAGCACATGCGCTTTGGGTTTGTGGTAAAGGTAAGGACGTCCAGGTTTCACACAGCGGGGCGTGTCCCAGTTCAGGATGCACCAGGGAGAGTGAATCAGCCGGCCCTGGAGTCTCATGGGGGGAGATTTCTTTGTTAGACCACTAGAATCTGTGGATGAAAGACCATTCTCTACAAGAGTGGGCTAAGAAAACCTAATTCGAAATTGTAGCAGTTGCTTAACAGCAAAATCTTTATGGTCTGTAATGAAGACGGATAAAGCATATTGCCTGACTTATTTGTATCTATATAGATGTCGGACTTATGTGCTCTGTATGCTATTTATAGAATGATCAATTCTATAGCATGCCCAGCTCCTGAGAACTTGAGATTTGCTTTAAACTCATCATAACTCTTTTGTAGGCAACATGTGAGAATTTTCCCTTTATACATTTAAACATTAGTATTTTCAGCATACAGTGCTTGCGGTGACCGCTGGACCCGAAACACAAGGGAGAGGATACGCTTTTTCAGGTCAAGTCAGGACCCTTATAAAAAAAATATTTTGGAATCTATTAAAAAAAAAAAATAAAAACAAAGAGACACACAAGTACATATTAGATATATGGGCCCCTTAGTCCCTGCTAAAGCAAATGTCAGTAGGACTTCCAGTAACTCTTCCTCCGACCCCAGATCTGCTGCATCAAGAACCAATGTTCCACCCTCAGGTTCAGAGCCTCCATTTGACAGCATGGATCCCGATTGGAGTCTTCGAAGGAGTAAGGGACTTTCCAGTTGGGTCATTAAGACCCTTCTCCAGAGCAGGAAGATGGTTACTTGCAAGATCTACGGTAAGGTCTCAAGTTTTCTTCATTTTGTTCTGTCTATAACCCGATTCGTTCAGGCCTCCATAACCCGATTCGTTCAGGCCTCCATAACCCGATTCGTTCAGGCCTCCATAACCCGATTCGTTCAGGCCTCCATAACCCGATTCGTTCAGGCCTCCATAACCCGATTCGTTCAGGCCTCCATAACCCGATTCGTTCAGGCCTCCATAACCCGATTCGTTCAGGCCTGGCATCAGTTTTGGAGTTTTTACAGGAGGGGACAGAAATGGGCCTAGTCACCAGTACCTTAAAGGTTCAGGTGGCAGCACTATTGGTTTTCTAGACAGGAGGATCTGATCGAAACGTTTTTTGTTGCTCAGTCTAAAGGAAGACCAGTGAATCCTAAGGCCTTCCCTCTCTGGCACCTTTCCATTGTCCTGAACGGTCTTGCACGGCCACCTTTTGAGCCCATGAAAGAGACCGCAATTAAGTTTGACTCTTAAAGTGGCTTTTATATTAGCCATTACTACGGCCAGAAGGATTAGTGATATGCAAGGCTTGTCCATCAAGGAACCATATTTTAGGATTTTTTCAGATCATATCACCATCAGACCTGACCCGCTTTACATGCCGAAGATTGCTTCAAGATTTCACAGGTTCCAGGAGATCTACCTGCCAGGTCTCAGACCAGAGGACCTTAAGCAGGGGATGCATCTGTTGGATGCTAGAATCATTCTTTTGACATACTTGGATTGCACCTCACAGTGAAGGATATCGGACCATTTGTTGCACTCATGTTCAGGGAAAAATAAAGCACTGCAAGCCTCCATCACCAGGTGGATTAGAGAAGCCATTCAGTTAGCTACGAAGGTTCTGGGGGGCGGGCCCTAAAATCCCTGCACACTCTACCAGAGGGGTTTCTGCTTCTTGGACTAATTAGTCAGGATTCTCTCTGGACTCAACTTGGGCTTCCCTGCACACATTTCTGAAGAAACTACAGAGTGGATCTTTCTTTTAGAGATTGTTTTGAAGGGGTCACAAGTGTGAACAAATGTGTTTATGTCATGCCCCATGCAGCAAAAAGCAGGAGGAAAATGCTGACTCCACTAACGGACATGCTCATTTATTTATTAAACACATGCCGACAAAAGTCAAAATTTTTATTATGAATGAACGTGTCATCTGCAAGTTATTTTTCTTTTTTCTTTGCTTTTTTTTTTACATTTTAAAAATTGTTAAAAAAACTATTTGGTAACTAGTTGGAAAAGTTGCAAATATATAATTTTAATCTAACAAAAAAAGTGAACATATAGCCACAAATGATTATTATTTATTCAATTATTAAGAGAACATTTGGGACCAAATACTGGGAAACACTGTGGGTCAACTGGAATCAAACGCATTACCAAATCACTGGGATTTTAACTATTCTGTGATTGGTTCCTGCTATGGGGGCGAACCGATTTTGCCACTGCCAAACAGCAAAGATGGGAGAAACATGGGGGGTCATGGGGACCAGTGAATAGCTTAGCTGAGTGGGAAATCTCTGCTGGCACTTTGACAATGCCATTGTGTGCGTCATTCCTGCTCGGTTTTGAGGTTTCTGGCGCACATCCATGAATCGACCCTAATATGTTTATTGTAGCTATGTACCCCAAAGTGATGATTTTGAGTACATCTCAGACTTCCTCACTTTAGCTTGCTAATCATCTGATTTCAGTTTACTCAAGGCCATGAAAACATCAGAGCCCCAGGAATATGAAAAACATGGAAACAGCATGCTGATAAGTAAATCACAGGTCTGCGGACACAGTCCTAGCACATTATTTGACATTCCAAAAAAGCAAAAATAAAGGCAGAACACCAAAACCCTGAGTTTTCCTTTAAAAGCCAAAGTTTTTCTGCTGTCAGCTCTGGTGCGACAGCACACTCTGAACCAAAGTATTGTAAAGCATCATGCTCATCATTGGTTAAAGACATACTGCGGGAAAAGGTAATTGTTAACACCACCGCGTTGGGCTACATTTGTCACTATCCTTAACGGTTTTCCATTTTTAAATTGAAGAAGAAATGGGTGAGATATCAAAGTTTACAGGTTCAGCTCATGATTCCACTTTTGAAGTGGAGGTGGCCCTTGGATCTGTGATGCAGCAAATTAATAAGCATAATGGGCGGTGGGGCTGTAAGATTCCCAGAACTTGCACAAGACACCCTGGCTGTGCTCTTCCCCTCTCCCCATTGCTAGGCAACATTGGAGTCTAGACCTGTACTCCCAAAGATACTCCCAACGCCCCTTCACACACTCCCACCTTAAGCGCAGGGGCTCCCACCTTAAGCGCAGGGGCTCCCACCTTAAGCGCAGGGGCTCCCACCTTAAGCGCAGGGGCTCCCACCTTAAGCGCAGGGGCTCCCACCTTAAGCGCAGGGGCTCCCACCTTAAGCGCAGGGGCTCCCACCTTAAGCGCAGGGGCTCCCACCTTAAGCGCAGGGGCTCCCACCTTAAGCGCAGGGGCTCCCACCTACTCCTTCAGAGAAAGGGGGGTGGGCAGCACTGCTATGAGAGGGAGGCGCTTGTCTCATGGCACCAGCTGGGAGGACAGAATGAAGGGCGCATACTTAGAAAAGCGGAATCCGGCGCTGCTGTGCGTTGTCCCTGCTCTCTGAAGCCTCCTCACTGCCTCTGACAGAGATTGTTAACAGCGGGGACCACACACAGCAGCGCCGACACCGCTTGAATGGAGCCGGCTGATACACAGAGGGAAGAGGGGTGGGGACATGTTGAGGATCAGAGAGCTTGGATAGCTCGACGTGTGTGGGGAGGCAGGCAGGGGCGGTGGGGGGAAAGAGCTCATGTTCCCCCATCTGCCCCGGCCCTAGCCAGCTAAAACGCTGAAGAGAGGCAGCAGCCTGAGGTCTGCCTCTCGCTTTTTTTTTTTTTTTTTATTCAAAAAGTCCTGTAAATGTCAGAAGGTAGCAGGTGTAATAGTCTTCACAATCCATCAGTAGCAGTTTTTCAGGAGACACCTCTGAAGTGCAGGTACAAGCCGTGCACAGAAATTAACTCCCTTTTATAGGGAATTTAAAGCTTTAATATGCAAAAATTGCAACATTCCAGAAGTTGTCTGCTTATTTCCCCACACACTGATCTAACCACTTCCCCTTTTCTCTACTATATACTGATCACAAGCACTTGTATTTACAGGGCCATTTATTTCAAATCAAATTACAAACTGAATAGCGAAGGTGAACGATTCACACCTCTGCGCTCTCCTTGCATTGCTGCGCTGTGTTGCAATGCAGTTGCTGAATTACTCTAGATGGAAAAGTTCACACATCTGCGCTGCATTGTGCAACACATAAAAAAAGCATTACAAACACCTTTTTCAACGTAACCACACAGGTCAATAGAACTCTATGGCAATGCAAGCACAACGCATGTATAACGCATTGTACCTGCGTTGCGCTTGCAATGCCATAGACTACCATTTACTTATTGTGCAAAAAACTATTTCCCTAAAAGACTTAATGCCAATGCATCAAAACCTAATAAGGTTCTCCAACTCATCAAATCACATACTGTACTGTGCATGTGGGGTCTGCAAACTGCTCGCAGTAATGAAACTGTCAAGACATATATGGTAGGTCAAGCAGACTAAGAAGGCTATTTAGTGGGTAATCAGGTGGGGGTATCAGCGGGTAACTTGCCGCCCCTCTACCCTTTGTGAGGACATAAAAAAGCCCCCCACCCAAAGCTTCCAACTGGTTAACCAGACATGGAATTTCTGGGGTCCCATGAAGCCCCAAAAGCTGACCTCCAATGATGCTGAGATGCTAGCCAATATGTCCAGGGCACTGATCCAGTAATTTTCCAGGGGTTCTGAAAGAACACAGGCCTGTGCCAATTGACACCAGGCTCTTCCGTGCATTCGTCAGGCGGAGGTATTGCCAAGTCACCCACCAGCAGGTAACTTTCCAGCCAAGTCACTGAATTTGGGGGGGGGGGGGGGCGAGATTGGGGAATCTCTGGTCATTTCCCTCCATTGCCATATTCTTAATAGTAACATGCAGTTTCACCCGAAATGCGTTTACTTTGACCCCTTCTGTTGGACGCCTATGAGGATCCATGGGACAGCTGAAAGTGTGCATAGTTTAAAGGGAACTCTAAACCAAACGACAATAATTAGCCAGCAAGCAGCTGACCTGATGTCTGTCTTATGTACCTCCATTTCCAGCAGCGTAGGATAGAAAAAATAGCAGCTATTCGGTCCCTTGGTGCTCTCAGCGTGAGCAAGCACAGCAAGACACAGTGGTCCAGCAGCTGCCTCTGACCACAGCAGAGCTGGCTCATGACACATCCTTTCCAGCTCATCCACAACCCACAAATAAAGCAAAGAAATGTGTTTTGGCTAGAATACATGAGGCATTTACATATAATCAGAGATTTTCAGGGTGCTTTGAAATGGCTTATTTTAAACTTTAGACAAAGCAGTCGGCAAACCTGATGATTTGCTCATTAAATATCAAAAAAATGTTTTATTAGTGGCACAACGGGATATAAAAATACAGGGTATGGCTTCACAGTAAGGGTTTGGTAATACAGAGGATTATCTTATACAAGGTTGTAATGCACCACTGTAACCACTGGAGGCCACCCTCCTTCAGAATTAGTAGCAATACATATTGTGTCCAGGCATCAAGTATAGGAGAATAGCAGCGACGCACAGCGAACCAATAGATTCGACTACTCCATAAACCCTGAGTATAGTATTGTAGTAAATGTGAATTAAAAGATATAAAGTATATAGTAACCAGGTATTTATTCAATGTAAATACATGGCCATAAGTAGTAAGTATCAGAATGTGGCAAGTAATACCTTGCTACTTACTGAAGCAGGGTAAATACAAAGTATCAATAGGTAGCAAGTATTGCCTTGGTCTATACCCAGCCTTACATAGCAGTATGTAGCAAGCATCAGTATGTAGCAAGTAATACCTTGGTATTTACCCTGCCAGTAAGTAGTAAATACCTTAAGTAGCATGCAGGGCTTTGGAGTTGGTAAGCCAAAACCTGACTCAGACTCCTCAGTTTTATCAGGGCCCGACTCCTTCATATATGGCCAATAATTAGAAATTCATTTACTGTAGTAAGATAGTAACATCAGGCTTCTCAGCATTATATAATCAGGCTACTTAGAACATAAAGTATATTTATTGGAATACAATTACTGAACAAACCTGAAAGAGACATTCCAGGCAAAAGGTTAAATGAATGAATGATAAAAGCTGGCCTCAACGTCTGGTTATATGTGTGGTAGAGAAAATAGAGAAAGTAATTCTGTGATTACTCACCTGTAGAATTGGTATTACGAGTATACAGTACGTCCTGCTCCAAATAAAATACTTACACTTGGGTATTACTCCGCCAGATAGCGCTGGACTGCAGAGACATCGAAAACAGGCTCCTCCCGGCCCCTCAAATACCCAGGGACCTCCCACAAATGCCCAGCATTGAAAAGCAGTTAACAAGAAGCCGGGAGAATTAAACATCCCAAACTAGTAACTATAACAATGATAACAATCACCATACAGGGGATCCAAGATAATGCAAAACCAAGGGTGGGGTGGAGCAGGACGTATTGTATACTTATAATACCAATTCTACAGGTGAGTAATCACAGAATAGTATTATTCTTAGTATACAGTATGTCCTGCTCCAAATAGAATACTTACACTTGGGACATCCAATAGCAGTGTCCATAAAGTAGGGTGGGATCCCCAAAGCTAACAGCAGACAGTTTAAACCACTGCCGCCTGCAAAACCGTTCGGCCAAAAGCAGCATCAGCTGAGGCCCTAACATCAACCTTGTAAAACTTTGAAAAGGTATGAACAGAAGACCAAGTAGCGGCCTTGCAAACTTGTTCAACAGAAGCCTGGTGCTGAAAAGCCCAAGAAGCACCAATAGCACGAGTAGAATGGAGTAGTAAGGCGGAAGGGAAGATTCTTCCCCTTAGCAGAGTAGGCCTGAATCACAGCCTGACGGATCCATTTGCTGATAGTAGACTTGGCAGGAGCCAAACCCTTCCTATGACCAGAAGGGACCACAAAAAGAGCATCAGTTTTTCTGAAAGGTGCAGAAGCCACCAGATAGTACTTCAGACACCTAACTACAGCCAACGAATGCAAGACCCTCTCCTTAGCATTACTAGGATTAGGGCACAATGAAGGGAGAACAATGTCCTGATTCAAATGAAAGGCAGACACTACCTTAGGCAGAAAATCTGGCTTGAAACGAAACACCACCTTATCCTGGTGTCTCTCATAGTAGGGGGCTGAATGGAGAGCGCCGCCAACTTAGACACACGTCTAACAGAAGTGATAGCCACCAGAAAAACAACCTTGAGAGTAAGGATGGCCAGGGTAGCATCCTGCACAGGTTCAAAAGGAGCACCCTGCAAGGCTGACAAAACCAGATTCAAATCCCAAACAGGCACCATAGTCTTACGTGGCGGACGCACATGAGTCATCCCCTGGACAAAAAGTCCTAATCAGAGAGTGCTGAGCAAAGGACTTCTGGAAGAAAACAGACAGGGCAGAAACCTGACCTTTTAGAGTACTAAGTTGGAGCCCCATCTCCAACCCATGCTGTAGGAACTCCAGAATCCTGGGGATAGAGGAGACACGACAGGGAAGAGACTTAGACTCACACCAGTCAATGTAGGCACACCAAACCCTGTAATAAATGGAAGCAGAAGACTTCTTCCTAGCCTTAATCATGATATCAACAGCAGAAGTAGACAGCCCTTTCTCCATCAAGATGAAGGTTTCAGTAGCCAGGCCGTCAAAGCCAGAGTTTGTAAATTGGGATGGCGTAAAGAGCCCTGGGTGAGCAGATCTGGCACCAGAGGCAGAGCGTACTGATCTACTGCCAGCTGCACCACGTCTGTGAACCACACTCTTCTTGGCCACCTGGGGGCCACCAGAATTGCTGGCACCCCTTCCAGAGCAATCTTACGTAGCACCCTGCCCAGCAGGGGAATGGAGGGAAGAAATACAGAAGCTGAAAGTCCTGCCATGACATTGCTAGAGCATCTGTGGTCAAGGCCAGGGGATCCTGGGACAGGGAGACAAAGGCCGGGAGCTTGTGATTGTGACGGGACGCAAACAGATCCACATCTGGTTGGCCCCAACGGTGACAACGGTGAACACCCTGCTGCATAGAGACCATTCTCCCTGGCGAGAGGTCCCCCTGCTCAGATAGTCTGCCAGGAGGTTTTCCACCCCCGGGATGTTCACAGCTGATATGCAGGGAACATTGGCCTCCGGCCAGGTCAGGATCAGAGACACTTCCTGGAGGGCCCTCTTGCTCCGGGTCCCTCCCTGATGATTGATGTAGGCAACTGCCGTCTGGTTGTCCGAGCGCACCTGAACAGGCAGGCCCCGAAGGCGAGTAGTCAACTGGACCAGAACTAACCTGATCGCCTGCAGTTCCAGAATGTTGATAGGTGTGTGGGCCTCCTGAGGGCTCCACCTCCCTTGGAACTGCAGGGACTTCCAGAAACCCCCCCAACCTGTCAGACTGGCATCCGTGGTGACCGTCTCCCAGCAGGGGGCCAGAAAGGATCTGCCCCCCAACAGGTTCCTGGAGTCCAGCCACCATGAGAGGGACCACCTGACTAGGGGGGAAAGCACAAGGACCTGGTCCAGGGACGCGGGATCCTTGTCCCATACTGACAAGAGGTGGAGTCTCATGTGGAACTGAGCATAAGGGACCGCCTCGAAGCACGCCACCATCAGGCCCACCAGCTGCATTCCCTGCCTGATGGAGGGATGATGACAATATAGCAGGAACTGGACCTGTGCAATCAGACCATCCACCTTCTGTTGAGGAAGGAAAATCCTTGCCTGAACTGTAACCAGATTCATTCCTAGGAATGGAGTCACCAAGGAGGGGGACAGTGAAGACTTGGGGTGGTTGATCACCCATCCAAATGACTCCAGGGTGGACACCACCAGCCGAGTATCCACTTCTGCCTGATGTAGAGATTGGGAGGTGATGAGAATGTCGTCCAGATAAGGAGGCACGCGGACACCATGATACCTGAGCAGAGACATCACGCAAGCCAGCACCTTGGTGAACACCCTGGGAGCTGAGGCGAGACCGAATGGCAATGCCACAAATTGGTAGTGTTGATCCTCCAGAGCGAACCTGAGGAACCTTTGATGGAAATACAGGAATATGAAGGTAAGCATCCTTGATCTCCACAGACGTCATGAAATCCCCTGGGCACAGGGAACTGATGGCAGAGCGCAGAGTTTCCATGTGAAAGCGCCTGCTCTTGACAAATTTGTTGAGGATCTTCAAGTCCAGGATGGGCCTGACTGAACCATCTTTTTTGGGAACTGTGAATAGATTGGAATAGAAGCCCTTGCCCTTTCTCTTAAAGGGACCTTGCAGATGACCCCCAGCTCCAGGAAGCCTTGCACTGCCTGCAATAGCTCCTGAGCTGACACAGGGTCCTGGGGAATCCGGGATCTGATGAATCTTGGGGGCAGCCAGGCAGCAAACTCTATCTTGTAACCGGAGGACACTACCTCCTGAATCCACCGGTCTGAGACATGGAGCATCCAGACATGAGCGGAGTGCTGAAGCCATCCCCCCACCCGGATGGGCGAGGGCGCCCCATCATGCCTGAGGGGGCTTGGGAGAGGAATTTGCCTTGGACCGGGGTCCAGGGGTCAGAGCCAGAATCGTCATCTCTCATCAGAGGACCCTGTGTCAGAGAAAAGCTCCCCTTCATCCGAAGGGGTATAGCCACAAAGATCCCAAAACTCCTCAGCTTCCATAGGAAAAGAGTGACATTAGGCGTTAAGTGCTTTTTTGCAGGGGTCTTACTCGCCAAGGTATTAGCAATCAACTTCTCAACAGTAACCAGTCTAGAAGGCACATCAGGCTGAGAATCCCCACTTGTATGCAACTCAGTAGGAGTGAGATTTAAGCTTGGGGGGTAGGTGAAGTGATACGAAGTGCAGACCCAGCCACGGGAAGGCCAGATTGTAGTGCAAGCACCTGCTCAGCACAGGGCACACAGACCCGCGCCTTGTCAGCGTCAGCATGAGGCTGCCCACACGATAGACACAGCCGGGCTTATCCCGAAGGAACCCCGGTCACATTATCCTGAGATGCCTCCATATGGTGATTATAGCGGCGCTATAGGCCAATAGGGATTAACGCTATAAAGCAACCCTGGATGCCCCAATAGCCCGCTAGGGAGTGGGAGTAAATACAACTAGGCCTATAAAAATTAGCAAACTAAGAGGGCCGGGAGAAGCCAATGGATTCACCCGCCTGAAAGGACATAATAAAAAGGGGGCCATAAGCAGACAGTATTAAAAAAATTAGATAAGAAAACCGCCCGCGAGGGCACTTACAGACCGCGGTAGGTAGGGGACCGTTGCGCATAAGCCAGCCAAGCGGACAAGATGGCGTCGGTTTACCTCGAGGGGCGGGCCGGTAACAGCAATGATGCGGAATGCGCCATAGGCGGGCCCCGCCCCCCCTGAAGAGCACGAAGCCAGCACATGACAAGCAGCCAATGACGGCGCACCGGCGCCTGAGGTAACGCCGGTAATTTTAAATACAGTAAAAGTAAAGCGAGACAGCGCGACGGCTGGCACAAGACAATGAATAAAAAATAAAAAATGTCTAAAACACGTAAATGCAAAGCATCCATACCGACACCCCCCCCCCCTTTTTTCCCCCGAAGGCTACCAGGAGGATGAGGAGGGACAGCGTCCACTTAAATAGGGCCCACCGATGGGCAGGGGCAAGGGGCAATATTGCGGGAGGGGCATCCCATAGAGGCTCACCATAAGCCTGAACCGCCTACCCTTTGGTGGGGGATTGCAGTGGAGCAGCGCTCCTAAGCACCAACGGCGGTGCTGCCTACCTTCACCCGACCAGCGCAGCCAAGGCTGGGAGGCATATAACTAATGGAACGGGTGGGAATAGTCCTACAGGGCCGCAGGCTAATAGCCCCGCTCACCTGCGAGTAGAGAGAGACGTTTCTCGTCCTTAGCAGTTCAGACTGCAGAGAAATTCTGGGGATTTCTGGGAGGTCCCTGGGTATTTGAAGGGCCGGGAGGAGCCTATTTTCGATGTCTCTGCAGTCCAGCTCCATCTGGCGGAGTAATACCCACGTGTAAGTAATCTATCTGGACAACAGAAATGTTAATTACATTTCATGTAATGTACAGGTAAGGTTTGTACTGAATTTTTATATTATCATATTATCAAAATAGTGCCCAGTGCGGGAAGGAAAAAATTCTGCCCTCACACATCCTGCTGCCTTATACTCGTATGTGTCATGCTGTGTGTCTACTTTAGCAACAGGTTGTGCCCCCTCCACATGACTGAGCCCAATATGGGGGGGGGGGGCCTGGTGTATGGCTGACAACACTATTAGGGGGCCTAACTTATCTATAGAAAACTGGCTGGCTGAGCTAAATCCGCCCCCAATTGCCTTGGCACCCAGGGCAATTGCCATTCTTGCCCTCCCCTAGAAACTGCCCCATGAATATCATTTAAGTGTACTACCTATACTATGATTTGTTCTGATGCTATATACATAGTTCAACAATTTTGTAGGCCACCGTGAACCTTTGTAAAATACCCAAATTATACATGCTACCTACAGATATTCGATACTTACTGGCAGGGTAAATGCCAATGTATTACGGTACTTGCTACATACTGATGCTTGCTAATTACTGCTATGTAAGGCTGCGTATAAACCAAGTGAATACTTGCTACATATTGATACTTGGCATTTACCCAGCATCAGTAAGTAGCAAGGTATTATTTACCACATTCTGATACTTACTACTTATGGCCATGCATTTATATTGAATAAATACCTGGTCCATGTTTACTACCTGCTTCTATTTGCTTCATATTTTCTTTTAATTCAACAATACAATACTGTACTCAAAGTATGTAGAACACTTACTATGAAGCCATACCCTGTATTTATATCCTTTTCTGCCACTATTACACTTCTTTGATATTTAATTAGCAAATCAGGTGTGCCAACTGCTTTCTATGTTTAATTGGATATGTGGTACCACTATGGTAATGGTTCTGCAGTCATAACTAGGAGCACAGATTATGTCACTGGGTATTATAATCGTGTTCGAGGTTCAAGTGTGCATTTCTATAACCATTTCTCTTTGTAATGTGTTATTTAAAAAATGTTCCCAATTGGGGGGGGGGGGGGGGGGAGAGAAAGTTAGTGTTTGCCTGGACTGGGATTTTAAATTCTATTCAATTATTTTTTAAGAAGGTGTGCAAGAGTTTTTTTTTTCCATGACACATAGCACATATTGGTACAAGTATTTTGCACACAATAGAATTCTATGGGGCTGTGTCTGGGCACAGTATGCCAGTGTTTGCAGCTTGGAGGAAGCATGCAGAACGTTTTAGGGCCATGTTTGCCTTTGCACTGACTCAATGAAGAGGTATGAAAGGTGCAGTGGAAGAGCCATTCTAGGAGTTTTTGAAGTACCACTGCACAGGACATAACAGGCACTGGAAAAATATACTTGCAGTTCTGAAACCTTTCAAATGAGTACCTCTCTGCACACCTGAATTGCCAGAGGAATCGACACAGAATAGATAGGATAAGTAAACAGCCCAATTTCAGGCACGTCCTGGGCAACAAAGAGAAGGTAGGTGAAGGAGATGCGCCTACCTTATTGTTAAAGTGGACCAACACCCAGGATTTTCACTATTCTGGGTTTTGGTCCACTTTCGCGGGGCCCCCCCCGATCGTGAAACCCCCCGATCACCCTAAATAACTCACCCCGCTCCTACGCGAGCGCTCGTCCAATCAGAGCGCTCAGAGCCGCTGTGGTATGGACGGACAAGCACCGGACAACCACAGCAGCCCTGAGCGCGCTGGAGGCCGCGTCTCGCGCTTCCTTCTAACAGGGAGCGCGCCCGAGCCGGCCATTCACAAATGGCCGGCGCGGGTGCGCGCCCTGCTAGAGGGAAGCGCGAGATGCGGCCGCGGCCCGTGAATGCAACGTCGGAACGTGGATAAGGTAAGGTTTCTGGGCGTCCTGGGGGGTTTCACCCCGCGGGGCATCCCGATTTCGGATGCCCCGCGAGGAGGGATCTGATCGGCCCGGGAATCTTATAGATTCCCGGGCTGATCCCCCCTGGGTGTTGATCCACTTTAACAGCACATAAGAATGGCCTAATGCTTCCTGATGTTGCAGAGTACCCATGATTCCAGACCTTAGAAAGGGGACTAAATTCAAGTTACCACTTCCTCCATTCACTTCCTCATTTATTGCCAATCATGTGACTGAATGGTTGCTAGATCTCACATGACTGAAAGTGGTAAGCATTGGCCGACTAGACATTAGTTCCTGTTTAAAGAGGACCGCCCCCCAAAAATTTGACTTTCTTGGCCGTTGTTAGCCTCTGGTGAAGAATCCCAATTTGGGACACCCCCGCTTTCATGGAATGCCAGAAAACTCACCTTCCACGTTGAACCAATCAGCTTATCAGCAACATTATCAGTTCGATTCTGAACGGAGCAAGTGCCATCTGTCATGGTTAAATGCCTTAGTTCTAGGCTTTCGTCTTTTTCCTTTTTACAGAGTCATGCTAAGCTCTAAGTCTCTTTACAAACAATAAAGAGCACACCATGCAGTTGAGAGAGAAGAACTTTTAGCACCGACTAAAACTAGATGTTTGGTTTTGAGTGCTATTAACGACTAGGAATTCATTATTGCTGTTGGGTTTGTAGTCCCTTTTTAAGGTGGCCAGCAGGTCACCAGATGCCTGTCCCATACGTCTACCCTCCATTTCCTGCAGCACCTGGCTGAAGCCAAGGACCCTTACACACTATGCATCTCCACCACAACTGTTGCAGTGGAGCCGCATAGGTGCAGCGCTGCATACAATTATGTGCTGCGCGGTGCCTATGGTGCAGTATAGTGGCCGCAAGTACATGCCACCTTGCACCGCCAAACACCTGGAGGCGGCAGGGGGGAGGAGATCCTGGTGATGAAGGCAGGATGAGATCTTGGCGGCTCCAGGAGGAGGAGATCTTGGCAGCTGCAGGACTGGCATCTCAGGCACTGCCGAGGACAATTCTTGGAGGCCTTCCATTAGTTATTGCTGGAGCAGAGGAGTGAAGGCCCCCCAAGAAGCTGCCTGCAGCGGCATGGAGTGGGGAGGTAATAGTGAGAATGGCCCTCACACAGCAACACACCACAGGTAAAGCGCAATACATGTGTTTTACCTGCGGTGGCAGACTTCTAAGAGGGCACATTTATTTTAATGGGCTGTGGCCCCTGGCCGTTTGGGAAATGTCTAATTTTACACTGTTCCCAATGGTGATACATGGGCAAGTGTGTGCCTGGACAGAGTCTTAAAAAGTCCCTGTCTAGTGAAAAAAAAAGTGAACCAGACAGTGGATTTTGTCATTGCCGGTAGTTTGAAACCAGCATCAGCAATCCAGTCCCAGCAATTGCAGCCTGAAGCGGAGCTGCATCTTGCTTTGGGAATTAGGGATGCCCTCAAAATGCCGGCCACGTGCACTGCAGGCAAGCTCAGCTCTACAAGTATCTATGGATGCTAGGGCCCGCAACACAACTAATGAAAATGCAGGCAGCAGGTTGTGCATGCCTGCTATAAATGGATTTTATAGATATAGCTAAATTTTTTTAATTCCCCCCCCAAAATTATTATATATAATTGTCGGAGCGAACCTGAACCGGCAGGCCCTGGAGGTGAGGCGTCAGCTGCGCCAGCACCAACCGAACCGCCCTCAGTTCCAGAACATTGATGGGGGCGTGGGCCTCCTGAGGGCCCCACAGCCCCTGGAATTGGAGGGCTCTCAAGTAGCCCCCCCAACCTGACAGACTGGCATCCGTAGTGACCGTCTCCCAAAATGGTGTCAGAAATGACCTGCCCCCCAGAAGATTCCTCGAGTCCAGCCACCACAGGAGGGACCACCGCACCAGAGGAGATAGAAAAAAGGCCTGATCCAGAGACAGGGGACTCTTGTCCCAGACTGACAGAAGATGGAGCTGAAGGGGTCTCATGTGAAATTGAGCATAAGGGACAGCCTCGAAGCAGGCCACCATCTGTCCCACCAATTGCATCCCTTGCCAGATGGAGGGATGAAGGCTGGACAGCAAGAAATGAATAAGAGCTTGAAAAGAGTCTACCTTCTGCTGAGGGAGGAAAATCCTGGCCTGAATGGTCTCCAGAGTCATACCCAGGATGGGGGTCACCCGGGACGGGGAGAGGGAGGATTTGGGATAATTGATCACCCATCTGAACATTTCCAGGGTCGCCACCACCGTCCAGGTGTCCAATTCTGCCTGCTGGAGAGAATGGGATGTAAAGAGAAGGTCGTCCAGATAAGGAAGAATGCGAATACCCCGGGCTCGGAAAAGGGCCATCACGCCCACCAACACCTTGGTGAACACTCTGGGGGCTGAGGGGAGACCGAAGGGAAGTGCCACAAATTGGAAGTGCTGTTCCTCCACTGCGAACCTGAGAAACCGTTGATGCCCTGGGAAGACCGGCACATGAAGGCAAGCATCCTTGATGTCTATTGAAGTCATGTAGTCCCCCGGGCGCAGGGAGCTGATGAGGATGGGTCTAATGGAACCATCCTTTTTGGGCACTGTAAAGAGATTGGAATAGTAGCTCTGACCTCTCGCTCCCGGAGGGACCTGACAAATGACTCCCATGGCCAAAAGGTTTTGTACCGCCAGAAACAGACCCCAAGCTGCCCGAGGGTCCGTAGGAACCCGAGGAATCTGGGAGGAGACCAGTCTGCGAACTCCAGCTTGTATCCGGAGGAGACAACCTCCAGAATCAAATTGTCTGAGACTTGTTGAACCCAGACCTGAGCGAAGAGCCGCAGCAGTCCCCCCACCCACAAGGGTGAGGGCGCCCCCTCATTGCTGATTGGGCTTAGCAGTAGATTTGGGTTTGGAACCCCAGGAGGATCCGGGCCGGGCACGGCCTCTGCCCTTGACCCAGAAATCTCCCATGTGTCCCGCGAAGGATACCCCCCTGCCTGACCTAGACCCACGAAAGGAGGGAGTGAAGGATCCGGAGCCCCGAAAGGGCCGCAGCTGCTTTTTGCGTTGGGGAAACTTACCTCCCTTAGCAAAAAGGTCCAAACGATCACCAAAAAGGCGCAGCCCCTTAAAGGGGAGCCCCGTGAGAGCCTTCTAAGCAGCATTGTTAGCTGCCCACTGGCGCAACCAAACCGAGTGGCGGATAGAGACAACCAGAGCCGAGGCCCTGCTACACATGCGAATGGTGTCATCTAAGGCAGAGAGAACATAGGTGATGAACATCTCACACTGTGACAAGGCTCTAAAATCAGCACTAGAAGGATCCTCATGGGAGCCGTCCAGAAGGCCCCTGATCAATGTCCTAATAGCCACGGCCGTAATAGCGGAAGCACAAACCGGGCGCAAGGCAGAACCCACACAGGTAAAGGCATGGGAAGCCAGCTGGTCAATACTTCACCATCCTTCAAGGTAGTGGAATCAGGGGAATGCACCACAGAAGTGTTGGACAACCCCAGCACAGGGCCTCCACTTCTGGGGGAGTTGACCAACATTTGACCACATCCGAGGGGAAGGGATACCTCCTATCCCACCCCTTAGGGATACCGGGGAGCCGGCTAGGCCACTCCCATTCCTTGAGAACCAGATTATTAAAATGCGCCTGTTCTGGGAATTCCAAACGTGGTTTTGAGGTACCAAACAATTCCCCCTGCTGCTTAGGTGCAGCTGGAGGAGGAGAAATGGAAAGTACTTCAAAAATTTGAGTCAAAAGTCTATGGGTGTCATCAGCATCCCAATGCTCTGAGCCGGCATCAGCGCCAAGCAATGCTGATCATCAGAAAAATCTGAATCTGAGAATAATTCCCCTTCCTCAAGAGGGGTATAGTCAGACAAATCAAGGAAATCATCTTGTTCCATAGTAAAAGCCGGCGCGGCAGGCGCCACATGCCGTCTTTAGCTGGAGCCTTACGGGCTGCAGAGCTGAGCCTTACGGGCTGCAGAGCTAGCAATCAGTCTCTCAATGTTGGCCAGCCTGGTGGAAACATCAGGTTGAGACTCCCCGCTAGTGTTGATCTCACTGGGAGTCATAATCAAGCGAGGGGGCGTGGGGGACGATACAGTGGGTGCCAACCCAGAACATGCGGCCCAGATTGCCGCGCAGGGTACACAGACCTGCACATCATCACCCACATGGGATGCCCCGCACACCACACATAGCCGGGCTTGCCCCAATGGGACCCCGAGCACAACATCCTGAGAAGCCTCCATATGGTGATTTTTATGTCAGAATGACCAATGGGAATTACGCTGTGCAGCTACCCGGGATGCCCCTTAAATGTCCGCTAGTGGGAGGATTTAGTAATTAAGCCACTAACAATGTCAATGTGGTTAATAGAGGGCACAGGACCGGGAGAAACCTCTAATTAGGTTGTCCTGCCTGAAAGACACAACATAATACACTCAGTCAGCATGATATAGACAACAAATGAAGTTAAGCAAATTCAAATACAAGCCCGCTGAGGGCACTCACAGACGCCGAAGAGCTTGCACTCCACCGCTATGCCGGGGCAAGATGGCGCTGAGAGGTTCAGGAGGGGCAGACCCCCTCCAGGAACGCGGGGACAGGCTGAAAACAGGCCACCCCGCAGCCAATCAACGTGCATCCGGCCCCAGAATGACGTCACCGCCCCGCCGCCGAGCACACTCGCGGGCAGTTCAAATGTGAATCAGGAGGAGAGGAGCACATGTGCCAGTGCGGATCACAGTGTCAAAAGGCATAAAAAATCACTCACACACACGGACACTGACCCCCCCCCCCCCCGACTAACAGGGCAAACGGGAGAAGGGGGGAGTATAAGCCCATGATTACATTTGGGACATGTAAGAAGGGCTAAAGCGGACGGGGCATCCCACATACAGGCTCAACAAACCTGTGCCGCCTACCCTTTGGTGAGGGATTTGCGGTGGAGCAATACTCCAGTGAAGCACCTCTAATAGGTGCTGCCTACCATCACCAGACCACGCAGCCAAGGCTGGGAGGCAAGTAAAAGTGGAACGGGTGGGAATAGAACACAGGGCCAGGGGCTGTGCAGCCCAGCTTACCTGCGAGGAGAGAAGCAATCATCTTGACCTTCGCAGCCCACTGCAGAGAAGGAACTGGGGAATTTAGTGGGAGGTCCTGGGTATATATGGACCGAGAGGTCTGCATACTTGGAATCCAAGTGTTTACAAAATATATATATTTTTTTTTCACACACACACACACACACACACACACACACACACACACACACACTCTATCCATCTTGAAACAACTGCATACACTACACAGAGCTAGCTAGAGCATATGGATTCATTTGTAATGAGACTTTCCTTTTGGGAATCAGTCAGTCGGTGTTCCAATTATATATGTCATCATAAAGCCAGACACAGAAGTGCACCAACGCTCTATCATGTTTAAAGGAACAGGCTGCTTAACAGCTTTTTAAACAAAGATCAACAAAAATACAATTCTGTGATTACTCACCTGTAGAATTGATTTTACTGTGTACAGCACAGATGGTTTCATTTCAATCACTACTTCTGGTATTCCGCCACAAGGTGGCTCAGTTGACTGCAGAAGACTTGTGGCTCCTCCCGGCCCTATAAAAAGCCAGGAATCACCAATAGACCCCCAGTGTTGAAAAGCAGTTATGCAAGAAGCCGGGAGATAAACCATGATAAAAAATACACAGCCTCACAAAAAAATACAATTCTGTGATTACTCACCTGTAGAATTGTTATTATGGAGTATACAGTATGTCCTGCTACAGATGATGATAATTCTTTACGTCTGGGTATTACTCCACCAGATGGCGCTGGACTGCAGAGACAGCAAAATTGGCTCCTCCAGGCCCCATGAATACCCGAGACCTCCCACAATTACCCAGTATTGAAAAGCAGTTAACAAGAAGCTGGGAGAATGAAAACAAAATCAACCACTAATGTAAACCAACAATGATAATCACCATACAGGGGATCCAAGAAAAATGAAAACAAAGGGTGGGGTGGAGCAGGACGTACTGTATACTCATAACAATTCTACAGGTGAGTAATCACAGAATTATATTATTCTTAGTATACAGTACGTCCTGCTCCAGATGATAATTCTTTACGTCTGGGACATCCAACAGCAGTGTCCGTAAAGTAGGGTGGGATCCCCAAAAGGCAACAACGGGCAGTTTAGACCACTGCCGCCTGCAAAACCGTTCGGCCAAAAGCAGCATCAGCTGAGGCCCTAACATCAACCTTGTAAAACTTTGAAAAGGTATGAACAGAAGACCAAGTAGCGGCCTTGCAAACTTGTTCAACAGAAGCCTGGTGCTGAAAAGCCCAAGAGGCACCAATAGCACGAGTGGAATGAGCAGTAAGACGGAAGGGAGGATACCTCCCCTTAGCAGAGTAGGCCTAAATCACAGCCTGACGGATCCATTTGCTGATAGTAGATTTAGCAGGAGCCAAACCCTTTCTAGGACCAGAAGGGACCACGAAAGAGCATCAGTCTTTCTGAAAGGAGCAGTGGCCACCAGATAGAACTTCAGATTCCTGACCACATCCAAAGAATGCAAAACCCTCTCTTTAGGGTTACTAGGATTAGGACACAAGGAAGGCAGAACAATGTCCTGATTAAGATGAAAGGCAGACACAACCTAAGGGCAGAAAATCTGGTTTGAAGCGAAACACCACCTTGTCCTGGTGTCTCTCAAAGTAGGGGGGCTGGATGGAAAGCGCCGCCAACTCAGAAACACGCCTAACAGAAGTGATCGCCACCAAGAAAACAACCTTGAGAGTAAGGATGGCCAAGGCAGCCTCATGTACAGGTTCAAAGTGAGCCCCCTGCAAAGTAGAAAGGACCAAGTTCAAGTCCCAGACAGGTAACATAGGCTTACGTGGGGGACGCACATGGGTAACTCCCTGAAAGAAGGTCTTGACCAGAGGATGCATAGCAAAGGATCTCTGGAAGAAAACAGCCAGGGCAGAGACATGACCTTTCAGAGTACTGAGTTGAAGCCCCAGCTCCAACCCATGCTGGAGAAACTCAAGAATCCTGGGGACAGAGAACACATGACAGGGAAGAGACCTAGATTCACACCAGTCAATGTAAGCACCAAGTCCTATAGTAGATGGAAGAAGAGGACTTTTTCCTAGCCCTGATCATAGTGTTAACAACAGAAGCAGGCAACCCTTTCTCCATCAGGATGGAGTAGCGGCCCCTGAGTGAGCAAGTCCGGAACCCTGGGCAGATCGTACTGATCTACTGCCAACAGCACGATATCTGCGAACCACACTCTTCTTGGCCACCGGGGGGCCACCAGAATTGTTGGCACCCCCTCCTGAGCAATCTTGCGCAGAACCCTGCCCAAGAGGGGGAATGGAGAAAGACATACAGAAGCTGAAAGTCCTGCCACGACATTGCTACAGCGTCGGTGGCTAAGGCCAGAGGATCCTGAGACAGGGAGACAAAGGCTGGAAGCTTGTGATTGTGACGGGACGCAGATTCACATCTGGCTGACCCCAACGGTGACAGAGAGTGAGGGACCATTCTCCCAGGCGAGAGGTCCCCCTGCTCAGAGAGTCTGCCAGCAGATTCTCCACCCCTGGGATGTACACAGCCGAGATGCAAGAACATTGTCCTCCGCCCAGGACAGAATCAGGGAAGCTTCCTTGAGGGCCCCCTTGCTCCGGGACCCTCCTTGATGATTGATGTAGGTAACCGCCGTCTGGTTGTCCGAGCGTACCTGAACAGGGAGACCCCGAAGGTGTGGGGTCAAGTGAGCCAGCACCAACCTGATCGCCCTCAGCTCCAGAATGTTGATAGGGGTGTGGGCCTCCTGAGGGCCCCACCGCCCCTGGAACTGTAGGGACTTCCAGAAGCCCCCCCAACCTGTCAGACTGGCATGTTTGAGCAAAAGTTTGATCCAGGGACGCAGGATCCTTGTCCCACACTGACAAGAGGTGGAGCTGAAGAGGCCTCATGTGAAACTGAGCATAAGGAACTGCCTCGAAGCACGACACATGCCAGTCTGCCTAATGGAGGGATGAGGGCAAGATAAGAGGAACTGAACCTGCGCTAGCAGACTGTCCACCTTCTGCTGAGGAAGGAAGATCCTTGCCTGAACTGTATCCAGATTAATTCCCAGAAACGGCGTCACCAGGGAGGGAGACAGGGAAGATTTGGGATGGTTGATCACCCAGCGTGGACACTACTCGCCGAGTATCCAGCTCTGCCTGTTGTAGGCACTGAGAAGTGATGAGAAGGTCGTCCAAATAGGGAAGAATGCGAATGCCCCGAGATCTGAGCAGAGCCATCACTCCCGCCAGCACCTTGGTGAACACTCTGGGAGCTGATGTGAGACCGAAGGGCAATGCCACAAATTGGTAGTGCTGATCCTGAGGAATCTTTGATGACCTGGTAAGATGGGAACGTGAAGGTAAGCGTCCTTGATATCCACAGAGGTCATGAAGTCCCCCGGGCGCAGTGAGCTGATAGCTGAGCGCAGAGTTTCCATGCGAAAGCGCCTGCATCTGACAAATTTGTTAAGAATCTTCAAGTCCTGGATGGGCCTGACTGACCCATCCCTTTTGGGCACAATGAAAAGATTGGAATAAAAACCCCTGCCCCTTTCTCGTAAGGGAATCCGACAGATGACTCCCAGCTCCAGAAGGCTTTGCACAGCCAGAACCAGAGCCTGAGCTGACAGGGGGTCCTGAGACATCAGGGATCTGATGAATCTTGGGGGCGGCCAGACTGCAAACTCTATCTTGTAACCGGAGGACACTCCCTCCTGAATCCACCGGTCTGAGACATGACGCCTCCAGACGTGAGCAAATAGCTGAAGCCGTCCCCCCGCCCGGATGGGTGAGGGCGCCCCTTCATGCCTGAGGGGGCTTGGGGGAAGACTTAGGCTTGGAGCCCCAGGATGGGCCAGGCCGTCCACGTCCCCTGCCCCTTCCCCAGAAATCTCCTCGGGCCCCTGAAAAGGAGGCCCCTCTCTCCGTTCTGAATCCACGGTAGGAGGAAGGAAAGGAGCCTGAACCCCGAAAGGGCCGAGACTGTCTTCTACGCTGGGGAAGCTTGCCTCCCTTAGCAAACAGGTCCAGGCGGTCCCCAAATAGACGTAGACCCTTAAAAGGGAAAACCGGTAAGAGCCTTCTTGGCAGCATTGTCAGCTGCCCACTGGTGCAGCCAAACCGAACGGCGTATCCACCACCAAGGCAGAGGCCCTGCCACACATCCTAATGGTATCATCCAGGGCAGAAAGGACATAAGCCAAAAATACCTCAACGCGAGTGCATGATACTCTTCACTAGAAGCATCATCAGGCGCTCCATCCAGGACACTCTTGAGCAGAGTCCTAATAGCCACAGCTGTAATGGCAGAGACACAAACCGGGCGCAGTGCCGTCCCCACACAGGCAAAGGCATGGGAAGCAAGCTGATCAATACGCCTGTCCTCACCATCCTTCAGAGTAGTAGAGTCAGGAGAATGCATGACAGAGGTGTTAGACAAACCCAGAATTGGTGCATCCACTTCGGGAGGGGATGACCAACGTTTAACCACATCAGCGGGAAAAGGATATCTTTTATCCCAGCTCTTAGGAACTCCGGGAAGTCTGCTAGGACGCTCCCATTCTTTGGACACAAGATTATTAAAATACAATTCTGTGAAATACTCACCTGTAGAATTGATATTATAAGTATACAGTACGTCCTGCTCCAGATAGTACTTACACTTGGGTTATCCTCCGCCAGATGGCGCTGCACTGCAGAGACATGCAAAACAGGCTTCTCCCGGCCCCTCAAATACCCGGGGACCTCCCACAAATCCCCAGCATTGAAAAGCAGTGAACAAGAAGCCGGGAGAATTTAACCACCAAAAGACTGGTAACTATAACAATGATAACAATCACCATACAAGGGATCCAGAATAATGCAAAAACCAGGGTGGGGTGGAGCAGGACGTACTGTATACAAATAATATCAATTCTACAGGTGAGTATTTCACAGAATTGTATTATTCTTAGTATACAGTACGTCCTGCTCCAGATATAGTACTTACACTTGGGACATCCAATAGCAGTGTCCATAAGGTAGGGTGGGATCCCAACAAAAAAAGGCAACAGCAGACAGTTAAAAACACTGTCACCTGCATAACCATGCGGCCAAGACAGCATGAGCTGAGGCCCTAACATCAACCTTGTAAAACCTTGAAGAGGTATGAACAGAAGACCAAATAGCGGCCTAGCAACCAGTTCAACAGAAGCCTGGTGCTGAAAAGCCCAAGAGGCACCAAAGCACGAGTAGAATAAAAAGCAAGGCGAAAGGAAGATTCTTCCCCTTGCTGGAATAGGCCTGAGTAACAGCCTGCCGAATCCAATCGCTAACAGCAGACTTGGCAGAAGCCAAAAACTCTTTCCTAGGACCCGAAGGAAACATCCCATTCAAGTACAGACCAGAGCCAAAGCCGCCCAACTCCCCGAGAACAGACGAGATCGGACACATTCAGGACGGAGTGACCGTAGGTCCATAGGAGCATCAGTTCTCCAAAGGACACCGTGACTACCAAGGAAAAAATCCCAACATCTGTTCAAGGAATGCAAAACCCTTTCCTCAGCGTTGCTAGGAATCAGGGGCAGAAGGAATAACAAAATCTTGAATCAATGAACATAAGACACCACCATAGGCAGAGAGTCCGGCTCAAAGCGGAACACCACCTCATCCTGGTGTACCTCAAAGAATGGGGGCCAGGAAGACAGAGCTGCCCGCCAAAAACCCACGTCTGACCGAAGTAACAGCCACCAGAAGGACAACCTTGACGGTAAGAACAGCCAGACAGCATCCTGAATAGGACCAAAGGGAAAAACCCCGCAAGGCAGACAGAATCAAATTCAAATCCCAACAGGGACCATAGGAATACATGGGGAACACACCTGAGTACCCCCTGAAAGAAGTCTTAACCAAGGAAAACTGAACCAAAGACTTCTAAGTAAGGCAGACAGGGCAGAACCTGACCCATCAGAGCACTGAGTTGGAGAACCAACTCCAACTCATGCTGTAATAACTCTAGAGCCCTGGGAACCGAGAATGCCTGACAGGGAAGAGAACTAGACTCACACCAATCAATATGGGTATATCATACCCTATAACAGATTGAAGAGGAAGAAGAAGAAGCTTGCTCCTAGTCTTCCCATAGTCTCAACCATCGAGACAGAGAAGCCCGTCTCCATCAAGATGGATGTTTCAGCAGTCAGGCCGACTAGGCCAGAGTCTGTAGATTGGGGTGACGTAAAGGGGCCCTGAGTGAGCAGAGCTGGCACACCTGGCAGAACGTACAGAACTACTGCCCTCAGTACCATGTCTGCGAACCCCACTCCACTAGGCCACCCGGGGGCCACCAGAATCACTGGTCCCCCGTCCAGAGCAATCTTGCGCAGAACCCTGCCTAGCAGGGGAAATGGAGAAAAGACATACAGAACAGAATGTCCAGCCATAACATTACCAAAGCATCCTGACCACAGCCAGAAGATCCTGGGACAGGGAAACAAGGCCCGAGAGCTTGTGATAGCGACGGGACACAAACAGATCCACAACTGGTTGGACCCCATAGTGACACAGGGATTAGCACATCCTGTCGCAGAGAGACCCTACCGGAGCGAAACCACTGGTATACAGGGAACATACCCTGGAGGACCCTCCTGCTCCAGGTCCCTCCCAGAAGATAAATGTAGACTACTGTCGTCAGACAGACCGAGCGCCCCCGAACAGGCAGGCCCTGAAGAGAAGCAGCCAAGCGAATCAGAACCAACCTGAACGCTCACTGTTTCAAACATTGATAGGTGTATGGACCCTCTAAAGGCCCCACCTCCCCCAGAACCGCAGGGAGTTTCAGAAGAAAATCCCCCCTTTAACCTGAGAGATTGGCATCCATGGTGACCGTCTCCAGGAAGGGGCAAGAAGGGAACTGCCCCCAGACAGGTTCCTCGAGTTCATCCACTCCAAGAGGGACCTCCTCACCCATGGGGAAGGCACACAGACCCTGCTCCATGGATGCTGAATCCCTGTCCTGTACTAGCAATGGAAGTTGTAGAAGGCCCCAAGGGGAACTGCGCATAAGGGATAACTTCTGAGCAAGCCACCAACGGGCACACCGGCAGCATCCCTGCCTGGCGAAGGGACGGGGACAGCAATGAGGAACTAAGCCCATGCAACCTTGCTGAGGAAGAAAGGTTCTCGTCTGAACCAATCCAGATTCATTCCTAGGAATGGAGTTACCAATCAAGGGGACAATGAGGACTTGGGGTGATTGATCACCCATCCAAACGACACCCAGTGGACACCATCAGCCGAGTATCAAACTTAGCCTGACGTAGAGACTGGGAAGTGAAAAGGACGTCCAAGTAAGTCTCGCGTGGACGCCCCTTGGTCTCATCAGAAACATCACCCCCATCAGCACCTTGGTAGGCACTCTGGGAGCTGAAGAGAGGCCAGAAAACAATGCCACAAATTAGCAGTGTTGGACCTCTAACACGAACCTGAAGAGCCTCTGTGTCCAGGGAACACAGGGAAGTGAACAGAAGCATCTTTTGAGCTCCACAGACGGCGAGAAGCCCCTTGAGCGCAAGGCGCTGATGGCCCAACCCAGAGTAACTGGAGAATTGCCGCAAACTTGTGAATCCAGAGTGGACCAGACTGACCCATCCTTTCGGGGGAGTGTGGAAAAGGTTGGTGTAGCGGTCCCTGCCTCTGCCTGTTAGGGGCAATCTGCAAGTGACCCGAAGACCCCATAGGCCCTGCAAGGCCTGCACCAACGCCTGAACAGAGGCAGGGACCAGGAGTACCCTGATAAACTTGGGGGAGGCCACGCAGCAGACTCTATCCTGTATCCGGAGGACACTACCTCCTGAATCCACCAGAATGAGGCGAGAGGCCTCCTGATAAGAGCAAGGTGCTGCAGCCATCCCCTCACCCAGACGGGTGAGGGCGCCCCATCATGCTTGAGGGGGTTTGGTGGAAGATTTGGGCTTAGCCCCACCGGAGGGGCCAGGGCGTTGTCTGCTGCTCATGGGGCAGGAGTCTGCACGAAACGCCAGGAAGGACACCCCTGGTTCCTGTTTAACACTAAGGTGGGGGGGAGGGGAGGGGTGCCCCTGCCCCGAGGGGGCCGAGACGGCCGTCTGCGTTGGGGTGATTTGCCCTTTTTACCAAACAGGTCCAGACGGGCCCCAAATAGGCGTTGCCCTCTAAAGGGAAGCCCCGTAAGAGTCTTTTTAGTAGCATCGTCAGCACCCCACTGTCGCAGCCAGACGTATAGCCACCACAAGGGTAGAAGTTCTTGCACACATTCTAATGGTGTCATCCAGCACTAATAGAATAAATTTTACAAATACATCACAACTGGAGAGTGCATTAAACACCTCCCAGGGGAGATCTTCAGGGTGATTATCAAGCATCTTTCTGATGAGGGTTCTAGCGGCCACTGCAGTAATAGCCGCGGCACAGACCGGGCGCAGCGCCGTCCCTGCACAAGAAAAGGCGTGGGAGGCCAGCAGATCAATGCGCCGGTCCTCAGCATCCCGAAGGGTACTATAAGCAGGGGCCGTAATAAAGGGGGGATTAGGAACCCCTATGATCGGAGCATCCACCACGGGGGGTGATGACCAACAATTAACCACCTCAGGGGGAAAAGGGTATTTCCTATCCCAGTCCCCTGGAAGTTTACTGGGGCATTCCCATTCCTTGAGCACAAGAGCATGGAAATGAGCCTTCTCTAGAAATTCCCTCTAGGCTTGGGGACCTCACCGGGGAGAGAGATAGACAGTGCCTTAAAGATCTTAATCAACAGATCGCCAGTGTCACACTGGCCCCAGTATTCAGGGCCAGAATCGTCATGACTCCTCGGCCTCTCATCAGATGAGCCTGAGTCAGAGAACAACTCCCCTTCATCAGAAGGGGTATAGTCACACGGAGTAGTAAACTCCTCGGTTCCCATAGAAAATACAGAAACATGAGGTGACAGGTGCCACTTCTTACCAGGGCCAATGCGCTCTGACAACCTCGCAATAATCTGTTCAGCCGTAGGCAGTCTGGAAGGCCCAGCAGGCTGCAATTCCCCACTTGTATGCGACTCAGCAGGAGTGAGATTTAAGCCTGGGGTGATAGGTGAATTGAAGCGAAATGCAGCCACTGGCAAGCCCGATTGCAGGGCCAGTGCTTGCTCGGCACAGGGTCCGCAGACCCGTGTCCTGTCCGCATCAGCGTGGGGGTATCCACATGTTATACACAGCCGGTCCTGTCCCAGAGGGACCCCGGTCACATAATTCTGAGATGCCTCCATATGGTGATTATTTAGGCACAATATGCCAGCAGGGATTTACGCAAAATGATTTGCCAATGAAGGCGCCGCAGTGTTATCCAGTAAAAGGAAAGAGGTGCGCACGGCGGCGACAGATACACAATAAAACTGCAAACAGCGCGGCTCTGACACCAGGAAAACCAGTCAAAGGACAATACTAAGGCCATAACACCATACACTGAGACCACCACACCCCCCCCCCCTTTCTTTCCCCCCGAACTACGGGGGGAACGAGGGAGGATGGCGACCCTTTGTACAGGGCCCACCGCTACACGGGGCATGGGGCAATAGTGCGGGAGGGGCATCCCCTAGAGGCTCACCATCAGCCTAAACCACCTACCCTTTGATGGGGGGACTGCGGTGGAGCATGGCTCCATAAGCACGCATGGTGCTGCCTACCTTCACCCGACCAGCGCAGCCCAGGCTGGGAGGCACATCACAGGGAGGACGGGTGGGAATAGTCCAACAGGGCTGCAGGCTGTGATAGCCCCGCTCACCTGAGAAAGAGTGATACTTCATGTCTTCGTAATCGGGGGATTGTTCAGGGAACTCCAAGCGTGGTTTAGCAGTATGAAACAATTCCCCCTGCTGCTTGGGAACCACTGCAGGGGGAGAGATGGAAAGCACTTCAAAAATCTGAGCTAACAGTCTGTCAGTATCATCTGGGGCCCAGGGATCAGAGCCAGAATCAGCATACCCCTTAGGCTGCTCATCAGATGATTCTGAGTCCGAGAACAATTCCCCCTCTTCCAGGGGAGTATAACCAGACAACTCCAGGAACTCATCAGCCTCCATAGGGAAAAGAGTGACACCGGGTGCCAAATGCCGCCTCTTAGCCGAGGCCTTACGCGCCAAGGTATTAGCGAGCAGCTTCTCCACACTAGCCAGTCTAGAAGACACATCAGGCTGAGACTCCCCACTGGTGCGCACCTCACTGGGAGTCAAATGTAAGTGTGGGGGGGTAGGTGAAGCCATACGGGGCGCAGGCCCAGCCGCTGGTAAATCAGGCTGCAACGCAAGCACCTGCTGGGCACAAGGTACACAAACCCGCACATTGTCATCACTTGTAGGGGACACCCCACACACAGCCGGGCTTGTCCCGAAGGAACCCCGAGCACATTATCCTGGGACGCCTCCATATGGTGATTATAGCGGCACAATAGGCCGATAGGGATTCACGCTGTAAAGCAACCCGGGATGTCCCAATAGCCCGCTAGGGAAGTGGGAGAACTTAGCAAACTAGGCCTCAATAAGTTTAGTAAAACTAAAAGAGGGTGCAGGACCGGGAAAAACCAATACCACCTGACCCGTCTGCAAGACACAAGGTGAAGACCCCGTAAGTGATAATGCCAATAAAATATCTAAAAAGACATGAACAACAGCCCGCAAGGGCACTCACGGATCGCGGTAGGTAGACGCCAGCCAGCCAGCACGAGGAAGCAAAATGGCGCCGAGCAGACCTCGAGGGGCGGGCCACGGAGACAGTGATGCAAAACGCGCCATCCGCAGGGCCCGCCCCCCCGAAGAGCGCAAAGCCGCACACGTGACAACAGGAACCAATGATGGCGCAGCAGTGCCTGAGGTAATGTTGCCGCCAACCGCGGAATGCTGTACAAGCGCGCGGCGGCAAATACAAAAGGCAACTATGCAACCAATTCATTGCGGTGACAGGGAAAAGGCATAATACAAGTGAAAGTGCAAACCCCCCCCCCCCCCCAAGAACTACAAGGGAGAGCGAGGGAGGGTAGCGGCCACCAATATGGGAACCAAAAACAGACAGGGGCGAGGGGCTAAGTGCAGGAGGGGCATCCCATGAAGGCTCACCATGGTGCTAAAAAGCCCAAGAGGCACCAATAGCCCTAGTAGAGTGAGCAGTAACACGGAAGGGAGGTTCCTCCCCTTTGGCAGAATAAGCTCGCACCACCGCCTGTCTAATCCACTTGCTGATAGTGGATTTGGCTGGAGGCAAACCCTTCCTAGGTCCAGAAGAAAGAACAAAAAGAGAGTCAGACTTCCTAAAGGGCTCAGTAGCAACAAGCTAATACTTGAGCGCCCTGATCACATCCAGAGAATGAAGATTCCGTTCCTTGGAATTAGCAGGGGCAGGACAATAGGAAGGTAAGACAATGTCCTCATTGAGATGAAAGGCCGATACAACCTTGGGTAAAAATTACGGGTTAAGACAGAACACCACCTTATCCTGATGCCGCTAAAAATAAGGAGGTTTCATGGAAAGTGCCGCCAGCTCAGATACTCGACGCACCGAAGTAATAGCGACCAAAAAGGCTACCTTAAGAGTCAGAATGGACAGAGCGGCCTTACACAGAGGCACGAAGGGAGGACCCTGTAGAGCAGAAAGCACCAAGTTTAAATCCCAAACCGGTAACAGAGGCTTACGCGGCGGACGCACATGAGTAACTCCCTGGAAAAAAGTCTTGACAAGCCTACGATTGGCAAAAGATCTTTGAAAAAAGATTGCCAGAGCCGAAACCTGTCCCTTGAGGGTACTAAGTTGTAGACCCGAATCCAGATCAAGCTGCAAAAACTCCAGAATCCTGGAAATGGAAAATTCACGACAAGATAGAGACTTGGACTCACACCAAGCAATATAAGCATGCCAGACCTTGTAGTAAATAGTGGACGAAGACTTCTTCCGAGCCTGAATCAAAGTATCAACAACGGAGGACAGCAAACCCTTGCCCATCAAGATGGGAGGTTTCAGCAGCCAAGCCGTTAAAGCCAGCGTTTGTAAATTGGGATGAAGCAGCTGCCCCTGAGTGAGAAGCTCTGGATCGTCGGGCAAGACGTACCGATCCACCGCCATCTCGACGACGTCTGCGAACCATACCCTCCTCGGCCAGCGGGGGGCCACTAGAATGTTGCGCAGCACACCACCCAGCAGAGGAAATGGAGGGAAGCATAAAGGAGCCGAAACTCTGTCCAGGGAATTGCTAGCGCGTCCGTGGCGAAGGCCAGAGGATCCTTTGACAGGGAGACGAATCTTGGAAGCTTGCGATTGTGAGGGGACGCAAACAGGTCCACATCCGGCTGACCCCAGCGGCGACACAGGGCGTGAAATACCTTGTTGCTGAGAGACCATTCCCCCAGACGAGACGTCCCCCTGCTCAGGGAGTCCTGGTTCTCCATCCGGGGAATGTAAATCGCCGAGAGGCAGGGAACAGTCTCCTCCACCCATGATAAGATCAGAGACACATCCCTGATGGTCGATGTAGGCCACCGCCGTCTGATTGTCCGAGCAGACTTGTACGGCACGACCCCGAAGGTGGGGAGTCAACTGGGAGAGCACCAACCCGATCGCCCTCAGCTCTAGGATGTTGATAGGCGCGTGGGCCTCCTGGGGACCCCACTGACCTGGGACTTTAGAGACTGCCAAACTCTCCCCCCCCCCCCCCCCCCCCAGCCGGTCCGACTGGCGTCCGTGGTGACAATCTCCCATCGCCGAGGCACAAAGGACCTGCCCACTAGAAGATTCCTCGAGTCCAACCACCACGAGGAGGGACTGTCTGACCAGAGGGGACAGAGCAAACTCCTGATCCTTGGACTCCCGAGTCCAATCCCAAGCCGCCAAGAGATGTAACTGAAGAGGTCTCATGTGGAACTGAGAAAAGGGAACCGCCTCGAAGCAGGACACCATTAGCCCCACCAATTGCATCCCCAGACGGATAGAGGGGTGAGGATACGACAGCAGGGCCCGTGCCTGCAACTGAAGGCCCTCCACCTTCTGCTGAGGGAGAAAAACCTTGACCTGAGAAGTATCCAGTGTCATGCCCAGAAAGGACCTCGCCAAAGATGGAGATAGTGAAGACTTGGGATAGTTGATCACCCAGCTGAAGGATACTCAGGTGGTGACATCCACTCTCGAGTCCATCTCGGCCTGATGAAGAGACTGAGCAGCAATAAGAAGGTCGTCCAGGTAAGGGAGGATGCGGATGCCCTGGTTCCGCAGGAGAGCCATAACACCGGCCAGTATCTTAGTGAAAACCAGAGGAGCCGAGGTGATACCGAACGGCAAGGCCAAAAACTGGTAGTGTTGATCCCCCAGAGCGAACCTCAGGAACCTCTGGTGACCTGGGAAGATCAGAACGTGAAGGTAGGCATCCTTGATGTCCACCGTGGTCATGAAATCGCCCGGCCGAAGCGAACTTACAGCCGAGCGTAAGGTCTCCATGCGAAAGTGCTTGAACCTGACGAATTTGTTGAGGCCCTTTAAGTCCAGGACACTGAACAGGTTGGAATAGTACCCCCGACCCCGTTCCTGAAGAGGTACCCGACAATGACTCTAGACGCCAGAAGACGTTGTACGGCCAAACGCAGTCCCTGAGCCGACACGGGGTTTAGAGATATCCGGGACCAGAGGAATCTTGGGGGCGGCCAGGCTGCAAACTCTATCTTGAATCCAGAGGAAACCACCTCCTGAATTCATCGGTCTGAGACGCGCAGTCTCCAGACGTGAGCAAAAAGCCGAAGCTGACCCCCCACCCGTTCGGGTGAAGGCGCCTCCTCATGCCTGAGGGGCCTTGGTAGGGGGTTTGGGCTTGGTTCCCCAGGAGAGACCGGGGCGACCGCGAGATCTGCCTCGACCCCAAGTGTCTATGCGACTACCTAAAAAGGAGGATCCACGACCTCCCCTTGAAGGGCGAAAGGAAGAGTATCCCTGAAAGGGCCGAGCCTGCTTCCTACGCTGGAGAAGCCTACCATCCTTGGTCAGAACATCTAGACGCTCGCCGAAAAGCCAGAGCCCAGCAAGAGACTTCTTAGCAGCCCACTGACGCAGCCAAATGGACCGACGCATAGCAACCAGCAGAGCTAAGGCCCTACCGCCAAGCCGGACGGCATCATCCATGGCAGACAGCACAAAGGCAACAAAGTCAGAACAAAGCAAAAGGTCCTTATAATCTTCCATATTCTTACGAGAACGGGCGGCCTCAGCAAGACGCCTGACCTTCTTTTTAATGGCAATGGCCACAATAGCCGCAGCGCAGACCAGGCGTAAACCGGCCCCTACAAAAGTGAAGGCATGACTAGTCAGCTGATCCATACATCGGTCTGCGCTGTCACGCAGTGTGGTAGTGTCGGGAGACGGCATGACCGAAGTGTTAGGACCGGAGCGTCCACCTCAGGTGGGCACGGCCAGCGCTTAACCAAATCAGCCGAGAATGGATACCTTCTATCCAGCCCCCTTGGGCACCGAGGGTAACCTATTAGGGCGTTCCCACTCCTTAAGAACCATATTTGAGAAATGGCCCTGCTCCGGGAACTCCAGGCGTTGTTTGCCAGGGCGGAAAAGCTTGCCCTGCTTCTTCTTCGCCGCCTTAGGGGGGGCGATGTGTAGTGAATCAAAAACAGCCGACAAGAGTCTATCGTATCATCCGGGGGCCAGGTATCCTCATCCGAGGAGGACCCTAGATCACTATCGTACTCACCCTGACAGTCCCCAGAGGAGTCCAAGTCACGGAACAACTCTCCCTCCTCCGGGGAGTCACGGCCGCCGTACATGTCAAGGCCCTCGTCCTCCTCTGCAAAGAGGGACAATGCGGCGTCTAAATGAAGCTTTTTACCCGAGGCCTTGCCCGCCGCTGGTCGGGCCAGCTGACGCTCAATACTGGCCACGCGCAGCTCCAGATCTGATTGTGACCCCCTGCTAGCTTCCCCTTCACTGGGGACTAAATGCAGATGCGGGGGAGTAGGGGATGCCGTAGGAAGCGCAGGACTGGGAAGAGAGGCACTCATCCCAACCTGTTGCGCAATAATACTTTGGACGCACGGAACACAAACCGTGCCGCCACCACTCAAAGGGGATGCCCCGCACATGACACACAGCCGAGCCTGCCCCGAGGGGCCCCCAAGCTCGCTATCCCCAGAAGCCTCCATATGGCACGGATAGGTCCCCGACAGCACATGATCTCCCTCAATAGGCCAGCACAGGCGCCGCAGACAAGGCACCTCGAGGGGCGGGCCGCGGGAAGATGATGCGATACGGGTCATCCCGCAGTGCCGCCCCCAACGAAGGGTGCAAAGTGGTCCTCGCAGTAGTGACGGCGCCCAGCGCCATGATGGGTGACGCACCACCGACGGCTCCCGTAGTACGCCCGCGGCGGCAGCGAGGAAGGGGGCCAGAAAAAAAACACTCCGTCACCCGCCCGCCACCCCCCCCCCCCCCCGACAACGGCCACGCCGGGGAGAGGGGTAGGAGGGAGAGGAGAGGGGACACGGTGGCGGGAACGGCAGCAGCGGAACAGAGCAGGGGGGCGAATGAAACGAAGGATGGAAGAAGGGGAAGGAGCCCGGGACAATAACGACCCCAAAAGTAAAACACAACTCACCCCGAAACACAGGGACACACAGTCAGCAGTGGTTTCTCCCATCCCGCTATAGGCTCACCATACGCCTATGGCCGGCTACCCTTCAGTGCACAGGGTCTGCGGCCTGGAGCAAAGCTCACCGAGCACATGACCCAGGAGCTCCCCTACCATCACCCGATCCGTCAGCCGAGGCTGAGAGGCAAGAGGATCCGGAAGCGGGTGGAAATTGGCTTGCAGGGCCGCAGGCTTGGTTGCCCCGCTTGCCTGCGAAAACATAGAGAGACATCTTCTGGTCTTCGCAGTATGACTGAAGAGAAACACTGGGGGTCTGTTGGTGATTCCTGGCTTTTTATAGGGCTGGGAGGAGCCCCAAGTCTTCTGCAGTCAACTGTAGCAGCTCTGACAGAGTGACGGGGCATGGTCTGGACTAGCTCCTCGAGCTAGTATTGGTGGCCCACACTGGCAGGGTGGTGCTGGAGTGGCAGATAAGGAAGTAGATTATCTCATTCAAGGTGCAGAGCTGAGAGGAGGCACAGCGCAGGATGCCTATGCAAGGTAAGATGCAGTTTATTTTTTTACCTTTGGCCTGAAAAATCCATTTAAGGGCGATCCCAGGAGCATTCACACAGCAGGGCATCCCCAATCTGGATGCTCCATCAGTGAGGTACAACACCCATGTAAGTCAATTTCTTAGGTGATCCTTCAACAAATGGCAGACAACCAGTGGCAACCATTCAGGTTTGATGTGCAAGCCTACTGCACAAACCCAATTGATCTTTGCCACGTGACTGTCAGCCATATAATGAATGGGGAAGTAGCAAGCATTGGCACTGGCACCTCCTCTTTAAGAACAGAAAAAGGGACGATAAATATAAAAAGGCTGCAAGTTCAATCCCAGCAATTGACTGAATTATATTTTTATTTGGTAGGGAACAGTTTCCAATTAACTGCCCAGATGCAGCCTTTTGCCTCAATATTCACCCTTTTTAGTGCGCAGCAGCTTATAGCAGTTGTCTGTGAAGTGAAGCCACTGCTGGTGATGGACGACCCCGTAGTGCTGCAGAGAACTATAGAGTTACCACAGATCGGTATATAAATACAAGACAAGGTGAAGAAGCAGGAAATGGACTAGAAGCAGGTCAAAGAGGCAGAGCCTAAGGAGTTTGTAGCAGAGAAAGTCCTGGATAGACGTGTTGTAAATGGAAAGGCGGAATATTACCTGAAATGGAAAGGTTTCACAGATGCTGATGACACTTGGGAAGCAAAAGAAAACCTGGACTGTCCAGAACTGAGTAAAGCATTTAACTCACAGAAGTTTATCTAGCACCTTGATCCCTTGCCACAAGGGCAGCTCTTGCCCAGCATCCTACTCACCATGCTAGGCAGACCTGAATGGCTCCCTGCAGGTACATGTAGGGTGGCGATAAACTGGGATACCAGTGGGTGCTGCAGCAATGACAAGCATGACTGAGCAGTCATCATTGCCACAGAACCCACCAGCATGCCCAATCCATCTACCCTGCATGCACCCGCTGCCATTTATTTAGGTCCGCCTAGAGGGACGAGCAAGCACCATGGGAATGCTGCCAGAGGAAATACAAGGTGATTTTATGAGGACCCTGGAGGTTCCACAATGTGGGATGCCCCTAGGGCAAGTTTACCTGGCACTAGAGTCTTTTAGAGTCTAGGGCCAGGTTATGAGGGTATTAAAGTTGGCATAGGGCTTCAAAGGCAGATGTAGGCACCCCCTACATCTCCATCGCTCAGTGCAGTCACACCCACTGCCGATTCCCACGTCGCCACAGCTCATGCCATTGGCCATCACAGTGCGAATAGGCACCCTGACCTCAACCGCCCCATAGCCCTTATGCGATTCCCTGCCCAGCTAAAGCATGACAGAAGTGTGGGGGGGAACCTATATATGACCCTGCCCATCAGAAATGACAATCCATCCTCCAGAATACAAAAAAATAAATAAAAACATGCAAGTCTAAACAGCCACAGAGTCTATGAATGAACAATAAAAATTACCACTGTAAAATGTGGGTAGGTCATTAGCTTGCAATAATGTAGATCCCAACTGTGTGCACTTCCACAAAGCAGTAAGTGTTGGTGGTGTGGTGGATGAGACACGTGGGAAACAGGAAGCCAATTTTAAAAACGACTTAAGTTTCTACCAAATGCAGGTCACATTAAAATGTAAACATAAATGCACCAACTGCCAACTGTAAATGAAAGTAAAATATTCTGGTCATATATACTAATTATTGAATAAGTCTAAAGACATTTTTTCTGGCGTTAGTAGACTACTTGACCCAAGCAGATATTTTGAACATATCAACCCAAACTTTTGACTGTGTGTATAAGGACGACATGAAAACCATGAACTTACACGAACTGAATTAACCCTTTCAGTGCCAAGCACGATTCTACGTGCTCGCTTCCACTCCACTTAAGTGCCAAGCACGTAGAATCTACGTGCCTGACTTCCCCCCTGCTAGTTAAAAAACTAAAAAATACTCACCTGACCCCTCGTTGGATCCGGCCGGGTCTCCTCTTTAATTTGGTGCCATCCGATCCCCAGGAACCCCCCCCCCCCCCCCAGCAGCAGCAGCTAACTGTAAAAAAAAAAAAAAAAAAAAAAAAAACCATTAAAAATGACATTTACTTACCTGAGGCCGCACTGTCTCCCGACGGATGTCCTCTTCACTGCGGGGGGCCTCCGATCGCCCCCCCCCCCAGCCTCTTCCATGGCGAGGAGAGGGCAGAAATTGTCCTCCCCCCCCCCCCCCCCACTTCCTGGAACGGGTCTGCTAGCTCCGCCCCCTGGGGGCGGGTGACATAATTGTGATGTCACCAGCAGCCCTCTTAATGCCGTCACCCGACACAGAGAATCAGTCTGCTCGGGTGCCTGGAGGAGAGCAGATGGGGAGGAGGAGAGGGCTGAGGTTCACAAGGCTGGGGGATTGCAAGTCACCCGCTTGCCGCAGCAGGTGACTTGCCATTAACCCCCGGCACCCCCAATTACCTGCCTCCCCAAAGCCCGGGGGGGGGGGGGGAGGCAGAAGAGCCCGGGCCCACACAGGCTATGTGGGCTCGTAGGCTGCAGGGTGGGGGGGGCCACAAAAGCTTTTTAATCAGCTTTATGAGGTAATGACCTGGAAAGGTTCTCAGAAAGAGTTCATGTGTAGGAGTGGATCTGAGGTGGGATAGGTACACTGGTTCTATACAGTGTTTAGCCTTATTTAACTGCCGTGCTAATCCACATAATGGCACAAACTACCCAGGGGAACTGACAGCCCATTATTATTTTAAGATATGAAGGTCAGTCAATTCCTTAAGTGCAGTCAATGAAACCCATTAAACTCTATGATAAAACTGGCTCTCTTGAAGACATCCTCAGTTAAGGCAGATCCCTGCTGCAGAGAATAAGTTCATTAGGAGTTATCCGCCCCAGACACTGCAAATTAAAAGCCTTAAGAGTCCACATAAATGCGACCAGGTGTTTTATGACCAGTTATCAATTAAACATTTAAGTTAGATTATATATTCATAAAGAATAAGGGAGGGACTATCATCTTTAGCTTTGGGTTGTACATCGTTATATCTCTGTCAGTCACTACACTGGCTCCCATTTTCTTAAAGAATTCAGTTCAAATTACTAACCCTAAGCCACAAGGCTCCCTACAGCCAAGCCCCCTCATACATTTCATCACTAGTCCAAAAATACCAACCCAGGCGCAGTCTCCACCCTGCTCATGAACTCCTCCTGCCCTCTAGCTTGATCACTTCCACTCAAGTTCAGGACTTTACACATGCCGCTCCACTCCTATGGAGTATCCTCCCTCATACAATTAGTCACTCCCCTTCCCTTAAAACCCACCTACTTAGAACAGCCCATCATCGGACTTAAACCCACCCATCTTATTTTTTTGAACACTGGTCACCTGCTTAGTACATACCCTTCGTGACCAAGCCTACTGTCTCAATCGGGGGCAGAGCTGGGGGAGGGGCAGCAGGTCATGGTGCCCCGGGTGCAGCAGGTCAGGGGGGCGCTAAAGGGGGACCTGAGCACAGGTGGGGGTGCCATTTTGAATCTTTGCCCCAGGTGCCAGAATGCCTAGCTGCTCCTCTGGTCTCAATCCCCTTCCTTTAGATTGTGTTCTTGCAAGTGCAGGGCCCTCTCTCCTAAGGTATTCCTGCATCTTTGTGTTTTTGACTGTTACATTTGATTCATAATATTGTGTTTTATATGCATTGTTATGTGATAAGTATTAACTTGCCTTACCCTGTACAGCACCACAGAATATGATGGCACTCTATAAATAAACTATAATAATAAAGTGAAAAAACAAAACACACAATATTACCACACAGATTTTTACTTCCCTGAAGGCAACTCACACACACACACACACACACACTGTATTCTCCAAGCCAGGAGTACAAATTTGCTTCTAAACTTAAAGCGGTCCTTCACTCTGAATAAGAGCCTATCTTATATGTTTCCCACACTCTGTACATACAGATTGCTCACATTAAAAATCATCCTACCTGCATCTATTGCATGTTATGAGCTTTTAAACATCTAAGATGGCGGCTCATGGAACATCAGGCGGCCTGCAAACAGGAAGTTCCTTCTGACTGTGCTGCTCTGCATTCTGGGATTGCTGACCTTTTCCTGACCCCAGCTCTGCTCTGTATGAGCAAAGCACAGCTATAACCTGCCCCCCTTGTACTTTATCCCACTCTCCTCAGTAATTGTGATGCTTCCGAGTCAAGATCCTGGGTTTTGGTCCACTTCTGCGGGGCATCCCGATCGGGTGTGTGAAACCCCCCAGAACGCCCAAAAAAACTCACCTCACCCCGCTCCTACGCGAGCGCTCGTCCAATCAGAGCGCTCAGAGCCGCTGTGGTATGGACGGACAAGCGACAGACAACCACAGCGGCTCTGAGCGCGCTGGAGGCCGCCTCTCGCGCTTCCTTCTAACAGGGAGCTCGCCCTCGCCGGCCATTCACAAACGGCCTGCGCGGGTGCACGCCCTGCTAGAGGGAAGACCGAGAGGCGGCCGTTGGAGTGGGGAGAAGGTAAGGTTTCTGGGCGTCCTGGGGGGTTTCACACAGCGGGGCATCCCGATTTCCCGGGGAGGGAGTTGATCGGCCCGGGAATCTTATAGATTCCAGGGCTGATCCCCCCTGGGTGTTGGTCCACTTTAAGAATTGCCTTACAACTAATGCATTTGATTCTTACATGATGCTTGAGCCTAAGGCTACCTAAATACTGATGCAAGGGCAAAAACAAGCAACATTTTTTTAGCTAAAATATATGTCGGCCATAAGGCATCAGGCTGCATTAACACAAAGCATAAGAAAGCATTACAAAGTATCAAAAAGGTGTGAAAACACAGACACTTAATATAAACCGTACCCAGCAGGAGACCATTCTTTGAGATCTGCATCTCAATTTCACTCCTGAAGAGAGAGGCTTTTATCATTTACAGTTGAAGCTCTCGAGTCCTACATCAAAAGAATTGGCCAGAATCAGGCTTTATCAACTTGCAGGCCAAAATTGCACTTAATATATAATGCAGAAGCCCAGGAGGAAAATTTCATTTAACTTACTGTCATTATGGCCGGTCCCTTACCAAAGTTAAATGTGACTACAGATCCACTAACCTCAAAGAAATCTCAATACCAGATGCCCTCAATTTAAAAACATAAATTTCAAAAACAGGCTTTAAAGCATACCTACAACCTCCTCTGGAACTCTCTTACACCATTAGTGAGCCCAGCATCAGAGAGAGGCTTACTAGGGGAGCCCTATTTGAGGATGGGGCAAATGATAGCTGCTCACGCATGCGGCAGCCACAGCTCCACCAAAGGAAGGCATGCTTCACTGGAATGCGCAGCTATTTCCTGTCCCCATCCTAAAGAGCTTTGTGCCCAGTTTGAGTTACTAAGGCTCTTTAACTGTATGGGATGCCCCAGGGGTGGGATTGATTGTTAAAGCAGACCTAAAAGTAAAAAAAACTAAAAATAAATACTTTACACCCTTTTTAACAATTTGGGATACCTCTACTATTAAAAGATTCCTAGGAAGCGATTTACGATTGGGGCCAGGAAATAGCCGTGCCTGCTAGTGAAACATGGGCAGGGATCTCGGATGACATGAAGGGGGTAGGTTAGGTAAATGTAGTGGCCCCATAAACCTAGACACCCCGGCCCTTTTAGTTGCAAAGGGGGGACTGAAAGTTACATATGGACTATAGCTCCACGTCCAAGCAAAAAAAAAAGTAAAAACCTTATACTATATATTAGACCTCCAGACTAGGAGCGATCATCTGCAGGGCGACTGACTCTTGCCTGATTGCTAGATCCAAATCCTGGACCAAATTCTCAATCGGGTCATGGATCCAGCGATCAGGTAACAGAGCACCAGACTAAAAGCAATCATTTGCAGGGGGACAAAATGTGAGTACAGTACTTTTTGCTTTTTTGCCTGGACAAGGATTTGAAGCGAACCAAAGCCTAAAAGTGCCGGCCCTGGAGTCGTCCCTATTGTATCTCGTCTTTAGAGTATTTAATGTGTGTCTGGCTTGTATAGTCTATGTAATATTTGAGGATGAGAATAATAATAATAGCTTCCACTTTCATGCTCCAAGTGCAGCTAACTGTGGCTAAGCACAGGCCACATACCCCATTTACTATTCATGTCATAAAATCAGCTGAGGGAGCCGATAAGTGAATACTATAGATGTAAATAAATGTAGAATAACCTTTTACCATTTATACTGCATAGCTTCATGTTTCTAGTACATCTATAGTGTTCTGGTACGCACACAGCTCCTGCAGCCCAACATACCTATGCATGCAAATCATAGGTAATCGTTTCACCATGGCGTCAGGCTACATTTGGCACTGTCCTAAACGGTTTTCTGTTTTTAAATTGAAGCAGAAATGGAGGTTTTCAGGTTCAGCTTATGATTTTTAATCTGGAAAGAGTGGGCGTGGTCATTGGATCTGTGATGCTGCATAATAATAGTCTCGCCATGCTTACAGCAATGTGATGAATCTGGAGGTGCATGGGGAGAGAGCTGGGAGGGACCAGCATTCCTGCCCTGCTCTGCTGAGCTGACAGAATGAAACAATGTCATTGGCTGAACCTGTAAACCCCAATATCTTGGCCATTTCTGCTTCAATTTAAAGCGGTCCTTTCACTCTGAATAAGAGCCTATCTTATATATTTCCCACACCCTGTACATACAGATTGCTCACATTAAAAATCATCCTACCTGCATCTACTGCATGTTATGAGCCTTTAAACATCCAAGATGGCAGCTCATGGAACATCAGGCAGCCTGCAAACAGGAAGTGCCTTCTGACTGTGCTGCTCTGCATTCTGGGATTGCTGACCTTTTCCTGACCCCAGCTCTGCTCTGTCTGAGCAAAGCACAGATATAACCCGCCCCCCTGTACTTTATCCCACTCTCACCTCCTCAGCAAGTGTGATGCTTCTGAGTCAAGATGGCGGCGCCCATATCCCAAAGTCCTGAACAGAGTTGCAGCCCAGTGGGGGAAAGAATAATAAGTAAGTGACTAAAAACTTAAAATAATATTTTAACTTTAGATGCTGGGGAATCATTTTTAAGTGTTTGGGCTTTTCAATAAATCATGGTGAAGGTCCAGTTTAAAAATGGGAAAAAAGTTTAGGACAGTGCCAAATGTAGCCGGAGACAATCGTGTAACAATTACCTTTGCCTGTAGTATCACTTTAAGCAGCTTTAGGAATTGTCCGTTGCTTTTATCACAAAATAAAATTGTTCTACACCAAAAACAGGAAAAGTACACTCCTCAAGTATAGCTCTAAATTAAATTCAAATATGGCACGTTCATGTTACATTTATTGTACATGTCACAGTGAAAACTACTTAAAATTATTTCAGAATGAGTGGTGACACAGTGTATGTAATTAGTTTACAACATTCACCAAACAACAACTTTACTTTACTTAAAACAAACAAATATACTGAAAGCAAATATACAATGACAAAACCTAAAATAAACTAGACACAAAATTTCGCTTTAGAAGCATTTCATCAGTTGAATATTTTTATTTTAGTTTCTTAAGTCAAGTCAGCCAGTGCCTACAACTTTCTCATTCATTATATACCTGCCAATCACGTGACTGCCAGTGACCAAATGGGTTTTGCGATAGGGCTTGCACATCAAACCTGAACAGTTGCTGTCAGTCACATGATAGGCTGTCATACAAGTGAAAGAGGAATTGGTTATTTGACTTTACCTACTCATTAAAAAGCACCAACCACCTGAATCGCTGGCTCTGGAGTCTAAAAAGACTACTGCCAAACAACAAGAAAGCTTCCTCCCCCATGAGTGTCATTTAGGGATATGAGAGACCATGGGAGCGAGGGGTCTCTGACAAAACGGGAGCCCATGGGTCTCCTTGGGATGAAGCATGCGTTTTTTAGCACTGCAGCCATTTGTGCTGCAGTGCTAAAGAGTAACAGTTGTTCCTTTGCTTGTCTCAAATGCTACTTACTGTCCCTTCTCTCTAACAAGCAGAAAAACAGCATGCTCTTCATGTTAGCTTTTTCATGTGCTGTAGCAAAGGGCTAATAATTAAAGTGGACCAACACCCAGGATTTTCACTATCCTGGGTCTTGGTCCACTTCCGCGGGGCACCCCGCTGCGTGAAACCCCCCAGATCGCCCTAAAAATACAATTCTGTGAAATACTCACCTGTAGAATTGGTATTATACGTATACAGTACGTCCTGCTCCAGATATGATACACTTGGGTATCCTCCGCCAGATGGTGCTGTGCACTGCAGACATGCAAAAACAGGCTCCTCCCGGCCCTTCATATACCCGGGGACCTCCCACAAATCCCCAGCATTAAAAAGTAGTGAACAAGAAGCCGGGAGAATTTAACCACCGAAACTGGTAACAACAACAATGGTAACAATCACCATACAGGGGATCCAGAATAAGGCAGAAAAACAGGGTGAGGTGGAGCAGGACGTACTGTATACGTATAATACCAATTCTACAGGTGAGTATTTCACAGAATTGTATTATTCTAAGTATACAGTACGTCCTGCTCCAGATATAATAATTACACTTGGGACATCCAATAGCAGTGTCCATAAAAGTAGGGTGGGATCCCCAACAAAAAAGGCAACAGCAGGCAGCTTAAACTACTGCCGCCAGCAAAACCTTGCGGCCAAGCACAGCATCAGCTGAGGCCCTAACATCAACCTTGTAAAACTTTGAAAAGGTATGAACAGAAGACCAAGTAGCGGCCTTTCAAACTTGTTCAACAGAAGCCTGGTGCTGGAAGGCCCAGGAGGCCCCAATAGCACGAGTAGAATGAGCAGTAAGACGGAAAGGATGACTCTTCCCCTTAGCAGAATAGGCCTGAATCACAGCCTGACGGATCCATTTGCTGATAGTAGACTTGGCAGGAGCCAAACCCTTCCTAGGCCCAGAAGGCACAACGAAGAGAGCATCAGTCTTCCTGAAAGCCGCAGTGACTACCAGGTAATACTTCAAACACCTGACCACGCCCAAGGAATGCAGAACCCTTCCCTTGTCGTTGCTAGGATTGGGACACAATGAAGGAAGAACAATGTCCTGATTCAAATGAAAAGCAGACACAACCTTAGGTAGAAAATCCGGCTTGAAGCAGAACACCACCTTGTCCTGGTGCCTCTCATAGTACGGAGGCTGAATGGATAGAGCAGCAAGCTCAGACACACGCCTAACCGAAGTTATGGCCACCAAAAAGACAACCTTGAGGGTAAGAACAGCCAGAGCAGCATTGTGAATAGGCTGAAAGGGAGCACCCTGCAAGGCAGATAAAACCAAGCTTAAATCCCAAACGGGGACCACAGGTTTACAAGGGGGATGCGCATGAGTGACCCCCTGAAAGAAGGTCTTAACCAAATTATGCTGAGCAAAGGACTTCTGAAAGAAGACGGACAGGGCAGAAACCTGACCCTTCAGAGTACTGAGTTTTAGACCTAACTCTAACCCATGCTGTAAGAACTCCAGAACCCTAGGGATAGAGAACTCCCTACAGGGAAGAGACCTAGACTCACACCAGTCAATGTAGGTACACCATACTCTATAATAGATAGCAGAAGAAGTCTTCTTCCTAGCCTGCACCATAGTACCTACCATAGTACCTACCACAGAGGCAGACAAACCCTTCTCCATCAAGATGGAGGTTTCAACAGCCAGGCCGTCAAAGCCAGCGTTTGTAAATTGGGATGGGTGTCAGATCGTACTGGTCTACTGCCATTTGAACCACGTCTGCGAACCACACTCTTCTTGGCCACCTGGGGGCCACTAGAATCACAGGCACCCCTTCCAGAGCAATCTTGCGCAGAACCCTGCATACATACAGGAGCCAAAACTCCTTCCATGACATGGACAGGGCATCCGTGGCCAAGGCCAGAGGATCCTGAGACAGGGATACGAAGGCCGGGAGCTTGTGGTTGTGACGGGATGCAAACAGGTCCACATCCGGTAGACCCCAACGGTGACACAGGAACTGGAATACCCTGTTGCAGAGGGACCACTCCCCCTGACGGGATGTCCCCCTGCTCAGAGCGTCTGCTAGCAGATTCTCCGCCCCCGGAATGTAAACAGCCGAAATGCATTGTACATTGGCCTCCGCCCATGTCAGAATCTGAGACACCTCCTGGAGGGCACCCTTGCTCCGGGTCCCTCCCTGATGGTTGATGTAGGCAACCGCCGTCCTGTTGTCTGAGCGTACCTGGACCGACAGACCCCTCAGGTGTTGGGTCAACCGCTCCAGTACCAACCTGACTGCCAGCAATTCCAGAATGTTGATGGGTAAATGCAGGGCTGTGGAGTCGGTAGATAAATGTTCCGACTCCGACTCCTCTGTATTAATATGTGAATGTATTTTATACATTCCTTGAAGGAAAGAAAGGCAACATACATGTCATTACTTCTAGCAGAGAGAGGTAGTTGGGCAGAAGCTGCCTTCTCCTTTCTGTGTGCTGATCTTCTGCTGAAGATAGGGCAGTGGGAGGATCCAGAAAGGGGCCTTTATTATAAAACATGATTTCCCTAGTAGAATCCCATAGTCATGTTTAAAGTTTAAGCTAACAATCGAAGTTTACAAGTTTTTATAGCCTTTTGCTGAATGACAGCAGTTTTTCCAATGGTACAGCTTCAGTCTTGAACTATTGATCCTCCATTCCCTTCACTTATACAAGTGTCTCTAGTCCTGCAAAAAACATATTTACTTAATCCCTTATCAGTGAGAGGCTAGGTTACCCATGGGTTCCCTGTAACAGCAGAACACAACACTATGCAAAGTATAAGTATTGCCGCTTCTAATTGTGCGTTGCGTGCCATATGGTGAAGCACATGAAAAGCATGCTTCTTCACGGTCACTTAACGTGTTCGTTTTGCGGTTACGTGAGGAACTGCATGCATTGGTCTTTATTCTTACAATAGAGAAGTAATTAATTATAACTTTTTGTGAATTGGGACATTTAAACTTGCTAAATCAGGGGTTATCGCCCCTCCCGTTGGTCTCTCTGCCCTGGACGGAGCCTCAACCCAGGCGCATTCTTAAATCCCTACCCTTTCTGGCGCAGCACTTGTTTACAGTCTGGAACCAACTGACCTCAAAATTTCCATTGGCTCAGCGTCCGGGACCTTTGACTCCCATTTTTGGAAACCCGGACTTTGCGCCTGGAGTGGGGGTCTCGTCCTTTCTGGGATGGCAGGCGGCGGCAGAACCGCGTTTACGGCATATCATGGGGGAGTCGGGCTTCCCAAAACTGGAGGTAATCAGAGCACAACTCCCTGGGGTGCATGTGTCCTGGTTCCTTCACAGACAATTGGCTAACTATATATCTTCCCATCGCCTGGGTGAGATGATGAGCCATCCGCTGACGGATCTTGAGAAGCTTCTCTCTTCTGAGACACATGTACCCCATGCTCTCTCCGTACTGTATCAGACACTGGTGTCCAATATACATTCAAACCCAGTGGGGTACATAGCCAGATGGGAGAACGAGATGGGTCAGCCCTTCTTGGAGGAAGATCTATCTAAGATGTTTAGCCTGACGCATTAATCCACCTTGGAGGGGGCGGAGCAGGAGAGGAATTTTAAGATAATCTCAAGGTGGTACAGATGTCCGGCGGACATCCATAAATATGCACCCCAGACTTCAAGTAGGTGCTGGCGTTGCCTGGCAGAGGAGGGAAATATGACGCACATATGGTGGGGGTGCCCAGTTATTAGATCTTTCTGGGAAAGGGTCTTGGATATACACACTGAGACAACGGGCACGAAAGTGAACAACACACCTCAGTTAACCCTCCTCTCCCTTATAGAGGGCTCCATATCTCAACACAAAAAGGGTTTACTTCGGCACTTTCTATCGGCAGCGCGAGCTGTTATACCTAGACACTGGAAGACACGGGGGTCCCCTTCCCTGGCTGAGTGGGTAGTGGAGCTTGAACATATTAGACGAATGGAGGAACTCATCCTGGGCGATAAAGGCTTGATAGGAAAATACATCACAACTTGGGCCTGTTGGATTGACTTCCGGGACTCAGAGTGCTAATACAATAATACGATTATACAGTGTGGACCCCAATGGGCAACATACTGTACTCTAGTCTAGCACTGAGCAAAGGCTACTGCGATGAAAGGGTCGGTACTTCTGGTCCGGCTCAGGGCACTTCCCCTCCCCCCCCCCTTTTTCCTTTTTTACCACCCCTCCTCCCTCCCCCTCTCTCTTTTTCCCTCTCCTGTTTATAGGTTTGTTACCTGGTATCTTTTATCTTGGTTACTATCACATTTTGTTGCATTATATCTACTCAGCTACTGATTTGTGCCATGCGGGATGTCCCCCCTGGCTGGGTGGCAGGGTGCGGGGTCGGTGTGCCGGGCTCCGTAGGGTTCGGCTTGTTATCGTGGTTGTAGCGGTCTCTGGTCTGATTCTTGGGGCGCTCGGCTTGATGCCAATTGCTAGGGAAGAACAGGAGTCCCCTGTTCATCGTCCGGGACCCTGTCGTGCCTCGGTGGCCGTGGAGATGGACCAGAGAGGCTTTGTTTCATTATGACACAGGGTGGGATTCCCGCAGCGCGCCGGCTTGGCGCCCCCAATGTTCTTAGGGCGGGATAACGGATATCGGGGAACTGTTATGGCACTATGTAAAGCTATTGTAATGTTCTGCTGTACTGTGTACCACATTTTGTATGTATTTTCTTTGATTTACCAATAAAAACAGATTAAACTAAACTTGCTAAATCAAAATTTAGTAGGAGTCGGTGCATTGTTTGCCGACTCCGACTCCAGGTACCCAAAATTTCCTCCGACTCAGACTCCACAGCCCTGGGTAAATGGGCCTCCTGAGGACCCCACTTCCCCTGGAAGCGCAGGGACTTCCAGAATCCCCCCCAACCTGACAGACTGGCATCCATTGTGACCATCTCCCAGGAGGGGGCCAGAAAAGACCTGCCCCCTATCAAGTTCCCGTGGTCCAGCCACCACGCAAGGGACCGTCTGACCGAGGGGGGAAGCACACAGACCCCGTCCAAGGACGCTGGGTTCTTGTCCCATACCGACAGAAGGTGAAGCTGCAGAGGTCTCAAATGGAACTGGGCAAAGGGCACCGCCTCGAAGCTTACCACCTTCAGGCCCACCAACTGCATTCCCTGCCTGATGGAGGGCTGTGGGCACGAGAGCAGAAACCTCGCCTGCGCTGTCAGAGCTTCCACCTTCTGTTGAGGAAGGAATATCCTTGACTGAGCCGTATCCAGAATCATTCCCAGGAACGGAGTCACCGAGGATGGGGACAGAGAGGACTTGGGGTAATTGATCACCCAGCCGAAGGACTCCAGGGTGGACACTACCAGCTGAGTGTCCAACTCTGCCTGCCGCAGAGACCGAGAGGTGATGAGTATATCGTCCAGGTAGGGCGGGGTGGAATCCGGGACCCAATGAATCTGGTGGGAGGCCGTACAGCAAATTCTATCTTGTAGCCGGAGGATACTACCTCCTGAATCCACCGGTCTGAGACGTGGCGCCTCCAGACATGCTCGAAGTGCTGCAGACGTCCCCCCACCCTGACGGGCGAGGGCACCCCTTCATGCCTGAGGGGTCTTGGGAGGGGCTTTGGGCTTGGACCCCCAGGAGGAACCAGGACGGCGTCCTCTATTCATGTGCCAGGAATCTGCGCGGGACCCAGCGAAGGACACCCCTTTTCCCTGTTTAGCCCCACGGTAGGGGATTGAAAGGCGAAGAGGTCTAGACAGTCCCCAAACAGGCGCAGCCCCTTAAATGGAAGCCCAGTAAGGGCTTTCTTAGTGGCATTGTCAGCAGCCCACTGGCACAACCAAACCGTGCGGCGTAAAGCTACCGCCAGGGCAGAAGATCTGGCACACATCCTAATAGCATCGTCCGATGCAGACAGAATAAAGTTTACAAACACATCACAGTTAGACAGTGCATTGACAGTATCAGGTGGCAACTCATCTGTGCCATCGAGTGCATTCCTGACCATGGCCCTGAGCGCTACTGCCGTAATGGCAAAGCGGGCGCAGAGTCGCTCCCCCAAATGCAAAGTCATGGCATGCCAATTGATCAATACGCCGGTCCTCAGAGTCCCGCAGCGTAGTAGCGTCAGGGGAGTGCATAATAGAGGTGTTGGACAACCCTAGAATAGGAGCATCGACCTCGGGGGCCGATGGCCAGAACTTAACCAAGTCAGCAGGGAAGGGATACTTCCTATCCACACTCTTAGGGATCCCGGGAAGTCTACTGGGATGTGCCCATTCTTTAAGCACGAGGCTATTGAAATGGGTTTGCTCTGGAAATTCCAGACGAGCCTTAGCAGTATGAAAAAGCTCACCCCTTTGCCTGGGAGCCGCAACAGGGGGAGAGATGGACAAAACTTCAAAAATCTGAACCAGCAGTCTGTCAATATCATCCGGGGTCCAGTGCTCGGAACCAGACTCGTCATGACCCCTTGACTCCTCGTCATATGACCCTGAGTCAGAGAACAGCTCCCCTTCGTCCGAGGGGGTATGGCCATAAGGATGCAACAACTCCCATAGGGAAAAGAGCAGAGTCAGGGGTTAAATGCCGCCTCTTTGCGGTGGCCTTACGCGCTAATGAGCTAGCAAGCAATCTTTCAACACTAGCCAGTCTAGTAGCCACATCAGGATGAGAATCCCCGCTTGTATTGGGGGTTAGACTCAGGCTTGGGGGAGTAGGTGAAGTGAGGCGAGGTGCAGGCCCAGCCACTGAAGAGGAGGGAAGAACCGATAATGCCTGCTGTGCACAAGGAACACAGACCCGTGCATTGTCACCACTGCTAGGTAAGACCCCACAAGCTACACACAGCCGGGCTTGTCCCGAAGGAACCCCGTTCACAATATCCTGGGATGCCTCCATATGGTGATTTAATCGGCACAATAGGCCAGTAGGGATTGACGCTGTAAGCTACCCTGGATGCCCCAATAACCCGCGGGGAAGTGGGAGTAAATTTTAATAGTCTCAACTGGGAGCTACACCGGGCCGGGAGAAGCCACCGGAATACACGGTCTGAACGACATAAAGGGAACAAGAATGTCAGAGCCACGTGCAAGTGAGTCATAAAAAGTAAAATAAAGTCGCCCGCGAGGGCACTTACAGACAGAGGGGGGAGGACGGTCTTCACCACGCGCGCGTGAGTAAAAATGGCACCAAGCGAACCTCGAAGGGCGGGCCAGGGTTGACCGTGATGCGGAGCGCGCCAAGACAGGACCCCGCCCCCTGGAGAGCGCGAAGCTCCAAAAAAGTGTAGCCTATAGACAGCAGGGCAGAAACGCCTGAAGTGGAATTGATTGAGTGGATTGCCTCAGAAGAGCCACTACAAGCTAACAAATAGACGCCGCAGCGTCTGCAAAGCCGCCGCTGCCATGCAGTACAACCATATAGGAAAGACGCGGCGGCGACCAATACAAGATAAAAACGCGATACAAAGGCCATAAGCGTGTAATAGGGTACACTGAGGCCGCTATACTCACAAACCCCTCCCCCCCTTTCTTTCCCCCCGGGCTAAGGGGGGGAACGAGGGAGGATGGCGACCCTTTACACAGGGTCCACCGCTACACGGGGCGTTGGGCAATGATGCGGGAGGGGCATCCCCTAAAGGCTCACCCTCAGCCTAAACCGCCTACCCATTGGTGGGGGACTGCGGTGGAGCAGGGCTCCATAAGCACGCATGGTGCTGCCTACCTTCACCCGACCAGCGCAGCCCAGGCTGGGAGGCACATCACAAATAGGACGGGTGGGAGTAGTCCAACAGGGCTGCAGGCTGTAATAGCCCCGCTCACCTGCGAGAGAGTGATACTTCATGTCTTCGCAGTCAGCACTGCAGAGAAATCTGGGGATTTGTGGGAGGTCCCCGGGTATATGAAGGGCTGGGAGGAGCCTGTTTTTGCATGTCTGCAGTGCACAGCGCCATCTGGCGGAGGATACCCAAGTGTAAGTATTATATCTGGAGCAGGATGTACTGTATACTTAGAATAAACTCACCTTACCCCACTCCTACACGAGCCCTGCTAGAGAGAAGCGCAAGATGCGTTCGCGGCTCGCGCATGCGTCGTTGGAACGGGGATAAGGTAAGGTTTCTGGGCGTCCTGCGGGGTCACACAGCGGGGCATCCAGATTTCGGATGCCCCGCGGGGAGGGATCTGATTGACCGGGGAATCTTATAGATTCCCTGGCTGATCCCCCCTGGGTGTTGGTCCACTTTGAAACATGAATACACCAGGACTAAAGCTGTGAGCCATAGACCAATTAAGTAAGAAAAAAGTGGTGTGCTTGCCACAGACCCTTAAACAGATATTCCTGGCCAGGGGATTTCAGCCCAAGGGCATGGCAAATCAGTATGTATGCACAAGGTGGGTGGGTTGGGGGGTGTGCTGTCATGCAGAGGTCCAGCCTGCCTTCCTCCTCAAGCAGACAACTTTAAGGTGCAACTGTCACTAGTGTGACATTCCAATAGGGCCTAACCAATGGTGCATGCATGGAAGCCTGAAATAGTTATGTTTCCTCAGCTGAGGCTACGGAAAGTGGTGCAACCTGGAATAGGCCCAGCCAAAGCATGAACAAGAACAATGGCAGGGAGGTAAGCGAGGGCCAGTGACAGTAAGAATCATGGTGGATCAGCACTAAAAGTTTGAGCCAGTAAGAGTCTACACTGGTATAGGGAAGGCACCTTTCTCACACGTTTAGAAGGTATTTGTAATACCTGTTAAATGCTACCAATTTAAGCAACAGAGGTATACATGTCAAAACCTACACAGCAGTTATGGAACTAGGCTTCCCTTTACAGCTTACTCCCTCAGGTCAGCTTTCTCCTCTTGGGTCCTTAAAGTGGACCAACACCCTGAGGTGATCGGCCCGGGAATCTATAAGATTCCCGGGCCGATCACCTCACACACCGCGGGACATCCGAGATCGGGATGTCCCGCGGGGTGTAAACCCCCCAAAACGCCTTACCTCTCCAGCCGCTGCTTCCGCCGCCGCCTCACTCGCGCTCCTCTAGACGTGCGCGCGCCGGCCGTCTCTGAATGGCCGGCGCGCACACGTCAAGAGTGATGCGCCGGAGGCGCCGACGGGCAAGCTGCTTGTATGTTGCTGTCAATCAGCTTGTACGTCGGCGCCGATTGGACGGCGGGGCCACGTGGGAGCGGGGAGAGGTGAGTTTTGGGGGCTTTCTGGGGGGTTTCACACAGCGGGGCACCCCCGATCGGGGTGCCCCGGGGAAGTGGACCAATACCCAGGATAGTCAAAATCCTGGGTGTTGGTCCACTTTAATACTTATTCAGCTTGAAGATATGGCACATCAAGCTGCACATGCGCCTCTGCTACCCCATTTAGATGGAGCGTACCAAAACAGCAGTGCTGGGCACAGCCATTCCGTGGCACTGAATGGAGCAGCACATTCCATTCATTGTGACATAGATGGATTTTTCCAGAAGATCGCAGTGTGTGCTTTTTAAATTTATTGAGTGAATCATCAAGATAGGAGTAATAAAGATGAGGACACTGTGGGGGTAACTGCTAGGCAGTATTTTTTTTTTTTTATTTTAGCTTGGCCAGGTCCAGTAAAAGCAACGCTTTTTGCAAAAAGAAATCCTCTATTCAAATTAACTTCAATTACAGTAAATCTAGATGTCTTTCAAATACCCTAACGGCATTCAAGGAGCATTTGGCAAACCATTCAGAGGGTGTTGTTTAAGATACAGGTCAAGCTATAGGCGTCAAACACTTCTGAGAAGCCACTGATGAGCACCACAAACGCTTGATAGGCAGTAGTTAAAACACAAAATACACACGTGCAGATCACCAGTCCGCTTCTTCTTATTACAGTACCTTAGCACTAGTACTTAGCACTAGTAGGGTCATCCTGTCCAACACAATGTTTTGACTGGCATGTACCAGAGGGCGACCCAAAAAAATCATCACTTCATTACTGGAACACACACCAAGTCAGAACTTACAGTATAGGTTTTCAGCTTTACATATGGAATCTATCAACCATTCATAAAAATCGGACCTTCACCATGATTTATTGAAAAGCCCAAACCCTTAAAGCAGACCAAGCATCTACTGCATGTTATGACCCTTTAAACATCCAAGATGGCGGCTCATGGGACATCAGGCAGCCTGCAAACAGAAAGTGCCTTCTAACTGTGCTGCTCTGCATTCTGGGATTGCTGATCTTTTCCTGAGTAGATGCAGGTAGGATGCTTTTTAATGTGAGCAATCTGTATGTGAAGGTTGTGGGAAACATATAAGATAGACTCTTATTCAGAGTGAAGGACCGCTTTAAATGATCACCACAATCTTCCATTTTTAAAGGTGCTCGAGGACATTTAAATGCATTACTGAATTTCAGCATCTTTATATGCCAAATTGTTTACATTCACACATGAATGTGTGAATGTAAATGTAACCAAGTGTATTAGATTCTGTGTCTGCAATCTAGGGATTCTCTCCTGTGGACTTTTTTTTTTGCAACATGTGATTTATTCTTTTATAGCAGAGAAGGTAATTGTAATACATTGTCTCCACACTATCCAAGAATTCAAGAGTTTCTGAAGGCCTAAGAAAAATGTTTATATATGTCTAAACGGTATTAAACCAACAGATCTTGCCATAGATATGAATATACATTATACATAGTCAAGCAGGATTCTGCATTACATTTTCTGACTAATCTCCAATAGATTTTGAAAGATCTTGGAACAACTGAGCTCTTACTCTAAAGAATAGGCACATTTGTGAACATACGCGAGTCGTGAATGATCAGACTTCTTGTGATCCTACTTGTTGATTTGAGATTTGTTGGCAAATGTTAATTAAAACAATAACACAATAAAAGCTTTTTTTGTATAGCCCTTTTCATAGGCAATTTCTGTTTCCACATGCCGACTTTAAAGCGACGAATAAGTAATGTTATGTCTGCCAAAACAATATGACGATTGACCAATGAGCGCATTCTCGTTCACAGCAAGCAGTTCCCTGAATCAGCCATCATCTTAATGCGTTTGCTTTAGCAATAATTTGTTTACTAATCGTTCCGTGGACATGGGCCATTAGCCATGAAACAGCAGAGCAGGTGACTTCTTATAGTCTCCAGATGACCTTAAAGACCAATTTTGGGCAGCAGTGTATAATCGTCTATGAAGGATCATAGATAACACTTCCTTCATTAGATTTGTTTTATGATAGATTTCCACAGAACAATTTGCGAACAAGAAATCACCGAAGCGACCACAATTGAATGATAATTGATCTTTGGAAACAGTTGCTGTGATCAAGCGATAAATGAGAATTCCCTAATCGGTTGTTCTTTGGTCCTCAGACCATCGGGCATGTGGAAACAGAAATCGTCCAAAAAAATAAATCAATAAAAATAGAAGTAAAATATATTTATTGCACAGCACAAGTAATCGCACCAGCAATTAAGCAACAAATCTGCGCCTGGACGCAAGTCATTCAAGCAGAAGATTAGCATGGCCGTTCGCGGAAAAAGGGCCATTAGCCACTAACCTAAACAGATGCCTGCTTTAAGCCACAGAAACACAGAAGGCATCCCAACAGCAAAAGCATCTTTAAGTGGAGTAAAGCCCAGGATTTTGACCATGCCAGGTTTTGGTCCTTGGCCTCAGGGCACCCCGATACGAGATGCCCCACTCTGTGAAATCACCCCAGGTCGCACAGTAAAATTCACCAGTCCTATGTCGCATCCCGACTACCCTCTAAGGTGTGAGCCCAGCTAAAGGTATGCATGAGGGCGGCCGCATGAGCCGTTCCATAGGGGAGAAGGTATGTTTTACAGGGGACTCAGGGAGGGGGTTCACACAGTAGGGCATCTGGATGCCCCGGGGGGGGGGGGGGTTGTATCAGGCTGGTATTAGCTTTTGGTACATGTTAACAGCCAACAGATACAAAAAAGTACATCGCAAACGTTAGTACACCCCGTTACATATTTCTGAAAATGTCTTTCATGGGACAACACTGGAAATGACACTTTAATACAATGTGAAATAGTCAGTGTACAGCTTGTATAACAGGATAAATTTGGTGTGCCCTCAAAATAACTCCACATAGCCATTAATGTCTAAACCCCTGGCAACAAATGCGTGTAGACCCCTAAGTGAAAATTGCCATATTGTGCCCAAAAGATTTTATTCATCTGCCATTATTTCCCAGCACTATCTTGAAGGGACATTCCTGGCTTTCTGCTCTCTCCATGCTGGCTGTCAGAAGCTGCATCTTTCATTTAGTTTGCTTTATATAACTCTTCCCCTCTCATCCGTGCATGTTTCAATGTGAGGGACCCTTCAGAAGTCAATTCCTTTTAGGGACAATTGAGTCAGCAGAAGGAAGCAAGTTTTTAAGGGTCTATCGGTGAATGTAAAGTGCTGGGAAATTAAAAATCTTTTGCCTGGAAACCGCTTTAATGCAATTTGAAAAAAATAAATAAATATCGGAATACTCGCCCACATCTATGATGACAGAGAGCTGGTGGATGTTAAACTAACTTGTACTTCTCCACCTTCCATTGGAGGATGCTTCATAGATGCTCAAAAAAGTTTAGATATTGAGACAGCTTGGCCAGTCCAGCACCTTTCCCTTAGTTTCTTTAGCAAGGCAATGGTCATCTTGGAGGAGTGTTTGGAGTCATGTTGGAATACTGCCCTGCGGCCCAGTTTACGAAGAGAGGAGGATCATGCTCTGCTTCAGTATGTCACAGAACATGTTGGTATTCATGGTTTCCTCAATGAACTGTAGTTTCCCACAGCTGGCAGCAGTCTTGCAGCCCCAAGCCATGAGGCTCCCACCACCATGCTTGGCTGTGGGTAAGACACAGTTGTCTTTGTTCTCACCTAGTTGCCACCACACACACGCTTGACGCCATCAGAACCAAACACGTTTATCATGGTCTCATCAGACCACAGGACATGGTTCCAGTAATCCATGTCATACATCTGCTTGTCTTCAGCAAATTGTTTGCATGCTTCCTTGGGCATCATCTTTAGTAAAAGCCACGCAAACCAATTTGTTGCAGCGTGTGGCATATGGTCTGAGCACTGACAGTCCGACCCACATCCTCTTTAACTTCTGCAGCATTGCTGGCAGCACATCCATTTTGAAAGGACAGCCTCTTGCCCACTGGCCACTGTGCTGCAGCTTCTAGCCTAGGCCATCTTTATGCAGAGCAACAATTATTTTTCTCAGATCCTCAGTTTCTTGCAATGAGGTACCATGGTGAACCTTTAGTGACCAGTATGAAAGTTTGAGGGCGATTACACCAAATTTTACACACCTGCTCCCCATTCACACATAAGACCTTGCGACACTAAAAAGTCACATGACACCGGGAGAAAACAAAAGGCTGACTGGGGACATGATGGGGGTGTAATTTTGTTGCTGGGGTTTAGACATTAAAGTGGTCCAAAACCCAAGATTTTGAATATCCTGGCTTTTAGTCATTTCCCCTGGGCCACTCTGCTGTGTGAAACCCCCCAGGTCGCCTGAACGAACTCACCTCTTCCTGGTCCTACGGTGCATGCACGGGCGCTCGTTTCTTCCAGGAGCTTGTGTAATGCGTCTGCCATAAATGCACGCGCCCTGCTAAAGGGATAGCAGGAATGCGGCCGCTGCTTGTGCATGCGCAGTTGGACCGGGAGAAAAGGTGAGTCTCATACTCTCCAGAGTGGGTTTTGGTCCACTTTAATGGCTGTATGCAGAGTTATTTTGAGGCAACACCAAATTTACACTGTTATACAAGCTATACACCGACTACTTTACATTGTATCAAAGTGTCATATCTTCTCTGTTGTCCAATGAGAATATATAACATTTTCAAACATATGGGGGTTGTGCTCACTTTTGTGAGACAGTTTTCCCGCACTGATGTCTAATACAAGTACCACATGCAAACCCCATCTCAATCTTTAGATGAATCCTAATATATGCTAATAACCATTTATATAGAAATAGTGACTTCAACAGAGATGTTCATATAACCTGCCTACTAATCATGCAGGCTTTGAAGAGAGTTTTCATTCTCTGGTGTAAGATATAGTCCATTTCTTATAGGAGCACGATCAGGAAAAATGGTCCAATAATAAAATACCTCAAATATCCTAGATAGCAAGAGGATCACAGCCATCAAACAAATCAAGTCAATCTTGTTACTCTCTTTTACAGGGAGGAAAAAAAAAAAATAATCAGGGATGACCAGTTTTGAGAATACTATTCTGCTTTTATTGGGGAGAACAGCTCACCTCTAGTGACCTGTCCTCTGAGCCAGTGTGTTCTGTCCCATTTCCATTGAGTGATTTGTGAATAAAAAAAAAAAAATGATGATAATTGAGCCGAAAACGTCTTCTGCGATTAACGAGAAAACAGTCAAGCGTCATGTCGTTTTGGCCGACAAAAAAAAAAAAAAAAACTTTTGCTTGTTTGGTTACTGTTGACATGTGGAAATCGATGACAAATAGGACATAAAGCACACAGCACGAGCGATCTCAAAAATGATGGCTCTCAAATAAACAGTTGGCCAACAAATCTATGTAAGAATGCAAATTGTCCAATTGTGCACAAGTCATACGCTCATCGAACGGTCGATTTATCTGTAGAAAAGGCCATTATTGCATCATGCAATGCTTTGGACAGATATTAGGGTGGATTATGCTACCGTTTCCCACAGGCTAGCTTAGGAGTCATTGGAATGAGGCAAATCACCCCAGTAAAAGTGGAATGGTAAGCTCACAAACCTGTTAACCCTGGATTGTATTACTGACAGAAGAAGGCCACAAGCTTGGTGGGATTGGTTTTCAGTTGTGAGGTATAAATTACCCCTCCTCTAACAGTCTAGCATGTTTATATAGATTTTTAATTAGACAATTTTGCAATACATCTCCTTTGAACCTGTGAAGGTTATAGTGTTTCAGGACACTCAAGTGTTCCACATGACTTAATGTTCCCTTACTCCTGGTGACTTCTGCTACTGTGATAACTTCCTGTTCTTCATTCTTACCAATGCCACATACCAGGAAGGATTCTCTCCTTAAAGGGCCAGTCCAGCCTGGCCATATTTTCAATCCCACCCTGCCACCCTTCCCTAATGTTGAAGCGGGGTGGGCATTACCTGTCCTGCTCCCAGCGGCAACAATTGGCAGGCACTACAATTGCAGATAGATTGCTAGGGTAAGTTTTTCTTATTTATTTAACTCCCACACCCCACTTCAGTGCTAGGGGATGGTGGCAGGGAGGGGATTAAGAATAAAAAAAAAAAGCTAGTCTGGGCTGGACTGGTCCTTTAATGGGGACAAATATATAATTGTTTAGAGTCAAAACCTTGGTCATTTTTTTTTCTACTTGAAACTGTAAACGAGGTTCTACTAGAAGCAGTTGCTTTGTATAATGTGTACCGATTACTTTTGTCACAGATATTTTTAAAGTGAGAGCATTATAAGGGCTGTCTGCTAATCATCTGATACATTCTACTCACCTGGATATCAAGCAGCCCACTCTGACCTAGAAAAGGTGTGCAACTAAGCTGCTCGAAAGAGTACCTTAACTGCCAATAGGATTTTTCTTTTGGGGGGGGGGGTGACCCATAAATGCTAGGAGCAAGAAATCAGCTAGGGATTTTACCGGCCAGCAAACCAGTGCATTCCAAGGGGGCAGCTATAGTTTTGAGAAGACAAATGATGGCAGGGGTGGATATAACCACTCTTAACTGGAAAGGAGTTTAGGGAGGCAGGGATTAAATAGAGATCTTAGAGAAGTAGTAGCCCAGCTGAGCCCGAAGCAATTCAGCCCACCGGGCATTCTCCTAGGTCTGCCTAGGGCCAATCATCCCATAACGAATTACAAATTATTGTATAGAAGATAAAATACAATATAAAAATATAGATGGATAGAATAAATAGATGTATACCATGGGAATCAACTTTACAATGCACTGGTCGTCATGAAACCCCCAGCCAAAAGCTTAGAATGGATGGTCTGCTTAATTAGCATGGGATCACCAATGCCTTTTCACCTTTCAAGTAATATAAGTTGGAGAGTTTTTAAAGAGTCTATAAGGCTCTGTGGTCTCCCTCTCCACAGAGCATCAGTAACCTTACTGTTCTGGTGATCCAATGGCACAGGCCGCTGTGATGTCCCCTGCATCCCTATGGCAGATGCGAGCACCCATGTCAGAACTGAATGGCTGGCGCAGGTCCACACAACTGGAAGAAAGCTGTCGAAGGAAGGCGTGCCGATCCCATTTATTCAGTGTTCTTTGGTGCTCATTAATATTCATGGCATAGTACATCAATGGTTAGTGGTGGTAATCAGATCCATTGAGCTGAGGGGGGTTTACACAGTGGGGCATCACACATCGTTATGCCCCAGGGTATGAAACTAAACCTGGGATTTTGTAAGTCCCAGGTTTGGCTCCTGTTTAAATTCATGGAACAAGTAAGAACAAGCAATATATTTTTTTTAGTTTTACAGGCTTCATTTTCACATAAGCATCAAGTTAACAGATTAATTAAGGTGGACCAAAACCCACAGCCACCGGCCCTGGAATTTTAGGATTCTAGGGGTGCTAGATTCCTTCCCCCAGGGCATCCAGAATCAGGATGCCCCACTGTGTGAAACCTCCCAGGTTGCCCGGTATACCCACCTTCGCCCCCGGTCCAATGACGCATGTGCGAGCAGCGGCCACATTCCCACACTATGTATTTATGAAAGGCCGGCTGCACTCGGCTCCTTAGATGAGCTTGCGTCCGCGCAGTCAAGCACTGATTGGACGGGGGGCTGCCTTGGGGGGTTCACCCAGCAGGGCAACCAGCATCAGGGTGCCTCAGGAGCAAGGACCAAAACCTAGGATAGTCAAAATCTTGGGTTTGGGTCCACTTTAAATCCAATAAAAAAAAGTACACAGTCAAATCACAACCAAGCTGGTTTCTCTTACCAGTTTTCAGCTATCAGGTACCATGGAAACCATCTACAACATGGAAACCTGTCTGCAATGTTAAAAAAAAAGACGACAATATAAAAGACTGTAATCTCTATATATTAAGATTGCAACAGGTTTCAAAGACTGCATGACATATTAACAGCCCTAACAAAATATCAAACCCGAGAGACATTACATGTCCAGATGGTTAGTAGGTGTAGATCCTACATTATTCAGCATCTCTAATTCAGTTGAATAAAATGACAGCAATTCTTTGACCGGTAAGCGACATATTAGGAGTATGATTCTATTCATTAATAATTTTCAATAACCCTTAATCAGCAACATACTCTGAACACAGAAATCAAGCAAGCCACAGCTAGAAATATAATTGAGGTGATACATATACAAAAAGGAACACAGAGAAATCTGAAATAAAAGATGTTCTACAAATCCAGAGAATCCCAGAAAGTATCAGGCAGGAACTAATCAAAGGCTTACACTGGCTTAAAAGGAACAAAAGTTAAAGGGAGAAGCAACAATGACCTAAGTGAAGTGAAAAGGAAGGTGATTATATTACACATAAGCTGTCAAAATGTTTAAGTTCCTCTGGCACTTCATATGTGAAACATGGTTCACCGCCAACAGAGAATACAACTGACACCAAGCCTCTGTGTCAATTAATATTACAGCTACTTTGCTACCAAGGAGGAGTCCAAAAAATCTTTTCCAAAGCAATGTTGAATTCCTGAATAATTTCACATAAACAAATTAGCAATGCTACTGATCTATCCATTTACTGTCTATCCCTGAAAAATATAAACTATTGCTAGTTTTAGTAGCCAGGCGCAGGTCTAAAAGAAAGGAGTAAAAGAAGAGGTTTGTCAGAACGGAATGAAGAAGAGACAGCTCCAACATCTGGAAAACTGATACAGCAGCAGGTTTCTGTAAAGAGTTGAACACTGGCTCTTTCCTCTGAGAGGCAGATGGCAAGATGGGGTCCTGAAATCAGTGTGCCTCCAAAACCCTATTATAACCGGCCTATTCAGGTCAAATAACATGGGCCATACAAATACAAACTTTACACAATTGTTTAAATCATGGAACAATATGAAAACCATAAAGGTTTAAAATCTAATACTAAAAAGGTCAAATGATTGCGGAAGGACAGAAGAATCTAGAAATGGGTCACAGCTTCTAACCAACATTGGACACTAAGCAAGTTAAGGCCTCAAAGGGAGACAAAAATCAATGTAAAAACTGTGAACATTGTGTAGAACTAGCTGCCAAGTAAAAGGACATTTAGAAAGTAGCTAACAACTATTATTAATAATAATAATATTGTTTATGTATATTAGTGCCATCATCTTTCATAGCGCTTAACATTAATAGTTACTACACATTAATAAAATCAACAGTATTGGTGTAAGCAAGGTTATTAAAAAAAGGAGGACAACTTGTGCAAGTTAGTAACTAATCAAAGGGAGAAACAGACTCTTGAACTGTGCTAATATTTTGATTTGTAACAACTGCAGACTGAAAAGTAACAAGGCTGCCAAAGGTTACGCGATACATGGATAGAAAGACAGGTACACAGACCTAAGTATGCAGAAACCCTAAAGCTGTGTTCCCCAACACTCTCCTCCAGAGCCACCAACAGGCCAGGTTTTGTGGGTCTGAGCTCCAACTACTTTAACTATGTGTTATAGGATTGATTCAGCACCAGGAGAGTTATTCAACAACCAGATGAATCAGCCCCAAGGGAGACAATGAAAGTGAATGGCAGTTCCCGCTCCTAAAAAGTAGTCTTTCTTATCTGGTGCTGAATTGACCCTTACATTGTAGATCTGCCCAACACAAATTGTTGGTGGTTAATGAGGAGAGGGTTGGGGAACACTGCCTAAAGCAACAAGGCTGGACTGAGCACAGTGACAGAAGTTATAGCTTTAGAGCCAAGTGTAAAATATGTCAAGTAGGCTGGCAACTATGATAAAAAGATAAGATATAAATTACCAATGCCAGACAACACATGATAACCGGTCAACAACAGCAGACATAAAATGGAACAAAAAAAACACACAACATAAAAATTAAAAGTAGAGCGATAACTGTGGTATCCATCATTCTAGGTGGGGAAGTGGCCATAGATGTCAAAGCATAATAAACAAAAAATATATATGAGACAAGAGGCAGAAGAGCTGTATAAAACCACAGAACCAAGGGAAAATGTGGCAAGTAACTGGTAACAGTCACAAGCATCTAAACTAGTTAGTAAAGGTGCAAATAGACATGTTCGAGAATGAAGTGACAATATGCAGGGCTTGTAGTAGTAATGAAGGTGAGAGGGGAGATTGGCAATTAATTAAATAGTCTTCTTGTTGACAAGCATAACAGTGATAAATGTTAAGGGAAAAAGTGAAATGATATTAAAAAAGCGTCGATGCAAAAGTTGTGGTAGAAACACCCAGTGTGAAAATTCCAACAGTAGTAATGCATATAGGGCACTAAACGTTTACACCAAGAATTAGGTTTGTATAGAACTTGTGGTTTAGGAAATCTTATACCAGGGGGATTAAAGAGAATTTTGACAGTTGTTAAGGAAGAAGTGGTAAAGCCAAGTTTACAGGAATCTGGAAGGGGTTATTTAGGATCATGGAGCATAGGACACAAAGTAATTAGATACACCAAAAAGTTATTTGCCACAGCACTCTCCATAATATAATTAAAAAGTGGACATAGAACAAAAAATGACAAAAAAAAGAGTAAAGAAGGCCTAAATTGATGTCCTCAGGCAGTTGGCAACAGGAGCAAAAGTCGGCAGAAGCCATCCTGTGGAAACTAACAAGAAGGTTCTAGTATGGGCAATGACAGAGACTATAGGGCTGATTCAGCGCCATGATTTTTGTGTTTCTCACGTTTTTGTGGGATTCAGCCATCGTTTTTAGCAGTGCAAATGTTTTAACAATTTGCACAGACAAAAACGATGCTAAATAGCATTTTTCTCATAAAAAACATGTGAGAAAAAAAAATCTCACAGTGCTGAAACAGCCCTTTAAGAAAATTTTCAGCCCAAAATAAAAAAAAATAAATAAAAAACCCAACACACTATACTCACCATGTGTCCCACGCAGACTGTCAGCGATAGTCCAGCGCTGCAGATCTTACCCAATAGCTGGATCCACAGCCCACTGCACACTCGATAGTGCATCATTTCCTGGGTCTGACACACCCCTCCTCCATTCACTGCAATGGAAAAGGGCGTGTGAAGACCTAACATGCCCCTTTTCATTGTAGTAAATAGAGGGAGCATGCCAGCTCTCAGTGATGAGGCTGGCATCTCAGCATCAGAGGACCCAGGAAGAGATGCTCAATCCGATGCGCCACGTGGGTAATGAATCCAGCCATCAGTCAGGTAAGTTCTGCAGCGCCGAGCTATCGCCGACAGCCTGTGTGGGACACATATTGAGTATAGCTTTTTTTATTTTAGATGAAAATTGTCTTTAAGGCTGGTGGTGCAATTGGAGAAGAGAAAATGCTCTTATAGGAAAAAGTGGAAGAGCAGATCATGAATAGAAACAGATAGGGACAAACAGTGAGGGAAGAGGACATAATGAACACATGTAACAAGAAGGTGATGGGCTTTGAAAATGAAATACTGTTGGAATGATGAACTCAAGAATACTTCTTGATTTTGTGAACTGATGTTATAGAAAAAAAGAAAGAAGTGAGAAAGGAGATCACAAATAGACGTACAGACGGTCACCTAAAGTGGCACTAAAGAGGGTATGGTGGTCAGCTGTCACAAGAAGGTATTGGGCTTTAAACAATAATAGACAGGTGGTACAATTAAATTGTGTGTACTTTTTGACTTTGTCATGAAGATAAACTGATGTTACAGGAAATGAAGTAAGAGTGGATATTATAAACAGAGGTAGAGACAGAAACACCCAAAGTGACTCCACTCAGAAGGGAAGAGGACATCAATGTCCTGTACTTGGAAACCCTACAATAACACGTCTCACCCAGGCATGTACACTGTGTGAAACTGAGATGTAGCACATGGAATCAGTGTCTTAGTATCTTGTCCTAGTTCGTCTGGCTTACTAAAGCATCCTCCGGTGGGCCCTAGGCAATGACTCCACCATCAGAGCAGAACAGGAGGTTCAAAACTAAAAATTGTTTTTGGTTTGCCTGAAGTTTTTTTTTGCTATTTATTCAGTAAGTTACTTATGTTCTTTCATTAAAAAAGTCACTTTATATTTAAATGGTTTTGCATTATTACTATATAGCTGAAGGGTAGGTTAGAGGTATTGTTTTCTCTGGTGGGCCCAGCGTACTCAAGCCTGACACCAACGGTACAGTAACATAGGGCTCCTTATTTATTTATTTTTTTTACACAAACGACAACTCTTAAATCAAGGATGGTGTATTAGTAATGGTGTATGTACCAAAGTATGAAAAAGGCACTAGGTTCTGGTAATGAAAGGAAATACTCAGATTGTGTACTTGTTGACACAATGAAAACTGAGGTGACGAGGAAATGTAGTTCAGACCCAAAGTGACAAACCTCTAGAATGTTGGAGAATATAGTGATCAATGCATCTAGAAATCCTCAAGGAACATGGATGGCCAGTGCATGTAACATTTTATAAGGGGGGTGTAAGATCCACTATCTATTGATAGTCAGAGTGACCGGTTATATTGTCTTAAGAAAAAGTACATTGTTGCAAGAATGATGAAACAGAAGATGCTCCCATGAGAAATGTAGCCCTGGAGCCAAGCAAAGCGTCAGTAGAGAAGAATGTATATATGGGGCTTGGCCAAAAAACGGGAATGGGGCAAACATTACTAAAGAAGCGAGTTGCTTTTTATGAAATTAATTGCTGCAAAAGTAGTATAGGACCATGGGACACATATTAAGCAACCATGAAAACTTGAGTGTCTCTCCAAGAGGACCTGAGACAAGTTGTGCTGGTTCTTGTAAAGATTGGAAATGTACAGTATAACTAAAAGGAAGGGTTCATTTAATGGAAAGAGATGGCAGTAGTGATATAGTGACCAAAGTGGTACAGGGTCATGGAGCACAAATTAAGCATGACAAGTAGCTAGCAACCACAATTAGCATCTAAAAGGTGCAAGTAAGTACATGATACAAGATGTACTGGTATTGGGAAAAAAATGTACAGTACAACTAAAAAGTAAAGGTTGATTTGGTGGATTGAAAGAAGGTAAAGGCAGTCCATGGAAATTTGGCAGTTGTGTTACGGTGACCACAGTAGTATAGTTCAATGGGACAAGATAAAAATGACGAGAAGCTAGAAAACATAAATAGCTTTTACAAGCTGCAAGTAAGAAGACGAGACAAAAAAGTGCTAGTTCCGGTAATGTGGGATTGGACAGTACAACCAAAAGGGATTATTTAGCCGATAAAGGAGAAAGCAGTTGTGAAATGGTGACCAACCTGGTATAGGACATAAGTTAAACATGAGAAGTAGCAAGCAACCATAATGATCATATAAAAAGGTGCAACTAAGGACAGGCGACAATAAGGGCTGGTTCTCGTAATGTAGGATTCGGAAGTACAGCTAAAAGAAAGGGCTCATTTAGAGGATTGAAAAAAAGGTAAGAACAGTTGGCAGTGGTGTTGGCAGTGGTGATTTGGAGACCAATGTGGTATAGGACATAAGTTAAACATGACAAGTAGCTAAAAACAATAATGAGCATATAAAAAGGTACAATTAACGAAATGAGGTGCTGGTTCTGGTAATATGAAATTAGATATGCAAAGTATGGCTAAAATTAAGGATTAGTATAAATGATTGAAAACAAAGTGACAGCAGTTGCTGGAAAGAGTTGTCAGTGGTGAGCAGATGGTCAGTGTAGTGCAGGACCGTGGGACACAAACATGAAGAGTGGTCATGAACCACTACAAGGTGCAAGGGTCTCACTAAGTGGACACGAGACAGCATGTGATAGCTCTGGTAATGGGGGCGAGATTAAAAATGTCCAACTAAAAGGAAGTGTTTCAGGGAAGGTTAGGGCAGAGTTGGCAGTGGTGCACTGATGACCAGCGTAATACAGGACCATGGGACAAACATGAAGAGTAAGCAGCAACCATCATGAGGAGCATCTACAAGGTGCAAGCATCTCACTAAGTGGACACGAGACAGCATGTGCTAGCTCTGGTAATGGGGGAGAGATTAAAAATGTCCAACTAAAAGGAAGTGTTTCAGGGAAGGTTAGGGCAGAGTTGGCAGTGGTGAGTTGATGACCAGCATAGTACAGGACCATGGGACACAAACCTGAAGAGTGGCCATGAACCATCATGATGAGCATCTACAAGGTGCAAGCGTCTCACTAAGTGGACACGAGACAGCATGTGCTAGCTCTGGTAATGGGGGTAGAGAATAATAATGGCCAACTAAAAGGAAGTGTTTCAGGGAAGGTGAGGGCAGAGTTGGCAGTGGTGAGCTGATGACCAGTGTAGTACAGGACCATGGGACACAAACATGAAGAGTGGCCAGCAACCATCATGAAGGTTAGGGCAGAGTTGGCAGTGGTACGCTGATGACCAGCATGGTACAGGATCATGGGACACAAACATGAAGGGTGGCCAGCAACCATCATGAAGGTGAGGGCAGAGTTGGCAGTGGTGGGCTGATGACCAGTGTAGTACAGGAATATGGGACACAAACATGAAGAGTGGCCAGCAACCATTATGAAGGTGAGGGCAGAGTTGGCAGTGGTGCGCTGATGACCAGCATAGTACAGGACCATGGGACACAAACATGAAGGGTGGCCAGCAACCATCATGAAGGTTAGGGCAGAGTTGGTAGTGGTGGGCTGATGACCAGTGTAGTACAGGACCATGGGACACAAACATGAAGGGTGGCCAGCAACCATCATGAAGGTGAGGGCAGAGTTGGCAGTGGTTGGCTGATGACCAGTGTAGTACAGGACCATGGGACACAAACATGAAGGGTGGCCAGCAACCATCATGAAAGTTAGGGCAGAGTTGGTAGTGGTGGGCTGATGACCAGTGTAGTACAGGACCATGGGACACAAACATGAAGAGTGGCCAGCAACCATCATGAAGGTTAGGGCAGAGTTGGCAGTGGTGCGCTGATGACCAGCATGGTACAGGACCATGGGACACAAACATGAAGGGTGGCCAGCAACCATCATGAAGGTTAGGGCAGAGTTGGCAGTGGTGTGCTGATGACCAGCATGGTACAGGACCATGGGACACAAACATGAAGGGTGGCCAGCGACCATCATGAAGGTGAGGGCAGAGTTGGCAGTAGTGGGCTGATGACCAGTGTAGTACAGGACCATGGGACACAAACATGAAGGGTGGCCAGCAAGCATCATGAAGGTGAGGGCAGAGTTGGCAGTGGTGGGCTGATGACCAGCATGGTACAGGACCATGGGACACAAACATGAAGGGTGGCCAGCGACCATCATGAAGGTGAGGGCAGAGTTGGCAGTGGTGGGCTGATGACCAGCATGGTACAGGACCATGGGACACAAACATGAAGGGTGGCCAGCGACCATCATGAAGGTGAGGGCAGAGTTGGCAGTGGTGGGCTGATGACCAGTGTAGTACAGGACCATGGGACACAAACATGAAGGGTGGCCAGCAAGCATCATGAAGGTTAGGGCAGAGTTGGCAGTGGTGCGCTGATGACCAGTGTAGTACAGGACCATGGGACACAAACATGAAGGGTGGCCAGCAAGCATCATGAAGGTTAGGGCAGAGTTGGCAGTGGTGGGCTGATGACCAAAGTCATGGCAGAAAGTCCCTCACCAGGGCAATAGCAAAGCATGGCAGGCAATGGTAAATACAGGCACAGAAGGTTCTATCAGCTGAAGGGTAAAAGGGCAATTTATTGGCCAGTCTGGAATGGAAGTGGGCTAAATAAACATGAAGGACAGAAGGGTATGGTGGGGCAGACATGTCCCCCTTGGAGGCCAGCAGCAGCAGGGGGGGGGGCTTGTGCCATCCATCCATCCATCCATAGAAAGTGGCCAGGGATGGAGGGCAGGCAGCTAGCAGAGGGGAGACATTACATGGCTGGAGACTGAGCACACAAGCAGGGAGGTAAGCAGACAGACTGGAAGGCATTTAAAGGGAAAAGCTGTGCTCTATCAGGGAAGGGGAGGGCAGGAAAGGTAGAGGAGGGAGGGGGAGTCACAGTCCTGACTGTTCCATGGAGCAGCACCCAGCTTCTTCCCCTCTCCCACACTTTGCACTGACCTGCTGCAGCAGTTGTGTCCTCCTCGCTGGCTGTCCCTGTAGATGGAGGCGCCTCTGGCTGGCTGGCTGGTTGGCTAGCTGGCTGGCTAGCAGGCTGGAGGGGGCTCTCTGCTGGCCACAGCACAGGCACCCCGGGCGAGAGCACAAGCCTGCCTCCCTCTCCCTGTGTGTGTGTATGTGTGTGTGTCTGTGCAGCCAGGAAGGGGGGTATCTGCGGCTTCCCGGGCCCCGTGGGAAGGAAGGGGCGACACGGGCTCTCCTTTGCCCTCGCCGAGTCCCCCCCTTAGTTAAAAGAGAAGATTGAAAAATGAGGAGGAAAAAAAAATCCGGCTGGAGTTTAAAACAAAGAGGCGGAAATAGCCGAGCCGTGCCGAGCAGAGCCGAAGGAGCGAGCTGCGCCTGCGCCCGCCGCTGCATATGGGGGGGGGGAGGGAGGAGGGGAGCTGTGTGCTCTGCTGTGCTGTGCAGCCTGTAATGCGGAGGCTCCCACTCTCACCCCGCACTCGGGGGCAACTCAGCCACACAGTCATGGCAGCTTTACACGCCTCCTAAGTGCACATTAGTCACTTTCTACAGACTTTAGCCTGGGAGAGGGCTGCTGGTACTTTGCTCTTACCTGAGACGTGATGGCCCCTCACACACATAAGTACAGACACACATCTGGACTGGCCCCCACCAACAACTAAACTATGCAGAGGACTAGCTAGGTTTTCTGGCACCTGGAGCAAAGGTTCGAAATGGCGTCCCCCCATGTGTGCTCAGACCTCCCCTTGACCTGCTGCACCCTGGGCACGTGCACCCCCAGCTACTCCCCTGAAACTATGTATTGATTATTGGTAGCATACTAATCGTGCACACTGTAGCTGTAGACTGTGGCCAGCTTTCAGCCTGGGAGCTGACTGGTCCTAGCAAGCCATGACCAGCCCACGAGCTGCCGAGCCCCACCCCCAGGGTACTTCTGAGATGGTCAATGAGTATATTTATCAGCCATAGCACTGTAGAGGTAGATAATGGACAGGAGTGGAAATGGACACTCTTAAAAAGTTGGTTCTGAACCTTTAGTAATGTATGGGCAGATACTTTGTCAGGAGTGGGTATTGCCCCACAAACATGATTATAGGCTTATGAGAATGGGGGGAGGGTAAATGTGGGCAGGAATCTGTGGGGGTTGTCAGAACATGCCTGAGGGAATTCTGGCACAGGGTCTGGGTAAGGTGCTAGCCTGGTCTGTGCCAAAGCAGTGTGACCCACCGGGATCTGTCTGCCCCTGAAGTTTGGCGTAATGTTTCCGTGCACTCTTAACGTGGAAAAAAACTTGGGATTTTGACTATCCCGGGTTTTGTCCTGTGCCCCAAGGTCATCCCTAATTGGAATGCCCCACTGCGTGAAACCCCCCAGAACGCCCTTACAAATGTATCTTTCCCCAGTCCTATGGCACTTTTGCAGGCTCTTGTGCAATCAGAGATGTTTACTTTGCATTGGAATGCCCCACTTTTTCCAGTCCTATGGTGCATTTGCAGGCTCTCGTCCAATCAGAGTCACTTACTGTGCAGCTCTGTTTACATACAGGGCTCAGCAATTGGGAGTGCAAGCACCGCAACCCCAGCAGCACACGCGATCCCGTCCCGGGAGTGCAATCACACCCCGAAGATGCGGGCACCCATTTTCTTCCATTGCCAAGGGTGCCAGGAAGCAGATCAGTTTTGCTGCGCCCTGGGGGGGGGGGGGGGGGGTTCACACAGCTGGAATCTTTTTGTTCTGCTTTAATGTGAGCTAGTAATAAAACAAGTGTGGGGTTGGCCCCCAGAATCAGTTCTACTGGTGGGCCCCAAACACTAGCACCATCAAGGTTGGCCTGGCCTGGTCTAGGTTATCCAGATGGAACAGCAGCATGCTAGGGGTGGCAGAATTCTTTTCATGGCAGATGGCCTGGCCAGCTCGCCTTTCTGCCATACCCATGGCACATGCACAGGCTCTCAGTCTACACAGCATAATGCACTGTTTTGAACATAGCACCAGCATAGGGAGTGGCCGCATCCTCAGTCTTCCTGTGGTCTGCGGTGTGTTCCTGTCCCCAGCCTATCTTGAATAGCTGGATGCAGGTGCACTTTTAGCTGCACGGAGAGCAGGGCTGTGGCTGTGGTCCAAGAACGTGGTGTGGGAGCACCAGAGAAGTAAGTGACTTTGGGCCTGCACCAAGAGTTAACATAGTGGGGCATCCGGGGGCACTTCGTTGGCTGGCCCTGGAGTCACAGCATTTCAGGTGATCGGTCCACTTTAAATGGACTGATGCTATTTAGTCTGAGTAGGGGCACGGGGTGACACCTGCTTACTCTCTGCCAGATTGCTTTTTGGGGGGTAAGCAGGGATTATTGGAGGGCAGTCATTGTGCTTAGTCCAGCAAGGAGATGCCACCGGCCCACCTCAGCCAAAGTATTTTTAAAGAGATGGTCATTAGAAGGCACACATTGTGTTCAGTCCTGTGGGATACCATCCTACAGTCGGACAGGGCACTATTGTTTATGGAATATGAGGTTATGAGGATTTTCACTATCCCATGTTTTGGTACTCCTGCCTGGGGAATCTCAATGCCCTACTGTGTGTATCCCCCTGGATCGCTGGTATATTCGTTCCTGCAGCACATGCAGAGGCCAATGGACAATCATCAGTGCGTCTTCTATTCAGCTTTTGCAAAACTGAATATAGAGAGCGCTGCTGGCCACATCCCCCACTCAGAGCATACCCGCACTAGGCTTTTCTGAATCATACAACATGTCATGTGCCAACACTCACTGGGGGTTTCACACATTGGGGCATCTCGAATCGGGATACCCCACAAAGAGGTAGACTACTGGCCAAGTTGGGATTCAGCAGGTTCTTCCTGGTTCTGCAGAACCAGTTGTTAAAATTGTAGCAGTTCTCAGAAATTAGAAGAACTGGCACAAATAGGTTATACAATCTCTTAATATTGCTTAGACACATTTCAATAGTGTTACACAGTTTGCTGTAAAATAAATTGTATGCAAATATTTATTATAAAAATATAAATATGTGCCACACTTGACAACCTTATAGATAGGAAACCACTGGCCCTAAAGTACCCTTCACCACCTCAAGTTAAGCTCCTGAGAGCCACATTTGCAGTGGATGCCACTGCGGCCCCTGTTGTATTGACCCTGATTGACTGCTTTATTAGCCAATAACTGTGCACCATTGCTGCACTGATTTGTTGACTAAGCAGTCAGTCACAGTCAGTGGTGCTTGGATTCAGGAAATGGTATGGTACAGTAAATCAGCTTAGTGCCATGGAAGAGAGGGGGTCTTTTTTGAGCCTTGGCTTCCTCATACAGACCTACAGCCAGTTATAATTCAGTGGCTACCAAAGCCATTGCTTAGCCCTAAACTACTAAACTGCCTTAATCAATCCCACATAGTAGCCAATGTGATCCAACCAGTTGCAAATGCTGTCGACCCAGGGACACGGAAGAGCAAGTAAGTTGTCCAATTCTCTGGCATGTATAGGGGTATAGTAGCGGATGAGAATTGGAATGGCTGAGGAGTGATGGATTTCATCTTAGCTTCTGCTTCCTCAGATTCCTCCATGCAACTCCCATCGACCTCCAGTGCAGTGTTGGCAAAGTCAGAGTAGAAATGGCTGTAGCTGCTCTGTGCCACCCATTATATTTTCTGCCTACTGTGTGAAAACTCTGGAGCTGACCCCTACCATACATGACAGCTGTAGGTATTTCCAGTATGCCTCCAACTGTACCACAGAAGTCAATGAGCTATGAAAGTGGGGGTACGGGGTGCAATGACTGTACGTGAAAGCTTAGGTTTAACCTATTTTATTTTATTTCAGGATAAAGTGGGTTCGGTTTAGAGACAGATGTTTTCGTCTTGCTGTCTGCGACCCTACTTAAGGACATTTAGCTGATAGCTGAGATTCTGCATCAAGTAAATTGTAACATAAAAGCCAGAGTGATCACCGGTGGAGGAACCCCTTGGGTTTTCAAAGACTTCCACTGATTTTGATAATTTGATATCTGGACTTCACCTAACCCTGCAACTATTACAAGATGCCCACTCTCCCAATTACCTCTGTCCTTTGCACATCCTTCTTCATCCTTCTCCTTTTGAAGGGCAAAAGATCTTGTGCTGCAAGATCAAGTGCTGCACAAAATAAATGCCCATCTACCGCATCAACAGCAGCCACACAGACCAAGAGCTGCTGAGGACTTAGAAGGCCCCTGTTGAGACTTTACAACCTGTATGGGCAGGGCCAGGTGTGACAAAGGGCCCACCAAACAGCTTTTTGGCTGAGACATGAAGAACCTGGTGGCCCAATGCATTCTAACATTGTTACAGCCAGGGCCGGTTTATAGGCAGGGTGCACGCACTTGGGCCTCCACCATTTGCCCTGTAAGAGGGCCTCCACCAACTTTGGGAGCTATGTGTATACCTGAGGCTCTCCTCTCCAATGCCATCTCCAGTGGGTCATTAGACCCCTGAGTTCCAGCACTCTAAAGTATACCACCCTGGCACCAGCGGGCAACAGTACTGGGACTTTGTGGCACTGCTGTTTGATCTGGTCTGGTGTATACATGAGAATTTCCACATTTCAAGGACACCTCCAATGGGTAGTTACCCCCCCCCCAGGTTCAGAAATCTGGCACTTGGAAGTGTACCACCCTCTGGCACCCGCCAGTAACTGTACCAGGAACTTTGCATTATGGAGGTTTGGTCCGGTCGGCCCCAATCTACCTGCCCTTCCAGTAGTGTATACTTGAGGTTCTCCCCTTTCCAATGACAGTGGGTCGTTAGCCCACCTAGGTCCGGAAATCTGGCACTTGGATTTGTGCCACCCAGTGTGATGGGCATTGATTCCCAGGATGATTTGGAGCCTTGGATCTCTGCTAGCGACTCACTGGAGGTGTTGTTGGAAAGAGGAGGACTTCAGGTATGCACCTCTGCAAGGGCATGTAGATCATGCCGACTCAAACACCTACCTATCTACCCACTTACCCTCCTACCTATCCAACTGCCTACTAACCCACCCATCTACCTACATATCTGCCCACTTGCCTACCTACCCAGGACCTGGAGTGGCAGCTGGCAACCCTGGTGCAAAGGCAGAATCTTCAGACCCTGACCCGCCCACCCACCTCCTTACTTGCCCTCCCACCAATCTCAGTACCTGCCCTTTCACCTACTTACCTACTCACCTATCTGCCTAACCACTCACCTTTCTACCTACTCACCTACTTAACCAACTATATACCCGCCTACAAACCCACCCACCCACCAATCTAATAGGAATTCTTATCTATTCCTATCTAAATACCCACATATTCCTCTACCTGACTACCCTCTACTTATCCATCTGAGTACCTACCCATCTATCTGCCTATCCACCTAGCTGCCTGCTCAACCACCTACACAAATACCCTCACCTAGCTACCCATATTTCTACCTGCCTTCCCACCTAAATGCCCACTTACCTTCTTACCTGCTGAGCTATATGCCTGCCTGCCTGCTCGCACACCTACCTTCCTAACATAACCTACCCTAGGAGATAAAGGGAGCTTGTCTTTCTTTGGTGGCTGGGGTCCACACAGCACAGATGTACAGCACTAGCGTTTAAACAGGCACACGGCTTACCCACTCATAGTAGAATAGGCTTGTGTTTTGCTTCTTAGTGGTGTTGGTTACTTGTCAGGTGTATTTTGCATTGGTCTAATATCATGCAGTGTTGTGATCGTTAGAGTAATAGAGCAAGGAGAAAGGATTGTTTTGTGGTTTTACAAGGGAGGAGCATGGTTTATCCACTCAGTGTATGAAGTGAGAGGGTGGGTAACCTGTTTCTACATCCTCCATCACAGTGAATGGAGTGGGCATGTCAGCATCACAGTGACAGATGACAGGGGGTGGCTTGATTATCACAGAGGCGGCCTGGAGATGATACAGCACAGGGTACTGGATCTGACATTCTGTTTAGTGTGCAAGCATTCCTTTTGTTATGTTATTTGGCTAGGCTTTTACTTTATATCAGATGTCCAGTGTCTTCAGAACCCCCCCCCCCTTGGGTACTGGGAGGGGGTTACAGGAAAAGCCTTACCTCGCCTGTAATTCAGCACGGGGTACCGCTCTGTGCATCCTCTTCAAGATGGCTGTGCCCATGGCCTGAGACATCTGGGGAACAGCACTGCATCCTGGAGCCAAGGTGAGAGGTTGTGAAGACACTTGACATTTGCTTTAATAAAATACCATGTCAGGGCCTCCACCAGATTTTCTGCCCAGGGGCCCCCACCACACTTAATCCGCCCCTTGTTACAACTAGTGCTAGTAGTACAAGACCATAAAGGGGTGCTTTCATTTTCACATTTTCAATTGTTCCTCTGCTAAATTGGTGGATGGGCAGTGCCAGTGCTATCTACCTTCAAACTGCTTCATTTGTGATTCGTCCAGGTATTGGAATTCAACTTTACATATACTATAGTACCAGATCAAGTATGTGATTAGCAGATGATACTCTGCAGAGCTTGGGTACTTTACTCTTGTGTTGTATCTACTGATGCTGCATGTGTGTGCTATACGATTCAATCACCATTGGGGTGGATCTTCAGCCAGAATGGAAGCATACTTTCTGTCATGTGTCTCCATTCCTGTAAAACAGGAGAAAGAAGGTGGTATTGGTACTGGAAGAGGAGCAATGAGAGGAGTCTACACAAGAGATTTAATTGCAGACCCACTTATTGTCTAAGGCTGGGGGAGGCAGCAAGGTAAAACTGTCTTTCTAACTGCCCGAGTGCCTTAAAAAAAAAAAAAAATCGAGAATTTTGCACTATTCTAGTGCGGTTTTGGTTCTTGCCCCCAGGGCATCCTAGTTTGAAACCCCCTAAGGTCGCCCAATAAAATACAACTTTTTTATGCATGCACAGACTCTCATCCAATTAGCGCATTCGGCTCAATTCATTTTTTTTTTAATTGCCTTAGGTGTCAGTTGGACCTGAAAATAGCCGAATGCAGCCAAGCGCACATGGGGCCACATCCCCGCCTGCCTCTAACAGGGTGCATGCCCGCGCTGGCTATTCACAAATGCCTGGCAGGAGCGCACAGCTGGCTAAAGGTATAGCGTAGTGGGGACACGACCTGCGCATGCACAGTTAGATTAGGGATCCAGTAGGTTTTTAAGGGGACTTGGGGTTACACAAGGGGGGAATCCCATATCTGGATACCCCAGGAAAAGGGAATCAGGGAGCCCTGGACCACTTTAAGGTTTCTGTGAATCTGACTTTCCTGTGTTTCTTCTGTGCCCTCAGGGCACCCCATTCATGTAGGCGGGAGTGTGCGCATGATGCTGGGAATGCAGGGTATGTGGCGCTTCCTATTCAAGTCAGTGAAAGCCGTCTGCAGAATGTAGTCACAGCAGACGGCTCTCATTGGACAAGAGCCCACGCATGCACCATGGGAGCCTGAAGAGGTGAGTATTAATGGCAAAACTGGGGGGTTCACACAGCAGGGCATCCTGATTGCGGGTGCCCCATGGGCACAGAATAAAAACACGGGAAAGTCAAATCTTCGGGTTTTGTTCCGCTTTAAGCAACAGAAAACGTAAAGTGGACCAAAATCCACGTACACCATTGGAACATAGAGAGTTTTTATGGCCGGACTGGTGGGTTTCACACAGTGGAATACACGTCCCTGCAGCGGGACATAATTGGCTCTGGGTCCTTTTCTTATGATTTATCCATATCTGGATTTCTGGTTTTGGGCTATTTTTTAATCTGGATCATTAAAAGTTATATTTTAAGGACTAGCTGGATATTTTACTGGTATGACATTGAGGAGAACTGCCAATGGGATCTCCTTTTTCTGGCTTTTCAGGTGGATTGGGTGAGCTGGATGTTTCTGTTTCTATGCCCCGGTGAAAAGCCAGTGGTCAGCCCTGGAATCTTGGATGCAGATGCTTCACCACCCGGCACCATACGCAGCGCCACTCTCTCATCTTGAATCTCTTCCTGACTCCCTCCGAAGTGACGATGCCCCCACCATCAGTGACGGTGAGCTGCCCGTCCCCCTCCATTCACTGCAATGGAGCGCACAAACTCAACCCTTCCCAGTCCTACGGCACATGCGCAGGTACTTGTCCAATCAGTGCACTCAGATACGCTCACGTCAGCTCTCCTAAGGCAAGCGGATCTGAGCGCACTGGCAGCCGCATCCCCCGCTACCCTCTAACAGGGAGCATGCCCGCACCGGCTATTCACAAATGCCTGACGCGGGCACGCGCCTTGCCTACACACCTATCTACCTGCCTACTGACTCACACACCCACCTACCTACCAGCCTATCTACCTGCCAACTCAACCATCTACCTACCTGCCTATCTGCCTATTGGCCCACTCACCCATTTACCCACCTACCCACTCACCCTCCTACCTATTTACCTGCCTGCTGACCAACCACCTACCTACATACCTTTCCACTGGAGCGGCAGCTGGCAGCCCTGGTGCAAAGGCAGAATAATTCAGACCCTGGAGTGGAGGTGGCACTCACCCATCCACCTACCTGCCAGCCCACTTGCCCACCTCCCTACTCGCCCTCCCACCAATCTCACTACCTGCCCTTTCACCTACCTACCTACTTACCTATCTGCCTAACCACTCACCTTCCTACCTACCCACCTACTTAACCATCTATTTACCTGCCTACATACCCACCCACCCACCTACCTACTGACCGACCTATGTATCTACATGTCTACCCACCCACTTGCCTACCTATCCTAAATATTAATCTAATGGGATTTCCTATTTATTCATATCTAAATTCCCATATACTCCTCTACCTAACTATCCTCTACCTATCTATCTGCCTATCCACCTACCTGCCTGCTCACCCACCTACCCGACTACCCTCACATAGATGCCCATCTTTCTACCTGCTTACCCACCTAAATGTCCACTTACTAGCTCAGCTATATGCTTGCCTGCTCACCCACCTACCTTCCTAACATAACTCAGATCCGAGCACGCTGGCAGCTACCCTCTAACAGGGAGCATGTCCGCGCCGGCCATTCACAAATGCCTGACGCCTCTCTAGAGGGATAGCGGGGATGCGGCTTGCGCATGCGCCGTTGGACCGGAAAAGAAGGTGAGTTTATGGGTGACCTGGGGGGCTTCACAAAGCGGGGCTCCCCGATCAGGTGGGGGACTGGGGGGGGGGGAATCGATCAGCCCAGGAATCTTATAGATTCCCGGTCTGATCTCCGTGGGTTTTGGTCCACTGTAAAGAACAACCCTTGGCCCCAGCCATATTATAACTACTGATCATTAATGGCCACCATTCTGGATCCACCCAGCCAGCAAAGGAGAAGGAAGCAAATTATTATCAGGGCAAACCTTCACAAACTCAGAAGCAAAGAGATGTGCAACCGCAGGGGGTACACCTACTTGTCTATTGTAAGTGTCAACAACCACCCTTTGTTAAAAGGGACCAGGCTGGAACTGTAGAGGACTTCCACACCCCACAATGGATTCCACAGATTAGCTGCAGCATGGTGCTGAGTGTCTTTGTCTATAATAGTGAATGTATTTACAAAACTAGATAGAGGTCCAGTTGTCCCTTCTGCTTTTGTATTCCTTCTATAGCAGGGGTGCACACATTTTTACCTCTTATTTATTGTTCCACTTCAAGGGGCCACAATAAAATCAAGGCTGGCAAAATGCAAGCCGTTTACTGCAGGTCAACTGTCATAACTGATAATGCACAGTAACATACCTCCCAGGTGTCCCTGATTAGGAGGGACTGTCCCTCTTTTGAGTTCATGTCCCTCTATCCCGTGCTGTTGTCATTTGTCCCTCTTTGAGGCGTAACATGCATATCTGCATCAATAAATGATTCATTTGCCTATTTAAAGTTTCTATTGTTGTAACTGTTATACCCTATCTCCAATCCATCCCTCAATGAGGGGGTGTGGCCTAATTTAACACATGTCCCTCTTTCCCACCATGAAACGTTGGAAGGTATGCAGTAACAGGAGGCCCAGCAGCACTTCTTGTTTGCAGGTGGCCTGCAAATGCATGAGCCGCCATGTTTTTTTTAAATTTACCACAGCAAGAGTTAGATAAGGGTAGATTAATTTCTATGTGCAGAAATCTAAATTGCCCTGGGGAGGGAAGCATATGAGCACTATTTGTTGTATTAGATTCCAGGGCTTACCCCATTGGGATTTGTTCTGCTTTAAAACATTAAATATGCATTTATGTATATGCAGATGTGGGCAGAGGTAAAGCAGGAAAATGTAAATTAAGTGGAGGTGAGACAGGAAAAGGTGGGAAGAGGTAGGCAGAATTGAGACTGGAAGTGGTGAGATGGGTAAACATTAGTTGAGAAGAAGCGGGTAGAAGTAAGGTGAGCAGAGGTTAGGCATCAAGAGGTGTGGTGGCCAGGAAAAAGGTGGTAAAGGGCAAGAGAAGACTTATGCCCTTATTCATCAAGCGATAGCGCCAGGTAGTGTCTGACGAGCGCCAGGTCCCGCCAGCTAACGGCGGCTACCGACTCAAGTACGCCCGGCGGCGGTCACAATGACGCATTTATCACGCTAAATGAGGCTAGCGCCGGCGAGAGCGACAGCTACCGTGGGATTCATCATGTAGCTGACTGCAACGAACAGCGCCGCTGCTAATCCCATCACAGCGACAGGTATGACCTGGCGCTTCCTGGCGATGTCCAATGCATTTCAATGGAGCAATCTTTAAATAATCATAATTAATTGCTATTAATGGTTTTTGTTTTTTTTTTTTAATGTCAAAAATTCTGTGACCACTTCTGCAATGTTAGGATTTTTTTTTAAGGTAAAAAAAAAAAAAAATGATTTTGTGCAGAATTGATATTACAGGTCTGATATTAATGTATTCATATTACAAAATGTTTATAAAAACTTGTATAATTTTACAATCAAAAAATATGGTTGTTTGGGGGTTAAAAACTATTTTAAATCCATCGCCGCCAGCGGTCTGGGGTTTAAACAAGGAATTCACAGCGCTAAAAAATTTGTAGCGTGATTTGTTAATGAATCTGCAGCAAGCCGTTCGCTCTGGCCATTCGCTGTCAGGCGCACCCATACAACGCGGAACCTGTGAAACAGCGACCCCTAACCCCGTATTTAACATTACCGCACACCGACTGAGTCGCTGTCAACAAGCAAACCCCGGCCAAGCACAGCGAATACTAGCTGGCGCTGTGAAAATCACGCTACTGGCGCTCATCTGTCGCTACCTGGCGCTATTAATGAATCGGCCTCCCCAAGTCATCAGACGTGGTAAGAGGTGATTAGAGATTGACAGAGGTGAGATGAAGTGAGCAGAAGATTCAAAAGTTATATTGTCATATGCACAGTAAACTTCAATTGCACTGAACAGTGGAATTCTTATGCTGCATTACCTCCATCCCAGCTAAGACTCCAACAACAATATATATATATATATATATATATACCGGTATATATATATGTACAGGCTTGGACTGTCCCACATGGTTACCAGGAAGGGTCCCAAAGGGCCCTTTTGAGAGCTTTCATCACCAAACCTGAGCTATCTATAGCTTATTTGTGCCATTGCAAGTGCACAAACAGAGACAAAACAGCATAGCATAATGTTTCGGTGCATGTCAGCTGGTAATACTTACATCCAAATGTGGCATGGATCCCAAGAGTCACTTCTACTGATGGACCCCAGGCATCCCAGTCCCACACTGTATAAACAACATAATGTTCAGTCACATAATAAAGAAAACATATCTGTACAATAAAGTTGACTGAATGTGTATTGTTAAATGTAGTCCTTTTGAGAGTGGTAGTCCAGGGTGGCATTTGTATGTAAATCCATGGAAGCTTTTCAGTGAAGTGGAAAGAAGAGGACAGAGGTGAGGTAAGGAAAAGGTGAGCTGAGAAGAAATGGGCAGGGTCAGGAGGGAAAATGTGATGTGGGTTGAGGTTAGGTTGGAAGTGGTGAGGCAGGATAAGGATATAGACGATCAGGGGTGAAGCAGAAGTGAGGGGAGCATAGGTGCATAGAGCTAGGTAGAAGTCCCGGGGGCCACAACTGATGGCAGTGTGGGCCAAAGGTTGTCCATCCTTTTTCTATAGCTTACCTGGATTAATTTGGATAACTACATTATTATACCTTCCAAATTTTCTGAGTGGGAAAGTTGAACAGTTGTTAAATTAAACCACACCCCCTCATTGAGGGATGGATAGAAGTTGTAATAGTTACAACAATATAAACACTTTGAATAGGCAAATGAATTATTTATTGATGCAGATCTGCATGTTACACATTAAAGACGGACAAACAGAAACGAGGGACAGAGGGACGTGGACTCAAAAGAGGGACAGTCTCTCCAAATGTTGGGAGGTATGAAATTATTAGTGTTGGGCTGCTCATCAATTCCAGTGTCTAGATAACTAAATTGTGGCTTAACTTCTGCTTCTTCGTACATACCACCTTTACCTCCTCCTCTCCCTCCCCCAAAACATAAAAGAAATATTTATACTAAACTGCCAATGACAGCCCTCTGCTCTTAGTGACACCTATTGCTAAAGTCGCGTCCCTTACTCCCCCATGCAGGGATGTCAGGAGAGAGTGTGCATGCTCCATGGAATCCAGGAAGCTGAACATGATTCTTTTCTAGAAAAGTGTTGGTGGGTTACTGCCCTGGGCCACAGCCCCTGTGACCCATACAGAAAAGTGGCCCTGGCTAAACATTTCCCTTCAGTTTAAAGGAGTATTTCCCTTTTAGGTGTCTGTTCACTACACTCTTGCTTCAAAAGACTTGTTTGCATACATTGTTTTTATGTAAACAAGATTAAATCCCTTTTAATTAGATACAGTAGGCACGGACTCCCATTGTAACACACTGCAGACCTTTGTTTTGGGTCCTACACTATGGGCTTGATAAGTAGGAACTAAGTCACCACTGTAGGCACCTCAAAAAAGGTTCACTTTTGGCTAAATCAGATTTGCCTTTATCTACCCGTGTCCCAGGAGCTCTAGGAGTTTCCCAACAATTATTGTTAGCATGTCTTTTCACGTTAGAGATTTCAGAAAATGGCCTTGATACACAAGGGCCTTGATTCATCAAGAGTGGAAAAAAATTCTCATGGTAGTAAAAAATGTATTTCTTGAGAAAAAAGCCAGAGATTGGGCTTGATTCATCAAAGGTTGAATTTGAATTTATGTGTGTTTTTTTGAGAAAAAGGTGCGATTTTGCGCGAGAACATTCTACGTGCGATTCAACAACCTTGAAAGCTGTTTTACTTTCGTGAGAGAAAAAGCACTCGAAAATAATTCGATTTTCGAAAATAATTTGTGTGGAATTTTCAAGTGAAAAGGAATTCTAGTGATTCAGGTGCCATGAATTGGCTCCACACATAAGTTAAATTCAAGTGTTTCACACAGATTTTTTACAGCAGCTTTCAGGAGGAGAAAAGTCTGTTTTCTGACTTCCACCATGGAGTCCTTCTATCCCCTGTGCCTGCAAAAAAAGGCCCATAGTGCACCATAAGGAGGCCTATGAACATGACATTTTGTAAAATGATGTTTAATATAGCCCCCTAGACATATTAGCAAAAACATTTATCTGAAATAAATCATAGTGGCCCACACAGGACAGTGGACATGTCATGATGAGGAACAAAATAGATGAGGCTCAATGTGCTTTCTGGATGCCTGAGTACAGCCTGGATAAAACTATCCCAGGACACCATGAGGAAGACACATGAGCACAGTAACATGTGCGATGTTTTATTTACCACATTGCATACTGCTGCACAACTTGATAAAGTGATGGAAACAATACCTAACGCCATGACAACATAAATATAGCAGACAGAAAAATGAGCATCCCAAAGTATTAAAAAACATTTAGGGGTTTAAATTCGACCAAAATCCAGGATTTTTACTATGTTGGGTTTTGGTCATACCCCCCCCCCCCTGCTGTGTGAAACCCCCCAGATCACCAATGCCAACTCACCTTTTCCTGGTCCTACGGCGCATGCACAGCCGCTCATCCAATCAGCGCACGCGGAGCCGCTGACGCCCCGTCGCCTAAGTCTTCGTCTAATGCCAGAGGCTCCAAGAGCGCTGGTAGCTGCATCCCCGCTTCCCCCTAACAGGAAGCGTGCCCGTGCTGGGCATTCACAAATGCCTGGCACGCACCCTGCTTGAGGGATAGCGGGGATACGCCCGCGGCTCGCGCATGCTCCGTTGGACCAAGAAACAAGGAATGGAGCGACCTGGGGGTTTCACACAGTGGGGCATCCCGATTTTGGATGCCCCAGGTGGAGTAAATCAATCGGGCCGGGTATCCGATCTGCGTGGGTTTTGGTCCACTTTAAGAAACGCTAAGGCCACGTAGGGCCAGATGAGTGTCAGGTGAATGTCAGGTCCCAGTGCAATAGGTGTATTTATCAAATCAGAAATCCAGAGCGCGTGTGATAGTGCCAGGTAGTGTCCCATCTATCATCAGCACCGGCGCTGAGCTCCCCATAGTGCCAGACCAGGTGGCCTCATCCCATACATTTCAACGGGCTGGGATGGTTATAATTATTTTGACCACTTTTGTTAATTTTTTGGGGGCTGGTGCATGTGCCACGGGATTCCTGGGCTGCTTGGAATTGTTTTTGGAAGTATTTTTTTGCACTTTTGTGTTGCACTGCAAACTTGTGATTTAGACCGTGCAAATCATGTGTCCGTTCTTTCATGTTTCAATGCAAAAGTGGCCATGAAGTCGATAAGACTCCAGGGCCACCTGGTTCTCTCTCCTTGGGGCCCCCGTTTAATGATTTGTGAATAGCTGGCACGGGCATGCCCCCAGCTAGAGGCTAACAGGGATGCGGCCTCTTGACAGCTGAGCAGAGCAGAATGGAACTAAGTACACTGACTGCCTGCGCATGTGCCGTTGCATTGGCAGTCATGTAAGTTTTACAGGCAAACCGGGGGTTTCACATAGTGGGTCATCCCAAATTGAGTACCAAAACTCAGGATATTTAAAATCCCGGGTTTTGGTGCACTTTAAAGTGGACGAAAACCCACTGCGATTATAGATCTTATAGATTCCTGGGCTGATCAATTCCCTCCCCCAGGAGCATCCAAAACGGGATGCCTCACTGTGTGAAACCCCCCAGGTCTCCCATAAACTCACCTTCTTTCCCGGTCCAACAGCGCATGCGCGACCTGCATCCCCGCTATCCCTCTAGCAGGGCACGTGCCAGCGCCAGGCATTTATGAATGGCTGCTGCGGGCACACTCCCTGTTAGAGGGAAGCAGGGGATGCGGGCGTCAGCGCACTGATTGGAAGAGAGGCTGCGCATGCTTCGTAGGACCGGGAAGAGTGAGTTGGTTTTGGCGACCTGGGGGGTTTCACACAGCGGGGCTTCCCCCAAATGGGATCCCCCAATGCAAGGTCCAAAGCCCAGGATAGACAAAATCCTGGGTTTTGGTCCATTTTAATATGTGTGGTGAGTATATTGGTCATCCCATGGGGATTCACAGAGCCGCACAAGTGAGGTGACACAGGGGGCGCGCTGGGACTCTGTCGCCCAGGGGCCCACAAAACCCTGGAGCTGGCTCTGGATGCAACAGAAACCTTTAATGTGGTTTGAAAATGTAAGTACATCAGGCCTATATGGGGCGACCAAACTAACCCAGTTACAGATATCTGCATGCTAATGATGACTCTCAGGGAAACATTCACATTCACATATCAATGGATCTGCAGAGCAAAGCCAAAATTAAGAACTGTTAATCTACAAACTACCCAAATTAATGGCTACAATAACAACTGATGTAAAGCATTGCAAAGCAACACTGCCAAAAGGGCACCTAAACCACCACCACCAAAAAATGATGCACCGAACCAATGCAAAGTGCAAAATTAAACGGGGAGGCCGATTCATCAATAGCGCCAGGTAGCGACAGATGAGCGACTGTAGCGTGATTTTTTCAGCGCCAGCCAGTATTCGCTGTGCTTGGCCGGCATTAGCTTGATGACAGCGACTCAGTCGGTGTGCGGTAATGTTGAATACGGGCTGGGGGGTCGCTGTTTCACAGGTCCAGCGTTGTATGTGAGCGCCTGACAACGAATGGCCAGAGTGAATGGCTAGCTTCATATTCATCAAAAAATCACGCTCCGAATGTGCTGTCGCTGTCCATTCCTTGTTTAAACCCCAGAGCGCTGGCGGCGATCTGTATTAACTAGTTTTTAACCCCTAAACAACCATATTTTTTGAATGTAACATTATACATGTTTTTAGAATCATTTTGTTATATGAATACATTAATCTCAGACCTGTTAGATCAATTCTGCACATATTTTTTTTTTTTTTTTTTTTTTACTTAAAAATAAATCCTAACATTGCAGAAGTGTTCTCCGATTTTTTGACATTAAAAAAATTAAAAAAAAAATTATTACCAATTAATCATGAATTATTATAGATTGCTCCATTGAAATGCATTGGACATCGCCAGGGAGCGACAGCTCATACCTGCCGCTGTGAGGGAATTTGCAGCGGCGCTGTTCGGTCCAGGCGGCTTCATAATGAATCCCGCGCTAGCCGTCGCTCTCGCCGGCGCTAGCCTCATTTTGCTTGATAAATGCGTCATTGTGACCGCCGCCGGGCGTACTTGAGTCGGTAGTTGCCGTTAGCTGCCGCTACCTGGCGCTCGTCGGACACTACCTGGCGCTATCGCTTGATGAATAAGGGCCATAGTTAAACATTAGCTATGTCCAGAAACACAAAGCAAAAAATAAAAAACAGAACAAGGGCAACAAGGGATCATACTGCTCTGCTACAAATTAGGAAGCAGTAGAAAAAAAATTCACACACAGGCCTTGATTCACTAAAGGTAGAAAAAAAAATTAACGCTTGAAAAATACATTCGCATGCGAGAATTTTTCAAACCTAGGAGCGATTCACAAAGGCAGTTGAATTAAATTCGTGTGTGCGAATTTGCGGGCGAATTTTTTCGTGCGCAGTTGAAAATCACTTTACAACTGGAAAACTCAGTGAAAAAGTGCACAAATTTTCCATACCCAAATGCTGTTGTGTGTGAGAATTTTTTCTACTGCTTCCTAATTTGTAGCAGAGCAGTATGATCCCTTGTTGCTCTTTGTTCTGTTTTGTTTTTTGCTTTGTATTTCTGGACTTTCTAATTGATGTGGACTAGTACATGTCATTGTTAATGTTTAATTATGTTTAATTTTGCACTTTGCATTGGTTCGGTGCATCATTTTTTGGTGATGGTGGTTTAGGTGCCTTTTTGGCAGTGTTGCTTTGCATTGCTTTACATCTATTGTTATTGTACCGATTTATTTGGGTGGTTTGTAGATTAACATTTCTTAGTTTTGACTTTGCTTTGTGGAGCCATTAATATACGAATGTGAGTGCTGCCATGAGTGTCATCATTACATAGATATTGGTTTGGTCGCCCCATATAATCCTGATGTACTTACATTTCCAAACCACATTAAAGGTTTCTGTTGCATCCAGGGCCAGCGCGCCCCTTGTGTCACGTCACTTGTGCGGCTCTGTGAATCCCCCTGGGATGACCGGTATACTCACCACACATATTAAAGTGCACCAAAACCCGGGATTTTGACTATCTTGGGTTCTGGTCCTTGCCCCCAGGTCGCTGAAACCAACTCACTTATTCCCGGTCCTACAACGCATGAGCAGCAACTCATCCAATCAGCGAGCTCGGATCCGCTGATGTCACATCGTCTAAGGCAAGCGTCTCCAAACATACTGACACGCGCATCTCCTGCTACCCTCTAACAGGGAGCATGCCCGCGTCGGCAATTCACAGCACGCCCCCTGCTAGAGAGATAGCGGAAATGCAGCTCACGCATGTGTCGTTGGACCGAGAAAGATGGTAAGTGTATGGGCGACCTAGAGGGTTTCACACAGTAGGGCATGGGGGAGAGAATCGAACGACTTTAAAGTGCACCAAAACCCATGATTTTAAATATCCTGGGTTTTGGTACTTAAATTGGGATGACCCACTATGTGAACCCCCCCGGTTCGCCTGTAAAACATACTTGACTGCCAACCCAACGGCACATGCGCAAGTGTGCAGGCAGTCATTGCACTTCTCCATTCTGCTTTGCTCAGTTGTCGAGAGGTCTCATCGGCTAAGGCGAGTGCACCGATAACTGCGTCCCTGTTAGCTTCCAGCTGGGTGCATGCCTTTGCCAGCTATTCACAAATCATTAATTGGAGGCCCCAAGGAGAGGGAATCAGGTGGCCCTGGAGTCTTATAGACTTCATGGCCGCATCTGGTCCACTTTAATGCAGGGCGTATAATTCTGTTTGTCCACAGAGCATGGCACAGAGAGCAGGGAATGAACAGCATCCCCGGTTTCCCTCCGACTGATGTTTGTGCTCCAGCACCCAGGTTGTCTGTCTGAGCTCCCGCCCGAACATAAACTGGGGATGAGCTGTGGGATCACAGGCAAGATAAGTATACAGGTGATCCCTAAGGGTTTTACACAGCAGGATGGCCCATGGATAGGGATTTGGCTGCATTAGGAGTTTGTTAGACTGCAGAGCCAGCTGGGTTTGGGTCCACTTTAACAACAATCTCAAATATTCCACTGTACACTGGCTTTCTCCCATGGCATCCTGAGTTAGGATATCACGCTGTGTGAACCCGCCCCCCAGAATATCACTAGTCACTCACCTCAGCCTCGTTCCTATGGCGCATGCGCAGGCTCTCCTCCAATGCGAGGCATCTGCCATGGCTCTCATTGACTTCAATGGAGAGCGCATGCTGGCGTATCCTCCCTGTGGCATGTGCTTGCTCCTGCCCTAGCCAATCATATAGGCTGAGACAGGAGCGGGTGCCACTGGGGATGCATCAGCGCGCACTCCTCATTAAAGTCAATGAGAGCCATTTGTTGAATAACATAGTCATGGCAGACAGCTGTCATTGGACGAAAGCCCGGGCATGCACCGCTGGAACGAGGAAGAGGTGAGTGAATAGCGACATTCTGAGGGGGTTTCACCCATGGGGCATTGCGGGTTTTGTTCCACTTTAAAGTGGACCAATCACCAGGGTTTTCACTATCCTTGCCCTACGGACATCCTGATGTCCTGCTGTTACAAACCCCCTGATCTCCCACTCCAGTCATCTTTCTGCTGTTCCCACAGTGCATGAGCTTATCCAATCAGTGATTTATGCCATGCATACTAATGTAGGGCATAAAGCCATTGTTTTGGATTCAGCGTCGGCATAGGGCGCATGTTTCCCTGTGGAGCGCACGTTACCATGCATTTGGACTGTCTGAATGGATGGGTGTGGGAGCGCACACATCAGCAGGAATACTGGGGAGCCTTTTAGACTCCAGGACCTTCCATGGTGGCGACTGGTCCAGTTTAAAGAAGAAGAGTCGCCTGGGCAGCCATGGGGTCTAAAAGATCACTTAAAATACACGCGGGCAACTTACAACCCCGGGGCATCCCTATTAGGGATGTTCTACTGTGTGAAACACCCTAGGAACCCCCACAAATACCTTTCCGTGGATCCACGCCAGATTTATGGGTCTCGGCATATCCTTGGCCTCCCTGCAGTCTGTGGTGCGCTCCCACGCTCAGGCACGGCCTAAATCACAAGCACAACACAAAAGTACAAAAAAATACTTCCAAGAACAATTCCAAGCAGCCCAGGAATCCCGTGGCACATGCACCAGCCAAAAAAAAAAAAAAATTAACAAAAGTGGCCAAAATAATTATAACAATCCCAGCCCATTGAAATGTATGGGATAAGGCCACACAGTGCAGGGTGATTGCCTGGTCTGACACTGTAGGGAACTCAGCAATGGCACTGATGATAGTTGGGACACTACCTGGCATCACAGGTGCTCTGGATTTTTGATTTGATAAATACATCTTTTGCACTGGGACCTGACATTCACCTGACACCTGGCACTAAGTGGCCTTAGCGTTTCTTAAAGTGATTCCCTCCCCCAGGGGCATCCAAAATTGGGATGCCCCGCTGTGTGAAACCCCCCCAGGTCGCCCCATACACTTACCTTGTTTCCGGGTCCACCGGCGCATGCACGAGCCGCGACCATATCCCCGCTATCCCTCTAGCATGGGCGCATGCCAGCACCAGGCATTAGTGAATGGCCAGTGCGGGCACGCTCCTTGTTAGAGGGAAAAAAGGGATGCGGCCACCAGCGCGCACGGAGCCTCTGGCATTAGACGAAGACTTAGACAAGGTGGCATCAGCGGCTCCGAGCACGCTGATTGGACGAGCGGCTGTGCATGTGCCGTAGGACCGGGAAGAAGTGAGTTGGCATCGGCGATCTGAAGGGGGTTTTACACAGTGGGGCACACCCGATCGGGGTGCCCCAGGGGAAAGAACCAAAAGCCAGTATAGTAAAAATCCTGGGTTTTGGGCCACTTTAACCCCTAAATGTTTTTTTAATATTTTGGGATGGTCATTTTTCTGTCTGCTATATTTATGTTGTCATGCGTTAGGTATTGTTTACATCACTTACATTTATCAAGTTGCGCAGCGGCATGCAATGCGGTAAATAAAACATTGCACATGTTACTGCACATGATTTATTTTATATAAATGTTTTTGCTAATATGTGTATATTAAATATATATTAATTAAATATAATAGTATTATTATATTAAATATAAATAATATACATTTTACACAATTTCAAGTTTATAGGCCTCCTTATGGTGCACTATGCAGGTATAGTGGATAGAAGGATTCCATGGTGGAAGTCAGAAAACAGACTTTTCTCCTCCTGAAAGCTGCTGTAAAAAATTTGTGTGAAACACTTGAATTTATCTCATGTGTGGAGCCAATCCATGGCACCTGAATCACTAGAATTGTTTTTCGCTTGTAAATTCCACATAAATTATTTTCGCAAATCGAATTATTTTTTTCGAGTGCTTTTTCTCTCACTCGAATTGAATCAGCAAAAACGAAAGTAAAACTTTGTTGAATCGTGCGTAGAATTTTCGCGCACAAAATCGCACCTTTTTCTCAAATAAACATGCGTAAATTTGAATTCGACCTTTAATGAATCAAGCCCAATGAAAGTCAATGGCACTTTTTACTACAGTTAAAAAGGGGTAACAAGTTCAATGGGCTTGATTCATTAAAGGTCAAATTTTCGCATGTTTTTTTGAGAAAAAGGTGCGATATTGCGCGCGAAAATTCTATGCGCGATTCAACAATCCTGAAAGCTGTTTTACTTTCGTTTTTGCTAATTTGATCTGACTTCCACCATGGAATCCTTCTATCCACTATACCTGCAAAAAAAGCCCATAGTGCACCATAAGAAGATCTATGAACACGAAATTGTGTAAAATAATATAGGCCCCTACACATGTTAGCAAAAACATTTATCTGAAATAAATCATAGTGGCCCACACAGGACAGTGGACATGTCATGGTCAGGAACAAAATAGATGAGGCTCAATGTGCTTTCTGGATGCCTGAGTACAGCCTGGATAAAACTATCCCAGGACACCATGAGGAAGACACATGAGCACAGTAACATGTGCGATGTTTTATTTACCACATTGCATACTGCTGCCCAACTTGATAAAGTGATGTAAACAATACCTAACGCCATGACAACATAAATATAGCAGACAGAAAAATGAGCATCCCAAAATATTAAAAAACATTTAGGGGTTTAAACTAGGTCAAAATCCAGGATTTTTACTATCCTTGGTTTTGGTCCTTTACCCCGATCGGGGATGCCCCGCTGTGTGATACCACCCAGATCACTGATCTGAACTCACTTCTTCCCGGTCCTACGGCGCATGTGCGGCCGCCCATCCAATCAGCGCACTCGGAGCCGCTGACGTCACGTCGTCTAAGCCTTCGTCTAAGGCCAGAGGCTCCAAGCGTGCTGGCGGCCGCATCCCCCGCTCCCCTCTAACAGGGAGTGTGCCTGCGCTGGCCATTCACAAATGCCTGGCGGGTGCACGCGTCCTGCTTGAGGGATAGCGGGGATGTGGCCGCTGCTGACGTATGCGCCGTTGGACCGGGAAACAAGGTAAGTGTATGGGGCGACATGGGGAGTTTCACCCGATTTTGGATGCCCCAGGGGGAGGAAATCAATCGGGCTGGGTATCTGCCACATAGTGCCAGATGAGCGTCAGGTGAATGTCAGGTCCCAGTGCAAAAGGTGTATTTATCAAATCAAAAATCCAGAGCTCCTGTGAAAATGCCAGGTAGCGTCACATCAATCATCTGCACCGGCGATGAGTTCCCTATACTGCCAGACCAGGTGCTCACCCTGCACTGTGTGGCTTTATCCCATATATTTCAATGGACTGGGATGGTTGTAATTATTTTGGCCACTTTTGAAGCGGGATTCCTGGGCTGCTTGGAATTGTTTTTGGGCTCTCTATGCCATGCTCTGTGGGCAAATAGAATTCTATGCCCTGCATTAAAGTGGACCAAAAGCGGCCATGAAGTCGATAAGACTTTGGGGCCACCTGGTTCTCTCTCCTTGGGGCCTCCGTTTAATGATTTGTGAATAGCTGGCACGGGCACGCCTCCAGCTGGAGGCTAACAGGGATGCAGCCATTAGTGCACTCGCCTTCATCGGGGGCCGATGAGACCTCTCGACAGCTGAGCAAAGCAGAATGGAGCCACACTGACTGCCTGCGCATGCGCTGTTGCATTGGCAGTCATGTAAGTTTTACAGGCAAACCGGGGGGGTTTCACATAGTGGGTCATCCCAAATCGAGTACCAAAACCCAGGTGCACTTTAAAGTGGACCAAAACTCACGGCGAACATAGATCTTATAGATTCCTGGGCTAATCAATTCCCTCCCCCCGGGGCATCCAAAATGGGATGTCCCACTGCATGAAACCCCCCAGGTCACCCATAAACTCACCTTCTTTCCCGGTCCAACGGCACATCCCTCCAGCAGGGCATGTGCCCGCACCAGGCATTTGTGAATGGCCGACGCGGACATGCTCCCTGTTAGAGGGAAGCAGGGGATGCGGGTGTCGGCACTCTGATTGGATGAGAGGCTGCACATGCGTTGTAGGACCGGGAAGATGTGAGTTGGTTTCGGCAACCTAGGGGGGTTTCACACAGCGGGGCACCCCGAATTGCCCCGGGGGCAAGGTCCAAGATCCAGGATAGTCAAAATCCTGGGTTTTGGTCCACTTTAATATGTGTGGTGAGTATACCGGTCACCATTCACAGAGCCACACAAGTGAGGTGACACAGGGGGCGCGCTGGGACTCTGTTGCCCAGGGACCCACAAAACCCTGGAGCCACAAAACCCTGAAACCTTTAATGTCATTTGGAAATGTAAGTACATCAGGCCTAATTGGGGCGACCAAACTAACCCAGTTCCAGATATCTGCATGCTAATGATGACACTCAGGGAAACACCACTCACATATATATATTAATGGATCCACAAACCAAATTTACAAACCACACAAACAAATAGGTACAATAACAACAGATGTAAAGCAATGTAAAGCAACACTGCCAAAAGGGCACCTAAACCACCATCACCAAAAAATGATGCACCGAACCAATGCAAAGTGCAAACTTAAACATAATTACACATTAACAATGACATGTATTCCACATTGATTAGAAAGTCCAGAAACACAAAGCAAAAAAAAACAGAACAAGGGGCAACAAGGGATCATACTGCTCTGCTGCAAATTAGGAAGCAGTAGAAAAAAAATTCTCACACACAGCATTTGGGTATGGAAAATTCGTGCACTTTTTCACTGAGTTTTCCAGTTGTAAAGTGATTTTCAACTGCACACAAAAAAATTCGCACACACGAATTTAATTCAACTGCCTTTGTGAATCGCTTCTAAGTTTGAAAAACTTATTTTCCAAGCGCTAATTTTTTTTTTCTACCTTTAGTGTATCAAGGCCAATACCTTTTTCAGGAGTAAAAAAGTGCCATTGACTTTCATTGTCTTCCTATCCGATGATTCACTAACAGTGACATTCTCAGGCCCTTATTTAACAAGGGATAGCGCCAGGTAGCGAATGGTGAGCGAACGGTAATGACGCTCACCGCCACGAGAACGCCGGCTCCCCTCCGCAATCACACATTTATCAAGCCGATCCTGCTTAGCGACTGACAGAGCGCCAGATAGCGAATCATTCATCATTATTCCAGCCTCACCCCACAGCGCCAGCGAGCGACCTTGAACAGCGACAGGTATGACCTCTCACTACCTGGCGCTCTCCAATGCATTTCAATGGAGCAATCTTTAAATATTCATAATTAATTGCTATTAATCAAAATTAATAATTAAAAATTCTGTGACCACTTCTGCAATGTTATATATTTTTTTAAGGTAAAAAAAAAAAAAAAAAAATTGTGCAGAATTGATATTACAGGTCTGATATTAATGTATTCATATTACAAAATGTTTTGAAAAACATGTTTTTTTTTTTTCAAAAAATATGGTTGTTTGGGGGTTAAAAAACTACTTTTAACCCATCGCCACCAGCGCTCTGGGGTTTAAACAAGCATTTCACTGCGCGAGAATTTTTTGAGCGTGATTTGTTAATGAATATGCTGGGTGCCGTTCGCTATGGCCGTTCGTTGTCATGCGCTCCCATACAGCGCGTAACCTGTCAAACAGCGACTCCTAACCCCGTATTCAACATTACCGCACACCGACTGAGTCGCTGTCAACAGCCGAACAACGGCCAAGCACAGCGAATACTAGCGTGCGCTGTGAAAATAACGCTACTGTCGCTCATCTGTCGCTACCTGACGCTATTTATGAATCGGCCTCTCAGACTTTTTTCTCATGAATTGAATTTTTTTACTAACAAGAGTTTTTTTCAACTCTTTGTGAATCAAGACCAATGAAAGTCAATGGCACTTTTTTACTCCTGAAAAGGGTATTGAACTTTTTACCCCTTTTTACCTGTAGTAAAATGTACCATTGACTTTCATTGTCTTCCTATCTGGTGATTCACTTACAGTGACATTCTCAGGCTTTTTTCTCATGAATTGTATTTTTTACTACCATGAGAGTTTTTTTCAACTCTTAGTGAATCAAGGCCTAATCAAACCATTCTCGTAGTGCAAACCTTTTTTTCATGAAAATAACTGATAGCATGCTATAAATAAGTGGATCACTATATTGGCATTAGGAGAATTGCTTTTTTTTTGCAAATACTTATATTTTATATTATCTAATAATCATCTGAGGAGAAGTGACATTGCGGCCTGCATTTTTCTTATTTCTTGAAAATCTCAGCACCATTTTTTTCCTTTAAATATGATTTAAAAACCACATTGGCTCTCAGGCCCACTGTCCCACACCACATCCAAGAAATGTACTTTCATAGAAGTTGCTGCTCTCTGGCAGGACATCCCAATTCGGGATGCCCCACTGTGTATATCCCCACGGATTGCCCGAAAACTGACCTCTTCCTCGTTCCCATGTGGGCTAATCAGCCAATCACTTGTTTGATTCAGATTTTCTTTCCAACACTTACGTCTTCTGATGCATACCCTGCCTCTGCCTCGGCCGCGGTGCTGAGATGTGGTGCGGACTCGACGAAGAGGTTAGTGGATTGGAAAGTTTCACACAGCAAGCCATCCTGATTTGGAATGCCCCATAAAGAGGTAGACCAGCTCCTTCCAAAAGGCTTATAAAAACATTTTAACTGTACCAACACCCTTAGAAGAAACGGTGCTCATATGCATCCCTCCTCAGAGAAATTCTGTTTACTGCATATAAAAATGAATTTACCTTTTTGTAACTCCTGCTGTGGTTAATTTTGCAACCAAAATAGCGTCCCATGGAGCTGCAGGCCACCCGCAAAGAGGAAGTGCTGCTGGGTTTACTGTAGCTGTATATTGTGGGTTATGTCAATATGTCAGCAGCAGCACGGCTGGGATGCTGGGAAAGGAAGCTCCAATATGGCCGCGACCAGAAGAAAATTGGTGAGAAGGCACTTCAGCTTTAAGTGGATGTAGGAGCAAATGTAAATGCTGACAATGATTCAGTATCATGTGTGCAGACGGGGCAAGTGAGTTTTGGAGAACCTTTTTTTCAACTTTGCAAGGCTGTCAGTTTAATGTCCACATGGCCTAGCGGTCAGGGAATTGGCCTTCTGACCAGAAGGTTGCAGGTTCAATTCCTGGCTGGAACATGACAGAAGGGCTCTTGAACATGGCATCTAACCCTCCAACTGCTCCCCACGAGCCATTGCTAGGTCAGCTCTGAGCACCTGCACTGATGGGTTTAAACAGACCAAAACCCACTGAACTTGTGAAATACATTTGTCCAGAGCCCCTGTGGATATTCCCTTCTTAGGGTGTAGAACTAGAAATGGATATTTTTGCTTTACAAATAATCCTGATTTCTTTTGTGTCTGTGGGTGTGAGATGGCAGGTGATAAGTCATTGCATAGGTGTGGCAATGACATCATTGCCACACACCACAGTGCCAATTAATGGAGGAGGCGGAGCTTTACAGCTAAAATAGATGGCATTATCTGGGATAAGAGTGAAGCAGGAGCAGTGAAAATTGGCAAAAGATGTTCTTAATAGGGGGACCAATTTAGGGCATGCTAGTTAAAAATGTGTGTTTTGGTCTGCATTAAACGTGTATATGTGTGTGTGTGCAAGCATACAATGGCTATATATGTAAAAAAATCCCAAATCCCCCCCAAAAATGAAAGCATATTGTAGCTAATATGCTTTTATTTCTTCAGATATAACCCCACCCACAAGTACATTTGCATTCTGAAAAAAGACCAGCTTATTAATTCCAATATGGGCCTTTCTGTTGTCACAGGCACAAAAGCCTGGAGCAGTTATGCTAGGTATTCCTGGTGACAGGTTTGTTTTAATTCTTGTGGCTACAAAGCATCCATAATGCTTCCCATATATCAAAAATGAAACTAGAAATTATATGGCTGCAGTTGGGAAACATACACATACAGCAATGTGGCTGAGCAACAGATTGCATGATCATCAGTCATCATTTGAAAAGATTTGCCTTTGAACTACACAGTTGTTTAAGTTTTTGGTGTTGTAAAACCAGACCTTCAGCATAATTTAATAAAATGCCTAAATTCTTAAAAAAAACTATTCCCCAGCATCCAAAATTAATATATTTTACGTTTTTAGTTGCTTACATTTTATTCCTTCCTCACTGGGCTGCAACTCTGTTCAGGACCCGGCGTCTTGCCTCAAAAGCATCAAAAACTGAGGAGAGGGGAGATTGCAGGGGGGCAGGTTATGAGGCCGATTCATTAACAGCGGCAGGTAGCGACAGTTGAGCGACTGTAGCGACATTTTCAGAGCGCCCGCTAGTAGTCGCTGTGCTTGGCCGTTCTTCGGTTGTTGACAGTGACTCAGTCGGTTTGCCGTAATGTTGAATATTGGGTGAGGAGTCGCTATTTGACAGGTTCCGCGCTGTATGGGAGCGCATGATAGCGACTGGCCATAGCGAACGGCTCCCACCATATTCATTAAAAAATCACGCTCAAAAAATTCTCGCGCTGTAAAATGCTTGTTTAAACCCCAGAGCGCTGGCGGCAACCATATTTTTGGAAACCAAAAAAAAAACAAGTTTTTAAAATAATTTTGTAATATGAATACATTAATATCAGACCTGTAATATCAATTCTGTACATTTTTTTTTTTTTTACCTTAAAATGGCAGAAGTGGTCACAGAATTTTTCACATTTAAAAAAAAAAAAAAATTAATATCAATTAATTATGAATATTTAAAGATTGTTCCATTGAAATGCATTGGAGAGCGCCAGGTAGCGAGAGGTCATACCTGTCGCTGTTCAAGGTCGCTCGCTGGCACTGTGGGCTGAGGCTGGAATAATGATGAATGAGTGGCTATCTGGCGCTCTGTCAGTCGCTAAGCAGGATCGGCTTGATAAATGTGTGATTGTGGTGGGGAGCCGGCGTTCTCGTGGCGGGGCCCGTCATTACCGGCCGCTCACTAGTCGCTACCTGTCCCTATCCCTTGTTAAATATGGGCCTATATCTGTGCTTTTCACAGACAGAGCAGAGGTGGGGTTAGCAAAAGGACAACAATCCCACAATGCAGAGCGGCAAAGCCAGAAACACTATCTGCAGGCAGCGTGGAACTCCATCGGCCGTCATCTTGGATGTTTAAAGGCTCATAACCAGCAGTAGATGCAGGTAGGATGGTTTTTAATGTGAGCAATCTGTATGTACAGGGTGGAGGAAGCATACAAGAAGTGCTCTTATTCAGGGTGAAGGTCCAGTTTAAGTCTCATCTATAGTTTTCTTGTTGGCAAAGGTAATGTGTGCATTTTGCAAACACTTTTACTTTGCAACTTAGAGGCCGATTCATTAATAGCGCCAGGTAGCGACAGATGAGCGCCAGTAGCGTTATTTTCACAGCGCCCGCTAGTATTCGCTGTGCCTGGGCGTTGTTAGGCTGTTGACAGCGACTCAGTCGGTGTGCGGTAATGTTGAATACGGGGTTAGGAGACGCTGTTTGACAGGTTCCGCGCTGTATGGGAGCGCATGACAGCGAACGGCCATAGCGAACGGCTCCCACCATATTCATTAACAAATCACGCTCCAAAAATTCTCGCGCTGTGAAATGCTTGTTTAAACCCCAGAGCGCTGGCGGCGATGGGTTAAAAGTAGTTTTTTACCCCCAAACAACCATATTTTTAGAAAAAAAAAAAAACATGTTTTTCAAAACATTTTGTAATATGAATACATTAATATCGGACCTGTAATATCAATTCTGCACAAATTTTTTTTTTCTTTACCTTAAAAAAAAAATCTAACATTGCAGAAGTGGTCACAGAATTTTTGACATTTAAAAAAAAAAAAAAAAAGAAATTAATAGCAATTAATTTTGAATATTTAAAGATTGCTCCTTTGAAATGCATTGGAGAGCGCCAGGTAGCGAGAGGTCATACCTGTCGCTGTTCAAGGTCGCTCGCTGGCGCTGTGGGGTGAGGCTGGAATAATGATGAATGATTCGCTATCTGGCGCTCTGTCAGTCGCTAAGCAGGATCGGCTTGATAAATGTGTGATTGCGGAGGGGAGCCGGCGTTCTCGTGGCGGTGAGCGTCATTACCGTTTGCTCACCATTCGCTACCTGGCGCTATCCCTTGTTAAATAAGGGCCTTAGTTATACATGTTGGGATTGTATATGGTATATAAGTAATTCTAATGTTTTTAGAATGGCTTGTCATCTGACTAAAAGAGGACCAAGCACATTTTTGGCCAGATCTGAAGCCTAAAAGTTTCCAGGGCAATGTACCCCAAATCGTGATGCCTGCCCTACACAGTGTTCCATCTAAACTGTCCAGCAATTTAGATGGAACCCAGGGAGGTGACCACTCCCCTTTCTCTATGCTGACGCTCTGTTCTATACAGTGCTTATTGGACGGGAGCCCACGCAAGTGCCGTGGGAGGGAAAGGTACTTTTAAAGCAGGGGTTCCGAACATATTTTCATCAGGTTTCTATTTTCTGATTAAATCAAGCACCGCCTGGATGTTAGTCACCTAAAACTATAATTAACACATACAAATCAGAAATTTAAAACAGAAGTGAATGAATCACACAAAAAATGGGACAGTTTGATTTACTTATGGTACAGATCATGCTTGAGTGAAGTATAGATGGCAGCAGATCAGGCTGTGGTACGGGTGCAGGACAAGTCTGCGGCCTTGTTGAGTACCACCTGATAGGATTTCAAGTACCACCAGTAGTACTAGTACCACCTGTTGTGAACCCCTATTGTAGGGCAATCCAGAGGGTTTCACATAGCTTTCACCCCAAATTTGGATGGGCCAGGAAAGTGGACCAAAACTTTTTTTTTTGGTTCACTGTAATGGGCCAGTCCAGCCAGACCTCAAGTAAATGGGTGGGCAGGAGCGAGCAAAGATGGCGGCGCCGCCGCGGTGATTGGGCGATGGTTACCGCTGAAGTACAGCTGAGGTAAGTGTTTGTTATTAAGACCCTTAGCCCTGCTTTAGCCCCTGCAGGCAGGGTAAGGAGTGGTTTAAAAATGGGTATTCTGGCTGGATTTGCCCTTTAAAGCAGCTATAGACCCTCCCACATCTTTTAGACTCCAGGGTGGGCCGCTAGACCTCCCCTGGCACAACCCAAATAGTTGCTGGTAAACTTGCCTTTCCCGGCAGCTCCCACAGCGACTCTACTGCCTGCGGCCACATCCAGGCTTCCCTGTAGATGTGACACGCTCCTTCATCCAGCCATTTGAATAGGCTGGGGGCTGGAGCGCTTCCCAGACTAGATGTAAGATTTGCTGTCAAATCAGCCGGCATTCTTGGGATCAGCCAATCGGCAATCTCATAAATGAAAGGTGGGTATGGCCTCATTAGTGGAAACATTAATTTTTATTCCTTAAAACAGGCCACCGCCAAGGCCGCATCATTGCCCAAGATACTAGGGCAGGGAGGGTGGCCCGGGGACGTGAAGGGTGTTGCAGCGAGATTTGTGCCACTTTTTAACTTTGTTAAACTCTTCCCTACAATGGCGATAGGTAGATGGAGCCAAATGTTCTTGTTAAAACAGGGCTGCACTCATCAGTTGCGGACCCTGAAACTTTTGCCTACCTCTACCCAATTGTGCCCAACTTACCTCTGCCCACCTCTTCCTGTCTCACATCTGATCACTTCTCTCCCCCTCAATTCTGATCTCTAATCTTACCTCTTCCCACCTTACCCCTGCCCACTTTCTCCACCGTACCTCTTCCTGCTTCACGTCTTATCTCCTCATCTCAGCCCACCTCACCTCTTCTGACTTCTTCCCACCTCACCTCGGACCACTTTATCTGACATCTGCTCACCTTTGCATATACATAAGAGCATATATAGTGTTTACAGTTTTCCAGCAGTAAACTATTTAGGTTTTATTGCAGTCCCTTCATTGTGGCCTAGACCAACAAAACATGTGACAGACAATGCCTGGGGATCAACAGGAAAGCAGTGATCAAGCAGTGACCCAGACTGGTCCAACCGCTATGCCTTTAGCAGGGCGCATGCCGTGGTGGGCACGGTCCCTAGAGGGTAGCGGGGATGTGGCGCCGGCGTGCTCAGCTAGTCTTGGCTCCTTAGATGAGCTAAGCCGAGAACGCAAGAGCAGTCGAGTGTGCTGATTGGATGGAAGGTCGCTCATGCGCCACATAGCTGAGGAAGGGTGAATCAGTTTGGGCAACCTGGGGGGTTTCACACAGTGGAGCATCCCTGATTGGGGTGTCCCGGGTACAAGAACCAAAACCCAGGATAGTAAAACCCTAGCGGCATTGCCCTAGATTGTAAAAGATGTGGCTAGTCCCAGATCTGAATGCCCCACTGTGTGAAACCCTTTGCCCCATGGTGCCTCAACACTCACCTGCTTCCGGGGATCCCTCGCCGATGTAAGCAATGGTGGCCACATCCCTGCATCTTTGGGCCGTGCTCATGCTCCCGTACCCAGCCATTCAGATAGGCTGGGGAGGGATCACGCACACTGCAGGGGGTTTTGGCCACTCTTGCTCCTTTTGCAGAAGCCCTGCATGTAAACAGAGCCATTTGCCGAGCATTAATTATTGGACAGGAACGCACAAAAGGACCGGGGAAAGGTGAGTTTGTACGGGTGTTCTGGGGGGTTTCACACAGCATGGTATCCTAGTTTGGGTTTCCCCCCGGGGCACGGAACAAAACCTGTGATTGTTAAAATCCCAGGTTTTGTTCCACTTTATGAGAAATTATACAGGGTGGTGTGCACAGCTGTGTAATGAGATAAAGTGTGGGGGGAAGGGTGCTGGCAAGGCGGAACACATAAACCCAACAGATACACCAAAACCACAGGCCCTAGATTGGCCCAACGGTTCCCATCAATATGCCGCACACCAAAAGATTTCTTATTAATAAAAATCTATTTTATTAGGTTGCATCTGTCTCTACAATACAACATGAAAGACTGAATAAAAGACATGTATAGACAATTTAAAAACGAGTGGAGGATTATCCTATATCTGCTCTCAAAATAAACCAATACATATGCTAGTCCATATCATAATAACATCAATAACCGTTACAATACTATATACAGAACTGAGAATCTTTTCATAAAATTCATATATATGTAAACAAAATGTGCAATCAGTGAATAAATAACCCAAAATGACTCCTACAAAAACTAACCAAAATTGACTCCACAAGGAGTTCTAATTACAATATAAGGTGCTATTGTGCAAAGTGCTTGGTGCAGTCTCTAATATGCAGCCATATAGGAAGTGCAAAAAGCAAAATGATACGTCAGTCTGTTAGTATTAAATGCATAGCAAAGATAGCAAGATTAAGTTACATCACCAGATCATTAGAGCTTCAGGAACCTCCAACTAACGAGCCGCCACGACGCGTTGCGTGGCGCTACGCCACTTTATGTGCATGAAAATTCAAAGTTAAAGGTAGTGTGTACTGTGGCTATGTACAGCCAGGGAGGATGCACTATGGATCAGATTTTATATGGCGCAGTGCATTTTAGTACAGCCTATCTTCAGTGACCGTGTGCACTGCATCTAGGGAACTGAGCTGAGCTATTAATCTAGTAAGCAAAGCTATTTGCTGGCATGATGCTGGGTTACACTGCACTTTGCCTGGCTGGAGGAGTGGTATTTACTTAGAAAAATGGTGCCTTGCCAACTGCCGCAGCAGATTTAGGGATATTAAAGAAATCTTGCTGAAAAGGCAGCCTATGTCAGCATGGCATGTGTCTTAGTATATGTTTTGGAAAGCCTTATATAATAAGTTAAAGTTTCAAGAAACAAAAAAATAAAAACGTTATACTCTTAAACCGGACCTTCAGCATGATTTAATGAAAAGCCCAAACCCTTAAAAAAAAAAAAAATCCTGAATATATTTAATAAGTTTTTAGTCACTTACTTATTATTCTTTCCCCCACTGGCCTGCAACTCTGTTCAGGACTCTAGGATACGGGCGTCGCCATCTTGACTCAGAAGCATCACATACTGAGGAGAGGAGAGTGGGATAAAGTGCAGGGGGTGGGTTATAGTTGTGTTTTGCACAGACAGAGCAGAGCTGGGGTCAGGGAAAGGACAACAATCCCAGAATGTAGAGAAGCACAGTCAGAAGACACTTCCTGTTTGCAGGCTGCCTGACGTTCCATGAGCCGCCATCTTGGATGTTTAAAGGCTCATAACATGCAGTAGATGCAGGTAGGATGATTTTTAATGTGAGCAATCTGTATGTACAGGGTGTGGGAAAAATATAAGATAGGCTCTTATCCAGGGTGAAGGTCCACTTTAACCCCAGAAGACCATTGCTGCTAGTCTCTCTGACACTTACCGGATCCCCCAATCCAAGTCCTACGCCGCTCTTGTCCGGATGCGTTCGTCACACTGCTCTTGTATGAGAAACTGCCAATGGACCACCCCCGCGACATTTGTCACAGAGACTATAGCACGCCTCCCTCCATTCAGTTCAATGGAAGGAGGCATGCATAAGTCTCCCTGAGTCCCCGGCCTTATGACATAGATGTCACATGACAGCTGTGTCTTACAGTACTCGAGGCCAGGGACTCGTGCAGTGGTGGGACTTGTAAGTCTAAGCATGCTGTCCGCTCATATGCTTTGCACCCAGTCACCTCTCCAGCCATATGTTTCATTTTGAATAATGAAACCCCATAGAAAATCAGGGAGGGGCAGCCTGGGGGTTTATTGTGGTGCAGCCTGGCAACCCGGTCTCTGACATCCCACCCACAAGTTTTCGGACTGCCTGTTATGGGATTCTTGGGGGGTGTTCTGCATGCTACCTGTGATGGGGTGATTAGGGGGTATTCTACATGCTGCCTTTTATGGGAGGATTGGGGTGGCTTGTGCACACTGCCTGTTATGGGTTAATTGGGGGGATTCTGCACACTGCCTGTTATGGAGTGATTAAAGACAATCTGCACGCTGCCTGTTATGGGGTGATTAAAGACAATCTGCATGCTGCCTGTTATGGGGTGATTAAAGACAATCTGCATGCTGCCTGTTATGGGTTGTTTGGGGATGGATTGTACACATTACCTGTCATGGGGTGATTGTAGAGATTCTGCATGCTGCCTATTATGGGGTGATTGGGGGGATGCTACATGCTGCCTGTTATAGGGTGTTTGGGGGGATTCTGCATACTACCTCTCATGGGGTAATGGGGGGGGGGGATCCTGCCACACTACCTGTTTTTTGGGGATTGGAGGGATTCTGCATGCTGCCTGATATGGGGCGACTGGGGGGATGCTGCACGATGTCTGCTATGGGGTGATTGTGGGGATGTCTGCTATGGGGTTGTGGGGATAGTAAACAATGCATGTTTTGGGGTGATTAGGGGTATTCGCACATTGCCTGTTATGGGGTGACTGGGGGGGATTTTGCACACTGCCTGTAATAAGGTGATTGGGGGTATTCTGCATGCTGCCTGGTATGGGGTTATTGTGGTGGATTCTCGACACTGTCTGTCATGGGGTGATTGGGGGATTCTGAACACTGACTGTTATAGGGTGACTGGGGCAGGGGGGTTCTCTGCACACTGCCTGTTATGGGGTGATTGAGGGGGAATTCTGCACACTGCCTGTTATGGGGTGATTGGGGGGGGAATTCTGCACTCTGCTTGTTACGGGGTTGGGGGAGGGGAATTCTGCACACTACATTGCCTGGGGGGTAGTACTGCACACTGCTTCCTCTAAACCATGAATGCATCTTATGGTGCAATATTGTATATTGCAAAAATTCTTCTAAATTCTAAAAATATTTTTTCAGGTATTATTTTTTTTAGTTTTGACTGCTGGTTACCTTACCACATTCAAATATTGATAATCTGAATTAAAAAGGAGTCTCTGATGACATGTAGTATAAAGTGTGCAATAATGCAATGTATGAGTAAATATGCATACTTTTTATCTTTCTGCCTACATATTACCGTATTTTCTTTCTATTCCAAGATATTTTCTCATTTGGAATGCCTGACTCAAAATCACAAAGCAGTGTCTGTAGAAATACCTACCAATTATTGTCTAGAAATGAATGAAGAAACAACGTGCATTATTCCCACGTACATCATTCAGAAATCCTTTGGTTAAAGTGCATTAAGAAAAATATTGATTCATCCGCCTGAGAAGGATAGTGGAAATGTGCCTATGAAATATTTTTTTATGACTGCTATTTATAAAACACAGAAAACATAACCTCTGTACAGTGACGGCCTGGGGCCGCCACTAAGGCCCTTATTTAACAAGGGATAGCGACAGGTAGCGACTGGTGAGTGGCCGGTAATGACGAGAACGCCGGCTCCCCACCACAATCACACATTTATCAAGCCAATCCTGCTTAGCGACTGAGATAGCACCATATAGCCACTCATTCATCATTATTCCAGCCTCAGCCCACAGCGCCAGCGTCCGACCTTGAACAGCGACAGGTATGACCTCTCGCTACCTGGCGCGCTCCAATGCATTTCAATGGAACAATCTTTAAATATTCATAATTAATTGTTATTAATGTTTGTTTTTTTTCAATGTGAAAAATTCTGTGACCACTTCTGCCATGTTAGATAATTTTTTAAGGTAAAAAAAAAAAAAAAAAATTGTGCAGATTTGATATTACAAATCTGATATTATTGTATTCATATTACTCAATTCTTAAAAATTTTTTTTTTTTTTGGTTTCCAAAAATATGGTGGTTTGGGGGTTAAAAACTACTTTTAACACATCGTCGCCAGCGCTCTGGGGTTTAAACATGCATTTTGAGCGTGATTTTTTGATGAATATGGTGGAAACCGGTCGCTCTAACCAGTCGCTATCATGCGCACCCATACATCGCGGAACCTGTCAAATAGCGACTCGTCACCTTGTATTCAACATTACTGCACACCGACTCAGTCGCTATCAACAACCGAACAACGGGCAAGCACAGCGACTACTAGCGGGCGCTGTGAAAATACTGCTACAGTCGCTCAACTGTCGCTACCTGCCGCTATTAATGAATCGGCCTCTAAGCCCAGGCCATAGCCGACACTAAGCCCAGGCCATAGCCAGCCCGCAATGAGCCACCCCCCCATGTGCTTTCCAGACAGTCAACAAGTGCACTTCAATGCTGGGACAGATCATGGTGGATATGGCTGCTCTTATAGTGGACCATAAGCCAGGATTCTCACTATCCTGGGTTTTGGTCCTTGCTCCACTGGCTAGTTCACCTGTATCAAATACCTGGTGGCCCTCCAAGCCCTTTTATGTGGCCTTTGACAGGTGCCAGATGGCAGCATGTGGGTGGCTCCACTTCTAGGTAGTCCAGTTACTCCTAGGTTTCTGACACCATTAGCACATGCTGGGTTGCTATGTGGCATTCCACAGTGGAGCACAGTACTCTAATCCTGCCCTCAGACAAGATCCCTAACAAATGGTTGTGCAGCTTTTGGGGAAAAGAGAGTAGTGTCTGCAACTGTTCTGTGTATATGTGCAACCATCTCTCACCAAATAATGGGGGCCCACCTAACCCAAGGCTAAGATGGGAAAAATGATTGTAGGGCTGGCCTTGGCAAAATAGTGCAGCATAATGCATCTTACCTGGGCAAAATAATTCTGCATCTGTCCTGGGAGGAATAATTCTGCATCTGTCCTGGGAGGAATAATTCTGCATCTGTCCTGGGCAAAATAATGCTGCATCTATCCTGGGCAAAATAATGCTGCATCTGTCCCTGGCAAAATAATGCTGCATCTGTCCTGGGCAAAATAATGCTGCATCTGTCCCTGGCAAAATAATGCTGCATCTTTCCTGGGCAAAATAATTCTGCATCTGTCCTGGGAGGAATAATTCTGCATCTGTCCTGGGAGGAATAATTCTGCATCTGTCCTGGGCAAAATAATGCTGCATCTATCCTGGGCAAAATAATGCTGCATCTGTCCCTGGCAAAATAATGCTGCATCTATCCTGGGCAAAATAATGCTGCATCTGTCCCTGGCAAAATAATGCTGCATCTATCCTGGGCAAAATAATGCTGCATCTGTCCCTGGCAAAATAATGCTGCATCTGTCCTGGGCAAAATAATGTTGCATCTGTGCCTGGCAAAATAATGCTGCATCTGTCCTGGGCAAAATAATGTTGCATCTGTCCCTGGCAAAATAATGCTGCATCTGTCCTGGGCAAAATAATGCTGCATCTATCCTGTGCAAAATAATGCTGCATCTATCCTGGGCAAAATAATGCTGCATCTGTCCCTGGCAAAATAATGCTGCATCTGTCCTGGGCAAAATAATGTTGCATCTGTCCTGGGCAAAATAATGCTGCATCTATCCTGGGCAAAATAATGCTGCATCTATCCTGGGCAAAATAATGCTGCATCTGTCCCTGGCAAAATAATGCTGCATTTATCCTGGGCAAAATAATGCTGCATCTGTCCTGGGCAAAATAATGTTGCATCTGTCCCTGACAAAATAATGCTGCATCTGTCCTGGGCAAAATAATGCTGCATCTATCCTGGGCAAAATAATGCTGCATCTGTCCCTGGCAAAATAATGCTGCATCTATCCTGGGCAAAATAATGCTGCATCTGTCCCTGGCAAAATAATGCTGCATCTGTCCTGGACAAAATAATGCTGCATCTGTCCCTGGCAAAATAATGTTCCATCTGTCCCTAACAAAATAATGCTGCATCTGTCCCTGGCAAAATAATGTTCCATCTGTCCCTAACAAAATAATGCTGCATCTGTCCTGGGCAAAATAATGTTGCATCTGTCCCTGGCAAAATAATGCTGCATCTGTCCTGGGCAAAATAATGTTGCATCTGTCCCTGGCAAAATAATGCTGCATCTGTCCTGGGCAAAATAATGCTGCATCTATCCTGTGCAAAATAATGCTGCATCTATCCTGGGCAAAATAATGCTGCATCTGTCCCTGGCAAAATAATGCTGCATCTATCCTGGGCAAAATAATGCTGCATCTGTCCTGGGCAAAATAATGTTGCATCTGTCCCTGACAAAATAATGCTGCATCTGTCCTGGGCAAAATAATGCTGCATCTATCCTGTGCAAAATAATGCTGCATCTATCCTGGGCAAAATAATGCTGCACCTGTCCCTGGCAAAATAATGCTGCATCTATCCTGGGCAAAATAATGCTGCATTTGTCCCTGGCAAAATAATGCTGCATCTGTCCTGGGCAAAATAATGCTGCATCTGTCCCTGGCAAAATAATGCTGCATCTGTCCTGGGCAAAATAATGTTGCATCTGTCCCTGGCAAAATAATGCTGCATCTGTCCTGGGCAAAATAATGTTGCATCTGTCCCTGGCAAAATAATGCTGCATCTGTCCTGGGCAAAATAATGCTGCATCTATCCTGTGCAAAATAATGCTGCATCTATCCTGGGCAAAATAATGCTGCATCTGTCCCTGGCAAAATAATGCTGCATCTGTCCTGGGCAAAATAATGTTGCATCTGTCCCTGACAAAATAATGCTGCATCTGTCCTGGGCAAAATAATGCTGCATCTATCCTGGGCAAAATAATGCTGCATCTGTCCTGGGCAAAATAATGCTGCATCTGTCCCTGGCAAAATAATGCTGCATCTATCCTGGGCAAAATAATGCTGCATCTGTCCTGGGCAAAATAATGTTGCATCTGTCCCTGACAAAATAATGCTGCATCTGTCCTGGGCAAAATAATGCAGCATCTATCCTGTGCAAAATAATGCTGCATCTGTCCTGGGCAAAATAATGTTCCATCTGTCCCTAACAAAATAATGCTGCATCTGTCCTGGGCAAAATAATGCTGCATCTATCCTGTGCAAAATAATGCTGCATCTATCCTGGGCAAAATAATGCTGCATCTGTCCCTGGCAAAATAATGCTGCATCTATTCTGGGCAAAATAATGCTGCATCTGTCCCTGGCAAAATAATTCCACATCTTCTTCTTTCCTTAGCAAAATTAATTTGTGTCTTTAACCATACATTTAAATGGTCATGTTTGCATTTTGCTTTGGGTTTGTTATTAACCGGCGCTTTGAAGGCAACCAGAATGTGTGGCCCTGGGCCCACTCGATCAGCCCCCTTGGAGTCTTTTAGATGTTTGCGCAATCCAAAACAAGCACATGTGTACTCCCAAATGCGCATGTGCACACTTCCAAAGTGCATGCGGCACTCACAAATGAGCATGCGCACTCTCCCAAATGTGTGTATGTTTGTTGTGTGCGTGCTTAGGTGCACTTTCACTTGCTCCATTTTTTACTGGGTCCCCACATAGGAGCATCAGCTTTTTTCTACCCCCACCTTGTGCGTGTAAATGGGGGAGGAGAGTGGGCAAAGGGAGCTTCTTCTGCCACGCCTATGGATTCCGGGCAGCTGGATAGAGGCTGCCTTCCTTCTCCCGTCTTTGTCAGGTTTTTGGAGTTCTGCCTAATTATTTTCCTCTTTTCGAATGAAAAATACATTTGTGTTAGGATTGTGCCCCTAGACCTGTTTTTACTTATATTCCTGTGGGTCTGTGTTGATAAAGTGGGAGCAGCTTTCCTTGCCTTGTGTAAAATCTCCCGAATACAAGTCCCAGAATCCGTCCACTGTAATAGGTGAGCTAATCAGCAGCTTTGGCAAAATCAAGCAACAGTAATGACCTCCCCAGGATGGAACACCGTCAGTAACCCTTTAGCAACTGCAACTGGAACAAATGAGTGTGATTCAAACATGTGAACTCAGGAGTGTGGAGCAACATGAAATTTCTGTTCTGTAAAACAAACTCGTTGGTGTATTTTGCCAAGGTAAAAACATTGTTGCTAGAGAAAACTGTCTTCTTTTATAACACAGTTGCAAACTAATAGAACATTTTAAAAAATCACTAATAAGCTCAGCACATTGAGAACATCATTTTGGCCCACAATAATGGAAACATTTTAAAATGCCATCAAACGTGGAATTATCCTTTAAATACAAACACTATAGATTTGATAAATCCTCTCTTCTGGAAGGGCTGGATACTTACTATTTAACCATCTCTCTCAACTGGAGCACCAGACTGGCTGCTACAATGATTGGGCGAGGAGGATCACCCATGATGCCCCATGCTGTGAAGCTTCAGCAGCTGAATATACAGCTAGAGGTCTCATAAGCTAAGGGCCGAATGGAGCCGAGTGCACCGCCGGCTGCCTCCCCACTAGCCTCTAGTTGGGGGTCATGCCCGTGCCAGCCATTCAGAAATGCCTGCCATTGGCACCTGTCTGGCTAAAGGTATAGCGGAGTGCAGCCGTGGCTCACACATGCACCACTGGATCAGGGATTAGGTACGTTTTACAAGGGATTCAGGGGGGCACGCAATGGGACAACCCAAATCGGGGAGGACTGGGAATCAGGTGGCCCTGGTGTCTTATAGACTTCAGTGGCACTTTTGGTCCACTTTAATACACAGATAAATATGAAAAAATACAATGTGATTTTTTTTTCGTTTACAGAGGTTTAGTAGAAACCTATGTTTGCTTTATAAGCTAAGGAAGCTACATCTTTATTATTTCAACAATGTTTATTCTCTATTGAACGGTCTATTTTGTTTTTATTCCAAATGTATTACTTTATTAGAAAAGAGATTATAACTACCCAGGTATTAACTAGAGCAATGGTTCTGCTTCAACTACAAGGGGGAGAGCATTCCCTAGCTTGCCCCGAGATAACTATATGAATCAATTCATGGAGGCACCTACTAGGGGTGATGCTCTGTTGGATCTGGTAATATCAAAGTAGGGACTGCAACAGTCCATAATAACATTAGTAACAGTGACCACAATATAGTTGTATTCAACATAAACTGTAAGAAACATTTTCTGTCTGGGAGGGAAAAAACATTTTAGGAAGGCAAACCCCAGGTTGAAGGTTACATTACAGGATACAGACTGGGAGCACCTGTTGAAAAATAAGGATATCGATGCTAATGGCAGTGTTTTAAATCAATTGTGAGTAGCAACATTGCAAAATTTATTCCTATAGGTATACAAGTATAAATGACTCAAATTAAGTCCCAAGATAGTATTATGCATTAAAAGAGGCATGGAATCACAAGACAGAGATGTAATATGGTGCACTGGTGCACCATCATCTGGAATATGCCATCCAGTTCTGGACACCAGGTCATAGAAATGACACCCTGATTATGGAAATGGTGCAGAACTAATCAGGGGGAATAAGAAATCTTAGTTATAAACAAAGATTACGGGAATTAACCCTTTTACTGCCACCCTACCAAGAGATTTTATAGCCCTCTGTTGCCAGGCCATTTTCAGCATTTTGCGCTATATCAGCTATAACTGTGATTTTTGCAAGAATTCCTGTTCCTTTTAGCAGAGTTTAGGCTTTAACATGAAATGTCTTATTTGTATTTTTGTCGGTGCTTTCTCAATATTTTTGGGTGAATATATGGATTTTTTTTATACCGACGAGTGTGCTCATGTCTGCTCACGTACCGGTATAAAAGGCCCTTCTCTGCAGCAGCAGTGAGGTAGCAAAAGCTGATGTGCGGGGCAGAGAATTCCCTCTGTCTGGAATCCTTTTTTACCATATGAACTAGCAATCCACCCACAGAAGCTTGTGTAGTGCTACAGACATATTTTTTAATCCTTGGTAAAAATGTCTAAAGCATTGTTAATTGAAACCAGAATAGCTGACCATTTTGACAGGGACAAAGACAAAATGGCTACTGAAAATTACTATTCAGCATGGTCAGAGAGATTACTTTGTTCTGGCTTTTGCCTGGGCTAGTCACATGCTAATTAGGAAGATACCTGTTGAATTGAGATCCTGGCCAATCAGAGATCACCTGTGTTATTCTGAATGAAACAAAGGAGAAAGCAGTTATAGTGGGGAGACAGACTGCTTGTGGGAGCTAAATGACACACACAAAGCAAAGACATATATAAAGCTATTAAAGAACAATTGTTTCTGTTTATTAAAGTTCACCCTTTAATTTTATATGAAACAATTAAAAAGAAATCCTTTAATTTAAGGGCTGTAAAGATGTTAACCTGGCAGCAAAGGAGTAATGCGGTTCCACCCCACTTTTGCTTTGCACTTTGCACTTAGAGCAGAGTTGTGGCGAGAACAGTGTCACATGGCTACATCAGAGTAACGGAAAATTCAATACTTACTTGCCTTATGGTAATTTTCCTCTCTTGGTGCCATCTATAGCGATATACTATAGATTAATCTCGTCCAATTAACCCCACAGGACACCTACTCTATACGCTTTTGCCCCTCCCCCTTCCCGCTTATTCCGTACCATGTCCCCCAGGGTGGGCCGCCATGGATAGGTTCCAGGTAAGGAAAAATATTGTAAGGTAAGTATTTAATTTATTGTTTCCCTGGCGCCTTCATGGTGTCATGCTATTGGATATAGCTATTAACAACACAGGGAGGAAAGCATGTATCGGTGTTGCAAGTTTTTTTTGCAAGCTGTTACATCACTGCAACCTAAAAGGGCCTTTTTGGCAAACTTCAAAGTGGTAAATTTCTTTGAGAAAAGTGCTGGAGGAAGACCACATAGCAGCTTTACAGACTTCCTAGAGGGAGACCCCCGCTGTTGCAGCCAAGATGTGGCCAGGGCTCTTACGGAGCATGCAGTGATGCCATCCGATGGCTGGCTTTTCTCTGCCTCATAGGCCTTCTTGATTGTCTTAACTAGCCATGAAGACAGGGTTCTGGCTGAGGGAACTTCCCATCTTCTTATGCCGAACATGATAAAGAATACATTTTCTGCCTTCCTAAAGGGCTCTGAGACTTACAGATATCTTTTAATACACAAGCGAGGGGATGAACCTCCTGTGGGCTCACTTCTTCCCTGAAGGTTGGTAAATGTAGTTCTTTACGGATATGAAATTCTGATGCTACCTTGAGGATAAAGTCCAGTAATGGCGAAAACTGGACTCTCTTTGGAAAAACATTAGCATTAACTTCATGATAATTTCCTTACTATCCCTACAAGAAATTTTCAAAGCTATAGGACAGCTGGTATTTGTAGTCCAGGTGCCTTTCGTGAATCAATAATGCTGATCCTTCTCAGTTAAAAATGCATTCTCTTTATTAATCCATAGAAATGTTTTATGAAATCTTCAGGTGGATCTTGAACATTTTCATAAGTTATAGACATGCCTCATATGTAGTAAGCATTTCACATGGCTTATGCTTTTTCAACCCCCTGTAACCTAGTAACATGAAATACAATATTTTAGTACCAAACTGATTCATCTATTCTACACCATTGATCTGTTCTCTTCACAGAAAATTTTCATCCACTGTGTGTTACAAAAGCATCACTCAGATAGCAGTGTTGTTGGATTGCCCAGGCCGATTTGTTATTAATGTGAAAACAGAAGAATACTTAATTAGGGGGGGCTATTCTATTTCCCATTCATATATTCATTTCATGTTTTCACATAGTTAGAAAGTTCCCAAGGGGTGCTTACCCTTATGAGTTGTATAGGTGCTGAGGAAGACTCCTCCAGCAATGTGTTGCACATTAGCAGTACAGCCAGAGTCAGCGTGCTCACTGCCACCTCTGCTGCCGGTCTAGGCTTCCCTTTCACCGCCTCTAGGTGGCAGAAGACAAAGGGAGCCAGGGGACGGTCTCCACTCCCCGCGTCACCAACTCCTGAACACGCAGAAACTAGGCCTGAAATAGACGCCACTGCATCGGGAGAGCCAGCATAGGATTGGCTCGTGCATTAGGGGCGCCACCATCACCAAGCACCAAGCTGGGGCGCGCACCGTCGCATGGAAATCACAAGTCCGCGTTGCCATGTCGGGAGAGCCAGCAATGAATTGGCTCCTACACCAGCGGCTTGGCTAACACAATGTTGGACCACCCCCGAATCACCTCAGTGGTGCATCGTGCATTCCTAGACCAAGGTTTTTCAGCCATACTCCCTGGCTCTCATCACTCAACCAGAGCGGCCGCCCAACCAACGCTGAGCCGTCCCCACAGTCTACCACACCACATCCATTTGGGGCAGCCCGACCCGAGGCGACCTCCACACAGTCAGGAGAGACACATGCTGGGACAGACCTTCTACTCCCTGCATCTATCAATTACCACCTCAGAAACCATTATCATTGTGCAGTTTATTCTAGCCTTAAGGCATTCTCCATATGGAATACAAGTTTTTAATGGGTTTGACACAACTAGTCCCCATCGCAGTCCCCTGTACATGGAGGTACAATTGGTGGTTGAAAAGAAAGGTGTTGTTGGTAAGAATGAAGAGGAGCTGGGACAACAGGAAATCATTGTGTTCATGACGTTCTATATCCAGCTCATTCAAAAAGCTCTTTAACGCTTGAATTCCCAATTGATGCAAATGCTGGAATACAGGGCCTCTACATCGTGGGTCACCAAGAAACAGCTAGGAAGGGTTTTTTTTTTATTGACCCTGGGATTTTAATGTGCTGCGGGATGCTCATGTGTATTTTTACTTATGTCTTTCAGGCGGGATACCATTGGGTTGTGGTTCTCCCGGCTTACTCCTTCCTCCCCCTCACTCCCCCTTCACAAAATAGACTTCTGGGGGCATCCCGTGGGAGGGCATCCCGGGTGGCTTCTTTCTTAAGCCTTTACCCACTACTGGTCTATTGCCCTGTGTTAATCACCATATGGAGGCTTCAGGGGATAGCGTGCTTGGGGGCCCTGCGGGGCAAGCCCGGCTATGTTCCATGTGTGGGTATCCCCTGTGATTAACAGTGTGCGAATGCCGAGTGCTGACAGTGTCATTGCGCTACAAGCTGGTTTGCCTGCTTCGCTTCCCAGCTCTGTGCCTCCCTCTGCTTCCCCTACTACACCGCCCCTGCAACTAGGCCCCTGTGAGGGCACTGTTAGCAGGGAGTCTCCTTCTGATTTGGCTCTGCGGGTGGCTAACATTGAGAGGCAGCTTGCCAGGCCTGTTCCTAGGAAGGCCTCTGGTAAGAAGCGGCACCTGGATCCCAGGCCATCTCCCCTTGCTAAGGTGTATGTGGGGATTGATGAGTTTGGTGGCTGTCACCCTCTTGAGATGGGGGGACTTTCCCAGGATTCTGACTCCTCTGGGAACCATCAGGAGGGTTGCGATAGTGACCCTGGGTCTGTGTCCGGAGAGGATTCATGGTACCCTGAGGACACTGATAATCTGCTGTCACATGTTTTTGATATATTGCATATTGCTGCCCCTGAAGTGGCTAAGAGAAAGCAGGGGGAGCTCTTTCGCCCTGGTAAACAGCGTCCAGAGTTCCCTGAGCACCTAGCAGGATGCCTGCTGTCCCCAAGGGTTGGATAAAAGGTATCCCTTTCCTGCTGATCTTGTTAAGAAGGCTTGTCCAATACTTTGGTCATGCCTTCCCCTGCCACTACCTCTCTGAGGGATGGTGAGGACCGACGCATGGATCAATTGGCCTGCCATGCTTTTACCTGTGTGGGGGCTGGATTGCGTCCGAACTGTGCCGCTGCCATTACTGCTATTGCCCTCAAGAGACTGCTCAAGCGTCTCCTTGATGCTGCTACAGCTGGTTGCGGGGGGGGGGGGAGAACTATAGTACTCTCTTACTTTGTTCTGATTTAGAGGCCATTCCGGGGGTCCTACATCCTCCTCCCTTCCTTTCAGCTCCCAGAGGAGGTCGTGGCTCCCTCTTCTCCAGTGGCCGCAGAGATTCTTGGGGCTGTGGCAGATCCCGTGGTCCTCCTGGTCTCTCCTGGATACCTGTCAGAAAACACTTACCGGGTCCCCGTTCCAGCGCCGTCTCCTTCCTCGTCCCCGCGGCTCCTCTGTTCGTGCTCGCGCGCGTGCGTTCTTCTTATGCCCTCCGGCGGCGCTGTTGCCAGCGCGTCCGCCGGAGGAAGGGGTTATAGAGCCTGCGGGCTCAGTTAGGGGGGAACTCCTCCCCCTCAGTTAAAGGGTCTATGAGCCCAACCTACTGTGTGAGCCTTACGCCCCTTTTTTATGTCTGGGCCAATGAGCCCATGGGGAGAGGTGGTACTTTTCACCCTGTTCCAATTGCTGTGAGGGTTTTAGTATGCACCAATCACGCACTACACACACTCACCTCCCCTTTAGATCTGGTTCCTATATAGGGTTCGCCTTGTCAGTCACTCGGTGCCTGTGATAGCGCCTTGAACCTTGTTTGTCTTGAGCTAGTTTGCGTGATTGATCTTCGTTGCCGACCCCTGCCTGAACCGACCATCCTTGTCTGATCTCCGTTGCCGACCTCTGCCTGTATTGACCAATCTCTCGTCTGAACCCTGTTGCCGACCCCTGCCTGTATCGACTACTCTCCGCCTGATCCTTGTTGCCGACCTCTGCTTTGTATCCTGACCTCGAGCAGCCTCATCCCTCTGTACCGCTTTGATATCTGACTTCCCGGTGTCGACTTTTGGCCTGTCTCTGGACTTCCGATTTACTCGCTCTCAGCTATTGGTTCTTCAGACCTCCAACTAGTAAGCCCCCATCCTTTGAGCCATTGAAGTCCTGGGGGCAACTGATCCCGGGCAGGCGTATACTGCGTCCCCGGCAAGCGGGTGTCACGCTCTGGTAACTCCAGCCCTCTAGGTAAGCCCTCAACCCCCAATCTCCGCAGCCAGCTTCACCTGTAGGAGCCCCCGCTTGCCGGGATGCAAAATACGCCTGCCCGGGATCGGTTGCCCCCAGGACTTCTATGGCTCAAAGGATGAGAGCTTACTGATTTAGAGATCTGAAGAACCAATGGCTAAGAGCGAGTGTAGCGGAAGTCCAGAGACAGGCCAGAGGTTGACACGGGGAAGTCAGAGATCGCAGCGGTACAGAGGGAAGAGGCAGCTCGAGGTCAAGGTACAAAGCAGAGGTCGGCAACGGAGATCAGATTGAGAATGGTCGGTTCAGGCAGAGGTCGGCAAAGGAAATCAGATCGAGAATAGTCGGTTCAGGCAGGGGTCGGCAACGGAGATCAGATCGAGAATAGTCGGTTCAGGCAGGGGTCGGCAACGGAGATCAATCAAAGTATATCACAAGACTATGCAGGGTACAAGGCGCTATCACAGGCACTGGGCAACTGACAAGGTGAAGCTTATATAGGAACCAGACCTGGTAGAGATGGGGGGAAGTGAGTGTGTGATTGGTGCATACTAAAACTCTCACAGACATTGGTTAGAAAACAACAAGGGCGTATCGCCCCAAAAACTTCCCCTGGGCTCATTGGCCCCCGACCCAGTACTGGGGGCGTTTCCTCCCCCACACCTTGGCCACATTGGCCCTTTCACAGCCTCCGGCGGGCGCGCTGATTACAGCGCCGCCGGAGGACATAAGAATCACGTGCTCGCGCCCGCGAGGGAGGACGCGAGGGAGGAGGGCGGCCGTGCGCGGCGCCGCCTGAGCCGCCGCTCGGCGCGGCCGCCGCACAGTGACAGCTGCGGCCGGCCGCCTGGAGACGACGCTGGAATGGGGTCCAGGTAAGCGGTTCCTGACACTACCCCCCCCTTCACGAGGGGCCTCCGGGCCCTTACCCGGTTTCCCTGGATTGTCACGATGGAATTTCTTAAGAAGAGCTCTAGCGTGCACATCTTTGGCTGCAACCCAACATCTCTCCTCTGGACCATAACCAACCCAGTCAATCAAATACTGTAAAGAATTATGCACTTTACGTGAATCCAAGATCTTATTCACCTCATATTCTGACTCATTATCAACGAGAATTGGCGAGGGACCAGCAATAGGAGAATTCTTAGCCGGTTTTAATAGAGAAACATGGAAGGAATTGGATATTTTCATAGTCGGCGGGAGTTTCACCTTAAAAGACACATTATTCAACCCCGATAATAGGATAAGGTCCAATGAACTTGGGACCTAATTTACTAGAAGGTTGACGGAGCGCAATATTTTTGGTGGAGACCCAAACTAGATCACCCACCTGCAGAACTGGTTCCTGCGACCTGCGACGATCAGCAAATCTCTTATATCTCAAGCCCGTGATCTTGAGAATCTCCTGATATTCTTCCGTTCTTGAAGCCACTCTTCCAATGCCGGCAAATTGGAAGGTGACCCTGAAAGGGAAGAAGCTCTAGGATTTTTCCCCAAATTACAAAAGAAAGGAGACACATTAGTACTCTCACTAGGTGCGTTATTGTAAGCGAACTCAGCAAAATCGATAAATTCCGCCCATTGCTCTTGGGCATCAGAGACATAACATCTTAAGTATTGTTCCAAAGTTTGATTAGTTCTTTCCGTCTGCCCATTTGACTGGGGATGGTAAGCAGAGGAAAGGGAGATCTGTATTCCTAGTCGTGAACAGAAATGTCTCCAAAAACGGGAAGTAAATTGGACACCCCGATCGGAGACTATATTCGACGGAATACCATGAAGACGAAAAATATGCGAAGTAAATAGCCGCGAAAGCTCAGGAGCTGACAGAAAGCTTGGTCAACGGAATGAAATGTGCCATCTTACTGAAACGATCTACGACCACCCAAATTACAGTATTACCATGTATTACAGTATTACCATGTGAGAGAGGCAAATCTACAATAAAATCCATAGAAGTATGGGTCCATGGTTCGGCAGGAATTTCAAGAGGAACCAAACCACCACTAGGAGCCTTGTGAACCCCTTTACTTCGGGCACAAATAACACAAGCGTCGATAAAGGCAGTAATATCGCGTCTCATGGTAGGCCACCATACATGTCGACGGGCAAGCATAAACGTCTTGCGATTACCCAAATGACCTGCAGTTTTAGCATCGTGAAATTCGCGAATTACATCTGAACGCAAGTGCGGCGGCACAAACTGGCAACCTAAGGGTACATCACTAGGAGATTCATCTTGAAACGGCGCCAAAGTATTAGAGAGATCAGGAAGTAACGCCCCGACCACAGTATCACCCCGATCCTTACATTCACCGAACATGCGAGATAAAGCATCAGCTTTAGTATTTTTTACACCCGGCTTCAAAGTAATAATAACATTAAAGCGCGAGAAGAATAATGCCCAACGTGCCTGACGAGAGTTCAGCCTCTTGGCAGAACCAATGTATTCAAGATTTTTGTGATCGGTATACACAGTTATAGGATGTAATGAACCCTCCAACCAGTGTCGCCATTCATCAAATGCCAGTTTAATAGCTAATAGTTCCCTATTACCGACATCGTAATTTTGTTCCACGGTACTGAATTTACGTGAAAAATTAGCGCATGGATGAAGACGCTCAGGGTCACCAGAATATTGTGACAAAACTGCACCCACTCCCAGCTCAGAAGCATCCACTTCAATAATAAAGGCTTTTTGAATATCTGGATGAATTAACACAGGTGCCGAAGTAAAGGCCCGTTTCAAGGTCAGGAAGGCCTCACAGACAGAGGGAGACCAGTTAGCAGTAAAGGCCCCCTTGCGGGTAAGGTTGGTAAGAGGTGCTACAACATGAGAAAAGCCTTTGATTAAACGCCGATAAAAATTTGCAAAACCTAGAAAACGTTGCAATTCTTTTAGGGTCTTGGGTTGAACCCAATCCTGAACCACCGAAACTTTCCCCGCGTCCATCTCCAAACCCTGGTTGGTAATAATATACCCTAGGAAGGGAACTGTGGTGACTTCAAACACGCATTTAGAAAGTTTAGCAAATAAGTTGTTCTCTCTTAATTTTTGTAGTACCAACTTAACATGGCGTCTGTGCTCCAATAAAGAATTAGAAAAAATGAGAATATCATCCAAGTAGATGACCACAAATCTACCGAGATACTCTCTGAATATATCATTAACAAAATCTTGAAAGACGGCTGGTGCATTACAAAGACCAAAAGGCATGACCAGGTACTCGTAATGGCCGTCTTTCACATTAAATGCAGTTTTCCACTCATCCCCCTGCCGGATGCGAATCAGATTGTATGCCCCTCTTAAATCCAACTTGGAAAAAATTCGGGACCCTGTGACTTGATTGAACAGATCCCCAATCAGGGGCAAGGGGTATCGGTTCTTAACAGTGATCTTATTCATGGCGCGATAGTCAATGCATGGTCTCAGGCCGCCATCTTTTTTCTCTACAAAAAAGAATCCGGCCCCAGCAGGTGAAGTAGAGGGGCGGATAAATCCCTTCCTTAAATTCTCGGTAATGTACTCCCTCATTGCTTGCTCCTCGGGCAGAGTAAGATTATAGATTTTTCCCCTCGGGGGAATCGTGCCAGGTAGCAAGTCAATAGGGCAGTCATAAGACCGATGTGGAGGAAGAGTATCAGCAGAACGTTCAGAGAAGACATCAACCCAGTCTGCATATGGCTGAGGTAATCCCTGAGGTAAAACTTGCACACTTCTGAGGCCTGTAGTAAAGCAGTGATTTTTGCAATGATCACTCCACTTGATCAACTCCCCAACCCGCCAATCTAACACCGGGTTGTGGAGTTGTAACCAGGGGTATCCCAAAACCACCGGAGTTTCTGGACAGTCGAAGATAAAAAATTCGAAGAACTCAGAGTGGGAAGAGCCAACAATTAACCGAAGAGGTGGGGTCTTGGTATTTATAGATCCCCCTGGATAGCCTTCCCATTGATAGCCAAAACTTGTAGGGATCTTTCAAGAGGAACTAAAGGGATACCTAAAATGGAGATCATACTCCTGTCCAAAAAGTTTCCAGCCGCACCACTGTCGATAAAGGCGGAAACTGTTTGCTTTGAAGAACCCCAAAACAGGTCAATAGGCACTAGCATTTTATTTTGGCGAGAGTTGCAAACTGACTCACCTAGACCAGCACTCTCTCTCTGATCTAGGTGTGGGAGTTTTTCCGCCGGCTTCCCCTTGTTTGGACAGGACCCAGCGAAATGTCCCGAGTTCCCACAATATAGGCATAACCCCTTGGATCGTCTACGCTGCTTTTCCTCTTGGGATAACCGGGTTCTCCCTAATTGCATGGGTTCTTCCTGGGAAGGAGATGAGGTATTTTCCCCACGGGTAGCCGGGGAACTAAGACTCTGGAAGGACCTGAAGGACGTGGGAGCCCTGGCTCTCTCCCTAGCCCTCTCTCTAAGACGCCTGTCTATTTTAATGGAGACCTGCATTAATTGGTCTAGGTCTGCGGGTGGAGGAAAATTGACCAAAGCATCCTTGATGCTTTCCGACAGCCCCACCCTGAACTGACTACACAGAGCGGGATCATTCCACCTAGATTCGATAGCCCAGCGTCGGAATTCAGCACTATAATCTTCAGCCGAATTCCGTCCTTGTCTTAAGGCCCAAAGCCTATTCTCTGCCGTAGATTGTTGATCAGGATCAGCATATAAAACGCCCATAGCACTAAAGAATGCTGTAACGGATTGTAGGGCAGAATCATGAGAAAGGCCCAGGACTGCGGGTCTCCTTGAAGCAGAGAAATTACTAGGCCTACTCATTGGGACTCAGTGCCTGAGGAGATGGGTCTCAGCTTAAAATACAGTTCACAGGCATTCTTAAAATTGGAAAATTTTGCTCGTTCTCCAAAAAATTTTTCAGGCAGTGGAATCTTTGGTTCAGAGATATGAGGTGGTACAGAGGATGCCGGTAACTGACGAGACTCCTGAGTGGCCACTCTTTGAGCGAGCTGGTTTATCGCCGTGGCCATAGCTTGCACCTGCTGTACCAGGTCATCCATCTTGGGCCTGTGATAATGTCACGCTCTGGTAACTCCAGCCCTCTAGGTAAGCCCTCAACCCCCAATCTCCGCAGCCAGCTTCACCTGTAGGAGCCCCCGCTTGCCCATGGCTCAAAGGATGAGAGCTTACTGGTTTAGAGGTCTGAAGAACCAATGGCTAAGAGCGAGTGTAGCGGAAGTCCAGAGACAGGCCAGAGGTTGACACGGGGAAGTCAGAGGTCGCAGCGGTACAGAGGGAAGAGGCAGCTCGAGGTCAAGGTACAAAGCAGAGGTCGGCAACGGAGATCAGATTGAGAATGGTCGGTTCAGGCAGGGGTCGGCAACGGAGATCAGATCGAGAATAGTCGGTTCAGGTAGGGGTCGGCAACGGAGATCAGATCGAGAATAGTCGGTTCAGGCGGGGGTCGGCAACGGAGATCAATCAAAGTATATCACAAGACTATGCAGGGTACAAGGCGCTATCACAGGCACTGGGCAACTGACAAGGTGAAGCTTATATAGGAACCAGACCTGGTAGAGATGGGGGGAAGTGAGTGTGTGATTGGTGCATACTAAAACTCTCACAGACATTGGTTAGAAAACAACAAGGGCGTATCGCCCCAAAAACTTCCCCTGGGCTCATTGGCCCCCGACCCAGTACTGGGGGCGTTTCCTCCCCCACACCTTGGCCACATTGGCCCTTTCACAGCCTCCGGCGGGCGCGCTGAGTACAGCGCCGCCGGAGGACATAAGAATCACGTGCTCACGCGCAGACGCGAGCACGAGCAGCAGTGACGTGAGGGAGGTGGGCGGCCGTGCGCGGCGCCGCCTGAGCCGCCGCCGCCGCTCAGCGCGGCCGCCGCACAGTGACAGCTGCGGCCGGCCGCCTGGAGAAGACGCTGGAACGGGGTCCAGGTAAGCGGTTCCTGACAGCGGGGGCTCCTACAGGTGAAGCTGGCTGCGGAGATTGGGGGTTGAGGGCTTACCTGGAGGGCTGGAGTTACCCCGAGCATGACATTATCACAGGCCCCAAAAAGATATGGATGACCTGGTACAGCAGGTGCAGGCTATGGCCACTGCAATTAACCAACTTGCTCAAAGAGTGGCCACTCAAGAATCCAGGCAAGCTCCTGCATCCTCTGTACCACCTCACGTTTCAGAGCCGAAGATTCCGCTACCAGAGAAATTTTTGGGAGACCGTGCCAAGTTTTCTAATTTTAAGAATGCTTGTGAACTTTATTTCAAGTTGAGGCCTGTTTCCTCGGGCACCGAGACCCAGCGAGTGGGTTTGGTAATTTCATTACTTCAAGGAGACCCTCAGTCTTGGGCCTTTAGTCTGCCTCCCAATGATGCCGCATTACATTCAGTTATGGCCTTCTTCATGGCAATGGGTGTATTGTATGCAGACCCAGACCAGCAATCTACGGCCGAGAACAGGCTTTGGGCCTTGAAGCAAGGGCGGAACACGGCGGAGGATTATTGCGCGGAGTTCCGCCGGTGGGCAGTAGAGTTCAGGTGGAATGACCCAGCCCTGTGCAGCCAATATCGAGTGGGTCTGTCAGAAGGCATCAAGGATGCCTTGGTGAATTTTCCCCCACCGTCAGACCTGGACCAATTGATGCAGGTCACCATTAAGACTGACCGACGTCTTAGAGAGAGGGCTAGGGAGAGGGCTAGGGAGAGGGCTCCCACGTCTCTCAGGTCCTTTCTGAACCCTAATTCACCGGTTTCCCGTGGGGAAAGTACTCCTTCACCCTCTCAGGAGGAACCCATGCAGCTAGGGAGAACCCGCCTATCCCAGGATGAAAAGCAGCGTAGGCGTTCCATGGGGTTATGCCTTTACTGTGGGAACCCGGGACATTTCGCTAGGTCCTGTCCTAACAAGGGGAAACCGGCGGAAAACTCCCACACCTAGATCAGGGGGAGAGTGCTGACCTAGGTGAGTCAGTTTGCTACTCTCGGCTGAATAAGATGCTAGTCCCTGTAGACCTTTCCTGGGGCCCCTCCAAGCAGACAGTTTCCGCCTTTATCAACAGTGGAGCTGCGGGTAACTTTCTGGATAGGAGCATGGTCTCAATTTTGGGAATCCCTCTGGTACCCCTTGGGAGATCATTGCGGGTTTTGGCCATTAATGGGAAGGCCATTCAGGGGGGACCGGTCAACACTAAGACCCCGCCTCTTAAACTTATGGTTGGCTCCTCCCACTCTGAGGTTATAGAATTTTTTGTTTTTGATTGCCCAGAAACTCCAGTGGTTTTGGGATACCCCTGGTTGCAACTTCACAACCCCATTCTTGACTGGCAGGCCGGGGAATTGATTAAGTGGAGTAACCACTGTAAGAGCCATTGTTTCTCTACAGCCCTCAGAAGTTTCCAGATGCTGCCCCAGGGGTTACCTCAGCCGTACGCAGATTGGGTTGATGTTTTCTCGGAACGATCGGCAGATACTCTTCCCCCACATCGGACCTACGACTGCCCCTGGAACCATTCCCCCTAGAGGGAAGATCTACAATCTTACCAGGCCTGGGGAGCAAGCAATGAGGGAGTACATCGCCAAGAATTTGAGTAAGGGGTTTATCCGCCCTTCTTCTTCACCTGCAGGGGTCGGATTCTTCTTTGTAGAGAAAAAGGATGGCGGCCTGAGACCTTGTATAGACTACAGGGCCTTGAATAAGATCACGATTAAAAACAGGTATCCCTTACCGTTGATTGGGGATTTGTTTAATCAAATTGTAGGTGCACAAATCTTTTCCAAGTTGGATTTAAGAGGGGCTTACAATTTGATTCGTATCCGGCAGGGGGATGAGTGGAAGACAGCATTTAATGTGAAATACGACCATTACGAGTATCTGGTCATGCCCTTTGGCCTTTGTGATGCACCAGCCGTCTTCCAAGACTTTGTGAATGATGTATTCCGAGATTATTTGGGTAGATTTGTAGTCGTCTACTTAGATGATATTCTCATTTTTTCTTATTCTCTGTTGGAACATAGACGTCATGTAAGGTTGGTACTTCAAAAACTAAGAGAGAACAATTTATATGCTAAAATTTCTAAGTGCATGTTCGAGGTCGCCACTGTCCCCTTCTTGGGGTATGTTATTTCCAACCAGGGTTTAGAAATGGACACGGCGAAGGTTTCGGCGGTACAGGATTGGGTTCAACCCAAGACTTTGAAAGAATTACAACGTTTTTTGGGATTCGCAAATTTTTACCGACGTTTTATCAAGGGCTTTTCCCATGTTGTAGCCCCTCTTACAAACCTTACCCGTAAGGGCGCTTTTACTAAAGACTGGTCCCCGTCTGCCTGCGAGGCCTTCCTGTCATTAAAATGGGCCATTACTTCGGTGCCTGTTTTAGTACATCCTGATGTTAGTAAGCCTTTCATCATTGAAGTTGATGCTTCCAAATTGGGCGCAGGGGAAGTTTTGTCGCAGTACTCCGGTCATCCTGAGCGTCTACATCCTTGCGCTTACTATTCGCCGAAATTTAGAGCTGCAGAGCAAAACTACGATGTAGGAAACCGAGAATTATTGGCAGTGAAACTGGCCTTTGACGAATGGCGTCACTGGCTGGAGGGTTCATTACATCCAATCACGGTCTATGCTGATCACAAAAACCTTGAGTACATCAGTTCTGCTAAAAGACTAAACTCTCGCCAGGCACATTGGGCATTGTTTTTCTCGCGGTTTAATTTCATAATTACATTTAAGCCAGGAGTTAAGAATACTAAGGCCGATGCCCTATCCCGCATCTTCGGGTAATGCAAAGACAAGGGTGATATGGGTGAACCAATTTTGCCTTTGGGCTGTATGGTGGGGGCATTGCTTCCTGATCTTTCTAATACCCTGGCGCCATTTCAGAATGAATCTCCTATAGATGTACCTTTGGGGTGTCAGTTTGTTCCGCCGCACCTGCGTCCTGATGTAATCCGCGAATTTCATGATGCAAAAACTGCTGGTCATCTGGGAAATCGTAAGACGTTCATTTTAGCCCGACGCCATGTATGGTGGCCTACTATGCGGCGCGATATATCTACCTTTATCGATGCATGTACTGTTTGCGCGCGAAGTAAAGGGGTACACAAGGCCCCTAGTGGGTGTTTGGTTCCATTAGAGATTCCTAAAGAACCATGGACTCATATCTCTATGGACTTCATAGTTGATTTGCCACCATCACATGGAAACACTGTGATTTGGGTGGTCGTTGACCGCTTTAGTAAGATGGCTCATTTTATTCCTTTGCCCAAACTACCGTCGGCTCCTGAGCTTTCGCGATTATTTATCTCGCATATTTTTCGTATCCATGGCATACCTTCTAATATAATTTCCGCTCGTGGTGTTCAATTTACTTCGCGTTTCTGGAAGAACTTCTGTTCGCGGTTGGGGATTCAAATATCTTTGTCGTCGGCGTACCATCCCCAGACCAATGGGCAGCCTGAAAGAACCAATCAAAGTCTGGAACAGTACTTAAGGTGTTACATTTCTGACGCTCAAGAACAATGGTCAGAGTTCATTGATTTTGCTGAATTCGCGTACAATAATGCGCCGAGTGAAAGTACCAAGATGTCCCCATTCTTCTGTAACTTGGGGAAAAATCCCAGAGGTTCTTCCCTCTCAGGGTCCCCTTCCGATTTACCGGCATTGGAGGAGTTGCTCCAAAAACGGAAAGACATCTGGGCACGCGTCCAAGAGACTTTGAAAACGACTGGGTTAAGATATAAAAAGTTCGCCGACCGCCGCAGATCTCAGGAACCTACCCTTCAGGTTGGGGACCTCGTTTGGGTTTCCACTAAGAACATTGCTCTCCGGCAACCTTCTAGTAAGTTGGGTCCCAAGTTTATTGGACCTTTTCCCATTATTCGGAAGTTGAACAATGTATCCTTTCATGTGTCTCTGCTAAAACCAGCTAAGAATACTCCCCTTCCAGTCCCATCACCGATCTTAGTAGATAACGAGCCGGAATACGAAGTTAATAAAATTCTAGATTTGCGTAAAGTCCGTAATTCACTACAGTATTTGGTTGACTGGGTTGGTTACAGTCCAGAGGAGAGGTGCTGGGTTGCAGCTAGAGATGTTCACGCCAGGGCTCTTGTAAAAGAATTCATTCGTGACAATCCAGGGAAACCTGGCGAGGGTCCGGAGGCCCCTCGTGAAGGGGGGGTAGTGTCAGAAAACACTTACCGGGTCCCCGTTCCAGCGCCGTCTCCGGGCGGCCGGCCGCAGCAACTTCCGCACGGCGTCCGCGCCGAGCGGCGGTGGCTCGGGCGGCCTCGCGCACGGCCGCCCTCCTTCCTCGTCCCCGCGGCTCCTCTGTTTGTGCTCGCGCGCGCGAGCGAGCACGTTCTTCTTATGCCCTCCGGCGGCGCTGTTGCCATCGCTCACGCCGGAGGAAGGGGTTATAGAGCCTGCGGGCTCAGTTAGGGGGGAACTCCTCCCCCTCAGTTAAAGGGCCTATGAGCCCAACCTACTGTGTGGGCCTTACGCCCCTTTTTTATGTCTGGGCCAATGAGCCCATGGGGAGAGGTTGTACTTTTCACCCTGTTCCAATTGCTGTGAGGGTTTTAGTATGCACCAATCACGCACTACACACACTCACCTCCCCTTTAGATCTGGTTCCTATATAGGGTTCGCCTTGTCAGTCACTCGGTGCCTGTGATAGCGCCTTGAACCTTGTTTGTCTTGAGCTAGTTTGCGTGATTGATCTTCGTTGACGACCCCTGCCTGAACCGACCATCCTTGTCTGATCTCCGTTGCCGACCTCTGCCTGTATTGACCAATCTCTCGTCTGAACCCTGTTGCCGACCCCTGCCTGTATCGACTACTCTCCGCCTGATCTTGTTGCCGACCTCTGCTTTGTACTCTGACCTCGAGCAGGCTCATCCCTCTGTACCGCTTTGATCTCTGACTTCCCGGTGTCGACCTTTGGCCTGTCTCTGGACTTCCGATTTACTCGCTCTCAGCTATTGGTTCTTCAGACCTCCAACTAGTAAGCCCCCATCCTTTGAGCCATTGAAGTCCTGGGGGCAACTGATCCTGGGCAGGCGTATACTGTGTCCCGGCAAGCGGGGGCTCCTACAGGTGAGGCTGGCTGCGGAGATTGGGGGTTGAGGGCTTACCTGGAGCGCTGGAGTTTCCCCGAGCGGGACAATACCAAGCCCAAGCCCTCTCACAAGCCCCCTCAGGCATAAAGGGGCGCCCTCACCCATCCAGGTGGGGGACGGTTTCGGCTCTTTGCTCACGTCTGGAGGCTTCAAGTCTCAGACCGAAGGATACAGGAGGTATTGTCCTCCAGTTACAAGGTCTGAAGGGACTTAACAAATTGTCAGATAAAAGCATTTTCGTATGGAGACGCTACGCTCTGCTGTCAGTACCCTTCGCCCGGGCGACTTCATGACCACTGTGGACATCAAGTATGCTTATGTTCATGTGCCTATCTTTCCAGGTCATCAGAGATTTCTAAGGTTTGCGCTGGAGGATCAGCATTACCAGTCTGCGGCTCTGCCCTTCGGTATCACCTCTGCACCTCGGGTGTTCGCCAAGATACTGGCGGGAGTGATGGCTCTGCTATAGATCCAGGGCATCTGCATCATTCCTTACCTGGACGACATCCTGATTGTGGCCCAGTCCTTTCCTCGGGCCGAGCAGGACACTCAGACGGTGACCTCCACTCTGGAGTCCTTTGGCTGGCTGTTCAACTTTCCCAAGTCTTCTCTGTCACCGTCGTTGGTGAGGTCCTTTCTGTGCATGACTCTGGATACCTCTCAGGTCGGGGTGTTCCTTCCTCAGCAGAAGGTGGAGGATCTTCAAATGCAGGGTCGGGCTCTGCTATCATGTCCTCATCCCTCCATCTGTCAGGGGATGCAGTTGGTGGGCCTGATGGTGCCCTGCTTCGAGGCAGTCCCCTTTGTTCAGTTTCACATGAGACCTCTTTAGTTGCACCTCTTGTCAGTTTGGGATCGGGACCCTGTGTCCTTGGATCAAAAGTTTGCTCTGTCCCCTCTGGCCAGACGGTCCCTCTCGTCGTGGCTGGACTCAAGGAACCTTCTAGTGGGCAGGACCTTCCTGCCCCCGTGCTGGGAGAAGGTCACCACAGATGCCGGTCTGACCGGTTGGGGAGGCTTCTGGAAGTCCCTGAGGTTCCAGGGTCGGTGGAGCCCACAAGAGGCCCATGCTTCCATCAAAGTCCTGGAACTGAGGGCGATCAGATTGGTTCTTTCTTGCCTGACCACTCACCTTTGGGGTCGGGCTGTTCAGATCCGCTCAGTCAACCAGACGGTGGTTGCCTACATCATTCATCAGGGAGGAACTTGGAGCAAGCGAGCCTTCAACGAAGTGTCCCTGATCCTGTCTTGGGCAGAACAGCACGTCGGACGTGGACCTGTTTGAGTTTCGTTACAATCACAAACTTCCCAGATTTGTCTCTCTGTCTCAGGTTCCTCTGGCCTTCGCGACGGTGCATTGGCTATTCCTTGGAAGAAGTTTCGGCTTCTCTATGTGTTCCCTCTGTTTCCTCTCCTGGGCAGGGTCATGTGCAAGGAGCAGGTACCTGCCATCCTGGTGGCCCCTTGTTGGCCAAGAAGGGTTTGGTTCGCAGACGTCGTGCAGTTGGCAGTAGACCGGTACGTCTTGCCCAAGGATCCAGATCTGCTCACTCAGGGGCAGCTACGCCACCCCAATTTACAAAAGCTGGCTTTAACGGCTTGGCTGCTGAAACCTCCATCTTGATGGAAAAGGGGTTACTTGCTTCTGTTGTTGATACCATGATTAGGACTAGGAGAAAGTCCTCGTCTTTTATCTATTACAGGGTCTGGCATGCTTACATTGCCTGGTGTGAGTCCAATTCTCTTCCCTGTAGGGTGTATTCTTTTCCCAGAATTCTGGAATTCTTGTAACATGGTTTGTATTTGGGCCTTCAACTTAGTACCCTCAAAGGCCATGTTTCAGCTCTGGCAATTTTTTTCCAAAGATTTTTTGCCAATCACCGGCTGGTTAAAACTTTTTTCCAGGGTGTTTCTCATGTGCGTCCACCCCTTAAGCCTTTGCTACCAGTCTGGGATCTGAATCTGGTGTTGTCTGCTATGCAAGGGCCTCCCTTTGAGCCTATCCGTAAGGCCGCCTTGCCCATTTTGATTCTTAAGGTAGCCTTTTTGGTGGCTATCACTTCTGTAAGGTGAGTTTCTGAGCTAGCGGCGCTTTCCTTCAAACCTCCTTATTTTGAGCGGCATCAGGATAAGGTGGCGTTTCGGCTTAAGCCAGATTTCTTGCCTAAGGTTGTGTCTACCTTTCATCTCAATCAGGACATTGTCTTGCCTTCATTGTGTCCCAATCCTGCTAATTCCAAGGAGCGGACTCTGCATTCTCTGGATGTGGTCAGGGCTCTGAAGTTCTCTTTGGTTGCTATTGAGACTTTTAGGAAGTCTGATGCTCTGTTTGTTCTCACTTCTGGGTCTAGGAAGGGTTTGCCTCCGGCTAAATCCACTATCAGCAAGTGGATCCGTCAGGCCTATTCTGCTAAGGGGAAGGATCCTCCCTTCTGTCTTACTGCTCATTCCACTTGTGCTATTGGTGCGTCTTGGGCCTTTCAGCACCAAGCTTCTGTTGAACAAGTTTGTAAGGCCCCAACTTGGTCTTCTGTTCTTACTTTTTCCAAGTTTTTACAAGGTTGATGTTAGGGCCTCAGCTGATTCTGCTTTTGGCCGCAAGGTTCTTCAGGCGGCAGTGGTTTGAACTGCCCGCCATTGCTTTTTGGGGATCCCACCCTACCTTACGGACACTGCTTTTGGATGTCCTAGACGTAAGGAATAAGTGAAACAGGACGTGCTGTATACTTGGAAAAATACAATTCTGTGAGTACTCACCTGTAGAATTGTTTTTGTAGTATACAGCACGTCCTGTTTCATCCCTCCCTTGTTGTTATTATTCTTGGTTACCTCTGTATGGTGATTTGTTCAAATGTTCATTTTGGGATTTCTTTCATTATTGTCCTCCCGGCTTCTTGTCTAACTGCTTTGTAACACTGGGAATTTGTGGGAGGTTCCTGGCTTTTTATAGGGCCGGGAGATGGCACAAGTCTTTCTGCAGTCCACTGCGCCTCCTTGTGGCGGATAACCCAGACGTAAGGAATAAGTGAAACAGGACGTGCTGTATACTACAAAAACAATTCTACAGGTGAGTACTCACAGAATTGTATTATTTCTATTTCTTCTAAGGTGGTCTACGATCCAGGAGACTGAACATATAGCCACTACCTGAATATATATACTGTATCCTTTTCTGTACATATTCTAAAGAATCTTGTTGACTGTAAATGTGCATATCTTTCAAATATATTTTATTTGCAACTGAACTATGTGTGGTGTGCATTAATCCACCCCCCTTGTCTACTAGTTTGCAAGGCACAATTTGGAGAGGTGCCTTTGGATTTTATTGCACCCAAGTCTGAATTTTTGATTCTGTTAGATCAAACAGTGTGCCGACACCTATCCCTATAATTGTATCCGTTTTTAAATTGAAGAAGAAATGGGTGCAATATCAAGGTTTACAGTTTCACCCCATGATTTCTCTGTCACATAATAATTAGCATAAAGGGCAGGCATTCTCATCACCCTGGCTGTTCCTCCTCTCTCCCAGTGTCCACATGTGTTTGGTGATTAGCCCTATTATTGGTGGTTTGTGGCAAAGGAATTCAGGGTGAGTGCCACTGCTCTTTGCCTTGTTTCAACTTTCAGAAGAATTTGTGTTGAGGTCAGCTGCTGAATGTTAGTTTATGCATTTTGCCTACAGAGTCCCTTTAAGATTGGAAATACCTATACAATTGTATTGTATTGGTATTATCTCACGGGCTTCCGGACACAGCATAAATCTTACAAGTATTATCTTCATGGTAATTTCCTTAAAACTATAAGGCAGCTGGTATTTGTAGTCCAGGTGCCTTCGGTGAATCAATGATGCTGATCCTTCTCAGTTAAAAATGAATTTTCTTTATTAATCCATAGAACATTTTCATAAAATCTTCAGGTGGATCTCAAACATTTTCATAATTCATAGACATGTCCCATAGGTAGTACACATTTCACATGGCTTATGCTTTTTCAACCCCCTGGGACCTAGTAACATGAAATATAATATTTTATTATGAAACTGATTTATCTACACTTAGTACCAATGGTCTATTCTACTCACAGAAAATGTTCATCCACTGTGTGTTACAAGAATAAAAGCATCACTCAGAAAGCAGCGCTGTTGGATTGCCCAAGTCGATTTATTATTAATCTAAAAACAGATGAATACTTAATTAGGGGGACTAGTCCATTTCCCATTCATATATTCATTTTATGTTTTCGCATAGTTAGAAATTTCCCAAGGGGTGCTTACCCTTACGAGTTGTATAGGTAATGAGGGAGAGGCAACTCCCCCAGCAGTGTTTTGCATGTTGGCAGCGTGGGGAAAGGAACTCTGCAGGCCAGCCTGAACACGCAGGCGCCGTGTGTGAATCGCACGATGTGTTCGAGAGTTAGAGAATTATAAAAAGATGACATGTTTATCAAAAGAGACAACGAAATCAAGCAACAAATAGAAAATATAAATAAGAAGGTGATAGAAAGGAACAGAAAACAGGGATCGATTAGCCTATCCAACCAAACAGGCATACCGATGGCAGTTGAGAGACAGGAGATACAAACAAGATAGAGTACAAGGCAGAAGAGGGGTAGGGGATACAGTTCCTCGGATTCTTCCTCCACTTCAAGGAAGAGACAAAATGTGAACAAAATTATTATGGGATAAGGAGATTCCAACAAAAGAGGAGACACAATAGACTCCAATAAACAAGATCAATGTTGTAAGAGAAAAGAGTTTCCTTCACTGGATGAAAATAAAATAAAACTGATTTTTTAAGGGAAGCAGGACAGACACCCACGGGAGCAGTAATGAATTATCCTTTAACTCCAACACAATCAGTAACTCAAACACCCAAAAAGTTCACCCTCAACCAATTTATGTACCAGAATCAGGACAAACAGGGAGTACGGAACAAATAGAAGAAGACTCCAATAATGTGATTAATCTGTCCAGTCACTAAATAAAAGAGATGCAAATCCAAGTTCTATCATTGGCACTAAACTTCTGCCCAGATACAAAAAGCAATAACTTTACTTTGGTAGGAAATTAAAGCGGACCTTCACCCTGAATAATAGCATATCTTATATGTTTCCCACACCCTGTACATACAGATTGCTCACATTAAAAATCATCCTACCTGCATCTACTGCATTTTCTGAGCCTTTAAACATCCAAGATGGCGGCTCGTGGAGCATCAGACAGCCTGCAAACAGGAAGTGTCTTCTGACTGTGGCGCTCTGCATTCTAGGATTGCTGTCTTTTCCCTGACCCCAGCTTTGCTCTGTCTGTGCAAAGCACAGCTATAACCCACCCCCCTGTACTTTATCCCACGCTCCTCTCCTCAGTATGTGTGATGCTACTGAGTCAAGATGGCGGCGCTGAACAAGATGGAGTCCTGAACAGAGTTGCAGCCCAGTGGGGAAAAGAATAACAAGTAAGTGACTAAAAAATTTTAGATGCTGGGGAATAGTTTTTTTAAGGGTTTTGGCTTTTCATGAAATCATGCTGAAGGTCCGGTGTAATGTTGAAACAACGTCATCTTAACAAATATCCACTGTGGTAAGGTGCAAGGGGCAGTCATTCTGATCTCAGAATCCGAGTCTTTACTTGCTGTGGATCCTATTGTTCTCGATGTGCTGTGTCCTTTCGTGGCTTTCCGGCGCACACCTTTTTTTGTTTTTACCAGCTATTTTAAAATGCTTCCTGCTGTCCCCCACCAATGTACCCATGGTAGTCTGCATATCCTTGCACAAACGTACCTTCTCCCCCCTGCTGGCATATACGGCATCCTATGTAGTCTGTATGTCCTTGCACATACTTAACATTCTCCCCTGCTGGCATCCATGGCATCCCAAGTAGTCTGCATGTCCTTGCATTCACTTACCTTTGTACCTTGGTTGCCATGTCGTCTGCTTCTACCCACTGTTACTGACCTTATACTTCGGCCACCTTCTGTTTTGATCTTCTGTTTTACACCATGTTTACACTGTTTGTTTGGTTTGTGTCTGCTTCATGTAGTTGCATAGAAAATACACCGCCACGCAGCATATAACTTTAAAAAGCTTGTTTTATTAAAACCTTTTTTTTGTTTGTTTTACTAACTTTCTTTTTTAAAAATTATTTATTAACATTAAAAAAATATAACATTTTTGTAAATTTTTTGGGGACCAACATGGCACCTGCAAGAGAAAAAAAAATTAATTACCACTTGTTTGTCCACATGTCTGCCTGTACATGCACGCACATTTTTACATACTGGTTGATGCATACTTTTAGGGGACCATCCTCCTCCACAGTGCCCCCCTCTTCAGGGTCTGTAGAGGGAAAGAACTTGAGTTAGTATTTATGGCCATGTGTTGTTTGCTTAATGCTTGGGTAATGCTTGGGTATTGCTCTGCTTCAATGGCTTCACACCCACCTGAGTCTTGCACCATTCCGTATCGGGTGGTTACTGCTTACTTACCCTCAGATGATTCTGTAGGGACAACACACCAGCACTTAGCAAACATGTTATGAGACTTTACATGCAGCACAACCTGTGTGTTTTTCTGGCTATACAGGAGTGTGCAGAAGCTGTGGGCGACTCCAAGCCCAACATACCCTCCTCTTCAGCGGGCTCCAGCAGCAGTGAGGTACCCACACCTAGAGCTCCCTGTGCTCCTGGCACAGCCCATGACAGTACACCCACCAATCAGGACACGGGAGCCCTGTGCAGACCCCAGTGTGGAGGCAGAGCCAACGGCAGAACCAAAGGTGCATCAGTGGATGTGCAGCTGGGCCTGCTGGCTGCCCGGTCAGTGGCCTGCAATCCAGCCCTTCTGGCCCAGGTAGTGCCCACAGTGGCTCCCCCTCCACCCAACACACCACCCAGCAGACCCCAGCATCAGCCAACCAGACTGGTTGCAAACTCACCAGGGGCAAGCTGAGTGGCTGGTTTAACGACACCCAGCTGGAGGTCCTGCTAGATGGTGTTTTGGCAAAATAAAACCGCCTGGCTGGGTTATGGTCCGCATTACCCCCTAACCATTGTGGGAGCAGATGTGGGCAGATCTGCTTGATCGCCGGCATGTGCCCACCAGCGGTAAGAGTTGGCTACAATATGCAAATTGGCATATCTGCATACCCAAACAAAATACAACATCACTATCCACACCCAATGTTGGAGGGCTGGCCTGAGACACACATGGTGGGCCAAATAACACACAAATGTTGTGGGCAACTGTATCCATTTAAGGTGGACAATTTAATTCACAGCAAAGTGTTTTGGGCCCCACATAGATGTTGTGCCCAGGGTGTAACCCTGGTGGAGTATTGGTGGGAGTCCATACAAGTTATGCTTGACCTTGAAATAGCTGTTCCCTTGGCTTTGCAGCAAACAACCAGCCATCAGCTACCAATGTTCAATAGAAAACCCCTGCGCCAACAGCTGCACCATCTGCCGTGGCTGCTCCGGACCCACCATCAAGGCCATGGCCACACAGAGGCCACCTGCCCAGTAAAGGGAGCACAGATACTCATGAGATAATTATGGGTCCGTAATGAACCAAGAGCAAGGGTCGGCTGAGCCCACATTACTTTAAGCTTTTTGGGACTGTGTGGGCACTTTCAGGGACCCAATAATTAATGATTCACTTTCTCAAACACAGACTGCACCTCTAATGGATGCAATACAGGAGCTTGAGGAAGACCTCCAGCTGCTGCAACACCTGCGACTATGGCAAATCCCTCCTTCCCCAACCTTGACCAACAACAGCAGTCTGGCAGCAGCAGGCACACCACCTCCAGTGAAGGGACTGTAAGAAGCCAGCCGTGCCCTGTACCCCGGCCTTTGTTAAAGCGGTGCCAAATCATGGAGGCAAACTGGCAGGCCAATAGCCACACTTTTAGACGCAACTCCACTCGCTATATTAAAGTGGTGCTCCATACCACCATGAAGATCCAGGAGGGCATGGATGCAATGGTGGAGGAGCAGCGGCACTACAACTAAATGTTGGTGGCGCTGTTGGGCCAAATGGTGGTGGCAAACTGGCAAAATGCCAGTATTCACCCACTTCCTGAGGCACATCAACCAACAGAGATTGTAAACCAGGCCACTTCACCCTAATCGTTTTTTTGGCGGAAATCTTTTGTTTTTGCCGAGGGGCAAACATTTATTTTGCTGAAATGTGGGCACTGTGTTGTCCTTGAGCGACCCATGGAGGGCTGCATTGTAGATATATCCCCTAAATGAAAGACATCAAACATCCATTCGTTTTGGCTGTTTTAATTGAACATACCAAAAAAAAAGGGGGTAAACAAAAACAAGGCAAAATACACAAATGCATCAACACAAATTAAGAAAAAGTGTTGTCAACTAAATGGTGGTGAACAGATTGGGAAGCACGGTTCGGGGCCTGTGTGGCTCAGACACTTCAATGGGCCAAAGGTGCACTCCACAGCAGCCCAAGTGCGGTGGTGGGCCCAATTATAGGCCTTCTGGCCATCTGTCAGGGACCTTCAAAGGGTGTCAGGAGCCAGGGAAGCAGGGGGTAACCCAATTCACCTAAAAGGACACCAAAAACCAACATTAACACCAATTAATGACCAAAACACACAAACAGCATAAACCAAGTCCTAAGTAGAACCAGTGGGAAACACATTTTGTAGGAGGCAACAATTTAGTGTTGCTTAAGGCAAACCACTGAGCAATCAAGCAAAACAGAAGGCAGTATGCATGGACAAGGGGTCTGACTAGCTACAGGGAACAGGGTAGTTTTAACTAGCCACATGAGCACAGTAGTAGTGAAGTAGGGCATGGATAAAACTAGGCATCTACAAAAAAGTAGCAACACAACAAAAAAGGGCAAATACCTTTAAACTGGATAAAACAGTGGAGATGCAATGCTAACAATAGACACACAGAGCCAAGAGAATGATAGACACACTTACCCAGAAGCCACTCAGCTCGCCACTCTCAAAACGGGTATATAAACTCAAACACCGCAAGATGAATGCGTTATGGGACAAGCCTTGGTAGCCTGCCAAAACACTGAATAAACAAAGGTCTGGTCCCATGATCCATGACATTGGACGTTAAGAGAGTGGCCCATCTTGCGGCTTCTGAAATAAAGCCAAACAATCAGAGGGTAAGTAGAGTGGCTCCAAGTAAATAATTGCAAATAAAATTCAAAATTACAAAGGCACAACAAGGACACAAGGAGGCTGGTTTAGGGGAGCTGAGGCAAGCATAGTATAAAGACAGAAGTGTGGGCTAAAATGCATAAATACTGGAGAGGGAGCAAGAAGGTGCAACAATAGTGGCCCTAAACATACCTAAACATATACTCCTGAGCTGCTGGGGGGACAAGGGCCACGTACGTGCAGTCGATGGAATCTGTGACACTTGGCATACTCGCAATGTGGAAAAAACCCAACCTCACTGCGTTCTAGGCTGTCATTCTGTCAGGAAAAGAGGTGTATTTTTCCTGCAGGACAGATATGCCATCAAGAAATTTAGTCAGGGTGTGGCTCAGCGAAGGCTGGGACATGCCAACAGTCAGTGCCCCTAGCCTCTGGAAGGAGCCATTCACTAAAAATTGAAGGCAGGCAACAAATTTGGTCATACCTCTATTTGCATGCCCTTTTCTTGTGGCAGGGGCCAACCATGGCCACAGCTCTGAATAAAGCTTCTCAAGAGAAAGGCGGTTCAGTCAGGTCAATTCGAACACCTGCTGATTGGACATGTGATCAATATCTAGGTGACTGTGGGTAAGCCTAAGCTCTGAAAGGTAACTGGTTAACAGCCCCCACTGCTGCACTGATCATACTCACAGAACTTGTCAAGGGGCTTCATCGTTAGTGTGTATAGAGATTCCCGCTTGCAAAAAGAGGGTGTAGTTTTTAACTGGAAACATACAGTTTTGATAGGGCTGAAAAGGGGAAAATCAGGGCTGAGAATCATGCAGAAGAACAGGGTAAACCAGTAAATAAGTTTGCATGAACGAAAAAATCTAGGCATCAACTGTAATAATATGGTGAATACTCGGATGTACCATGAAATCCCGCAAAACAGCTGATTCGGACAAAAAACGTGAAAAAGAGGTGAAAAAAAGTCCAAATATGGGACTTTAACGTCATTTCCGCATGTGGAAATGTGTGCGAGAGAGGCTTTGAATCAGGCCATATGTGGCCCGCCTAGTATGTAAACACCGAGGTGGGGATTGATAGATGCAGGGAGCAGTGAGGAGGGGGTCTGCCTCAGCATGTGTCTCTGCATAGCGGTTGGCGATTTGTGCATTCCACATGGCAACGTGTGTTCCAGCTTGGTGACAGTGGTGCCCCTAATGCTGCAGCCTGATACTGGTTCTCCCGACTCGTTGGCGTGCATTTTATGCCTGGCGCCTGTGTGTTCGGGAGTTGGTGTGGCGAGCAGTGGAGACCACCCCCATCCCCTGATTGGTCATGGGATCCCTTTGTCTTCTGCCATCTGGAGGTGGAAAAAGGGAAGCCTAGACCAGAGGCGGAGTGTCAGGGATTGCTGGACACCCTTCTTTCATAAGCCAAGCAATCCCCAATCTCCACCGCCTCTTGTGCCTATAGACAAGCCCCCACTTGCTGGAGACACGGGTTATGCCTCTCCAGACTCGGTTGCCCCCAGGACTTACTGGTGCAAAGATTGCTGGCTTATGGTGAAGCTAGGTGAATGGCGGGGTATCCCAAATCGGAAGTTCAAGCGGGCTGAGTCAGAAACGTCGAGTCCAGCAGGTTAGGCAAGAATGGTCGAGACGAGCAGGGGTCAAAGCCGGGTGCTCACAGGGCACGGTATCCAAGGGGTTAGACGGAGAATGGTCGAGACAGGCAGGGGTCAAAAGCCGGGTGGTCACCAAGGGGTGGTATCAAAGGGGTAAGGCAGAGATGAGGTCAGACAGGCAGATGGTCGGTGCGGGCAGTGGGCAGGAATGGTCAAAGACGGAGCCGGATCAGAACACACTAAACGCAAATCCAATGGCACACCCAAGCTAATAATGGCTATAATGGGCACCGATGGTCAGGGCAAGGACACTTTCATGGGAGAACTTGCCAATGGGAAAAGGGGAATGTCAGATGGATGTATGTAGTGATTGGTGCATACTTTAACTCTGCTCCTGATAGGAGCCCCCCAGGGACTGGACCGCCCTGATCAGCCAGGCTGTCCAGTCCCTGGGTTCATTGACCCTGGATAGGTCCTTTTAAACTTGCCCCCGGCGAATGCACTGGGAGCAGCGCCGACCGGGGGACATAACTAGAACGTGCTCGAGACTGTCTGCCGGGCGCGCCCCCCGGGGAGGAGGGGGAGGACGCGCCGGGGACACCAGCCGCCGAGCAGGGGGCGGAAGCCGGAGCGACGGCGAGGCGGCCGTCCTGCGCGGCCGCCGGAGGACGACCGGGACTGAGCGGAGATGCCAGGTAAGTACCTTACATTACCCCCCCCTTGAGGAGGGGCCTCTGGACCCTCCAACCCGGGTTTCTGAGGGTTCTCCCTGTGGAATTTCCTAACCAACCTCCCTGTGTGGACCTCTCTGGCCGGGACCCAAGACCTCTCTTCCGGGCCGTAACCCTTCCAATCTACCAAATACTGGAGAGAATTTTGGAAGAGGCGTGAATCTAGAATCCGAGCTACTTCGAATTCTTGTTGCCCATCAACCATAATGGCCGCTGGGGAAGCATCTGGCTCAATACCGTTAGCAGACTTTAACAGGGACACATGGAAAGAATTACAAACTTTCATAGAGGGCGGAAGATCTAGACGGTAAGTAACCTGATTAATTTTCTGCCGTACAGGAAAAGGACCAATAAACCTTGGGCCTAGCTTGGCAGAAGGTTGACGTAAAGCCAAATTCTTGGTGGAAAGCCAGACTAGCTCCCCAACCGCATAATCAGGGTTACTGGACCGACTACGATCGGCAAAAGTTTTCTGCTGGGTGACAGCCCTGGTCAGATTTTGCTGAATCTTAGCCCACAGATCCGGCCATTGGGACACCCATTCCTCGAGTGAGGGCATGCTAGAGGGTAGGTCCGACAAAGCAGAAAATTTCAGGTCTCTACCAAAAACACAACGGAACGGCGATACCCCAGTGGAAGAGTGAGTGGCATTATTCAGGGCGAACTCTGCAAATGGAAGAAACAATAACCAATCCATCTGGACATCGAAAACAGAGCAACGCAGGTATTGTTCCAAGGATTGGTTGGTTCTCTCTGTTTGCCCATTGGACTGGGGGTAAAATGCTGAGGACAAGGAGACCGTGAATCCCAACCTGGCACAAAAAGCCCTCCAAAACCGAGAGACAAACTGAACCCCCCTGTCGGACACCACATCCTCTGGGATCCCATGGAATTTAAATATATGAGTTAAAAAAAGTTGAGCAAGATTTTGAGCTGTGGGTAACTTTTTTAACGGGACAAAATGAGCCATCTTGCTGAACCGGTCGACCACCACCCAGATGACGGTAAACCCTTGGGATGGTGGAAGATCGGTGATGAAATCCATGGCAAGATGAGTCCAGGGACGGGAAGGAATGGGCAAAGGCAACAGGGAACCTTCAGGAGAGTGTCTCAGGGTCTTACTCCGGGCACAGACTTTACAGGCCCGCACATAATCTTGAGCGTCTTTCCTAAAAGATGGCCACCAAACATGACAGGACAACAAGGAAATGGTCTTCCTAACTCCTGGATGACCTACAGTCTTGGAAGTATGAAATTGCTGTAGGATGGCAGCACGGTGGGACATGGGCACAAACTGGGCATGAACAGGTTTACCAGGCGGAGCATCGGACTGAAACTGATTCAGGTCGGCTGGATAGCAGCTACCACCAGGTGTTGAGGCAGAATGGGTAAGTTTCTCCCCTCGGGTAAGCTAGTCGAGGAAAAACTTCGAGACAAAGCGTCAGCTTTCACATTCTTTGGCCCAGGTTTCTAGGTGATGGTAAAATTAAACTGGGAAAAGAACAGGGACCATCGAGCTTGTCTAGGGGTTAATCTTTTAGCAGACTGAATATACTCCAAATTTTTATGGTCGGCAAAGACTGTAACAGGAAATTGAGCCCCTTCTAACCAGTGCCTCCACTCCTGAAAGGCCAATTTAACTGCCAAGAGCTCACGATTACCGATATCGTAGTTACGTTCGGCCGAAGTAAATTTTTTAGAAAAAAAAAGCACAGGGGTGAAGTCATTCTGGGGAACCGCTATATTGTGAAAGGACTGCCCCGACGCCAAGCTCGGAGGCATCGACCTCCACAATGAAGGCTAATTGACAATCTGGATGCACTAGTACGGGGCAGAGCTAAAAACTTCCTTCAACCTTTTGAAGGCCAGGACGGACCGTTCCGGCCAAATGGAAGGGTAACCCCCCTTCTTGGTGAGGTCAGTGAGAGGTGCTACTAAAGTAGAGATGTTCTTGATAAACCTCCTATAAAAGTTAGCGAACCCCAGGAATCTTTGAAGACCCTTTAAATCCCTGGGTTGCTCCCATTTAAGTACTGCAGTAACCTTGGACTGATCCATGGACAGTCCTGTATTGGAAATGATATATCCTAAAAAAGAAACCTCCGTAATTTCAAACAAGCACTTTTTGAGTTTTGCAAATAAACGATTTTCTCTAAGCTTTTGCAAGACCAGGCGAACATGCTTACGATGTTCTGCTAATGAGGAAGAAAAAATCTAAATATCGTCCAGGTATACTACAACAAAGTGACCCAGATAGTCCCTAAAAATTTAATTCACAAAGTCCTGGAAGACTGCCGGGGCGTTACACACACTAAAGGGCCTCACGAGATACTCGTAATGCCCATCTTGGGTGTTAAATGCGGTCTTCCACTCGTCCCCCTGCCGGATTCTTATCAGGTTATAGGCCCCTCGGAGATCTAATTCAGAAAAGACTTGGGCCCCAATGACCTGTGTAAATAACCCATCGATCAGCGGAAGGGGGTATTTATTTTTAATAGTAATTTTATTCAGCCCCCGGTAGTCTATGCAGGGACGGAGCCCCCCCCGTCTTTCTTCTCAACGAAGAAAAAACCTGCCCCAGCCGGGGAAGCGGACGCCCGTATGAACCCTTTTTTTAGATTTTCAGAGATGTACTCCCGCATAGCTTTATTTTCTGCCCCGGTCAAGTTAAAGATTTTCCCCCTTGGTGGCATGGTCCCTGGGAGAAGCTCTATGGGACAGTCAAAGGGTCTATGGGGAGGAAGTACATCAGCTGCTTTCTCCGAAAAACACGTCGAGAAAGTCGTGGTAGGGGCCTGGAACACCCTCAGAGGACAGCTGTGTGACACGCACTGGGAGTTCCAGGCAAGAGTGAAAACATTGTGGGCCCCATTTAACAATCTGCCTTGCTACCCAATCAATTTGAGGGTTATGTTTTTGGAACCAGGGCAACCTGAGTGCTAACGGGGTTGAGGGCATCTTTAAAACTAGGAAACTGATCAGCTCAGAGTGCCCTGCTCCCACTCTGAGTAACACAGGTGGAGTCTTAAAATGAATAAGACCCCCAGCAATAGGCGTGTCATCGATTGCGGACACCCGGATTATTTTAGGCAGAGGTTGGAGAGGAATCCCCAGACTTCGGGTTAACTCAAAGTCAAGGAAATTCCCAGCCGCTGCACAATCTAGAAGTGCCTCCAAATTCACAAACCCAAGGTCCACTTTAACCTGGACTGGAACCATAAATTGTGAAAGAACTTGAGGAAATACCTTGCAGCCTAGGTGGGTTCCCTCAACCCCACCTAGGCCCTGAAGTTTTCCGGCTGCTTCTTAGGGCAGACTCTGACAAGGTGACCGGTCCCGCCACAGTAAAGACACAACCCTTCCGATAATCGCTGACGCCTCTCAGCTTCGGAAAGCTTGGTAGCTCCCAGCTGCATTGGTTCTTCGATAGGATTCAGGGCTGGAGCTCCAGCTTTCCAGCTGGTGTCGGGATGCACCCCTCTTTCAAGGCGTCTCTCCCGCAAGAGTCGGTCGATTTGGATTGCGAGTTGCATTGTTTCATCCAGAGATTGGGGTACTGGATGGTTCACGAAAATGTCCTTAATGGCATTGGACAAGCCCAGACGGAATTGACCACATAAGGCCGGGTCGTTCCATCTAGAGTCCACGGTCCACCGGCGGAACTCAGAGCAGTATTCTTCAGGCTGCCGACGACCTTGACGCAAGGTACGGAGTTTGGCATCTGCGGTGGCACCTCTGTCCGGATCATCATACAAGATCTCCGTCGCGGAGAAGAAAGCTTCCATCGACTGTCTTGCTGGATCCTGAGGTGACAAACTGAAAGGCCAGGATTGAGGGTCTCCTTGCAGGAGGGAGATGACCAGGCCCACACGCTGCTCTTGGGACCCCGAGGATTACGGACGGAGCTGGAAGTAGAGTTTGCAAGCACCCTGGAAATTGGAGAACTTACTTCTATCCCCGGAAAACTTGTCAGGGAGTGGAATCTTGGGTTCCACTGGGTGAGCAGCCGAGGCCCCCTGAGGGCCGGTGTTGATAGGAGTTGGACGATTCTCCTGAGCCGCCACACGATGGGCCAGGTGCTCCACGGCCGCAGTTAAGGCCTGCACCTGCTCCAAAATTTGGTCCATGGGTTTTCTGGCCCGTTATACTGTCAGGGATTGCCGGACACCCTTTCATAAGCCAAGCAATCCCCAATCTCCACCGCCTCTTGTGCCTATAGACAAGACCCCGCTTGCTGGAGACACGGGTTATGCCTCTCCAGACTCGATTGCCCCCAGGACTTACTGGCGCAAAGATTGCTGGCTTATGGTGAAGATAGGTGAACGGCGGGGTATCCCAAATCAGAAGTTCAAGCGAGCTTAGTCCCAAACGTCGAGTCCAGCAGGTTAGGCAAGAATGGTCGAGACGAGCAGGGGTCAAAGCCGGGTGGTCACAGGGCACGGTATCCAAGGGGTTAGACGGAGAATGGTCGAGACAGGCAGGGGTCAAAAGCCGGGTGGTCACCAAGGCGCGGTATCAAAGGGGTAAGGCAGAGACAAGGTCAGACAGGCAGATGGTCGGTGCGGGCAGCGGGCAGGAATGGTCAAAGACGGAGCCGGATCAGAACACACTAAACGCAAATTCAATGGCACACCCAAGCTAATAATGGCTATAATGGGCACCGATGGTCAGGGCAAGGACACTTTTAAGGGAGAACTGGCCAATGGGAAAAGGGGAATGTCAGATGAGTGTATGTAGTGATTGGTGCATACTTTAACTCTGCTCCTGATAGGAGCCCCCCAGGGACTGGACTGCCCTGACCAGCCAGGCTGTCCAGTCCCTGGGTTCATTTACCCGGAGGACCCCCCCCGGACATGGATAGGTCCTTTTAAACTTGCCCCCGGCGAATGCACTGGGAGCAGCGCCGCCGGGGGACCTAACTAGAACGTGCTCGCGCACGGGGAGGAGGGGGAGGACGCGCCGGCAGACGCGGCAGAGCTGCCGCCGCCGCCAGGAACACCAGCCGACGCCGAGCAGGGGGCGGAAGCCAGAGCTCCAGCGAGGGGGAGCGAGGCGGCCGTCCTGCGCGGCCGCCGGAGGATGGCCGGGACTGAGCGGAGGCGCTAGGTAAGTACCTTACACGGAGGTGGCAATGAGCATGCTGACAATGGTCGGCGTACTGCTGCAGTAGATACAGTCTGCTGGCTGCTGCTGAGGGACAGGTAGGGCTATATGTTTTTAAAACTGCCCTTTTCAGGGCACTATTTAGTCAGGGAAAGTTGCTGGAGTGAGGGCTAGAGTAGAGTTGGACTAACTACTACTGCACTATAACCACTGGCTTGTCACTACTGGAATCTGGGTGCCCCCATATTCTACATCTTCCTTTTAAGCACTGTGTTTTGTGTGCCCCCTTAATCCACCTTTTAATTTAAGCACTGAAGTTTTGCATGTGGCCCCTTAACCTACCTTCTCATTTAAGCACTGGGGATGGTGTGTACTGTGATTTCACAATATCCTCTAAGCAATGGGGTGTATCCCCTTTTCCTACAAGAAGCTGTAAGCACTGGATTTTTTGTGTACTGGGATCCCATAGCATCCTGTAAGTACTGGGGTGTATCCCCTTATCCTACAAGAAGCCGTAAGCACTGGGTTTTGTGTTTACTGTGACCCTACAACATGCACTAAGCACTGGGGTGTATTCCCTTATCCTACAAGAAGCTGTAAGCACTGCATTTGTGTGTACTGTGATCCCACAACATGCTCTAAGCACTGGGGTGTATCATCCTATTCTCCTTAAGCTATACACATTAGTTTTGTGTGCGGCCTTAACCCACCTTTTCATTTAAGGTCATTTTATCCACAACCTGTTGGCTCAGGGTAGAGATGGCCTGTTAAGAAAAGTTGTGGTGGCTGGGAATGATGTCTTGTGGGGCAGCCGCAGACATAGGATTTTTATTAGCACCACGCTCTGAGTTAACCGCCCCCCCTCGCCATAACATTTTAAAGCTCTCCAGCTCCAGCGGCTGAGATGGGAACATTTCAAAGGCAAGCAATTTAATTCTCACATTCAAGAGCGGAGTTTGTGGTTCAGATGGGCCAAACTTCAGTCCATTGTGTTGGTCTCACATCCTCCATTGCGGGGGAGACCAAAAAGGGGGGTGTAAAAAAAAAGAAAAAATATATAATAATAACACTAACAATAATTAACATTAATTCTAATACTAATCTAATACTAATACAAATACTAACTTATACTAATTATAACTAATATTTATATAATACTAACTAGGACTAACAAAATCAATAATACTAACAATAACAATACCAACAACTAAATAATACTATTTAATGTTTTTCTGGTTGTTTTGCGTGCCCTTGGTGATGAACATCATGCACAGATTTCCCTAGCTTCAGTGACTGGTGGCAAAGCATGCAAATGACCCATGTTATCTCCCTCCTCCTCGGCCTTGTGCGACCACTAAGCCCTCAAATTCAGGCATCAATAGTGCATCCAGAGTACGTTTGAACTCTTATCTTTCTATCCTGCTCCAATGCTGGAATTAAGGAGGTGATGTTATCCTTATGGTCGGGATCCAGAAGGGTGGGCACCTAGTAATTAGCGCTGTTGACTAGGCAGGTAACTCTGCGATCAGTCCGCAGGCACTGGAGCATATATTGGCTCATGTGAACCAGGCTGAGTCAAAGAGAAGCTGTCCTCAGTGGGAGGTGTCTCCTCCCCTTCATCCCCCCAGCCATGCTCCAGTGACACCCCTGAGCTGCTGTGGATGCCACCCTGCTGTGGGGAAAAGTCCCCACCTGAATCCTCCAAATACATCCCTTGGCTGGCCACTGTTGGTCCAGCAACCCACCCTCCGAGCCACATGTGGAGACACCTGAGATAAGGGCCATTCCTATTATCATTTAATTTTTAAAATAATTTTCAATAATACTATTAATTTATTTTATTTTTTAATAATTGTTAATAATACTATTAATGTATTTTTGTTTGCTTTACAGGTGCCTGGCCATAGACGTGGAGTATGGAACAAATGTTTTTATATAACATGAAATCGACCCTATTCTATACATGTAGCAGCTTTTAGATGACTATAAAAAAGGAGATCTTCTTATCATGCCTGACTCTAATGATTATCCTCCAGTGGAAAGAGAGCCAACAGAGGTTGTAGACAGCCTAGTTGGGAAGCAAGTGGAATATGTCACAGATGGCTCAAAAAGGACATGGTAATTCAGCAAGTGGAAGCCAAACCTTCAGTGTACTTCATCAAGTTTAATAACGATTTCCATATTTATGCCTATAATTTGGTAAAGGCCAACAAGAACTGTTGTGTCTGCTTGCACCAGATGAAAAAAAAAATGGGGAGGAGGGATAAAAAAAAAAGAATATAATAATAATGCTAACAATGTTTTTCTGTTTGCTTTGCAGGTTAAATTTTTTTAATTGTCAATAATACTAATAATAATGTTTTGGGGTTTGCTTTGCAAGTCCCTTGTGATGGATGCTGTGCAGAGATTGCATGGCAAGGACAAATGGAGCTGTCTTTCCAGTGCCAGGGAAAAGAGCCCAGCGACTGGCAGAACAATAATATAAATTTTCCCTACAAGTTGGAAATCATGCAGGTTCCTCCTCCAATCTTCTCTTCTGAATAAATGTATACATGAATTCCTGGTCGAAACGCATCACAATGTAGAAGCTGCTTCAAAGTGTCTATGCAATGGGATTCAACAGACCTTCTAAAATACAAGAAACTGCTCTGCCTATTTTGCTAGCAGACCCCCCCACATAATCTAATAGAACAGATCCAGAGAAAAGGGGGGGGGGGATGAAAAAAAACAATAAATAATAAAAACACTAACAATGGTTTTATGCTTTGCAGGTTCCTGGGCATGGATGTGGGAAAGATTATTAGGGTTGATTCAGAGAGACAAAAAAAAAAGACTTTCGTTTTGGTGTCTTTTTTTTTTTAAATGTTCCCGCTGGGTGTACGAGCGTTGGCATGCATTGCAAGCCTTCTGTAAAGTCTTTGTCCGTTCGTATGCCAGAGTACGAGTATGTCATTTTCCAGCGTTAGTTTTCCATTTTCTTTTCTAGGCTTTCGTTTTTGCCCTTTTTCCATCGTCTCCTTCCACGAATCCTTTAAGTTTCCCGTTAGATTCTGTTTTCCATTTTCAATAAATAATGGTCCAGACGAAAATCCTTACGATCTTATGCCTGCGCACTACAAACTTAACTCATTAAAGTGCTCGCCTACATATTTGCTTCACTCACTTCTACTACAATGCTTAGCTAAATCACTTTGCGCTTTCCTTCTTCTTTCATTTATGACCCCTAAAACTCACCTAAATCACTTTGCACTTTCCTTCTTCCTTCATTTTTCACCCCTAAAACTCACCTAAATCACTTTGTGCTTTCCTTCTTCTTTCATTTATGACCCCTAAAACTCACCTAAATCACTTTGCGCTTTCCTTCTTCTTCCATTTTTCACCCCCAAAACCCACCTAAATCACTTTGAGCTTTCTTTCTTCTTCCATTTTTCACCCATAAAACTTACCCAAACGACTTCACGGTTAGGTTCTTCTTCCATTTTTCACCCCTAAAACTTACCCAAACCACTTTGCGGTCATGTGAATCTTCATCTCTAAAAATGTCTCGGCCCATTCGTTTTGTGTTAATGTATTTTGTAAATGAAATGAGACTGAAACAGTTTTTTTTTTTTAATTCACAAATGCCATTTTTTTGTTGTTTTTTTTAAAATAGTATTTTTAAAAAGATATAAACTTTTTTTTTGGAATTTAAAAAAATACTACATTTAAAATGTAAAAAAAATTTAAATTATTTCACAATAAAAAACTATATACATGGGGGGGCGTGGCTTGGCCATGAAGGAGTGAGGAGGCAGAATTGCGAGCTCTGCTGTGGCCCTTGATCTAACAGCTGATTTTGGCTTCCCGACTTACCCTTACCGGGCGGAATGGGGAGTGGAAAGAAGAGGAGAGCCTGGGGATCGGTCAGGAAGACCCCCAAGAGAGACCCTGGCGCCTTTTTCCGTCCCCGGGAGCCAGCGGGGCAGAAGGCCCTGGCCGTCAAGTTGGCGCCTGTCGGGCCCGCGGAGGGGAGATGAACCAGGAGGAGCGATGCGAGGAGTCGATGGCTGCGGTGCCTCAGGGCATTGCAGGTACGCCTCTTACCTTGGGGCTGGGGGCCGCGAGCGGAGCTGACGGCGCGTTCGTGTCCTGCAGCGGCGAGGAGCTGCCGGCGGCGGGGAGCGGGTCCGCCGCTGAGGCGGGGAGGAGTCGTCACGAGGAGCAGCGGGGGCCATCATCAGAGGCGCCGGGAAGACCCGAGCCTGCCTCGGCCCCGCCGGGGGAATCAGCTGCTGTCAGTGGCGGAGGGCCGGGGCGGGCACCGGGGGAGTGGCGCGTCACTCCCAGAGAGCAGCTGTCTATGAAGGCTGAGGATGTCCCTCACATGCCATTGTTCCGGGCACAGCAGTCTTTCTCTGCCCACTGCGCTGACGAGGGCTGCCTGGGTGACAGTTGTAACACACAGGAGGGAATAAACATCTGCCCCACAATACAGTCACCCACATCACATGACCTGTCGCTCTCTGGGGGGCCATCCCCGTCCCAGTCCAGCCACCTGACCCCCACATGGGGAGATAAACCAGTCAGCGGCAGGGAGACCATATGGGCAGACATCCACCCAATCCCAGAGAGCCCCGAGCTCCCGCGTGCACCCGCTCAAGCACCCTCGGAAACCATGATTCAAGAGTGGTCGCCCGGCTCCAGCATCAATATGCCATGCAGCTTATCCCCAGACCAGAGGTCCGCACGTGGCGCGGAAGGATTGAATTGCTCCAGCTTGGGCCCGGCTGATGCGGGCATGCATGATCCTCCGCTCGGGATGCCCACGACCCAGGCTCCGGCCAGACAGCTGTTCCCGCAGCCGCTTGCTGATCCCAGTATCCGAGCCATCTTGCAATGCCTTCCGACCAAAGCTGAGCTCAGAGCGGACCTAGAGGCGGTAGCAACTAGAATCAAACGTGCCTTACGCAGGGAAATCGAGGATCTGCAACAAAAATCTTCAGCCTTAGACACTAAAGTTGCGTCGCTCGAAGACTCCCGCACAGATCACGAGGCTCGACTGGTGACCCTGGAAAGAAATCAAGAGCTACAACGTCAACAGCTAGTGGACCTCCGGCTCCAAACAGATGACCAGGAGAATAGAAACAGGCGTAACAACCTGAAGATCCGCGTTATTCCGGAATCGGTCAGATCAGAGGCTCTTCGGCCGTTGGCAACAGAAATGTTCAACTACCTGCTGGGAAGACCACCAGACGCTGAGCTGAACATCGATAGAATCCACAGGGTCGCTGGTCGCCCGGCCGGTGACCCTCAGGCTCCCAGGGATGAACTATGTAGAATCCACTTTTTTATCGTTAAGGAGGACATTCTACGCCTGGCTTGGGATAGAGGAAGGTTCGAATGGAAGGGCGCGCAAATCACTATTCTGCTGGATGTGTCTTGTCACACCCTACAGATGAGACGGGTGCTTCGTCCTCTCCTCGACAAGATACGGGAAATCGGGGGCTCCTATAAATGGGGTCACCCATTCCATCTTATAGCGCGCAGGGACAACTCCACGTTTAGCCTCAGAAGCAAGGCGGACCTGCTGGGATTGTTTGAGTTCCTGGGACTAGACCCTTTCCCGGTCCCGGATTGGCTGGCGTTTGACCCCCCGCCTCCTCTCCCACAGAGAGCTCCTAGGAGACCCCGGATGGCCGCGGATCGGAGGGGAGGTGCCCCTAGAGGGGTCATGGACTGTTAGGACTTTCCACTTCGTTCTCTCTCTGCCCTTCCCCTCCTGGCGATTGCAGCCTGATTTCCCCGCGCCCCCCCGCTCCCTGTACCCCTTTGGATCTTTTGGCAAGGACTATATTTTTGTGTGACTTTTTAGTAATGCACTGACTAGAGGACTCCGGACTTTTGAGTTGGGGCTGGGGTCGGGGGTTACGTGGGCGCGCTCCTCCCCCCGGGCCTGTTGGGGGGGTGGGTGCTGTTTGGGGTGGACCACTGGCCGGGCCTGTTGGGGGAGCGGGGATTGCCTTGTTTTTGTTGGTTCATCGGGAGGGGGGATGTTCCTCGGAGCTGAGGGAGTCAGGACTTCTGGCGGGTCCCTCCGCGTTGGGGGCCTGAGGTTATCTGTTGCAATAAGTGTTTGTTTGGGAATGGTTGGGATGTGTTCTATGGGTGCCGGAGGGGAGTGCTGCGGTTGGTTCCTTCTGGGGATTACTGAGGGCCCTTGCTCCCCGGGGGGGGTGGGGTGGAGGGAAGCCGGGTTAGCAGCCTTGAATGAGTAGGGTCTAGCTCCTGAGTGGCAAAGTCACTTCCCCCAATAACTGTACCGCGCTGTCCTGTTGGACCTTGACCGTTGGGTGGCGCACGGTGTTTGAGGACATTGTCCTTAGTACTCTTGGTTGCCCTCCTCTGTAAAGGAAGGGCTCATTAGGTTTCTTTATCTATCTTCTACAACCTCTCTCTTTCTTGCACCCACTTGGGGTCTCTAATTTCCCTCTCTATTCTCCATTCCCTTTTCCTATCTTTTACTTCGCTCTTTCCTGGGGTTCGGTCCTTAGCCCGGGCACTGCACATTGCCCCCTCCGATTTCTGGGCTCCCCTCATTGTTCTGGCGTACCCACTCCCGAGTTTAACTTCAGCCAATAAGCTAGCATGGCTGGTCTTAAACTATGCACCTTCAACGCTAAGGGGTTGAATGTTCCTGAGAAGAGGGCGAAGGTACTGTATGGATTCCATAAGGAAAGGGTAGATATCATCATGTTGCAAGAAACCCATTTCTGCCAGGGGGAAATTCTGGAAATTAGAAACAGATATTATGACAGATGGTTCCACAGCCCTAACCTAGAAAACAAATCCAAGGGAGTATCTATTGCATTTCATAAAACTGTCCCTCTGGAGCCTTTGGATTCGAAAGTGGATCCAAATGGCAGATATTTGTTCCTTAAATTTAAGCTATATGAGGCCAGGTACACTCTTGCTAACCTGTATTTGCCCAACCAGGACCAGGTGGAGGCGGGCCTTGGGATGTTGCGTTTGTTGGAGGAGTTTGCGAAGGCACTATAGTGCTGGGGGGGGGGAATCTTAACCTAGTATTAGATCCGAGGCTTGATTCCTCCCAGGGTAAGTCAGCGGTTCCCATCCCCAGGTTGAATAGTTTCCGTAGGGCCCTCCGCGCCCTCCAGGTTGTTGACACCTGGAGAATCCAACACGGGGGGGGCAAGGGATTATATGTTCTTTTCCCACCCCCACAATACTTATAGCAGGCTGGATTACATCTTCCTCAGCCATCACGCACTTGCGCGTGACCCTGATACCTCTATCGGACAGATACTCTGGTCGGATCATGCCCCTGTCTTCTTGAGCCTCCCGATCCTGGAAGTGGCCCCTAGGCAATATAATTGGCGTCTGAACGATAATTTGCTAAAAGACGCCGTTTGCCTAGCAGACATAAAAACCTCTATAGCCAACTTCCATTCTGATCATGTGAAGGACCCAACTCCACTTCCATTGCAGTGGGAAGCACTTAAATGTGTGTTGCGGGGGGTCTTTATCAAGCACGGGTCAGGCTCAAGAGAGAGCGGGCGAGACAGATCGGGGCTGCGCTGGAGCGTGTCAGGGAGCTAGAAGAGGCACATAAAACATCTTCCACCCACTCAGCCTTGAGAGAGCTACTGGACGCCAGGCAGAACTTGAAGGGCTTGTACGATCAGTGTTTCCTCAAGTACCGGGATAGATATAGGGCCCGTATCTACGAGCACTCCGATAAATGTAGCAGGATGCTGGCCCAGGCTCTTCACCCAAGACAGGGTTGTACGTTTATCCCAACCATCAGGGGAGTGGGGGGATTGGAGGTCCATAAGACGCCCCAGATAGCGAGCAAGTTCCAGACCTTTTATTCTAGGCTTTACAACATTGAGAGCACCCCCGCTCAGGGGCCGCGTCAGGTGGAGAGCATTCCGATCGTAGACTATGTAAGGGAAACGGCCCTCCCAACTATACCCCCAGAAGATAGTGAACTGTTGGAGGATGCATTCAAACTAGAGGGAGGAGGTGGTTTGGGCCATAGGGGAGGCTCCCGCAGGTAAGAGTCCGGGCCCTGATGGGATTACCAAAAGAAACAAAAGAGGGGTGGCAGCCGCTCAGACCATTTTATAACTAACCAGGGAGGTGCACATTAGCAGGGCAATTAGAATACAAAAGTCTTAAAGGGGCCACAGCACTCAAACCAGTTAGCTTGCTGACCAACCTACAATCTGTCTCTAAACTAGGTTAAAAACAGGGGGCTCGGTCACACACATCTGCAGAAGTATGCTTAAGCTGCACCACCAGCGCCAAGGTGCCCCTGTGAGGTGCAGTCCTAACTCTAGTACTAAGTTTAGTCTAGTCTGTTTTTAACCTAGTTTAGAGACAGATTGTAGGTTGGTCAGCAAGCTAACTGGTTTGAGTGCTGTGGCCCCTTTAAGACTTTTGTATTCTAATTGCCCTGCTAATGTGCACCTCCCTGGTTAGTTATAAAATGGTCTGAGCGGCTGCCACCCCTCTTTTGTTTCTTTTGAATTTGTGCAAGCACATGGAGTGTGGGGTCTAGGCCAGGGGTACTCAAATGGCGGACCGCGGTCCGAATCCGGACCGCAGACGCCATTTGTCCGGACCGCTGCCCAGGGCCGGACTGTGGCGATGGCCCCCGCCTGTGGTCCCCTGTTCGGGCGCCGCTTGATGACGCGCTGTGTGTCTCGCCCGATGCTGGTCGGCTTTCTGGCGTGGGAAAGGTATTAGAAGCCTCCAGGGGGCGCTGTGTGGCTGCAGGTGTGACTCTGGTTTCGGCGGGGGCAGTGCTCGGTCTCCAGGTGTAACCAGAGCGCAGCTAGTTTCGTCCTTGTTTGTGATTCACAAAGAAGGGACCCGTCCGACCAGCCTAAGAGAAGGCAGGGAAAAGCCAGAGGAGAGAGCCGCCATCCGCCGCCGGGGATCACATCTACCGGGACCACCATCAGCCATGAAGAGCCTCCTGGGAGCCTTCTTACTTCTGGCCGCCCTCCTCATCGTACAAGCTCAGAGCCCAAGTAAGTGTCACCCCGAACTGATCGTGGACTTACCTGTATCGCCTGATAAACTCAGTCAATCTGATTGTAAGACCTCTGTGGTAGGATGGCGATTCCATGCAGGTGTCCCATTGGCCTAATATGCTTGTGTTCATCACCAAATGAATATTCAGAGTACAGGGGACATGAGACCACACAGGTGCCAACAGCAGATGCACCTATTGCTTTACACTGCTGGGAAAGGTACATACTGATCCACCTGTGAATACCCAGCTCTGGGTTCCCATGGGTGTAGGTCCTGGATCTGGGTGCCTGTGGGTGGAGGGGGAGTGTCCTGCTTTAGTTGCCTGTGGATGGAGGGTGACTGGTTTGGCTCTGGCCACCCAGAGGTTGCTGGTCTGGCTTTGTGTGCCCAGTGTGATGGTTTAGGCAACACATTTTTAAACTAGCTTGTACTACCAACAATTACCGTCTCTACTGCCAATCTCCAATGCTTAACTATAGTTGATTATAGGTAGTTGACTGCATATAACCTGTTTCAGATTATACTTAGGATGGGTGTAGGATGGGGAGTGAGCCATGTTCCGGAGCTCCTGGGTCAAGCCTGAGGTAATTCCCCGCCAATATGTGTATGAAAAGCGTGCGCCGCCATGGTTTGTTCTATATAGCCGCCGCTTCCAGCGCTTGATGCGCCTGGGCGCGCTCGTCCTGTCCGGGCTGGCACTCTTACTTACACGACCCCCCCCCCCGGACCTTCATCCCACGGCAGACCCTGGTAAGTGGACCTCCACTGAAAGTAGTTGAGTACCCCTGGTCTAGGCTGTATTGCAAGGTCTTTGACCCTTCCACCCCATGGCTTGCACTTGAGGTTTAGGGCAACCTCAGGTAAGCCTGCTCCCAATTTATCTATTGCATTGTATGTCCCAAATGGGGCTCTTAGAGACTAGAATTAGTACTAGAGTTAGGACTGCACCTCACAGGGGCACCTTGGCGCTGGTGGTGCAGCTTAAGCATACTTCTGCAGATGTGTGTGACCGAGCCCCCTGTTTTTAACCTAGTTTAGAGACAGATTGTAGGTTGGTCAGCAAGCTAACTGGTTTGAGTGCTGTGGCCCCTTTAAGACTTTTGTACCCTGATGGGTTTACCCCCAGATTTTACAAAGCGCTGGGGACTGAGATCGCCCCCTTTTTGGTCAAGGTGTTTAACTCGATCTCCAGCTGCTGCTCCTTCCCGAGACAGGCCTTGGAGGCGCACATTGCGGTCATTCCAAAACCCAAGTGGGGTTTGTCTCGGGAAGGGAGGCAAGAGATAACACCATCAATACAATCACCCTGATGCATTACGCACAGTCGCAGGCCATCCCAGCCTGCGTGCTGGCGGTAGATGCGGAAAAGTTGTTCAACAGGGTGCATTGGGGGTTCCTGAGAGCCACACTGGCCCAAGTAGGATTGGGTCCGGTCATGCTATCTAGAATCATGGCTCTATACCAGGACCCAACCGCGAAGGTAAAGGTAAATGGCTCCCTGTCTGGCCCCTTTGATATTCGAAACGGTACTCGTCAGGGATGCCCCTTGTCTCCACTACTTTATGTATTGGTGATGGAGCATCTTGCCAACGCCCTGAGAGCTAACCCGTCTATCAGGGGGATCGCCTGCGGGGGGAGGGAGCATAAGCTCTCTCTTTTTGCTGACGATCTGCTCATGTACATAACCTCACCACCCATATCTATGCCCTCTATTTTGGTGGAGTTCAAGCAATTTAGCGAGCTTAGCAACTTTAAGGTGAACTTATCTAAAACGGAGATCTTAAATGTCTCACTTGACACGCGGACTCAGCAGCTCTTACAGGCGAACTTTCCCTTCAAGTGGCAGGGGGGGGGGCCATAAGGTACCTGGGTATCCAGCTACCCTCGGACTTGGGGAAATTATATAAACTCAACTACTCTCCGCTCCTTCAGTCCACGCTCACCAACCTTAGTTTATATGGTAGAAAGCACTATACCTGGCTGGGACGTATAAATGTCCTTAAAATGGACATTTTGCCCCGGTTTCTCTACATATTTCAAGCAGTCCCACTGGCCCCGGAACGTGGTTTCTTTAAGCTGCTTCAAGGAGCTTTCTTTAAATTAATCTGGGGCAACAGAAGACCTAGAATACGGAGGGCTACACTCTATAGGCCTAAGCACAGGGGGGGACTGGGGGTCCCGGACCTCCGGACTTACCACGCCGCTTCAGTGCTGGTGCGTCTCTCCGACTGGTTTCACCATAAAGAAGATAAGTGTTGGGTCCGCATTGAGGGGGACACCTCCCCCCTTGGACTGTCGGGCCTGCCTTGGGTTGACCCCTCACGTCGACCCAGGAAACGGGAGCTGCCTTACCTAGTGGGCCCTTTGCTGACAATATGGGATAGGTTCTTGAGGCATGGGGAACTGTCACCTAGACCTGGACCCCTCACCCCGCTATTTGACAACCCAGCCTTCCCTCCAAGGATGAACTCTAGGACATTTCTCCTCTGGGAAGCATTTCAAGACACTAGACTGGGAGACATGGTGTCAGGGGCGGGCGTGCCCTCTCTTTCTGACTGGAGGCGGGCGTGGGAATATCTCCTGGCTTGCGCACACCCAACTGGCTGCCTTCTTCAGGACCCTTGCGTTAGCCTCGAGCTTGTCTTGCCCCCTCATGCCCTTGGAGAGGCTTTTGAGGGACCCAACGCCCCCTAAGCATGTGATTTCTACTTTATACAAGATTCTTCAGGACGGGGGGGAGGGACAGGAACCGCCCCAGTTCTGCAGGAAGTGGGAGGAGGAGTTGGGACAATCATTTGAAATGGAAGACTGGGAGAAGTTCTTTGCGCTTACCCACCAGTTGTCCATGGCATGTAGGGCCCAGGAAAGGAATCTTAGCTAGATGGTACAGATGTCCATCAGATCTCGCGAAATTTGGGGGAGCGGAATCTGGAGATTGTTGGAGGTGCGGGGGGGCCCGGGGGACAATGTTACATATATGGTGGGAATGCCCGGTGGTGAGGACCTTTTGGGAGAGCGTGTTCGGAATCTATGAGCACTTGACACTTGAAAATGTCCCACACACACCGCAGGTTGCTCTCTTATCAATGATCCCAGGGTCGGTGTCGGTGAGCAAGAAGGGGTTGTTGAGGCACTTGCTTACTGCGGCCAGGTCGGTGATCCCGAGGGACTGGCGTACCAGTGTTGCCCCTTCCCTGCTGGAATGGTACGGGGAGGTGGAGAACATCAAGAGGATGGAGGAGCTGACCCTGGAAAGGATTGAGGAGGGAACTCGGAGGTTCCTTAGGACATGGACTTTCTGGGAAGTCTCTCGGGTCACACCTGACTTTCAGGCGCTCTTGGAACGTGGGTAGTGCCGGGCGGGGGGGGTTTGACTCTTGACCGACAGCATTATTTGTGTGGTGTGGTCCGGTGGGGTCGGGGGGGGCGGGCCTAGGGGTTCTTTGTCTTTCTCTCTCTCTCTTTTCTCTTTTCCTACTCGTTTTTCCTGTTCCTCTTTCTTACCCATCTCTTCGGATTGCTGGGGTGATTTGACACAGCTGTTACAGACGGGAGAAGGCCGATTGGGGTCAGGCCCACAGGAAGAAGGAGGGTCACACCCCAGGGCGATGATCCAAGGTGAAGCGGAAGGGAGGTGTTGGGTGCCGATTACAGACCTTAAATGACCGAACCCAGTTGGTATCCCGAGTAGAGGAAAGTGGTACGATCTGAAGCACCCAGGCCGAACAAGCTAGTACTGTTTTGTATTTGGTTGTTGTGTCACCGTCGCCCTGCGATCCTCTAAGCTCTTGTCTCTGTCTAATGCTTTGTACAACTTACTAAAATCCAATAAAAACATATTGAAAAGAAAAGAAAAACTATATAAATAGCAATGGCAGGACCCAGAACATTAGTCTTCATCTGTGGTCCCCAACGAGTCATGCAGCTTCTGCATGTCGGCCACCAACTGAAGGACCCTTTCACTCATTGCTGCCACTCTGGCACGTGTGGTCCCTGTATACAAAAGAAACAAACATTATTTGTTGGCAAATACAAGTTTCTCACCTGTGGATGACGCCATATGTCATTATGCTAAGTAATTAATCTAAGGAAGTGGGCATATGTCATTATGCTAAGTAATTAATCTAAGGAAGTGGGCATATGTCATTATGCTAACGCCATTGACTATGGCTTTAGGTATCTTGGTGATCATGTCAATTACCACATAGTCAAAAGAATGACATTACTTACTTCGTTGGTGGCCGAAGTGTTCGTCGGGGACCACCCTAGGTTCTGGGCCCTGCCACTGTTGGGAAGTTGAGGCTGTAGAGACATGTCAAATAGGGTCACTTCTAATGTCTTAGTAAACAGTAAGCAAATTACAATTTCAATGTGTGTGTGACATCACCCACCTTCTTCATGTGCCTCCTGGGCCTGATCTGCTGCAGACTCTTCCACAGATCCTTCACCCGCTACATTAACATCTAGAAAAAGAGATTAAGGGAATCAGCTTTGTTTTAAATAGCATGTATGTGTGTGTGCTTACATGAAGAGTCACATACCAGAGGCTAACGGCTCCGTCGCTTAGTTTGACTCCCTGCCCACGCCGCGACGCCCCTCCTCTGTCGAAAGGTCCAGGGGCTGGTCGGAGGCCGCTACAGAGGAGGGGTAGGAACGTCGCCCTGGAGATCCACCACCTTCACTTTGTGCTGCAGAATCATGCAGCACTGGTCGGCCTGTGCGCCTCCTGGTGCGTCGGATTCGGCACTCCATTTCCAGCACTAGAAAAGAAAAGCATTTATAAATAAAGGCCTGCCTTCTGTATTACTTACATCTAGCATGCAATTTCTATGTACTTACTTGGGAAATGGAGTCTGAAAAATCGCTGCACCCGGGGCATGTGGAGCCGTTTTAGGTCCGACCAATGCTGCATGATCTGCGTGTGGGTGAAGGTGGTGTTAGTCTCCTGCTGGATCCTGGAAACGATCTCCAGGGTGACGGTCCTCTTCTCAAAAGAGTTGGGCAGGTAGTCGTACCGGCGCTGAAGCATCGTCTAAAAAACACAAAATAAACATATTTTTTAGATCAAACTGCATACAAATATCTGTCACAAATCGATCAGTTGACTAAATGACATTACCAGACACATTTCGAGCCTCAAACTATCCTTCTAGATGGAAGGTACTTGGTTCGCACATGTGGGCCCTAACTTCTGTTTGGCACGGAGTTTTACACACTTTTAAACCAAACCGTTTCTTCCTGCGCTCCAACCCGGGGAATCGAGAGGCGTAGTCAGCTACGTCGCCCAGTTTCCCAGGGGAGGCGTGTGCTGATCATGGAGTCAGCATGGCACCATGAGAGGCGTTTATTTCGCCAACTAACTGAAAGAACCACAGAGCAGCATCATGCACAATTAGGGACATTAAATAATACATTAAACACCATGCTGGCAGAATTTAGGTCGACCAACAGCCACATGGCCACCTTATCTACTAATTTCACAGCCATGCTTGAGGAAGTTCGAACTAGCAACACCCACATGGCCATTTTAACTAGAAATTTCAGTGGCATGCTGGATGAAGTTCAAACAACCAATAGACACATGTTGGAACAGTTGCAGATTATGAATGCCACACATGCCCAGGTGATGGGCCACCACCAGGGTTTTATGGGCATCAACCATTTTAACACCTATTTGTCCTGTATCTGCTCCACATCTTTCCTCTACATCTCTACTGTATTGACCTGTCTGGTGAGCCCTACCAATATAGCCTTTTTGTATGGCTTTGCTTGTATGCTTTGGATTTTCGCCCTTATAGCTCATTAGAGTGCTGAGAAACCCCACTAGCCAATGCCTGAGCTCAAGCCTCACTGAACCTGCCACTCAAGCTGTTGCCCTGCAGGCTTTGGCCTAATTAAATTGCTTCTGGCTCATCCTGTTTGTAGGCATGATTGGGGGACATTCTGGGCTGGCAAACTACTACCTTGAACCCTGGCAGAGATTGTACTGGACTTGGATTTGGACTGGGGCTTCTTGTTTGGGTGGGCCACTGACTTACAGGCGTGGATGTGGCATAGGTATGGCTGCTTTCCACCTGTGCCTGTGGCAAATGTGGCCAAGCAGGAGAGGGTGTGTATGTGGCCCTATTTATTACAGGGAAAATATTCACATGCAAATGCTTGCTCCCTATGTCTGTGTATTTTATTTAGGATTTAAACTTCGGCCTGGAGTGCATTACTTTAAAACTCCTGGATGTGGCCAATTGCTAGGTGCCATGATTTGCCACAAATGTATTTTAATATTGTACTATGTATGTACATGAAGTATGCAAGTGCCCTTCAACTCCAAATTTTCATATTTCACGAAAAAATATTGAATGTGACTTGAACTGTTGTTGACTAAGTTGATGCATTAATGTTTTGGTTATTTTTTGATTACTTAAGGTTTTGCTAAACAAACAGGGCAAAAAAAAATGCATGAGTCTCAGATCATGTGTGAATATTTTAGTAATTAACTCATTACTAGTTGATACACCAAAAAATAAGAAAAGATTTACAAAGCAAAATTAGAGGAGCAAATAATAATTACAGGTACAAAACAAACACAGGCAACAAAAATTATGCAAAATGTGTCTGAATCAAATTGTCCCGAACTGCTTGGCCAGAGGCACTAGGTAGGTCCTCTGGGTCCTGGCTGGGTGGAGAGGGGGGCAGATCCAAATACCGGGGGACACGCTGCATGATGGCATAGTTATGTAAGACACAGTGTCACGGGCTGGGTGTGGCAGCACAGGTGTGGATCCGCTGTGACTAGGTTACTGATAGCGAGTGCCGTGTCAGGGGAGTGGAGTCTAAGAGGCCACCGGTATTCACCAGAGCCCGCCGCAAAGCAGGTTGGTCTTGCAGCGGCGAGTGACCCCCAGGTCGCTACCCCCCAACAGCGGCTCAGCCACACAGTCAGCTGAGGTGATGCGTGAAACAAAGGAGGCAGGCAAAAGGTGATGTCAAAGTTCAAGCAGAGGTCAGGGCTGGCAGCACAATCTCGAAGTCGAAGGTAAGTAGCCAAGGTAGGGACGGGCAGCGAAGGTTCAGAGTCGGGGACAGGCAGAGGTCAGTACACAGGTGAGCAATCCTGAAAACAACAGACTTTCTGCATGCAAAGGAAGACCAAGATCCGGCACTGATGGAAAAGGAAGTGCCCCTTAAATAGGGGAAGTGGATGCAGGATTGGATGACCAGGCACCAATCAGTGCTGTACAGGCCCTTTAAATTTCAGGAATCCGGCGCGCGCGCCCTCTAGTGGACGGAACCTGCGTGCACCTGACCATGCGAGGAAGCAGCACGAGGAGGAGGAAGCTGGCTGGGAGCAGCCATGGAGGTGAGGGAAGTGCTGCGAGATGGGCGCACAGCGCTCTCCCCTAACACCATGCGAGGAAGCAGCATGAGGAGGAGGGAGCCGGCTGGGAGCAGCCATGGAGGTGAGGGAAGTGCTGCGAGATGGGCACACAGCGCTCGCCCTAACACCATGCGAGGAAGCAGCACAAGGAGGAGGGAGCCGGCTGGGAGCAGCCATGGAGGTGAGGGAAGTGCTGCGAGATGGGCGCGCAGCGCTCGCCCTAACACACAGCAGGCCAGTATGATGTCTATGATCTTTTTGGGGTCATACTGGAGTGCTCCCCCGGTATGGTCCAAACACCGGAAGCGTGTTTTTAACAGGCCAAAGGCCCTCTCCGCAACGGCCCAGGTCTTCCGGTGTGCCCGATTGTAGGCGTCCTGTGCGGCATTCTGTGTCCAAAGGACGGGCGTCAGCAGCCAGGGAAGTAGTGGATAGCCGGAATTCCCTGAAATAATAAGAAAATACTAACATAAATTACACATGACACAAAAATGTATTAAAAAAAAAAAGGTCGTTCACCCTGACTAAGAGCCTATCTTATATTTTAGACACACCCTGAACATACAGATTGCTCTGCTAAAGAAACAGCCTAACACCATCTACTGCATGTTCTGACCTTTAAACATCCAAAATGGCGGATGAGGGCAAATCAGGCAGACTGCTAACAGGTATTGGCTTAGGACTGTGCTGAAGAGCATTCTTGGATGTCTTACCTTTTCAGGACACCAGATCTGCTTTGTGTGAGCCAAGCACAGCTCTAACCCGCCCCCTGCACTTTATCCCGCTCTCAGATACTCAGTAAGTGTCATGCTTCTAAGGAAGGATGCCGCAGACCCTATTAGAGATGAGCGAACTTTTGAAAAATTCGATTCGACTGATTCGCCGAATTTTCCGACAAAAATCGTTTCGACCCGAATAAATTCGCAACGAATCGCTATTAAAAACGGCTATTTCTGAGCCTCCTAGAGCCTTAATAGGGTTGTAAACCATTCTGCCTTGCTGTAACATGCACAGGATGCGTGCTGGGTTAGTTAAATAATACTTTGAAGAAATATCACATGCAGATCAGAGGCATCGCTAATAGAATCGCAGAGCGGCACAATTGCAGAGAGTTGAAGTGGCATCACTATGAGGGGCAGGAGCCCAAACATTGCTTTAAAGAGACACTGGAGCTGGCAGCAGCAGGAGCCCAAAAATTGGATGAATCACACCCTGGAGTTGGCAGCAGCAGCAGGAGCCCAAACATTACTTTAAAGAGACACTGGGGTTGGCTTCAGGAGCCCAAAAATTGGATGATTCACACCCTGGAGTTGCAAGCAGCAGCAGGAGCCCAAATATACACTGGAGTTGGCTTCAGGAGCCCAAAAATTGGATGAATCACACCCTGGAGTTGGCAGAAGTTGGCAGCAGCAGCAGCAGGAGCCCAAACATTACTTCAAAGAGACCCTGGGGTTGGCTTCAGGAGCCCAACAATTGGATGAATCACACCCTGGAGTTGGCAGAAGTTGACAGCAGTAGCAGCAGGAGCCCAAATATTACTTTAAAGAGACCCTGGGGTTGGCTTCAGGAGCCCAAAAATTGGATGAATCACACCCTGGAGTTGGCAGAAGTTGGCAGCAGCAGGAGCCCAAACATTACTTTAAAGAGACCCTGGGGTTGGCTTCAGGAGCCCAAAAATTGGATGAATCACACCCTGGAGTTGGCAGAAGTTGGCAGCAGCAGCAGCAGGAGCCCAAACATTACTTCAAAGAGACCCTGGGGTTGGCTTCAGGAGCCCAACAATTGGATGAATCACACCCTGGAGTTGGCAGGAGTTGACAGCAGCAGCAGCAGGAGCCCAAATATTACTTTAAAGAGACCCTGGGGTTGGCTTCAGGAGCCCAAAAATTGGATGATTCACACCCTGGAGTTGGCAGCAGCAGCAGCAGGAGCCCAAATATACACTGGAGTTGGCTTCAGGAGCCCAAAAATTGGATGAATCACACCCTGGAGTTGGCAGCAGCAGCAGCAGGAGCCCAAATATTACTTTAAAGAGACACTGGGGTTGGCTTCAGGAGGCCAACAATTGGATGAATCACTCCCTGGAGTTGGCAGCAGCAGGAGCCCAAATATTACTTTAAAGAGACACTGGGGTTGGCTTCAGGAGGCCAAAAATTGGATGAATCACGCCCTGGAGTTGGCAGCAGCAGGAGCCCAAATATTACTTTAAAGAGACACTGGGGTTGGCTTCAGGAGCCCAAAAATTGGATGATTCACACCCTGGAGTTGGCAGCAGCAGCAGCAGGAGCCCAAATATACACTGGGGTTGGCTTCAAAAGCCCAAAAATTGGATGAATCACACCCTGGAGTTGGCAGAAGTTGGCAGCAGCAGCAGCAGGAGCCCAAACATTACTTCAAAGAGACCCTGGGGTTGGCTTCAGGAGCCCAAAAATTGGATGAATCACACCCTGGAGTTGGCAGAAGTTGGCAGCAGCAGCAGCAGGAGCCCAAACATTACTTCAAAGAGACCCTGGGGTTGGCTTCAGGAGCCCAACAATTGGATGAATCACACCCTGGAGTTGGCAGAAGTTGGCAGCAGCAGGAGCCCAAACATTACTTTAAAGAGACCCTGGGGTTGGCTTCAGGAGCCCAAAAATTGGATGAATCACACCCTGGAGTTGGCAGCAGCAGCAGCAGGAGCCCAAATATACACTGGAGTTGGCTTCAGGAGCCCAAAAATTGGATGAATCACACCCTGGAGTTGGCAGAAGTTGGCAGCAGCAGCAGGAGCCCAAACATTACTTCAAAGAGACCCTGGGGTTGGCTTCAGGAGCCCAACAATTGGATGAATCACACCCTGGAGTTGGCAGGAGTTGACAGCAGCAGCAGCAGGAGCCCAAATATTACTTTAAAGAGACACTGGGGTTGGCTTCAGGAGGCCAAAAATTGGATGAATCACGCCCTGGAGTTGGCAGCAGCAGGAGCCCAAATATTACTTTAAAGAGACACTGGGGTTGGCTTCAGGAGCCCAACAATTGGATGATTCACACCCTGGAGTTGGCAGCAGCAGCAGCAGGATCCCAAATATACACTGGAGTTGGCTTCAGGAGCCCAAAAATTGGATGAATCACACCCTGGAGTTGGCAGAAGTTGGCAGCAGCAGCAGCAGCAGCAGGAGCCCAAACATTACTTAAGAGACCCTGGGGTTGGCTTCAGGAGCCCAACAATTGGATGAATCACACCCTGGAGTTGGCAGAAGTTGACAGCAGCAGCAGCAGGAGCCTAAATATTACTTTAAAGAGACCCTGGGGTTGGCTTCAGGAGCCCAAAAATTGGATGAATCACACCCTGGAGTTGGCAGAAGTTGGCAGCAGCAGGAGCCCAAACATTACTTTAAAGAGACCCTGGGGTTGGCTTCAGGAGCCCAAAAATTGGATGAATCACACCCTGGAGTTGGCAGAAGTTGGCAGCAGCAGGAGCCCAAATATACACTGGAGTTGGCTTCAGGAGCCCAAAAATTGGATGAATCACACCCTGGAGTTGGCAGAAGTTGGCAGCAGCAGCAGCAGGAGCCCAAAAAATGGCCTAAAGACATAAATATGTTTTGCACCATTTGGAAAGTGTAAAACGTGGCACCATGCTGAATCTAGTCGCATGCATCAGGCATTGGTGGGTGGAAATCCTGGCTGATCCATCCCTGATTCATTTTGACAAAGGTGAGTCTCTCCACATTTTTAGTTGACAGACGAGTTCTCCTCGCCGTAACTATGGCCCCCGCCGCACTAAACACCCGCTCAGATGGCACGCTACTTGCCGGGCAGTACAGCTTTTCCAGGGCAAACTCTGCTAGTTGCGGCCACAAATCAAGTTTGGCTGCCCAGAAGTCCAGCGGATCCTCAAGGTGTGTTGGCATGGTCATGTCAAAGTATGACATGACCTGCTGGTTGAGGTCCTGCTCCAGGTCTTCCTGCTGCTCATGAGTAGCCTCACTATCCGGGTGTAGAAAGCTACTCATTAGCGACTGAAGACTGAGGCTGCTGCTGCTGATGGAGCTGCTGCTGCTGCTCCTGCCAACCCCCCCAGCGGCCATGGCAGTGGAAGGTGAGCGCAGAGGTCCCCTCGAGTCAGACCTGCGAGAGTATGGACCATGGTGCAGATAGGCATCGGCCAACTGCCTACGTAGAATGTCTTTGTAGTAGTTCAGTTTGTCCTCCCTCTCGGTGGGTTTAAAAAATGCCCCCATTTTGTGCCGGAAGCGAGGGTCCAATAAGGTGGACAGCCAGAAGTCATCCCGCCGACAGATGGAAACAATTCTGGGGTCACTACGCAAGCACGTGAGCATGCTTCGTGCCATTTGCGCAAGTGACTCGGATGGACTACCTGTCTCCATCTCCACTGCATACTGCCACGGTGTGCCCGGGTCCTCTGTCTCGCCTTCCTCAAAAACCTCTAGCTCCTCTGGCTGCTCCTGCTCCTCCTCTCCTGTCCGCTGACTAGATAAACCAGCCATTTCGCCAAGCCTAAACTGTGTTTCGCTGGGCAACTCCTCCTCCTCCTCTTCCTCCTCCTCCTCCAGTTCAGCTCCAACGGGGTTCATGTGGCCGTAAGATGTAAACGCCATGTCTCCAGTGCCCTGACCAGCCATGGTTTCCAACATGTGCTGTAGTACATGAAGCAGTGGAATCACGTCGTTCATCCCGTAATCCTGCCGACTGACAAATAAAGTGGCTTCCTCAAAGGGCCTGAGCAAACAGCAGATGTCACGTATGAGCTGCCACTGGTTGACATTGAAGTTACACAGGGGAGTCCCCCTATCTGCTTGGATCATCAGGAAATCCGTGATGGCTTTTCTCTGTTCATATAATCGGTCCAACATGTGAAGGGTGGAATTCCAACGGGTGGAAACATCGCAAATCAGACTATGTTGGGGGATACCATTCTGACGCTGTAGCTCAAGAAGGGTGTGTTTGGCGGTGTAGGAGTGGCTGAAGTGCATGCAAAGTTTCCTTGAAGTTGTTAGGATGTCTTGCAGATGGGGGGAACACTTCAGAAACCGCTTGACAACCAGATTGAAGACGTGAGCCATGCAGGGGGCATGGGTCAGGCTTCCTTGGCGCAGCGCAGACAAAATGTTCTTCCCATTGTCGGTAACCATGATTCCCATTTTAAGTTTTCTCGGAGTAAGCCATGTTTGGATTTCCTGATGAATACATTTAAGCAGTTCCTCCCCTGTGTGACTCCGTTCGCCAAGACAAACCATGTGAAGCACTGCGTGACACCTCCGTGCCCTGCACACATGGTAGACTGGAGGGGCACTGAGACTTGAGCCTACAGTGGAGGGTGAGGAGATGGCGGAGGATGAGGAGGCCGAGTCGCACGGTGTCACAGGCCCAATGGGCAGAAAGCACGGAGGCCGAAGCGGCGTGACCTGTCCAAGTTGCTGCTGCTGCTGCAAAGGGACCACATTCACCCAGTGGGCCGTAAACGACATGTACTGCCCCTGACCGTAGTTACAGCTCCAGATGTCGGCGCTGCCATGTATTTTGCTACACACCGACAGGCTCAAGGACTGGCCCACCTTCTGTTCAACAAAAGTGTGCAGCGCTGGTACTGCCTTCTTGGCAAAGAAATGACGGCTTGGGACTCTCCACCTCGGCTCAGCACAAGCCATCAGTTCTCTGAAAGGTGCAGATTCCACCACCTGAAAAGGGAGCGACTGCAGCACCAGCAACTTGGACAGGAGCACATTCAGCTTCTGCGCCGTAGGATGAGTGGGCGCATACTGCTGTCTCTTGGACATGGCTTCGCTGATGGATTGCTGGCGGGATGCATGACTTGGAGGAGGAGGAGCAGGAGCGACAGAGGATGGGTATGACGCACAGCTGCCTTCGGCTGAGGTGCTGGAGCCTTGGCTGGCAGAAATTGGGAGCTCACTTGGTGAGGAAGCAGACTGGACCACCCCTTGGGAGCCTCGGTTCTCCCAGGTCGTTTTATGGTGACGCATCATATGTTGACGCAGGGCCGTGGTGCCAACATTTGGACCCTGGCCACGCTTCACCTTTTGCCTACATATCTTGCATGTGGCCATGTTACCCTCCTGCGGATGCCTCAGGAAAAACTGCCACACTGCCGAGTAGCTACTTTTCCCACCCCCTGGCCTCACTGATTCACTGCTGCTGTTGCCAACTCCAGGAACCCCTGCTCCACTACCTCCCGATAAGGTAGACTGACGCACAGCAGGTGCTCTACCCCGGCCCCGGCCGGCTCCAGCCTTTGGAATTGTGCCCCCATGCTGACTGCTACCACCTTGCTGCCTCAGCTGCTGACTCCGGGGCAACCTGCGCCCCTCTTCTCCTGATGATGACGATGAAGCCCCTTCATCACCCGGCTCCCAAGTGCGATCGGCTTCATCGTCATCATCATCATCACCGAGTTGTGGCTGTACGTCACTGATGTTCGTGGATTCGTCAACAGTGTCTGGCGCAGGAGCTGGAACGCTCGCAGCACCCACGACACTGTCCACATCACTATTTGTCTGCCTAGCTAGAGAAGCCACCTCCATTTCTTGGCTGGGCAGTAGCTGCTGACTGTCCTCTATCTGATGGTCCTCCTCACTAAAGAGTGGAGCTGAACCCAAAGCATAGGATACGTCGCTGGGGGAGGGAACGGCGTAGGACAGAGGCAATGGGAGGACAGGGACTGCTCTCGGGGCATGCCAACTCAGGGTTGTGTCAGAGGAACCTACCGACCCTAGACTGGGGGTCTCACACGTAAGTTGTGATGATGTTGTTGATGAGCGCGTCAACCAATCTACCACGGCAGATGCGTTACTGGTGGAGACCCGACCGCTAGCAGATACTGGCAGATTAGGTCTCTCAGCGTGACTCCTGCTGCTACTGGCCCCCAGTCTGATGCGAGCTCTGCCTGCGGAATCTTGGCCTCTGCCACTCCTCTTTTCACTTCCAGGCACTTGTCTGCCCGACATAGTCTAACTGGCGTGGTAGTAGGTGATATTTTAAGATCCCCCGGGCAGCGGTGGGTCTATATGAAACAGAATATAATGCACACCAAAAGTGAGCAGTAACACTCAGCCTCCAACAGGTCTGCTTAGTGTAAATAAGAGAGCTGCTTAGTGTAAATAAAGAGGGGTATGCTATGTTACAGAATGGGATGCCCCAACAGAAGTGCACCTGGCAGGCAGCAGTAAGTCTATGCCCAGCAAAAGTGTCTTTATCAGGCCTAATTTCAATTATAATAAGTGCAAATGGTTATATGGTCTTAAACAGAGGCTGCTGTAGTCACAGAATGGGATGCCCCAAAAAAGAATCCAGTAGTGCTATGCCCAGCAAAAGTGTCTTTTTCAGGGCTAATTTCAATTATAATAAGTGCAAATGGTTATATGGTCTTAAACAGAGGCTGCTGTAGTCACAGAATGGGATGCCTTAAAAAAAGATCCAGTAGTGCTATGCCCAGCAAAAGTGTCTTTATCAGGGCTAATTTCAATTATAATAAGTGCAAATGGTTATATGGTCTTAAACAGAGGCTGCTGTAGTCACAGAATGGGATGCCTTAAAAAAAGATCCAGTAGTGCTATGCCCAGCAGAAGTGTCTTTATCAGGGCTAATTTCAATTATAATAAGTGCAAATGGTTATATGGTCTTAAACAGAGGCTGCTGTAGTCACAGAATGGGATGCCTCACAGCAGACTTAAGATCAGTTCAGTATATATGCACAGTTAGTTAGTATAAGCAGCATGAAAACGCTAACAAAGCCTGTCAGGCTGGATGAAAAAAAAAAAAATCTCCCTGTGACAGCCTCCGATTTTCCCTTCCTTTCCCTGTTTTTTGCTGGCTTTCTGTCTGTCTCCTGTCTGTCTCCAGCCTGTCCCTGTCTGTCCCTGCCTGTCTAACTGTCTCTCCCTCAGCTACACAGCGTTCTGTCTCTCACGAATGCAATAGAGAAATGAGGAAGGAAAAGCAAGATGGCCGGCCTTAAATAGCGCTGTGACGTCACCGGGCTTGCTGGCTGCTGATAGGCTGCATGTGACTGCCCCAGCTTGCACTGGCGCGGGATAGATGTCCAGACATGTCCCGTCCACCATCTTAGAATGCCTGTAAATGTAAATGAATGGATGTTAAAGGAAAACTTCGAGCGATCGAATCGCGGGGAAATTCGGATTCGATCCGAATGGAATTTTTCCTGAAATTCGGATCGAATCCGGGTTCGTCCGGATCGATTCGCTCATCCCTAGACCCTATCCTAAAGTCAATAACAGAATTGCAGCCGAGTGTAGGGAAGAATAATAAGTAATTTACTAGAAAGTATAAATATATTATTTACTAATTGTGGAAAATCATTTTGTAAGGGTTTGTGCTTTGCTAAAGATCATGGTTAAGGTCCGGTTTAACCTGTCATCAAGGGGTAAAAACAGCCATAGCTTCAGACATGGGTCCGAAACTATACTAATAGGCATACATTGAAAAGGGAATGACGTTATTTGCATCAACTTACCAAGGAGCCATCCACCAGAGAATTCTCCAGACTCAAACCGACGGTACAATCCAGATCGTCGTAAGATGTAGGCATCATGGGATGAGCCTGGAAACCCGGCGAGGACGCTAAGGAACCACATGTCCGGGGCCACCACTGCTTGGACATTCAGTGAGTGGCCCATTTTGTGGTTCCTGGGAAAAAAGGGAAAAATAAATAAATTAGCACAGCTAGGTAAATTACTCAAACAATAACTCCTAACATCCTCCAATAAACATGTTGGCCAATACAAATAACACTAAGTACCTAACTATTTTTAGGCCTACAAAGGATATGTATGTTGGATCAACTAAATATTAACTTTCACATGACAAATTAAGGTCCACATGCAAATGTTTGGCTTTGGGCTACATGAAAAACATTGATGAAGCTAAATCCGGCCAAATATATCTCATGAACAATTTACAAGGAGGGATTAACAGATATACAGTGTAAGATAATTCACAGGGACTATTTACAAGGAGGGATTAACAGATATACAGTGTAAGCGAATTCACATGGACTATTTACAAGGAGGGATTAACAGATATACAGCGTAAGCTATTTCACAGGGACTATTTACAAGGAGGGATTAACAGATATACAGTGTAAAATAATTCACAGGGACTATTTACAAGGAGGGATTAACCCTTTAAATGCCAGCCACGTAAAATTTACGTGGTTGCCTCTCCGTCACTTAAGTGCCAGCCGCGTAAAATTTATGTGCCTGGCATTTACCCCTGCTAGCGGGCAAAAAAAAAAAAAAAATACTCACCTGACCCCTCGTTGGATCCGGCCAGGTCTCCTCTTTAATTTGGTGCCATCCAATCCCCCGGAATAGGCGCCCCCCCCCCCCCCGGCTTCTGCAGCAGCAGCTGCTAACTGTAAAAAAAAAATTAAATAAAAATGACATTCACTTACCTGCGTGTGCGCTGGCTCCCACTGTCCCTCCGCTTCACCTGGGGGGCCTCCGGAAGGCTCTCTCCCCTTTCATTCTCGATGGCGCAAATCAGACTATGTTGGGGGATACCATTCTGACGCTGTAGCTCAAGAAGGGTGTGTTTGGCGGTGTAGGAGTTGCTGAAGTGCATGCAAAGTTTCCTTGAAGTTGTTAGGATGTCTTGCAGATGGGGGGAACACTTCAGAAACCGCTTGACAACCAGATTGAAGACGTGAGCCATGCAGGGGGCATGGGTCAGGCTTCCTTGGCGCAGCGCAGACAAAATGTTCTTCCCATTGTCGGTAACCATGATTCCCATTTTAAGTTTTCTCGGAGTAAGCCATGTTTGGATTTCCTGATGAATACATTTAAGCAGTTCCTCCCCTGTGTGACTCCGTTCGCCAAGACAAACCATGTGAAGCACTGCGTGACACCTCCGTGCCCTGCACACATGGTAGACTGGAGGGGCACTGAGACTTGAGCCTACAGTGGAGGGTGAGGAGATGGCGGAGGATGAGGAGGCCGAGTCGCACGGTGTCACAGGCCCAATGGGCAGAGAGCGCGGAGGCCGAAGCGGCGTGACCTGTCCAAGCTGCTGCTGCTGCTGCAAAGGGACCACATTCACCCAGTGGGCCGTAAACGACATGTACTGCCCCTGACCGTAGTTACAGCTCCAGATGTCGGCGCTGCCATGTATTTTGCTACACACCGACAGGCTCAAGGACTGGCCCACCTTCTGTTCAACAAAAGTGTGCAGCGCTGGTACTGCCTTCTTGGCAAAGAAATGACGGCTTGGGACTCTCCACCTCGGCTCAGCACAAGCCATCAGTTCTCTGAAAGGTGCAGATTCCACCACCTGAAAAGGGAGCGACTGCAGCACCAGCAACTTGGACAGGAGCACATTCAGCTTCTGCGCCGTAGGATGAGTGGGCGCATACTGCTGTCTCTTGGACATGGCTTCGCTGATGGATTGCTGGCGGGATGCATGACTTGGAGGAGGAGGAGGAGCAGGAGCGACAGAGGATGGGTATGACGCACAGCTGCCTTCGGCTGAGGTGCTGGAGCCTTGGCTGGCAGAAATTGGGAGCTCACTTGGTGAGGAAGCAGACTGGACCACCCCTTGGGAGCCTCGGTTCTCCCAGGTCGTTTTATGGTGACGCATCATATGTTGACGCAGGGCCGTGGTGCCAACATTTGGACCCTGGCCACGCTTCACCTTTTGCCTACATATCTTGCATGTGGCCATGTTACCCTCCTGCGGATGCCTCAGGAAAAACTGCCACACTGCCGAGTAGCTACTTTTCCCACCCCCTGGCCTCACTGATTCACTGCTGCTGTTGCCAACTCCAGGAACCCCTGCTCCACTACCTCCCGATAAGGTAGACTGCCGCACAGCAGGTGCTCTACCCCGGCCCCGGCCCCGGCCGGCTCCAGCCTTTGGAATTGTGCCCCCATGCTGACTGCTACCACCTTGCTGCCTCAGCTGCTGACTCCGGGGCAACCTGCGCCCCTCTTCTCCTGATGATGACGATGAAGCCCCTTCATCACCCGGCTCCCAAGTGCGATCGGCTTCATCGTCATCATCATCATCATCACCGAGTTGTGGCTGTACGTCACTGATGTTCGTGGATTCGTCAACAGTGTCTGGCGCAGGAGCTGGAACGCTCGCAGCACCCACGACACTGTCCACATCACTATTTGTCTGCCTAGCTAGAGAAGCCACCTCCATTTCTTGGCTGGGCAGTAGCTGCTGACTGTCCTCTATCTGATGGTCCTCCTCACTAAAGAGTGGAGCTGAACCCAAAGCATAGGATACGTCGCTGGGGGAGGGAACGGCGTAGGACAGAGGCAATGGGAGGACAGGGACTGCTCTCGGGGCATGCCAACTCAGGGTTGTGTCAGAGGAACCTACCGACCCTAGACTGGGGGTCTCACACGTAAGTTGTGATGATGTTGTTGATGAGCGTGTCAACCAATCTACCACGGCAGATGCGTTACTGGTGGAGACCCGACCGCTAGCAGATACTGGCAGATTAGGTCTCTCAGCGTGACTCCTGCTGCTACTGGCCCCCAGTCTGATGCGAGCTCTGCCTGCGGAATCTTGGCCTCTGCCACTCCTCTTTTCACTTCCAGGCACTTGTCTGCCTGACATAGTCTAACTGGCGTGGTAGTAGGTGATATTTTAAGATCCCCCGGGCAGCGGTGGGTCTATATGAAACAGAATATAATGCACACCAAAAGTGAGCAGTAACACTCAGCCTCCAACAGGCCTGCTTAGTGTAAATAAGAGAGCTGCTTAGTGTAAATAAAGAGGGGTATGCTATGTTACAGAATGGGATGCCCCAACAGAAGTGCACCTGGCAGGCAGCAGTAAGTCTATGCCCAGCAAAAGTGTCTTTATCAGGCCTAATTTCAATTATAATAAGTGCAAATGGTTATATGGTCTTAAACAGAGGCTGCTGTAGTCACAGAATGGGATGCCCCAAAAAAGAATCCAGTAGTGCTATGCCCAGCAAAAGTGTCTTAATCAGGGCTAATTTCAATTATAATAAGTGCAAATGGTTATATGGTCTTAAACAGAGGCTGCTGTAGTCACAGAATGGGATGCCTTAAAAAAAGATCCAGTAGTGCTATGCCCAGCAAAAGTGTCTTTATCAGGGCTAATTTCAATTATAATAAGTGCAAATGGTTATATGGTCTTAAACAGAGGCTGCTGTAGTCACAGAATGGGATGCCTTAAAAAAAGATCCAGTAGTGCTATGCCCAGCAAAAGTGTCTTTATCAGGGCTAATTTCAATTATAATAAGTGCAAATGGTTATATGGTCTTAAACAGAGGCTGCTGTAGTCACAGAATGGGATGCCTCACAGCAGACTTAAGATCAGTTCAGTATATATGCACAGTTAGTTAGTATAAGCAGCCTGAAAACGCTAACAAAGCCTGTCAGGCTGGATGAAAAAAAAAAAAAATCTCCCTGTGACAGCCTCCGATTTTCCCTTCCTTTCCCTGTTTTTTGCTGGCTTTCTGTCTGTCTCCTGTCTGTCTCCTGCCTGTCTCCAGCCTGTCCCTGTCTGTCCCTGCCTGTCTAACTGTCTCTCCCTCAGCTACACAGCGTTCTGTCTCTCACGAATGCAATAGAGAAATGAGGAAGGAAAAGCAAGATGGCCGGCCTTAAATAGCGCTGTGACGTCACCGGGCTTGCTGGCTGCTGATAGGCCGCATGTGACTGCCCCAGCTTGCACTGGCGCGGGATAGATGTCCAGACATGTCCCGTCCGCCATCTTAGAATGCCTGTAAATGTAAATGAATGGATGTTAAAGAAAAACTTCGAGCGATCGAATCGCGGGGAAATTCGGATTCGATCCGAGTCAAATTTTTCCTGAAATTCGGATCGAATCCGGGTTCGTCCGGATCGATTCGCTCATCCCTAGACCCTATCCTAAAGTCAATAACAGAATTGCAGCCGAGTGTAGGGAAGAATAATAAGTAATTTACTAGAAAGTATAAATATATTATTTACTAATTGTGGAAAATCATTTTGTAAGGGTTTGTGCTTTGCTAAAGATCATGGTTAAGGTCCGGTTTAACCTGTCATCAAGGGGTAAAAACAGCCATAGCTTCAGACATGGGTCCGAAACTATACTAATAGGCATACATTGAAAAGGGAATGACGTTATTTGCATCAACTTACCAAGGAGCCATCCACCAGAGAATTCTCCAGACTCAAACCGACGGTACAATCCAGATCGTCGTAAGATGTAGGCATCATGGGATGAGCCTGGAAACCCGGCGAGGACGCTAAGGAACCACATGTCCGGGGCCACCACTGCTTGGACATTCAGTGAGTGGCCCATTTTGTGGTTCCTGGGAAAAAAGGGAAAAATAAATAAATTAGCACGGCTAGGTAAATTACTCAAACAATAACTCCTAACATCCTCCAATAAACATGTTGGCCAATACAAATAACACTAAGTACCTAACTATTTTTAGGCCTACAAAGGATATGTATGTTGGATCAACTAAATATTAACTTTCACATGACAAATTAAGGTCCACATGCAAATGTTTGGCTTTGGGCTACATGAAAAACATTGATGAAGCTAAATCCGGCCAAATATATCTCATGAACAATTTACAAGGAGGGATTAACAGATATACAGTGTAAGCTAATTCACAGGGACTATTTACAAGGAGGGATTAACAGATATACAGTGTAAGCGAATTCACATGGACTATTTACAAGGAGGGATTAACAGATATACAGCGTAAGCTATTTCACAGGGACTATTTACAAGCAGGGCCAGGGGACACCAACGCTGGCCCCTGCGCCCTGTTCTACAAGCCCCCATAGACCCCACGGGTCGGTAATGCTGGGTAGGGTGGACCCTACGTAATTTTTGGGGGGGATTTTTAAGGGAGGGAGGGGGGACCCTATGTCATTTTTTTAAATTAACCCTTTTGTGTTCTGTCATCCAGCAGCTATAAAAGGCTTCTAGCAAGTGAGCAGAAGCCAGTGATCGCCGAGGGACAGAGTGCTCCAGTATGGATGGGAGGTAAGAATTAAAAAAACAAATAAAATATTTTTTCTCTTTGTGTGTCTGTGTTTTTTTTACATTTAACCCCTTGTGAACTGGTAAGGGGTCCATGAGACCCCTATACCAGTTCTCAAGGCTGGGGGGATGGCAAGTCACCTGCGCTAGCCGGTGACTTGCCATTAACCCCCGGCACCCCCATTACCTGCCTCCCCAAAGGCCGGGGGGGCAGAAGAGCCCGTGGCCACGGGCTATGCGGGCTTGTAGCCTGCAGGGCCAGGGGCCACAAAAGCTGGCCCCTGCGCCCTGTTCCTACAAGCCCTGCATAGCTGGTCCCGGACTGGTTACTTTGGGTAAGGGGGGTCCCATGTCATTTTTTTCTGGATTTTTAAGGGTTTTTAACCCTTAATAAACCTTAAAGGGTTAAAAGATATACAGTGTAAGATAATTCACAGGGACCATTTACAAGGAGGGATTAACAGATATACAGTGTAAGCTAATTCACAGAGACTATTTACAAGGAGGAATTAACAGATATACAGTGTAAGCTAATTCACAGGGACTATTTACAAGGAGGGATTAACAGATATACAGTGTAAGCTATTTCACAGGGACTATTTACAAGGAGGGATTAACAGATACAGTGTAAGCTATTTCACAGGGACTATTTACAAAGAGGGATTAAGAGATATTTAAAATACCATTTATGTCAACTATATCAAAAAATGACTGATTGAACTTGCCTATAGATGTATTCGTCGGCTGCCGGAGGGAATAAGGCAACATGGGTGCAATCAATGGCACCCATGACGTTGGGCATGTCGGCGATATTATAAAATGCCAGCTTAAGCACGTTCAAGGTTACCATGTCATCAGGAAAATAAATATATTTCTGACTAATGGTAGCTATGCCTTCCAAAAACTTGGATAGCGTGCGGCTCAGCGTAGGCTGGGAGATCCCCACGGAAAGGGCACCCAGCCTCTCGAACGAGCCATTCGACAAAAATTGCAGGCAGCCAAGCATCTTGGTCATACCTGAAATTGCTTACCCCTTCCTTGTGGTGCGGGCTAACCATGGACGCAGCTCACTATACAATTTATGGAGGGAAGCGTGATTAAGTCTGGTCAGCTCAACGTCATGCATGCCATCGATATGCATGCGTTGCCGGTGCAATCTGGTCTCGGCCCTGCTGACACATTCAATTCCCATTAGCTGGAGCTCGTGATGCTCCTCCACAAAGGCACACAACTGGTTCATTGCAAGGGTATCCGAGGTCAAAATAGTACCGTAAGGGGATCGCAAATGAAACAGTTTTATAGGGTGGTGGTCCCCCGGCAATCAGCTCTCTGAATGAGACGCAAGCCCATAGCAATAACGTAAGTTATCTGAACAAACGCAAAATATCAGATTTTGAAGGGAAAATGATCTGAACTAACGCAAATGATCCGATTTGCTTTTGTTCTTCGAAAGCGCATATACGCATTAGCCCTAACGTTCGTAGTAATGAAAAATGAACGAAAAAAACAAAAAAAATGACAAACACACACAAAAAATTTCACAGACAGCTACGAAAGTCCAGACAAATGTGCCTCTGAATCGAGCCTATTGTCCCACACTTCTGCAATTTTTACAGCGCCATGGAATACAATAATGCTTTTTTGTTTGCTTAGCAGGTCTCTGGTGAACTGGGTGCCATCTAATCTATCATTGCCTCAACTTGGTCTTGCCTCACCATTCTGGCAGCGGAATTGGGGCCTACTAGAATATGCTGCAAACCCTAACGCCTGCTCGCACTAGATATTTATTGATGCAAATATTTATTTATATATGTGTATATTCATTTTGATGTAAATATCTATTTATGTATATATTGATTGATGGATTTATATATTTGTGTATTTCTTTAATTTTTTTAGTTTTAATTGTTTTAAGTACTTTCCATAGCTTATTTTGTGCAGGGCAATCGCCCTATTTTGTGCAGGGCAATCGCACTTCATTTTCAACCCTCAAGTTTTGCTACCCCTATTTTACAGCCACTTTTGGGCCTTCAAGTTCGGGTCCCCATTGACTTTGTAACACAGTTAATGAACATTTTCTGTGAGGAGAACAGACTTGTGGTACTAAGTGTAATGAATCAATCGGTTTAATACTAAAATATTGTATTTCATGTTACTAGGTCCCAGGGGGTTGAAATAGAGATCCACCTGAAGATTTTATGAAAACTTTCTATGGATTAATAAAGAGAATTCATTTTTAACTGTGAAGGATCAGCATCATTAATTCACTATAAACACCAGCTGCCCTATAGTTTTGAAAATGTCTTGTTTGCAGGGGCTGACTGGGGTTTGAAAAACGGCCCAATACTTTTTTGGCCACACCGGCCCTGCTGTACTGTGCCCGGCCTGGTATAGTAAGTGAGTTACATCACATGCAGACTAGCTGGTTTAGCATTGGCAATTCTAACATACAAAAAAAAGGATTGCTGGGCACCTCCCAATGACCGCTCCCCTCTGTGCATGCCCACAGTGGCCATTCAGATAGGCCTGAAGCGGGAGTGTGCATCAGCAAGAGGGATGCAAACCCAGCCAGTGCATGTGCTGTGGGATCACTGAAAAGATGTGTGATGCCACATAAGTGTACTTCCGGTTCCCCTGACAGGCTGAGCTCTTCAAGGTAAAAGTTAATGTCTCTTAAATCCAAGGCTTACTGGTGGTGGGTTAGAGTGAATATTCTATTCCTGGTCCATTGCACTCCATTGCATAAGCCACCAATCTCACCACCAGTAAGACCAGAAATGTATGTGGGTCAAAACTCTAACTGGAATCTTGGTCCAATTGCAATGATTGTTGCTCATCACTGCCATGGGAACCTGAAAGAGGGTGAGTATATGCTTTTTACTAACAGAACTTTATTAGACAGAAGACTCATGTGCTGCAGCCACACTTTTACTAATCAGCACCGTATTTACCATTAGACATCTGTGGGCACGTGCCTAGGGGCGCATAGTGCATGTGAACAGGGCTGGTAAGGTGCTGGGTTGCTTGCAGCCTGTAGTTTTGTCTTTTCACCACTGGGGGCAGTGATGCAACTTAAGTCTTACAAGGAAGAGAGCCTAGCCAGGAAGAACATTATCAACTTGCTTCCTTTTGACTGTGCTGATTTTTTGTGGCAGTGGGGCGTCTGCCACACTACAGCCTGCAGGTCTCAAGGCCTATAGATGGTGGGCAGCTGGGCCATTTAGTTCCCCAGGGTTGGGGAGGAGTAGCATCTGGGTCTTGTAGTTCCTCCAGGGGCAACTGAACCTTATAGTTCCTCCAGGGGCAACTAAGCCTTATAGTTCCTCCAGGGGTAGCTGGGCTTTGTAGTTCCTCCAAGGACAGCTGGGCCTTGTAGTTCCTCCAGGGGCAACTGTGTCTTGTAGTTCAAAGATAATACTTGTGATGTTTATGTTGTATCCAGAACCCCATGAGATAATATTAATTGATATAATTGTATCAATTATAAAAAAAAGTATTTCCAATCTTATTGACATTGCTTTGGAAAAAACCCGAGATATGGTTCCTTGGAACCTAAGGCTCTTAGCTAAGAAACCCTTGATGTCATGGAAATCACAATCAGAAAAAGAGTCTTCATGGTAATATTCCACAAAGAATTTGTCAGGCTGGAGAGTTTACTAATATGAACTCTCCACCAGGGAGCAAAAAGTTTGGCCAGATCAAAGACACAACAAGGAAGTACTGTAAACGGGGGAGGGGGGGGGGGTTATTAAGTCAAAAGGAAACAACAAAAAGATCTTAATTTCAGATAAATAACCAAAGGGACAAAACAAAGCTAACTGGAGGAATAACTGAAGCCCTAAGGTGCTGGTGCACTCACCTGAAGGCTCAGGACAGGCAATACAACTGAGGTACAGATTCAGACTCAGGTTCCAATACATATAAAAGAACGTCACCAAAGCAAACAAACAAAATCCTGCTGCACCAGGTGGAGGGCAGATCCACTTAAATAGCCCTCACACCAGGTGCAGCAGATGATGGAGAAGAGAGCACCCAGGGCTTTGCTGACACCCACTGGTGGCTGATGGAACTGCAGATGGGGTAAGAGCAGCCAGAGCTCTGCTGACACCAGCTGGTGGCTACCGGTACTGCAGATGGGGTAACTGACCCCAGCCACCAGCCAGGCATCAGCCAAACCCGGGGTTCTAACATTACCCCCTTTCTCAGGAGTGGGCTCCTGAACGCTCCTCTGAACAAACAAAAATTCTCCCCAGAGAGCAAGACCAAACAGTAAAAGCTCAAGTCCATGAAATGAAAAATGTCCAAAATTCGAGTATTAATCCCATCTCCGGGATCCACTGTGGAGCTAGAGTCCATAGGGGAAGGGATCCAGATGGTTGGCCAGGTTTCACCGGTCCTGGGTGTGGATTCAAGACAGGGCCGAGTGTGGATTCAAGACAGGGCCCGGGTTCAAAGCACGGTCTGGATACAGGGCCAGGGCAGAGCCAGGTTCAAAGCATGGTCCGGGTGCAGGACCAAGGCAGAGCCCGGGTGCAGGGCCAAAGCATGGTCCGGGTGCAGGGCCAAGGCAGAGCCCAGGTGCAGGGCCAAGGCAGAGCCCGGGTGCAGGGCCAAGGCAGAGCCCGGGTGCAGGGCCAAGGCAGAGCCCGGGTGCAGGGCCAAGGCAGAGCCCGGGTGCAGGGCCAAGGCAGAGCCCGGGTGCAGGGCCAAGGCAGAGCCCGGGTGCAGGGCCAAGGCAGAGCCCGGGTGCAGGGCCAAGGCAGAGCCCGGGTGCAGACTCAGGGTCTGGAAATCCTGGTAACGGCTGGTAGCAGAGCCCGGGTGCAGACTCAGAGCCAGGGAGTCCAGGTGCAGGCTGGTAGCAGAGCCCAGGTGCAGATTCAGAGCAAGGAAGTTCAGAGGCAGGCTGGTAGCAGAGCCCGGGTGCAAACTCAGAGCCAGGGAGTCCAGGAGCTGGTTGGAAGCAGAACCCGGGTGCAGACCCAAAGCCAGGGGGGCCTGAAGCTGGTTGGAAACAGGACCCGGCTGCAGGCTCTCTGAGGGACCCGGGTGCAGGCTCTCTGAGGGACCCGGGTGCAGGCTCGCTGAGGGACCCGGGTGCAGGCTCGCTGAGGGACCCGGGTGCAGGCTCGCTGAGGGACCCGGCTGCAGGCTCGCTGAGGGACAGAGACAAGGTAGAGTCTAGGAGACATTCAGCGGCGGCTGACTCGCTGTGGGGCCCAGCGGCAGCTGACTTGCTGTGGGGCCCAGCGGCGGCTGACTCGCTGTGGGGCCCAGCGGCGGCTGACTCGACCTTGGGACACTCTGGTGGCAGCCTGGCATCGACTATGGGACGCTCTGGTGGCAGGCTGGCATCGACCTCACAATCCTCATCAGAAAAATCGGTCCAAGCTTCATCATCAGAATCAATGTCATGGATCTCAAAGACAGGATCATCATCGTCAGATTCTTCATAGAACCAGGAATCAGGGTCCTGGCTTCCAGCAGCAGGCACAGGTTGGCCCCATGAGGAAATAGCTGGCCCCCTGAGCCAATGCCCCAGGTGAAGCACACAGCACCTCAGGGTAACCCCTAGACCCTACAGATCTTTCTAAAGGGAGAGGAGCTGGGGGAAGCTGATCAGGGACACAGTGTCCAATGGAACAGGCCTGCTTAATCTGTGGCAAAGGAGTACTGATTTTGAAAGCTACTTCCACCAGGATCTTAATAAGGGGTTGAGCAGCAGGGAAATCAAAAATACAATTCTGTGATTACTCACCTGTAGAATTGGTATTATATGTATACAGCACGTCCTGTTCCAGAATATTCCTTACTCCTGGGTAATACATCCACAAGATGGCGCAGGACTGCAGAAAACAGCTTGTGGCTCCTCCCGGCCCTATATATGTCAGGGAACTCCCACAAAATCCCCAGTATTGACAAGCAGTTAACAAGAAGTCGGGAGGACAATAATAACAAAAACTCAAAATGAACAATCACCATATAGAGGTAACTAAGAATAATGATAACAAGGGCGGGGTGGAACAAGACGTGCTGTATACATATAATACTAATTCTACAGGTGAGCAATCACAGAATTGTATTATTCTAAGGGTCTTATTTATCAAGGGATAGCGCCAGGTAGTGTCTCACTAGCGCCCGGTAGCGCCAGCTATCGGCGGCTACCGACTCCAGAACGCCAGGCGGCGGACACAATCACGCATTTATCACGCTAAATGAGGCTAGCGCCGGCGAGAGCATCAGCTAGCGCGGGATTCATCATGTAGCGGACTGCAACGAACAGCGCCGCTACTAATCCCATCACAGCGCCAGGTATGACCTCTCGCTACCTGGCGCTCTCCAATGCATTTCAATAGAGCAATCTTTAAATATTCATAATTCATTGATATGAATGTTTTTTTTTTTTTTTTTTTACCGGCAAAAATTCTGTGACCACTTCGGCAATGTTATTTTTTTTAAGGTAAAAAAAAAAAAAAAAAAAAAAAAATTTGTGCAGAATTGATATTACAGGTCTGATATTAATGTATTCATATTACAAAATGTTTAGAAAAACTTGTTTAACTTTTTAATAAAAAAATATGGTTGTTTGGGGGTTAAAAACTACTTTTAAGCCATCGCCGCCAGCGCTCTGGGGTTTAAAGAAGCATTTCACAGCGCGAGAATTTTTTGAGCGTGATTTGTTAATGAATATGCTGGGAGCCGTTCGCTCTGGCCATTCGCTGTCAGGCGCACCCATACAGCGCGGAACCTGTGAAACAGCGACTCCTAACCCCGTATTCAACATTACCGCACACCGACTGAGTCGCTGTCAACAAGCGAACAACGGCCAAGCACAGCGGATACTAGCGGGCGCTGTGAAAATCACGCTACTGGCGCTCATCTGTCGCTACCTGGCGCTATTAATAAATCGGCCTCTAAGTATACAGCACGTCCTGTTCCAGAATATTCCTTACTCCTGGGACATCCAATAGCAGTGTCCGTAAGGTAGGGTGGGATCCCCAAAAAGTAACAGCGGGCAGTTTAAACCACTGATGTCTGCAGAACTTTGCGGCCAAAAGCAGCGTCAGCTGAGGCCCTAACATCAACTTTGTAAAACTTGGAAAAAGTATGAACAGAAGACCAAGTAGCGGCCTTGCAAACTTGTTCAACAGAAGCCTGGTGCTGAAAAGCCCAAGAGGCACCAATAGCACGAGTAGAATGAGCAGTAAGGTGGAAGGGAGGTTCCTTCCCCTTAGCAGAATAGGCTTATATCACAGCCTGACGGATCCACTTGCTGATAGTGGACTTAGCTGGAGCCAGACCCTTCTTAGGTCCAGACGGGAGCACAAAAAGAGCATCAGTCTTCCTGAAGGATTCAGTAGCCACCAAATAGAACTTCAGGTTCCTAACCACATCCAAATAGTGTCAAACCCGCTCCTTAGTGTTACTAGGATTAGGGCACAGAGCAGGCAAAACAATGTCCTGATTGAGATGAAAAGCAGACACAACCTTAGGCAGAAAATCTGGCTTAAAACGAAACACCACCTTGTCCTGATGTCTCTCAAAGTAAGGGGGTTTGATGGAAAGCGCCACCAACTCAGAAACATGCCTAACAGAAGTGATGGCCACCAAAAAGACTACCTTAAGCGTCAAAATGGACAAAGGGGCCTCACGCAAGGGCTCAAAGGGAGACCCCTGCAAGGCAGATAAGACAAAGTTCAAAGCCCAGACTGGTAACATAGGCTTACGTGGGGGACGCACATGAGTAACCCCCTGGAAGAAGGTCTTAACAAAACGATGGTGAGCAAAAGATCTTTGGAAGAAAATGGCCAAGGCAGAAACATGATCTTTAAGGGTACTAAGTTGAAGACCCAAATCCAAACCATGTTGCAGAAACTCCGAAATCCTAGGGACAGAAAACCCCCGACAGGGAAATGACTTAGACTCACACCAGTCAATATAAGCATGCCATACCCTATAGTAGATGGAGGACGAGGACTTCTTCCTAACCCTAATCATGGTATTAACAACAGAGGCAGGCAGCCCCTTTTTCATCAAGATGGAGGTTTTAGCAGCCAGGCCGTTGAAGCTAGAGTTTGTAAATTGGGATGGCGTAGCTGCCCCTGAGTGAGCAGGTCTGGAACCTTGGGCAGGGCGTACTGATCTACTGCCAACTGCACAATGTCTGCGAGCCACATTCTTCTTGGCCAACAGGGGGCCACCAGGATGGTTGGCACCCCTTCCTGGGATATCTTGCGCAGCACCCTGCCCAGCAGAGGAAACGGAGGGAACACATAAAGAAGCTCTTCCAAGACATTGCTAGTGCATCTATGGCCAAGGCCAGAGGGTCCTGGGACAGAGAGACAAAGGCTGGAAGCTTGTGATTGTGGCGGGACGCAAACAGATCCACATCCGGCTGACCCCAACGGTGGCACAGGGAGCGAAACACCCTGCTGCTGAGGGACCATTCTCCCAGGCGAGAAGTTCCCCTGCTGAGGGAGTCTGCCTCCAGATTCTCCACTCCCGGGATGTACACTGCCGAGATGCAGGGAACATTCTCCTCCGCCCAGGACAGTATCAGAGACACTTCCTTGAGGGCCCTCTTGCTCCGGGTCCCTCCCTGATGATTGATGTAGGCAACCGCCATCTGGTTGTCTGAGCGGACCTGAACAGCCCGACCCCAAAGGTGTGGAGTCATTTGCACGAGAACCAACCGTATCGCCCTCAGTTCCAGAATGTTGATATGGGTGTGGGCCTCCTGAGGGCCCCACTGACCCTGGAATTTCAGGGATTTCCAGAAGCCCCCCCAACCTATCAGACTGGCATCTGTGGTGACTGTCTTCCAGCACAGAGCCAGAAAGGATCTGCTCACCAACAGGTTTCTTAAGTTCAGCCACCACGAGAGAGACCACTTGACCAGAGGGGACAGAACAAACACCTGATCCAGGGACAGCGGGTCCCGATCCCAAACTGACAAGAGGTGAAGTTGAAGAGGCCTCATGTGAAACTGAGCGTATGGAACAGCCTCGAAGCAAGACACCATCAGGCCCACCAGCTGCATACCCTGCCGGATAGAAGGATGAGGGCAAGACAGAGGAAGCTTGGCTTGAGCTTGCAGACTGTCCACCTTCTGCTGAGGGAGAAGGATCTTGACCTGAGATGTATCCAGAGTCATGCCCAGAAAGGACTTGACCATTGACGGTGACAGGGAAGACTTGGGATGGTTGATCACCCAGCTGAAGGACTCCAGTGTGGACACCACCATCTGGGTATCCAGCTCGGCCTGCTGGAAGGACCGAGACGTGATGAGAATGTCGTCCAAGTAAGGAAGGATGTGAATGCCCTGAGATCTCAGCACAGCCATAATGCCCGCCAGCACCTTGGTGAATACCCTGGGAGCCGAGGTGAGACCGAAGGGCAAGGCCACAAATTGGTAGTGCTGATCCTCCAGAGTGAACCTGAGGAATCTCTGATGACCTGGAAAGATTGGTATATGAAGGTAAGCATCCTTGATGTCTACAGAGGTTATGAAGTCCTCCGGGCGTAGTGAATTTACCACTGAGCGCAGAGTCTCCATGCGAAAGTGCTTGAATCTGACAAATTTGTTGAGGCACTTTAAATCCAGGATGGGTCTGATGGACCCGTCTTTCTTGGGAACAGTGAAAAGATTGGAATAGTAGCCTCTGCCCCTTTCCTTTAAAGGCACTTGGCAGATGACCCCTAACTCCAGAAGGTTTTGGACAGCAAGGCGCAGACCCTGGCAAGACGCAGACCCAGGGGGTTTTGAGCCATCCGGGATTTGATGAATCTTGGGGGCGGCCAGGCTGCAAACTCTATCTTGTAACCGGAGGACACTACCTCCCGAATCCACCGGTCTGAGGCGTGAAGTCTCCAGACGTGAGCAAAAAGCTGAAGTTGTCCTCCCACCCGGATGGGTGAGGGCGCCCCTTCATGCCTGAGGGGGCTTGGGTGAGGTTTTTGGCTTGAGACCCCAGGAGAGGCCAGGACGGCCACGTCCTCTGCCCCTACCCCAATGGTCTGCATGGGCCCCAGTAAAAGAGACTCCACGGTTAGTTCTGGAACCACGGAAGGATGGGAGAAAGGCACCTGTCCCCCGAAAGGACCGAGATGGCCTCCTGCGTTGAGGTAACCTACCACCCTTAGCAAACAAATCCAAGCGTTCCCCAAAGAGACGCAGGCCCTTGAAGGGGAAACCAGTGAGAGCCTTCTTAGCAGCATTGTCAGCCACCTACTGACGTAGCCAGACAGAGCGGCGTATAGCCACCAACAGGGCAGAAGTCCTACCACACATCCTAATGGCATCATCCATGGCAGAGAGGATATATGCAATAAATTCCTCACAAAGCAGGAGAGATCTATACTCCTCTCTATCCGCATCCTCAGATGCCCCATACAAAATACACTTAAGCACACCTTTAATGGCAATAGCCGTAATAGCAGAGGCACAAACCAGGCGCAGTGCTGTCCCCATACAGGCAAAGGCATGACAGGCCAGTTGGTCCAAACGCCGGTTCTCGGCATCTCGCAGGGTAGTAGTGTCAGGAGAATGCATGACAGATGTATTGGACAACCCTAGAATGGGCGCATCCACCTCGGGAGGACATGACCAACGCTTAACATCATCAGCAGGAAAGGGATACCTCTTGTCCCAGCTCTTAGGCACCCCAGCAGCTTCCTAGGCCATTCCCATTCTTTGAGCACTAGATTATTAAAGTGAGACTGCTCAGGAAACTCCCAGCGTGGCTTAACCATATGAAAAAGCTCACCCTGCTGCTGCAGAGCCACTGCCCGGGGAGAAATACAAAGCACTTCAAATGTGTGACTCAGCAATCTGTTAGTGTCATCAGGGGACCACGGGTCTTCCCCAAAGGGAGTCCCAGTACCACCGTCTCTCTTAGGTTGTTCCTCAGAGGATTCTGAATCAGAAAATAATTCCCCCTCCTCAAGGGGGTAGGGACCTGAAAGTGAGTAAGGGCCCTCATCTTCCACAGGGAAGAGGGGAACCGCGGGTGATAAATGCCGCTTCTTAGCAGAAGCCTTACGCGGGGCAGACCCAGCAAGATGTTTCTCAATGCTGGCAACCCCTGCAGCTAAATTAAGTTGAGACTCCCCATTAGTATGCCCCGCAGTGGGGGTCAGATGTAAGTGTGGGGGGGTAGGTGAGGCCAGAGGGGGTGCACCACCAGGCCCAGTAACAGACAGCCCAGACTGCAGCGCAAGTACCTGCTGGGTGCACACACCCTGACATCATCACTAATAGGGTATACCCCACACACAACACATAGCCGGGCTTCTCCCGAAGGAACCCCAGGCCCATTATCCCCAGAAGCCTCCCTATGGTGATTTGAATGGCACAATAGGCCAGTAAGGGTTAACGCTAAAGAGCTACCCGGGATGCCCCAATAACCGCTAGGGAAGTGGGAGTTAGTGAGGGAAAATGGCCGGGAGAAACCACAGTGCTGAAGTATTCACCCGCCTGGAAGACATAATCAACATTCCCATGAGAATAAGGCGGTTAGAAAAAAACTTTTAGAAAAAAATCACCCCATCGGGGTTACTCACGGACCGCAGAGAGCCAGCAGCACGCAGCAAGCAGACAAAATGGCGTCCGCAGACCTTGAGGGGCAGGCTGTGGAGCTATGAGGTAAAATGCATCATCCACAGAGCCCGCCCCCCCAAAGAGTGCGAAGCGCGCCCACGTGATCCGGCCGGCCAATAGCGGCCCAGCAGTTCTGAGGTGAATGGGGCTGCCAGGCGCGGACCGCAGTACAAAGTGCGGCGACGGCGTATTATAAAGTTACAAGCACTTAAACATGTCAAGAGTGAAATACAGTGTTGAATCACTATCACTAGACGCCCCCCCGGAGATCCCCCAAGGGGAGAGTGAGGGAGGATAACAGCAGAATTCCCAGGGAAAATGGCGCCCAGAGGCGCCCCAGAAGTTAGGGTGGAGGGGGAAATATATATGTGAATAGGGTTTAACTGCACAGAATAACCTGGCAAAACCCATGAGGCAGTGGGGGCATCCCAAAAAGGCTCACAATTAGCCTAAACCGCCTACCCCGTTATAGCAGGGACTGCGGTAGGAGCCTAGCTACTCAGTACCATTGGTGCTTGCTAACCTACCTTCACCCGAACCTTAACAGCTGAGGCTAGGAGGCAGTAAATGAGACGGAACGGGTGGGAATAGTCTTGCAGGGCCGCAGGCATATAAGCCCCGCTCACCTGCGCCACAGAGAGCTATCTTCTAACTTCGCAGTCAAGACTGCAGAAAGAACTGGGGATTTTGTGGGAGGTCCCTGACTTATATAGGGCCGGGAGGAGCCACAAGCTGTTTTCTGCAGTCCAGCGCCATCTTGTGGATGTATTACCCAGGAGTAAGGAATATTCTGGAACAGGACGTGCTGTATACCTAGAATATCCCCTTGATCAATCAGTGAATGGATAAAATGTATCATGTTTAAGCACATGGATTTGGAATAGTCCACAAATAATGCTTGCACAGCATCAGCATGGCTTTCTGTTAATGCAAGCAACTTTCTGATCACTCCAGGATCCATTTAGGAACTTCAGATGGGGTGAGAGCAGCCAGATCTCTGTTGACACCAGCTGGTGGGTACTGGTACTGCAGATGGTTTAATTGACCCCAGCCACCAGCCAGGCATCAGCCGAACCCGGGGTTCTAACAGAATTCCCCGGGAACGACAGGAGACTTTGAAAGGAAATTTCAGACTAAAGATAGATCCCATGAAACACGCCTCGCTCGCCAGTTTTAGAACGGCTTTCATAAATTGAATCACGAGGGGCTCTCTCACCCAATTTCTGTCATCGAAGGCCGAGATGGCCGCAACTTGTGATATGAGAGTTCTCAAGGCCAACTCTTTTTCGAGGCCTGCTTGGCGAAACTCAAGTAGTTCGGAAAACCTCATATGCCGAGGGTGATCTTCCGGAATCCTGCATGAAGTAAATTTTTCCCAGGTGGAATACACAGCATTAGTCGAAATCTTCCTGGCCTTTTGTAGAGTTTGTATGACTTTGCATGAACAGCCTAAACTGATAAGCCCATCAGCAGCCATGTCGCCAGTTTGTACTGGTTCTGATTGGTATCTGAGATAGGATGTCTTGACTGCAAGGATCAGCAGAGGATCCTGGATGCAAAGAAGCTTCGCCAAGGGGAACCAGGGCCTCCTTGGACAAAATAGGAGGATCACTATGACCATCACTATTGAGAACATCAACTTCCTCATTAATGATCTAATGTCTGATCTAGCATGTCTATTCCTGCCGAGCATTGGCAACAAAATCCTGAATAGAAGGGATCCACTTTCCTGTTCACAGAGTTTGCAAAGAGGTCCCAATCTGTGTGACCCCACTTCTTCGTTATCTGGTCAAAGACCCCTCTATGTTATTCCTTGAATGTCTTCTATCAGGTGAACTGGACCTTCTTGAAATTCTTAGCCAAACGATTCCCCACAGACCTCCTTTGCTCCTCGCTGCAACAGCAATACAATGCATTAAATACTGGTCCTTTAAGGCAAGTTAACAAGCTTTCATACTACCTGCGCTGAGCAGACCTGCCCCCCCCCCCCCGATTCTCCATGCTCAGCATGCAACCTGCCTCCACAACCGGACCTGAACAAAGAATGCCATTAGATAAAAGAAAAAAAGGGGGGGGGGGGACAGGCAGGGAAATCAGGCCACTTGCTTGTTCATGGGCTGACAGCAGGAGGGGGGGGCAAAAACGCCGCCTCCCTTTCCGGCGCAAATTAGCACGATCCGTGCACTTGTCCACATTCAGTATGGTGTCCGCATCTTCAGCAAAACTCTGGACATGTGTGATGCCCTCAGCAGGCAGAACTGCCCCAATGCAAGAGTCATTCAGTAGCACACCCCATGGAGGAAGCTTCCCGGTGCCTGATCCATAGGAGTAAGTGTGCAAGGTAAGCCATTCCAGCATTTAGCCAGATTCCAGGAAGTCATATATGGCCACTTTATAGCTATTCACCGTCAGATTCTTCATAGAACCAGGAATCAGGTTCCTGGCTTCCAGCAGCAGAAGGAATGTCTAGTGATTTCCCAGGAAAGTTATATATTGTTTTTTCAGCAAAGATTGGAATTTAACATGAAATGTTTTGTTTTTTATTTTTTTTTCCTGAGATTTCTTAATAGTTTTGGGTGTAATACGTGTAAAAATATAGCTTTTCTTAATTAAAAACGTTTTTCAAGAAAATCATATTGCGTGTAAAAATCATATTCTTTCTGGTTATAGTGGTACCACATATATATTAGTAGATACCCTTTCCTGCCCAGGACACCCCCCCCCCCCAAGCTGAAACAGCACATTAGGAGATTTTCAAAGAAAATGCAACTACTACGCACATCTTGCAGTTTTTCAAGAAAAACAACCCCACATAGTACACACTTTAGGCTTTCTAGTTGTACCACCCGCCCTCACTATCCGCAGCTGCAGAAATGTTTAGCTGCAATCTTGGCTCTACCATCACATCAGTTCGGGGACTGAAGTTGTGAACAATAACCATTGCTGTGAGTCCATAGATGCTGCAATTTGGTGGGCTGGGTCCAAAAAGCAGCCCATTACTTTACTGGCATGACCAGCCCATGACATCTTGAGTGAGCCCCCACAATGTGCTCCCTAGAAGGTCAACGTCTGCACATCTCCGAGGCTGAAGCATTAAAGTGGACCAACACCCAGGATTTTGACTATCCTGGGTTTTGATCCACTTCGGTGGGGCACCCCGAGCGGGGGTCCAACCACAGCGGCTCTGAGCGCTGGAGGCCGCGTCTCATGCTTCCCTCTAACAGGGAGCGCGCCCGCGCCGGCCATTCACAAACGGTCGGGGCGGGTGCGCGCCCTGCTAGAGGGAAGCGCGAGACGCGACCCGCGCATGCGCCGTTGGAACGGGGTTAAGGTAAGGTTTCTGGGCTTCCCGATTTCGGATGTCCGGCGGGGAGGGGTCTGATCAGCCCGGGAATCTTATAAATTCCCGGGCCGATCCCCCCTGGGTGTTGTCCACTTTAACAGGGCCAAATCAATGGTACTGATGCTTTAGAATTGCAGAGAATGTGACAGGAGTGCATATGCCCCTCCACCCCACAGCCATTATGTTGAGGCCATAGCATTGAGGGTAAAACATGGGCTGAGGTTTCTTGGCTGCTGGAGGGGTACAGTGGGGCCAGTGGGGGTGTAACTGGCCTCAGATCACATTTTTCTGGCAAGAATAATTCTACATTCTACTGAATATACAAATGAAATAGGATTTTCATAAACTGTTCTGTTTCTTTGGATCTATAATACTAGTCCTTCTGGTTCCTCCTGTGCAGACAGGTTTCTAACTACTGGAAACAGGATATTTGATTCATCATAATTATCGATTGCATCAGCCAAATTACTCAGCATCTCACAAACCCTATATATAACATTTTAATAACCAAGGCGAAGTGCTGAGAGCTACATACCAGATACATTTTGCATTGATATATATCTATCTATATCTATATATTATTATTTATACTGTTTCTTTAAAGGCACAGTCCAGACAATGGCAATAATAAGCCAGCAGGGTCCCAAAGTGTGTCCCTCCTTTCCATTCCATTACTCCAAATGTGGTTCCATGGCCACTCTGATTCCTCAGTGCTCCCAGCATGAGTGAGCTGGGCAAGTCACAGTGGTTGCACTTGCTGGGCTTGCTCAGATGGGAGCGCTAAGAGACAGGGACAGCTGTCCAACGACATTTTGGAGCCTTCAGGTGGGCTCCCCACTGTCTTATTATTGTCAATGCCTGCACTGACCCTTTAAAGAGCAACCACCTCTCTAGAATCTAGAAGACTCTAGGGTTGTGGTCTCCCTCTCTATTGGTCATTACAAATTGGGAGGTCCCACTGTGTGTATTCCTGGGGATCGCCCAATATACTTACGTCGCCGACAATACCACTCCACATCCCCAGCCAGTAGCCTCATTCCTGCTATATATTTGGCCTAGGCACAAAGCAGTCTTTTCTGAATGGCTGATGTAGTTACGTAGAGGAGCAGTGGTGCCAGTGACACGAGTTCCATTCAGCTTCTGAACATATGGGTTGATTCAAAGAAACATGTAACAGCTTGGATTTGGCTCACGATCATCCTATTTTTCACGTCCGCTCGTGCGTTCGTATGAACTTGCGAGTGATTCAATAAGCAAATACGTTTCTCTCCTAAAAGATACGTCCGTTCGTATGATATCTCCCGAACTTGCCTCAGTCAGTTGCCAATCGTAAAAATCACGTTCATGTGCTCACCTGTTGCGGCGGCAGCCTGTTTTTTGGCCTGCTTCCATCGTCCACCTCTTCCAATTACTTGCGTTTGCCTCTGGTTTTCATTGGTTTTTGGCCTCTTAGATTCGTGCGTTCGTATGTTTATAAGATCTTGCGCATGCGCACCCTCAACCAGAAACTTACCTAAATCCCTTAGCGCTTTCATCCTTCTTCATTTCTCGGTCCCTCAAACTTACCTAAACCCCTTAGCGCTTTCATCCTTCTTCATTTCTCGGTCCCTAAAACTTACCCAAACCCCTTAGCGGCTGCATCCAACTTCATTTCTCGGTCCCTAAAACTTACCCAAACCCCTTAGCGGCTGCATCCAACTTCATTTCTCGGTCCCTAAAACTTACCCAAACCCCTTAGCGGCTGCATCCAACTTCATTTCTCGGTCCCTAAAACTTACCCAAACCCCTTAGCGGCTGCATCCAACTTCATTTCTCGGTCCCTCAAACTTACCCAAACCCCTTAGCGGCTGCATCCAACTTCATTTCTCGGTCCCTAAAACTTACCTAAACCCCTTAGCGCTTGCATCCAACTTCATTTCTCGGTCCCTAAAACTTACCTAAACCCCTTGGCGCTTGCATCCTTCTTCATGTTGACGACCCTAAAACTTACCTAAACCCCTTAGCGGCTGCATCCAACTTCATTTCTCGGTCCCTAAAACTTACCCAAACCCCTTAGCGGCTGCATCCAACTTCATTTCTCGGTCCCTAAAACTTACCTAAACCCCTTAGCGGCTGCATCCAACTTCATTTCTCAGTCCCTCAAACTTACCTAAACCCCTTAGCGGCTGCATCCAACTTCATTTCTCGGTCCCTAAAACTTACCTAAACCCCTTAGCGCTTGCATCCAACTTCATTTCTCGGTCCCTAAAACTTACCTAAACCCCTTAGCGGCTGCATCCAACTTCATTTCTCGGTCCCTAAAACTTACCCAAACCCCTTAGCGGCTGCATCCAACTTCATTTCTCGGTCCCTAAAACTTACCCAAACCCCTTAGCGGCTGCATCCAACTTCATTTCTCGGTCCCTAAAACTTACCCAAACCCCTTAGCGGCTGCATCCAACTTCATTTCTCGGTCCCTCAAACTTACCTAAACCCCTTGGCGCTTGCATCCTTCTTCATGTTGACGACCCTAAAACTTACCCAAACCACATAATGTACATATGTCTATATGTTTCTAACCGTGTTTTTTCTGGTTTGTGTAATTGTTTGTGTTTGCGCAGATTAGAAAAGACACATTTATGAAGTATTAAAAGATAATTTATTTTAAAATTTTTGGCTGATTTGGGATATTTTTTTGCCAAAATTTTTTGTTTTTCTTGGGGTGTTTGTTTTCAAACCCCTTTTTTTTAATTTTTAATTTTTTTTAAATACAAACATCTTAAAATTTTTGTTGGATTGCCTTAAAAACAGTTTAAAATTTTTTTTTTTTACAAAAAGGCAAAACTTTAAAAACTTTAAAACTCTAACAAAGTTGCTAAAACTTTGAACAAAAGTAGCCAGGACCAAGGGCACTAATCCTCCTCGTCTTCTTCATCTGTTGGCCCCAACGTCGCCTGTATGGCCAGCAGCTCGGCCACCAACTCCTTCATTCTTTTTTTTTTCTCCGCCAATGTTTTGGGGATCATCCCTGTAACCAATAGAGAAAGAAACATAAATAGGAGTCCCAGACCGGTTTGTATGCTGGAAATAGATTTTGGGTTAATCAAATACATGTAAATGCATGACATATGTCATTCTTCCAAGGGATACAGTTAATGCATTTCCCACAGGTAAGTCTTTAAACTCCTTAAACCGGACCTTCAACATTATTTAATGAAAACCAATAACTAGTCCCAAATGATTCTGCACCAGCTCAAAGTAAATTTGGGTTTTTTTGGGATTACAGCGCCGCCATCTGGACTCTGAAGCATAACACTTAATGAGGAGTGGAGAGTTGGATAAAGTACAGGGGAGTAGGTTACAGTGGTGCGTTGGGAATCCCCAGCATAGCTGGGTTGAGGGAAAGGTCATCACTCACACAATGCATGGCAGCACCTTCCTTTTTTCAATCTGTATCCCATGCTGCCTGTAAATATTGCGCATTACATATTCCGCAATATTGGTTTTGTTCAGTCTAATAACATGCATTAGATGGCTGAAGGGTGTTTTTCAATGTTTCTAATCTGTAGGTACAGTGTGATGGCTAATTCTTAGGTTCTTAATACAAGTTAGGGGCCTCTTTAAGCTAACGAAGTGCCCACATGAAAGTGTGAACTACACATTGGCTACGCCTTTAGTTATGTGTGTGTTATTAGCTAACCAAACATTAATATGAATAATGGCATGGAGACTTACGGAGTTGGTGGCCGACAGATGGCTTGTTGGGGCCAACAGGCTGCCCTTGGTCCTGGCTATGCTGTGAAGAAGTCCCTGGAGAAACATGTGACATTTGGTTAGTACTTGTAGAGAGTCACTATTCCCAACATATCTGGCTCCCAGTCTGGCTGACATCACTCACCTTCGCCAGGATCGACTTCCAGCATCTCTGCTGCCTCCTCCTCCACTATTTCACCCGCACCAGAAGCTTCTACAAATACATAATAAAGGATAACTTAGTTTTTGGCCTGCCATGTATATCTTTGTGCCTATACATGAAGAGTGACATACCAGAGCCTTCCCCATGCCTGGCCAGGTATGACTCCACGCCCACGCGGTTTGGCCCCTCCTCTGTGGTAAGGTCCAGGGGCTGGTCTGAGGAGGCCACAGAGGAGGGGTAGGTCCGTCGCCCGGGAGATCCACCACCTTCACTCACAGATGCAGACTCATGCAGCACTGGTCGGCCTGTACGCCTCCGGGTGCGGCGAATTCTGAAATCCATTTCCAACACTACCAAAGAAAAGTCATTATAAATAAAGGCATAACTTATACATTTGGAACATATACCATGCAATTGCTTGTTACTTACTTGGGAAATGGATTCCAAAAAACCTCCGCACCCGGGGCATGTGCAGACGTTTCAGGTCCGACCAATGCTGCATTATCTGGGTGTGAGTGAAGGTGGTGCTGGTGACACGGTGTATCTCGGCGATGATCTCCCGGGCGATGTCCCTTTTCTCGCACACATTGGGCGCGAAGTCATACCGGCGCTGAAGCATGATCTGAAAAACATAATGGACACAGAGATTTTACTTTTACACACACACCCATATGTGTTGCATCACAAGTTGAGAATTTCATGTCATTAACACACACATTTAGAATGGCAGCCATTTTTGGGGAGTGCCTTAAAGAGGACGTTGACTGTGAATGAGAGTCTGGTCTTATGTTATATGTATCACACACCATGTACATACAGATAATAGCCAACATCAAGAATCAGGCCACCTGCATCTATGGCATGTTAGGATGGTTTAAACATCCAAGATGTAGGCTAATGCTTAGGCTTTGGGACCACGTGTGTGGCTTCCCGTTGTGTTTTTATGGCTTAGGAAAACAGTGTTCCTCAAACATCCGCATCAAGGTCCGAGACAGGCCAGGTTTGCCAGCTAGCCCCGCTACTCCACAGGTTAATTAACTGTTGCTAAGCCGGAGCAATTGGCCGAATTAGGACATCAGCATAGACAGGTGAAAACGTGGCCAGGCTCGGCCCTTGAGGATGAAGTGTGAGGAGCCACTTCTTAAACATTAAGAGACCCCAAACTAGTTCCAAACGCATCATTTACATTTAGGCCATCATTGACTATTAGATTAAAATGCACAGGCAGCCACTTACCAGCATGAGGATCTCTTCCTGTTGACGGGTGAAGATAGTGGGCGCCATCTTTATGCTTCTTCAAGGCAGCAGATAAGTGAAACCCCAGCGGTTTCCTGGTTCCGCTCGAACGTACGTTCGTACGAGCGCGTAGTCGTGCGCATAGGCGTCACACGCTGGGCTCATTATTTAAAGGTCCCTGCACCCAAAGCTCATTCTCTTTGAGCATTTGTGCAAGATGGCACCTAAAAAGCCTATGAGCAAGCGACCCCAGCAAAGCAAGACCGCGGAGGGCCCAACAACAAGGTCCCAGCAAGGTAGGAGAAAGCTGAGAGGCAAGACTACTACCTCGGCCCCACCAAGGGACACTGGACCCTCAGGAACCCAAAAAAGGGGCCCCAAGCCACGTGCCCCTGCAGCCAAAAAGCAGCCAACTGCAGCACCCACCACCTCTGCCCCCAGAAGAGGCCGCACAAGGGAGCCCACACCGGCCATGGGTTCAAGTAGGGCAGTTCGGCAACCCAGGCCCCGCAGCAGGGCCCGAACCCCATCCAGGGCCAGAAGCCCATCCAGGGGCCGCCGAACCCCATCCAGGGCCAGAAGCCCAGCCAGGGCCCGCCGAACCCCATCCAGGGCCAGAAGCCAAGCCAGGGCCCGCCGAACCCCATCCAGGGCCAGAAGCCCAGCCAGAGGCCGCCGAACCCCATCCAGGGCCAGAAGCCCAGCCAGAGGCCGCCGAACCCCATCCAGGGCCAGAAGCCCAGCCAGAGGCCGCCGAACCCCATCCAGGGCCAGAAGCCCAGCCAGAGGCCGCCGAACCCCATCCAGGGCCAGAAGCCCAGCCAGAGGCCGCCGAACCCCATCCAGGGCCAGAAGCCCAGCCAGGGCCCGCCGAACCCCATCCAGGGCCAGAAGCCCCTACAGGGCCCGAAGAACCCCATCCAGGGCCAGAAGCCCCTACAGGGCCCGAAGAACCCCATCCAGGGCCAGAAGCCCCCGACCTGGCACCAGCCGGGAACAGAGCCCCCGACCTGGCACCAGCCGGGAACATAGCCCCCCAAGAGGGCCCAGAATTTCAACCATGACCACATCTACACCTGGAAGTTCGGTGGCCAGCCACGCCAGAACACCCAGTCCCTTGGCCAGTCCAGTCCAGTCATTGGGAAGCCACCAATCCGGCCATTCCCCTACCCAGCCCCAGGCCATAATGTCACCACATGTGTCTGCACACATGGAGGAGCAGCCAAGCCAACCATCTGGCCGCACATTGCGCCGCGGCCAGTTGAGTGGGAGATTCTCCCATGACCAAAATATGGCATTGGCTAGTGGCCTTACATTATACTATGACGAGCTCTATGGGAGCAAATCAAAACACACCACAAAGCAGCGCAAGATGGAATTGTTTGAAACCATCCTACGACAAGTAAATGCAGCGGGGGAAGAGAGGAAAGATGTGTCCCAAATTCAGAAGAAAATCTCTGATCTGAAGTATGCTGTACGGCAAAAAGAAATTAAAAGGCATAATTACAGGTAAATAAATGTTTTCTCCAAATATAATGTTTAGGATGTACTGTATGCACCTTTTCTGAGTACCAAACGATTTTCTCTTTTCAGCCTGAAAACTGGAGGTGGCTTTCCTTCTAAATTGGAGTTTACCCCTGCTGAGGAGATTGTGCTGGGACTTCTCCATCCGGTCGCGGTCGGTGGACATGCTGGTCTAAGGGACACAGACTCACCGACCCGTACCCACGGTGAGTACTCTTAAATCTGCATGTTTGCCTGTTTGCTAAATAATCTAAAGTTCACTAGTAACAAGATAACGGGATGCCCCTATGGTTTGCCTTGCTTGGCCTCGCACTACTGTGCCTGTTTGTGTCCTCTTTTGGTCCCTGGGAATCACACATTTAGGACCACATCCATTATGGCAAAGATCAAATTTCCAATTGGATTGTTAAAGTCATGAAGTTTCTCCTGAAAAGTGATATATTTTGAATCAATCACAAAACACACATCATTATGGATGGGTTGCCTATTTGTTGTGTGAGTTGTGTTTGAGTTAACAATGTAATTAGCCACCCCCAAACATATCTGACCTAGAGCAGCGAGACTCAACTGGCGGGCCGGGGTACCAATGCGGACCTTGGCACCAGATTCCAGGACCCCTGCCCAGACAGCCCTGCACTCAGTTACTTCTGTGTTGACGTGCTCAGAGCTGCCCCCTTGATCGGCGATGTAGTGGTTGTTCTCCTGCCCAATGTGATGGCTCCCTGAAACATAGCATTGCAATATGAAGTACTGCACCGGAAGTGGCATTGCAAGGTACACAGTAACTTGGTAAATCTTTCTCTTGGCACAATCGTGTCCCGCTGCCCCTGCTCTGCCCCATCTGCCACAGTCCCCCCATGCCCCCCCCCACATAAGCCCCATACATTTGTAACAGATTTGCTCCATCCATCCCATCACCATCAATACGTTAACTCCCCCCTTTAGCCATCCAATCCCTGTCCCCTCAGCTCTGCCCCATCCAGCCCAGCAAGGGCAAGCAGCCTTTATTAGTTTGCACTTGGAAATCTCAAGCCACTCCACCAGTGTGTTTAGTTCTAACTAGACACCCCCTGCGTCAGCCTCATGGCCAGACATTCACCTCTCACCACATACCTTTAAATGGACCTTTCCAACAATTGTTGGAGTACCCCGGACCTAGCGAATGGTAGGCTAAATCCAAAAATGTGCGTTGCAAGTTGTATGCTGACTGGGTACACTTCCTGACTTAGAACTGAGGTCAGTTAGCAGTTTTCGCGAGCCATTGCACCTATCTAAACTTGCGTGTCTTTGAACAAATGTCCCCATTGCTCTAGAGTTGATTAATATTACAAAGAGAGGTTTATTTGATTACCTATCCCAAAAATGGTTATGTGTGTGTTTACGTGGTTTGTTTTTCTCTTCTTCAGCCCAGCATGATCCCTCAGCAAGGGTAAACTCACCCCCCAGTTTGGTTATGCCTACCAGGTCCGTACAGCATAGGAGCCCAGATCCGAGATTTCCGGTAAGTTAATTTAGTACCATAAATACTACCAAGTGCTTAAGAATGTGTTAAACTGTGGGAATCCCAAATTTGGACGCCAACTTACACTTTTTTTTTTATATGTCCCTACAGACCCGCACACTCATGGAAGAGATCCAGGACATGGAGGAAGATGATGATGTCTCCATGCAGGGCACGTCGGATGACCTCCCCCTGGGTCCCAATTTGGAACTGCTCCATAATGTTTCTCTGGCCAATCCTCAGCAGCAGAGTGAATCTCCATCCACTGTGCATGCACATGGGGAGACTGACACTACAGTCCCCAGTGTTCACTCTGCTGCTGAGGATTTGCAAAGCAGGCCTGTTGCTGTTGAGGGGACGACACCACGCGGCAGGGCACGCCCAAGAGCCAGGGTAATTGTGCGGCGGACTCCATTACGCCGCCCCACAATTTCCCAGGGGAGGCAGAGTGCCCTGCTTCAATTATGGACCCAACAAAGGGACTCTTATGAGGCACAGCTCGTTACAGAGCGTGAGCAAAGGCATGCCGACATGGTCAACATCAATACCAGTCTACAGGGCATCCTCGCGGAGTTGCGTACCCTCAACAGCAACGTGGTCACTGCAAGTAATGGCATCCAGTCAGCCATGGCTGAGATGACCAATATGCAGAGAAACATTGTGGAGCAGTTTCAAATTCACAATGCTGCCATGGCCCAGGCTAGGTCCCATTCACATGGACCTCCACCTGGACCTCCACCTGGGTATTATGGGCAGCCACCCTATTAAGCCATGGGTGTGTGGGACATCTTTTCTCTTAACCCCCACTGTATTTACTTGTCCTTTGAGGTTTGAAACAATCCATTTTGTGTTGCTCATGCAGGTTGTGTTTTGTATTTGCTCCCATATAGCTCCTTAGAGTAATGCTTAAGGCCACTAGCCAATGCCATAGGTCTATGTGGAGGGTATCTGGCCACTTATGGCTTTAAATATGTATTTGGTTGGTGCTCCTCCTGTTTGCAGACATGTTTGTGTGACATTATGGCCATGCCCAAATATCCCTGGGCACAGGCAATATTAATGACTGGACTAGGCTGGCCTTTGGACTGGGTGTCCTTGTTTGGTTGTGCCACTCACTTCCAGGTGTAGATGTGCTCGATGTTTTTTTTGTAATGTTATCCATTTGTAACCACAGATGTATGTGGAATGTTTTCTGTTAAGCACTATAATTTTTAATTTTCTAAGTAAAAAAAAAATCTCACTTACAATACTTGTGGCGTTTTTAGTGGGAACACATTTTAAACAGCTTGGGCTAAACCAGATATTTTTGGTTTGAAGAGGTGTAACAATGCAAATCTAAAGCTAAGGAAACTACATGAAATACATTAGGCAACAATTAAGGTCAAAATGTTTTACTTTGAGGTAATGCCACATTACGGCAAAACAACATATTTAACAAAAAGGATAACACAGACACACAGAATGTTGAGACACGAAATAAAATTAAGTAAAATGCTGCAAGATCAGGTTGGCTCTAACTGATTGGCCAGACTCACTGGGTGGCCCCACAAAATTCTCGACATCATCCTCTACGGCTGAAGAGGGCAGGCTATCCACATAACGTGGGACACGTTCCAGGATGGCAAAATTGTGCAAAACAGCACATGCCATGATAATGTCGATCACTTTCTTGGGATCATATTGCAGGGCGCCCCCAGTATGGTCCAGGCAACGAAAACGTGTCTTCAACAGCCCAAAGGCCCTCTCCACAACAGCCCGGGTCTTGCGATGCGCACGGTTGTACGCTTCCTGAGAGGCATCCTGGGGCCGCAGCACAGGCGTCATGAGCCAGGGTAGAAGTGGGTACCCGGAATCACCTTAAACAGACAATTAAATGTAATCAAAATTAAAAAGGCAACACAACAAACACAAAAAATTTTACATATATCATAATGATGTAAGGTAAAGTGGAAAAAAAAAACCCAGGGCACATTAGCAAAAAAAATATTGCCACTAATGTAGTACCTAATTAAAAATGGCACTTCAATATACCAATTAATTAACAAACATCTGCACGGCCAAGGGTATTTGGAATTTTAATATATTTTTAGTTTTCAGACATGTTACAATTAGGATGCTGCTGAGGGGCTATCCACATTTATATGGAAACTACAATGTATGCAGTTTAAGTCCACTTTGACATTTAAAGACCAATAGTACAAAAGGAGCCAAAGCTCAAAGATCCTTGGGTATAAACTCACAACCAATATATTTAGGGACATGGAACTTACAGACATCCTAACTAAAGGGAAAACATTCTGAAGGACAAAGCGAGGCAAGCATTTTTTTTGGAAGTTCATAATATATGACCCAAGAAAAAGCCAGTTTCAGGCTTATGTAAAGAATTCAAATACTAACATATCAACAAATACAAGATTAATGCAACATTTAATAGCACACAAATAGGACACACTTACCAAGCAGCCATGCCCCCGAAAATTCACCTGCCTCAAATCTCCGAAACAACCCAGATCGCCTGAGGATATAGGAGTCGTGGGACGATCCTGGGTAGCCGGCAAGGACACTCATAAAACGCATGTCCGGACCAACCACGGCCTGGACATTAAGGGAGTGTCCCATTTTACGATTCCTTAAGGCAAAAACATACAAAAAGGGTAATTGATATTTGACCCCAAATAAAAAATTAACAACAAAACATGTCTGCACTCTATTGGGAAATACTAATGAAAAGCCTAGATAAAGCAGCTACACAAATGAGGGATAAACAAATATGCTGCCGCAAAGGAAAACAGGTTACATTACACGTTGGCCAACATAATAACCAATCTCAATACCTATATATATACTCGTCGGCAGCCCTAGGTACGAGTGCCACATGTGTGCAGTCAATAGCACCAATAACGTTGGGCATGTCGGCCACATTATAAAACCCAAGCTTAATGGCGTTTCTGGCTGCCATATCATCCGGAAAATAAATATATTTTGGAGTTATGGCAGCCATGCCTTCCAAAAATTTAGATAGTGCGCGGCTCAGCGTAGGCTGTGACATCCCCACGGAGAGGGCACCCAGCCTCTGGAACGAGCCGTTCGCCAAAAATTGCAGGCAGCCAAGCATCTTGGTCATACCTGAAATTGCATGCCCCTTCCTTGTGGTGCGGGCTAACCATGGCCGCAGCTCACTATATAATTTATGGAGGGAAGCGCGATTAAGCCTGGTCAGCTCGAACAGCTCAACATCATTCATGCTATCGATGTTCATGCGACGACGCAGGGGCAATCTGCTCTCAGACATCTCGATCAACTCAATGCCAAAAAGCATAAGCCCTTGATGTGCCACAAACTCGCTCCGCTCCATCCTACTCCCGAGGCCAAATAGCTGCCGGCAAACATTTCGTAAAGCAGCTCTTTAATGGGCTTCCAAACAATTAGCAATCACCTCTCTGAATTGGTCGCAAGCCCATGTGAAGGACGTAAAAAATAGGATCGGACGCAAATAATACGATTTGGACGGGAAAAACACACACGAACTAACGCAAATTATACGATTCTCGTACGAAATGCGTATGTTCATATACGTCTATGCGCGAACGATCGTGCGAATACGAAATGGGCAAAAAAACAAGAAAAAATGACAAACACCCACCCAAACTTACGATTCTCAATACGAAATCAATTAACTTTTGCTCTTTGAATCGAGGGGATAGAGTGGCAAGAAAAATCTGAATGGAATGCAAGCTGCTGAATGGCTGAGCAGCCTGTGTAGGCACTGTGGAAACAAGGTACATTTTGGGCGATACAGACAGTGGGACATCTCAAACCAGGTTTCCCCAGGCAGGTGGAACAAAACCCAGAATAGTGTAAATCCCACATTTTGTTCCTCTTTAATGTTTTTTTTTTTAAATATATTGTGCTTGCAAATAACAGTTTGTTTTTTTTGCCTCGTAGTAGATCTCAGACGATAACCCATGTTAGGCTTAATTTTAGGGGCCTAAGAAGACCAATAGACCCTCTACACAAAGGAAAAGAAGTGCTTTCCTAGAACGGAATATATTTACACAGTTCCCAACACAAGGAATAATAGATTTAGCCATCACACCTTCCAGTCAGGGGAGCCATGCAAATCATGACTTTACGTCTCGGGGCTGTCAAATGCCAAGGATTAGCTTAAAATGTACACACTGATGAAGAAGAAATCAAAATGATCTCTGACACCACATTCCTTGAAACATACATCTCGCAGGTCTTTTGGGCAACCTTTGCAGTTTGTTCTCCATCCCCAACTTAGGAAAGATGGCATGTCTCTTAAAGTGGACCAACACCAAGGATTTTCACAATCCTGGGTGTTGGTCCACTTCAGCGGGGCATCCGAGATCAGGATGCCCCGCTGTGTGAAACCCCCCCAAAAAACTTACCTTTTCGGCGACGGACAAGCGACGGATAAGCCGCCGCCTCCCGCGCGTCCCTCTTACAGGGCGCGCGCACTGCTAGAGGGGCGCGTGGGAGGCGGCGGCGGCTGATCCGTCGCCGATAAGGTAAGGTTTTTTGGGGCTTTTGGGGGGGGGTTCACCCCGCGGGACATCCCGATCTCGGATGCCCCGCGGTGAGGGAGGTGACCCCTGGGTGATGGTCCACTTTAATGCTTGGTAACATTCTGTAATGAAGCTGTTGGGTCCATCCTGAAATTATCATTCCCTGTTTGGAAAAGCTACTACTAAAGACAAAAACAGACTCTAGAGAATAGAAAAAGATATTCAGTCCCCTCTCTCTCCTAGCCAGAGAAGTGTTACCACAGACTTATTTCTTGTGCAAGAAAAATAAACTTATCTTTTTCAAGCGTCTGCCCTCAGGTCACACTTGAAGGTTTATATTGACAAAAGACCTGAAAATCAACAGCTTCTACCCATGACCATAAATAAATTGTGCCATCATATGTATAGGGTATTCTGCTCACAGCTTAGAGCAACTTTATATTTAATGAGACTGAAAAGCACATTTAAATCAATTTTGGCTTCCCACTCCCCTTGCCAAGGGCATTGGCAGCCAAGAGCCACATACTAATGTTAGTTGAATCTAAAAAAAAAAAAGATTTGGGACTGTCAGGGACTGGAGGGAAAAATATTGGTGCATCTCATGGAACGAATGTGAGGGAATGCAATGGGGAACTGGCTGCCTGCCAATCCCCAATGGCCAGCGCCACAGACACACCCACACCACCATAACTTACAGCGATCTCACGCTGTTGATCATGTTCCTAGCTCCGGCTGGTGGGCGTGGCCGGTGTCCATTCTCCTCACTCTGGCACTAGGAAGGCATTCAATGGCGCAGGAGCGCTGTAAAGTATAGAGATGTGTGTGTCTGTGCATGTGTGTTGTCCCGGTCATTGAGCAAGAGTAAGTTTAAAGAGGAACATTGGAGGCCCTCGGTTATAAAAGACTCCAGAGCCATCCAAGTTCCACTCCTTGAGGAATCCCGAATTGGGATGCCCTGCTGTGTGAAACCCCCCATCTCCAGTTTCACTCACCTGCTCCTGGAGCCCTTGCCACGTTAGTGCGCTCCAACCGAATCCCAGCTCATTTCTAGTCATGCACGTGGTCTCACTCAGCCTTTCTGAATGGGCGGCACAGGCAGGGGATGCGGCTGGTGGCACCACATAGCTCCCTTCAGCTCCGCTAAGCGGCTTAGCCGTCAGTGGCACTGAAGGGAGCTGAGAGATAGCGATAGCGAGCTGATTGGTTGAGAGCACCACTTAGTGAATCAGAGCACTCGCCCAGGTCTTGGGAGCACAAGGAAAGTGAGTGAAATGGGGCAACCCGGCTGGTACACACAGCGAGGCATTCCCAATCCTGGTTTCCACTGCACAGAGGAAAAACACATATGAAAGTGAAATTCCTGTGTGTTGTTCCTTTTTAACGGCTTCCTGCCTGCTGGTCCATTGCGTTCACTACACACGCAACTGCCTGTAATGGGAGGGGGAATGTCGCACACTGCTTATAATGGGGGGTACCGCGCACTACCTGTAATGGGGTGTTTGGGGGGGGGATTCTGCACACTTTCTCTATTAGGTTGATTAGGAGTGGTTATTTTAGCACACTATTTGGCTTGAATTTTCTTTTCAAAAAATATGGTATGTGTTTCAATTTGTTAGTGAATTTGATGATGTATGAAAATGATGACTAGGAAGTGAATAAATCTTTATGAGTAATATATATATATAATTTTCAAGAAAAAGCTCAGTAAAGACTGGAGCAAGGTGAAGTTCGTGGTTTTGGTTTTATTAGTAGTAAGTGAAAGCAGCGGCACTTGCTAATAGAATCATTCTGAATAGAGAAGGACCATGGAAAAGCAAGAGCAGTGGGGAATTGTCTGTGTACCGACTATTATCTCATTGCTGTGTAGTGATATTTTATATACTGTTGCATCTATCTTTAATTTTAAATAAAACATTTTTTGTTTTTATGAAGACCCCATACTTGTTCCATACATTGTTTAAAGCTGGATGTTCAATATGTAATAGTGGCATATTTAGCCAGATGCACTGTCCTCATCTAAGGTTCATAACAGAGGGTTTACAGTGAATCATTTCCCTGACAAAGCATGTGATGCCAGACACAAACTGCACTGCAACCTCTGAGCAGCCTGGCAACACATTATGGGCTTGATTCAACAAAGGTAGAAATAAATTCGTGTCGCTCGAAAAATCGGATCGCATGCGTAAACTTTTTACTTTTTCGAGTGATTCAGAAAAGAGGTTGAATTAAATACGTGCACTCGAAAATGCAATCGTAAAATTTTCGAATCACTCGTAAAATTTACAAAATGCTCGTAAATAGGCTGTCGCAAGCGAAGATTATTGGAAAATTTGTTTTCTATTGTTTAGTATTGTTTTCTGACTGCTGCATGGTATTGTAAGGTTTTTTAATGGGTAAATGTAAATGCATATTTTTTTTCAACTTTTTAAGTTGCCTGTGTGTGTGTTGCATGTATGTACATGGCTCACATTGTGGATACATGTAATAAAGAGGCAAGCTATGCTGTAGTGGAAGTACTAATTAAACAGTAATATTTGTAAGAGGCATGTATGTTGTTTTTTTTTGGGGGGGGGGGGTTGGTTGCATTGCTAGGGACCTGTATTAAAAATGTTTCCTTTAATGCAGAAATGTGGCCATTTTTTTCTATACAAAGCTTGCTCAAATAGCACCATGTGTCCTTGGGTGCAGGGTGCAGCTCTTTGCTAGCTTTAACCTCATGGTACGCCATTCTTATGCTTACACTATAACATGGACCAAAACCCAGGATTTTGACTATTCTGGGTTTTGGTGCCCCGCAGTGTAAAAACCCAAAGGTCGACCGCTCCCATGTACCTTCCCCTGTTCTTACGGAACTTTTTACTACTAGAAAAAAGGGGTAAAAAGTTCAATATTTTTTTCAGGAGTAAAAAAGTGCCATTGACTTTCATTGTCTTCTTAACTAGTGATTCACAAACAGTGGAATTCTCAGGCTTTTTTCCTCTGAATTGAATTTTTTACTACCATTAGAGTTTACTACCATTGCAAAGAAAGTAGAAGGGCTCCATTGTGAGAAAGAGCAAAATGAGTTTTCTCCTGCTGAAAGCTGCATCAAAAAACTAGTGTGAAACACTCTAATTTATATAATGTGTGTGGCTCATCAAGTCCACCTGAATCAGTAGCAAAATTTTCGAATCGCAAAATGCAGTAGTAAATTTTTCGATCCACTCATTTATTTTGCACTTTTACAATTGCAATCGAATTTAATTCGAGTGACCCGTGTTTTACAATAATTCCAGGTTGCTGAATCACTCGTAAAAATAACTATTGCAAAATTGCAACTTTTTAAGCACAAGACACACGAAAAATCAATTTTCTACCTTTGTTGAACCGAGCCCATTGTACTGAAATGTCAACAATTTTCAAGGATAACCACACAAATATGGATTAATTACACCTTTACTAAGAGTGTGATAAAAAGGATCAAGCTTGCCAACAAAGAATCAGTTATAAAGCAGAGTAAAAGCTAAGACAGCTTTCCAATACAATGCAACACGGAGTAAACATTTAGTTGGTTAAAGGTCCAGTCTAAATGGGGGGGGGGGGCACTAAAAGTGCCTAGGGCAGCATGAAACCTAAATATGGCCCTATTAGGGACTCCGGCACCTACGCAGGTAAGTCCAGTGCTGATGCCTGCCTGAGCTGCTGCCCATGGCACACCGTAAAATCAATCGTGTGGGCACAGAGGTAAGTGTGTAAGTGTAAGGCACATGTTTTATAGTGAGTCATTGTAGCCACTACTCACAAAAAATGAAATAAAACTTACATTTATTGAGTTAAATAGGGGCAATACTATATAATATAATGTTACAAAAAAATGTTGACACATGACAGGCAGACAAGGAGTCATCTAAGAAGGTTCAGACTGGCTTGTCCTTAAAGGAGCACTATCACGAAAAAACTGACCAATGATAAAAATCCATATGAATATGCTGGATGGTGGGAGGACAGGTTACTTATACACACGACATCAAGAAATATCCAGCCAGGCTTGTTTCTTTCATTTTAATGGAAGGAAAAGGACAGCCGAGGCGACAGGCTCTGTCACCCCTCATAGACAAAATCCCTGTCATCCCTGGATTTTGTTCCTACCATGTGAGAATAAACCACAAGCTTGGTGGGAGTTTTATTCAGTTCGGGTATATAAGTTACTTGTCCTCTCATCAACCAATGTGTTTATATCGTTTTTTAACATTACATCATTTCACGATAGTGCTTCTTTAATCATAAATAAAAGTAAACCGCAGATTGAGGGGGCCCTGGGGGGCATGACTTAGGGGCAGTCTGCCACCCAAATTCATACTTCTTAGCAGGGGGTGCTTGGTGAAAGAGGAGACCCACGTTATATTGACCGTAGACGGAGGTTCTTCCCCCTAGTACTTTGAAGTATTTAGTTTTGTTCATGGACCTCTTGTGACTTGACAGTAACCAGAGAAAAAGATATACATAAGCAGTTGAATTCTGTACCTGCTATAGTTTCCTAATGCTTAGTAGGTACAATTATATGTACAACTAAGTCACAATAAAAATAATTTGAAAACAAACAGGGCCAACATCTGTAATTTCTGGTACCCCTTTGGACTACCTCTCCCCCAATTCCAGACATGGTGCAACATAAGGAACATTGCCAACCAACAGGTGGCCATGTCATTCTGCATTACTTTCAATGGTCTTATGCCTACAGCAACTCTACATACAAAAAATAACAATCCATGCTTTCACCAAAGATGCCGGCATAATGAGAGACAAAGTCTGTACCCCAGTATGTGGATGAAGACCTGAATCCATATATCCATATATATATATATATATATATATATATATACAAACAACATTGAATAGCAGGTGGCAAGGATAGTGATGTTATCCTGTATGATACCCTGTATGATACTAATAACCACCCTCTGTAAAACTGGATAGTATATTGTATGGGTTTATACAATGTATGTATGCTCTGCATTTTACTGACAATAAAAAACATAGTTTCACATAAACGCGAAAGCGAAACAAAACACGGGAATTTGACTTTCCTGGGATTTGTTTTGTGCACCATATGAACTTACTAGGGCATTATTAAAAAATATGTACTCACAAAAACACGTAAGAAAAAAAAATCTCACAATCTTGAATCTGCCCTATTTTATTGCCGAGTTCACAATGCAGATTACGTCTCCTTTTCGGTTTGTAGAGTATATACACTGCCCTCTAGTGGGAATTTACTTAATGACACATGTAACTACTTTGTATAAGCATCATGAATCAAAGAAAAAAATGTATTTCACAATAAAGATGGGAGATATGTATTTAAGGGCTCAATTACACTGCACGTATCCACCATTGCAGTGGAAATTCAGTGTGTACAGCTTCGATGTGGTGATGGCACCATAGGCCTCTCTGCACAGTGGCATGGGGGTGGAGGAGACCTGCAGAGGCAGTGACTGCAGGTCTGGAGCTATTAAACCTTTCATGTTACTGATGCTCATACAAATAAGCACAGAGTGCTGAGGTTTTGTCTCCAAGTTAGTGCTGAGCAAACTCAAACTGCAAAGTTCGGGTTCGTACTGAATTTTGCGATTTTGGGTCCCCGAACCCGAACACAGACTTCATAGAAACATAGAAGTTTGACGGCAGGAGGAGACCATACGGTCCATCTAGTCTGCCCTTATGTGTATACTGTATGTACTCTTTATCTTAGGATAGATGTGTGCTTATCCCAGGCATGTTTAAATTCACTGACTGTCGATTTTTCAACTACCCCTGCTGGAAGTTTGTTCCAAGCATCTACTACTGTTTCTGTAAAATAATAGTTTCTAACATTGCTCCTGATCTAGACTAGAGAGGATTTTCATGTGCCACCTCTCTATGACTCTCCCACTTTGTGACATCATAAGTGATGTTGGTGATATTCTATAGAACCCCCAGCGGCTCATCATGGAGTCCCCAGCCAGGAGCCGAGGGACTCTAAATGCCGCCAGGTTGTCCTTAAATGACCCAGTGGCATACATTTAAAGGAGCCTGTGTGGGAGCCCAGAGGGCTTAATTAATAAGAATCATAAGGTTAGGGGATCCCGTGCTTGGTTTGCGGGGTTGGTAATGCTTAGAGAGCGGGCCTCACACATTTTTTTTTTTTTACATTTTTGCCAGGAAATATTTTTACATTTTAACCCCGCCCCATGTTTAATTCTATTTTTTTTTTCTTATAAATGCGTGGGGGTCCTCCCCTCTAAACATTGCCAACTCGGCAAACCAAGCATAGGGACTTGTAATTCCAAGGCTCAAGGGCCACCACTCTCCCTTCCCCAAGTCCTCTGTACATGACTTGTGGCAGGGGCTGTGTGAAGGTGAACCATGAGGAGAACTGTGAGGTAACCAGCTGTGATTTTTTAGACTTTAGGGCCGGTATTTTAAAGTGGATTAAAACCTGGGATTTTCACTCTTGAGTCTTGGATTGTCCCCATGGGGCATCCTATATTTCTGACCCCCCTAACCTGCACCCCTCACAGATGGATAGAGTATAGGGAACCACGTGGGTACCCCCGGGTATAGGGGTCCATGGAATCCCTTATCAGTTCATTTGGAAGTGTAAAAAAACACACGCACACATGTTAAAAAAAACTTTATTTTTCGTAATTAACTTCCCCCTGCCCTCACTTCAGTCTCTCGCTGGGTATAGAGGATGAAAGAAGGGCGAACCTGTGTGCCCCTTCATCCAAATGGCAGCGCAGCACTCAGCGTCTGATGGCCGGTGCCGCCACATCTACAGGCTGGAGGGGGCCCCGAAGAAGGACAAGGAGACAGTACGGGACACAGAAGATCCACCGGAGGAAGATGGTGATGGCGGGGGAACAGAAGGGAGAACAGGGACAGGTGAGAATAAGTTAAATTGAAAAAAGAAAAAGATTTTTAAGTGGACCATTCTATTAGTTTTACTTGGGGCGAACTGTTAAGGGGTCCAGGAGACCCCTATACCAGATCACCATGGTCAGGAGCCAGCATGGCACCTGTCAGGCTCAGCGAGTGCCATGTTGGTAAAATGACATTACCAGCTCCCCAAATTGGGGCATCGGGTGTGCACAAGAGCACTGTGCTCACCGAGTTCTTTCACCCCTGGAAGAGCCCCGAGTCTATACCAAAGGGCATAAGGAATAGCAACTTGCAGGGTCAGGGGCCCCCTATAGCGTTGCCTCTGAACCCTGGCTTACAAGCCCCTATGCTTGGTGCCCAGGTTGGTAGTATTTGGGGGGGGGGGATATTTTTGGCGGTAAAAACAATAAACAGCTGCATTCATTAAAACGGAAAAAAATTAGTACATATTTTCGTTAGATAAAAATTGCCAAAAAAGACCAAATATACAAAAAATAAACCTGCAGGCAGTTTCAATGTTAAATGAGATACCTTTGAAAGCTTCATTTAGTAAAACACTTAAACCAAAAAAAAATACAATAATAAAGAGTCAGGCTATTCTTTGTTAGATAAACATTGTAATTAACAATTACCTGCAGCGGGAAATGGGAAAACTCTTTATTTTTTATTTATGTATATAATTAATTCTTTTGTTATATGTGATTATTTGGGGTACTTTCCCTACACTATTTTGGGCACAGCAATCTTCCTGATGTAAATCCTAGATTTGAGTACTTTCCCTACCCCATTTTATGCAGGGCAATTGCCCTGGTGCCCCCCCTAGCCCTTGTTACCCCCATTTTACAGACATTTGTGGGCCCCTATTATGTGGCAAGTTCGTCCGAATTTGCTGAACCTGAACTTCAGCGGGTTTGTCCATCCTTAGTCCCTATGAGCAGATGTGCTCATAGAAGATTGATGGCAGAAGTCTGTCCTTATTTGTATACTGTATGTGCTCTTTATCTTAGGATAGATGTGTGCTTATCCCAGGCATGTTTAAAATCTCTTATTGTCAATTTTTCAACTACCTCTGCTGGAGGTTTGTTTCGAGCATCTACTAATCTTCCTGTAAAATAATATTTTCTAAGGTTGCTCCTGATCTTCCCTCTGAGCTTCAGGTTGTGCCCCCTTGTTCTATCATTACGTTTTTTTCTTAAAAACACTTCCGCCCCCTGGACATTATGCAATCATTTCACATATTTAAAGGTCTCAATCATGTCCCCCCTCTCCCTTCTTTCCTCCAGACTGTACAAATTAAGTTCTTTAAGTCTTTCCTGATAAGTTTTAAGTCTACCATTGTTGTTGCCCGCCTTAGGATCCCTTCTATTTGAATAATATCTAATTGCAGGTAAGGTCGCGAACTTGCCACACCTGCGATTGAGGTGCCCACGGGGAAAGGACCAAAACCCAGGATAGTCAAAATCCTGGGTTTTGATCCCCTTTAACAACAGCACTCTAATACTGATCTTTCAGCCAGATGGAAATCCACTGAATTATTCAGGGATTGAGTCCTAACTTCAATAACTAATCTATGAGCTCTTTTTGTGGTACAGTGTCAAAGGCTTAGCTAAATCCAGATATGCCTCAGACTATTAAAGCTCTCCCTGGAAAGAACGCCAACATGATCGCCGACTCAGGTAAGTGTACAGACGCTTCCTAGTTTAAGAAGTTTAGGAAGGTTAACACGCACCACTCACTCGCTGCCACCACCTGCCGTTTTTTTTAACAGTCCCAGTCCGATTTTGCCTCTCAGTCCCCTTGACAGATGGGCCCCCTATTCTATCAAGGTGGCGTCCAGAGACAGCATCGCCCCCCCAAGTTCAGGTCCCCATTGATTTCAATGGCGTTTGAGTTCAGGTTCTGGTACCCGAACCAAACTTTTTTTCAAAGTTCAGCCGAACTTGCCGAAACCAAACTTCTAGGGGTTCACTCATCATTATCTGTTATGCCTTCAGCAGAGGGGTGGAGCATCGAATGCAGGAAAACCAAGTGCCACTGCTGCTCGGTGGCTCTTAAACCTACAGCCAAAGAATCAACTCTGCAGTCTGGAATCTAAGGACCTCCGTAACGAGGATAGGTTTGTTTAGTGGGAGGCCCCAGGTCATGTCAAGGGTCTGGGCAGGCAGGCAGGGGTTTCCAGAAGCAGATGGCACAGCAGCTCCTGAGATAAAGTAATCAGATGTACCCAAGGTCAATGAGTAGAGAGAGCAGAGTGGGCTGGCAAGGCTTAATCTGAGATCCAAAGCCAAAGGTCGTAAGGCAGATGGTGAGCAAGAGTTAATCCAAAGTTTGAAAGTAGAATCGTAAGGCAGACAGCAAGAAAGTCCAAGTTCAGGCAAAGGCTGGCAACAACAAAGCAATCCAAGGTTAAGGTCAGGGCTCCGATGCCACAGGGGAAAGGCACAGCAGATTGACCTGAGAAAATCTCCCAACGCCATCTTGAGACCAAGACTTCCTATTTATAGTCGGCATCCTGCCATGTCAGCAACAAGACTTTCTACTTAAAGTGGACGAAAACCTTATTCTCTCTCCCTTTGGCATTCCCGAACTGGGATGCCCCGCTCTGGGACACCCCCCGGTTTTCCCACAGTTCTTACCTTTCTACCGAGCCCACGGCACATGCACGTCTGTCATCACTTGCATCCCTTCTAGGCTTTGCGTGTCATGCTTGGATGCAGCCCCCTTCCCTCTTCGCCACTGTCCTCCATCTGGATGTAAGACAGGGAAGGGGAGTGGAGCCTCCTATTAAAAAGAGAAAAGAGAGTGGAGGAGCATCTTTATAACCAGAGAAAAGAAGGTGTGGCCTCCCTTTAATAAAAGGACAAAAGGTGGGGCCTCCCTTTTACTGAATGCAAGAGAGTTTCCATAAGAATAGGGGTACAGAGGGTGGAATTAGATATAAGGCCAGGAGGCGGGCCATGGTATAAAACCCCTGGTAGGGCAGGAATCAGGGCCTATGGCGCAGCGGAATTGCACTGAGAAAAGGTGAGCAGGAGTCTAAGCCTCCAGGGCGAAGGCCCTGACGGGACAAAACCCAAGGAGCCCGGGCGTGGACGGCACAGACGAGGCGCCCCCATGGAGTAGAAGAATACCTGAAGGATTGGGAAACTTGGAAGCAGTACCCAGACTCTGGTAATGGTGTGGCAGCTCTGTCTAAGGAATGAAATGTGTTACTAAAGTGGACCAAACCTGCTATAAATTCAAGAGCAGGGCGCCCAGATCTCATGGGACTCAGTGTGGTTGCTACCTTTGGCACCCCAAGAAGTTAAAGTGGACCAAAACCCACGGCAATAGATTCCTGGCCTGATCGATTTCCTCTCCTGGGGCATCCAAAATCATGATGCTCCATTGTGTGAAACAACCGCAGGTTGCCCCATACACTTACCTTGTTTCCTGCTCCAATGACGCATGTGCGAACCGCATCACCGCTATCCCTCTAGCAAGGCGCTTGCCCATGCCTGTTAACGGGTAGCAGGGGATGCAGACGTCAGGGCGCTCGGCCGCTGGCCTTAGACGATGTGATGTCAGCAGATTAGACAAGTGGCTGTGCAAGCGCCGTAGGACTGGGGTAGAGGTGAGTTGCGCTCAGCGATCTGGGGGGTTTCACAGAGCAGGGCACCCCCGATAGTCGAAATACTAGGTTTTGGTCCACTTCAAAGTGGCTTAAAAAACAGGATTTTGATTATCACTGGTTATGTACATTTCTCCCCCTTGCTATCCTGATTTGGGATGCCCCTCTATACTGTGGGCAGTGGTGACTCCCTGCAGCAAGCAATATGGGTGGTGAGGGCGCTTATAATACCAGCTGGGGCCGGTGCATGTCCCTCAGCCACTTTCGTTTCCCCGTCAGCCCACAGAGGACAGGCTGTCCCCGACTCGCTTCCCTCTTCCTACAGCGCTGAGGAGGAGGAGCCTCGCCTCACAGACATACACAACACACACACTTCATCTACAATAGTAAGTAACCCGGCTTCTCTGCTGGCAGCCCGCAGTCATGGCTGAGGGAGGTGACGCTATAGTCCCGGAGGAGGCTTCGGAGAGCGCGGAGCAGGACGAGGAGCCTCAGCAGAGCTGCCCTATTCTGAGGCGGCTGAATGAATACACGGTGTACCGGAGGCGCTGGTACTTCCTGGCGGCGGTGTGCCTGCTCAGCTCCTCTAACGCCATGGTGAGTGAGTGGGCGCTCTTATCTGTGTACCTGCTGCCGCACTTATCACACACTCATCTCATGTAAGACACGGAACAACACACCCGCACTATTCTTGCAATGGGCCTCGTCCCAAACTCTATTTAACCCCTTCATGACAGCAGTAAGGGTTCGGGCATGTTTATGTCCCTGCTACTCCTACTTGCTAGTCAAAATCCTGGGTTTCTGAACGAGGGTGCCCCGCTGTGTGAAACTCCCCAGGTCGCTGAAGCCAATTCACCTCTTACCGGTCCTACGACACATGCGCGGCTGCTCGTCCAAACAGCATGCAGGCTGACGCCCGCATCCCTCGCTACCCTCTAACAGGGAGTGTTTCCACGCCGGCCATTCACAAATGCCTGGCGCGGGCACGCGCCCTGCTACAGGGGATGTGGACACGGCTTGTGCATGTGCCAAGGTAAGTGTATGGGGGGGCTTCACACAGCTGGGCATCCTGATTTTGGATGCCCCGGGGCGAGGGAGTCGATTGGCCCAGGAATCTTATATATTGCCGTGGGTTTTGGTCCACCTTAAAGTGTCAGTCAGCATGCAGTTTGGAAACACTGTTCACCTGGAACCTCTAGAGCACGGGTTCCCAACCTAGATACCCTTGATTGACCCTTTTTCTTATGGTCTCAAGTACCACCCAATACCCTTTTTTTTTTCTATGTTAAAACCTGATGCTTATTATAGTGGACCGAAACCTGGGATTTTTGTATCCCAGGTTTTGGTCTGGCCCCCTGGAAATCCCCACTTTGGGATGCTCTGCTGGGTGAAACCCCACCGTTCGCCCAGGAAACGTACCTGTGCAATGGTGCATGCTCGGCGGCTCGTGCAATCTGCTTCTCTGGCCATACATATTAGGAACAAAACCAGGGAAATTGACATTGCCAGGTTTTGTCCCCTGCTTCACTGTGTGAATCCCCCTCCCCCCAGGATGCCCCAAAAAACTCACCTCACCACGCTCCACGTATCTATGTCATTCGGCAGATGGCTTCATTCAAATCAATGGGAAGTGCACACTGTCGCATCCCGGGCTGTGTGTGTGCTCCCACCCCATTACAGACTCCAGGGCTGGCTGACAGACCAGAAACCCAGATGCACCTAGAAAAAGGATACGCCATGCCTTAAAGTGGGCCATAATCCATCTTGGGCGGCCCTGGAATCTATAAGACTCCAGGGCCGCCTGATTCTCTCTCCCCTGGGAAATCCCAATTTGGTATGCCCAGCTGATGTGAATCCCCTAAGTCCCCAGTAAAACCTACCTGTTTCCCAATCCAACGGCGCATGCATTTTTGGGTGGCTGGTGTGGGCACGCCCCCTGCTAGAGGCTAGCGGGAATGTGGCCATCTGCACCTCCGGCTACATTGGCTCTTAACCGATTCTTACCTGAAAATGACTAATGGAGCTGAGCGTGCTGATCAGCTGTGGTCCCTGGCCTACGGTGGGTTTCACACAGCGGGGAAAACGGGATGTCGTGGGGGCGAGGACCAAAACCCAGGATCTTGGGTTTTGGTCCACTTTAGTGCAGACCTAAACCCTCCCCTGTACCTCTGTGACTAGGTGGGTCCTGGTGTCTAGGGTTACTAAGCTAAGCTAAGCCAACCCCATAGTGTGCCATGTGTTAGAGAGAAACTCAGCATTTCTTGTAACAGCAACCGCACCTCCTCCAATATGACATTTGTGGCACTTCAGCGTGCATCTGTTTCTTAGTCCCCCATCATAATGGGCTGCTTGAGGAAAATGTTAGTATCTCAGGTTTAGTGAGCGATGGGAGCAGGAGAGTTAGTGACCTTTCAGACCTGGAATCTACCTGACACAGTTGGCAGGAAGGGTGTATGTCTTTTTTTAACAAACATCTATAGGTTTCGGGACCGAGGAGAACAATAAGAGAATCCGATAAACACAAGTAAACAAACCAAAAATCAAAATGTCTGCGTAATATATAAGAACAAAATTTTCATGACATTAAACTGTGGTATAATGAGGACACACTATAGCAATCTAAAAGTGTATTAAGCTCGATTTGCATGGCTCTCACCTATTGTTTGACAAAAAGTTCAGGAGAGGGTCCGCACGCCTCTAAAGTTAATAGCTTTATTAAGTATCCATTAAAAACATCTAAAACAATAATGAAGCAACCCTAAAAGGTAATCGTACCAGACCCAGGCAGATGGAAAGGTTGCGGTATCCTCTGATGCATTTCGGACGCCTTATGGGTCCTTACTCATAGATTAAGCTGCCGTATAGGATGAGCTGTAGTCTCTTTGGGGAGGTAAAATTATCGGGTGAATAGGAGGATTCACAGAGTTTTCACAGAGCGGGGGTGCCCCGCTGCGTGAAACCCCCCAGAATGCCCGAAAAACTCACCTCACCCCGCTCCTATGGTACATTTGCGGCCGCTCATCCAATCAGCGCGCTTGGAGCCGCTGTGGTATGCGCATCCAAGGGACGTACAACCACAGCGGCTCCGAGCACGCTGGTGGCCGAATCCTTCCCTCTAACAGGGAGCGCGCCCGTGCCGGCCATTCCCAAATGGCCGGCACGGGCACACGCCCTGCTAGAGAGAAGCGCGAGATGCGGCCCGCGCATGCGCCGTCGGAACGGGAGTAAGGTGAATGGGGACGTCCTGGGGGGGTTTCACACAGCGGGGCAGGGTGGATTTGATTTAAATCTAACTGATTTAAATCACGATTTAAATCACTAGTCAGTAAGGCTTGATTTAAATCAGTGATTTAAATCAAAGTTTCTACCTAAACTAGTTCTTGCTATTTTAACATGCAAGTAGATGAAGATTTTTAGAATCCCTTTTTATATTACTTTTTTCTCCCCAGTTTAATGGGTTAATCATTCATATTTGGACACCACTTTTCTGTTGTACTTAGGAAGGAGAAAAAGAATCCTGACCTTAATAACAATTTAAATAGATTTATTCAACTGAAACAATAACAACATTACAGCATAAGTTATTTGCTTAAACAAACATCCATGTTTTGTTAACTAATTTGGCTAAACAAAATATATATATATATATATATATATATATATATATATATATATATATATATATATATATTAAGAAACTTAGACTGTCAGCCCAGCCGACACATGAAAAACTTACTACTGTCCCTGCTGTCCTCTGTAGCTCACTAGTCATAGGTTTGTAGAACAATAGGATTAAGGTCTTTTTCTCAACTCTGTTCATGTTGTAACATTTTTGCTGTGAAGAAGAGGCTGGGACCTCTGCGGAGTCAAATTCAGTTTTGAGAACTGCGTAAGTAAAGCGAGCGTCTGTGATAATATAGGAGAGAAACTGCCCACTAATCCTACAGAAACCTCTGGAAGAGCATGGCATTGTGAATGTTACACATATACAGCCTTTATTCTACTGAGGTAAACAACTCAGCTTTATCTCATGATGGAAGAACCTTTGGATGATAAAATATTTTCCTCAAAAAGCAGTTTATTGAAAAAAAATCCGATTTTAATCAAAAAAATCCGATTTAAATAAAAAAAATCCGATTTTTTTTAAAAAAACATTGATTTTTATCCACCCTGATCCCGATTTTGGTATCCTATAGATAGACAGGGTGTTGTTCCACTACACTGTACAGCGCAAAAGAAGATGAAAGCACGTTAGAAATGAGCTAACTTATCTATTATTTTCTCTTTGCCATTTGCATATTGTCTGGTACTTTCATGTTCCTCATTGTAAACTGCTTTCTAAGCAAATGGAATTGCACAATCTGTTTAAAAATGTTTTGCCTTGGCTTCTCTGAAGGCCATCGATGGTTTCCAAAAATAAAAAAGTCAGTGGCTCATGAATTGCTGCAGGACCTCTGCTGCTAGCGCAATCCCTTGCCAACGAGGGTGGGTAGCCCCCAAAATTCATTCTTGTAACACCCTTTTTTTTCACCTGCGAGATGGATGTATTTCCACCTCTGTTGCATTGGACTCTGTGGAACACCCCATACCCTTGTGTCAGGGGGAATAGTTGCCCACTCCTCATATTGTCTCCTGTGGGTTTCTGCATACACTGACAGCAATAAGAAAGAACCCAATTCATATGTTGGTGATGGAAGGAGACATAGACATGCAAGGAACTAGCCTGCCGCCAGTATCTGAATGTGTGTGCATATGTGCGCAGGCAGTCAGGAGAGCCATTGTATGCTTGGGCACACATATACTTTTTTCCTATGCACTTAGTCCATTGTGCATTGAGTGTACACATGCCCAGAGCAGAGCTGCCCAGCCAACAGCACCCAGGGAGCAGTTGAGGGTGTTAGATGCATTGCTCGAGAGAACTTTAGTCCTATCCCAGCTGGGAGTTGAACCTGCGACCCTTCAGTCACAATATCGGTTTCTTGATCACCAGGCCATAAATGCCCCTTTGAAATCGGGCAGATAAGACGCTTAGGCTGTCTTCTATAGCTGGTGATGGAGCAGGGACAGAAGGGTATTCATGCCCCAGAGCTGTGTTGGCTAAAGGGTGTGTGTCTCATGTGATTGTTACTATACAGGTCCTTCTCAAAAAATTAGCATATGGTGCTAAAGTTCATTATTTTCTATAATGAAATGATAAAAATTAAACTTTCATATATTTGAGATTCATTGCACACCAACTGAAATTTTTCAGGTCTTTCTGTTTTAATACTGATGATTTTGCCCTACAGCTCATGAAAACCCCAAAATCCTATCTCAAAAAATTAGCATATTTCATCCGACCAATAAAAGAAAAGTGTTTTTAATAAAAAAAAAAGTCAACCTTCAAATAATTATGTTCAGTTATGCACTCAATACTTGGTCGGGAATCCTTTTGCAGAAACGACTGCTTCAATGCGGCGTGGCATGGAGGCAATCAGCCTGTGGCACTGCTGAGGTGTTATGGAGGCCCATGATGCTTCGATAGCGGCCTTAAGCTCATCTAGAGTGTTGGGACTTGCGTCTCTCAACTTTCTCTTCACAATATTCCACAGATTCTCTATGGGGTTCAGGTCAGGAGAGTTGGCAGGCCAATTGAGCACAGTAATACCATGGTCAGTAAACCATTTACCAGTGGTTTTGGCACTGTGAGCAGGTGCCAGGTCGTGCTGAAAAATGAAATCTTCATCTCCATAAAGCTTTTCAGCTGATGGAAGCATGAAGTGCTCCAAAATCTCCTGATAGCTAGCTGCATTGACCCTGCCCTTTATAAAACACAGTCGACCAACACCAGCAGCTGACATGGCACCCCAGACCATCACTGACTGTGGGTACTTGACACTGGACTTCAGGCATTTTGGCATTTCCTTCTCCCCAGTCTTCCTCCAGACTCTGGCACCTTGATTTCCGAATGACATGCAAAATTTGCTTTCATCAGAAAAAAAGTACTTGGGACCACTGAGTAGGCGCTTCTGCCGCTATTTCTGGTTCAAAAGTGGCTTGACCTGGGGAATGCGGCACCTGTAGCCCATTTCCTGCACACGCCTGTGCACGGTGGCTCTGGATGTTTCTACTCCAGACTCAGTCCACTGCTTCCGCAGGTCCCCCAAGGTCTGGAATCGGTCCTTCTCCACAATCTTCCTCAGGGTCCGGTCACCTCTTCTCGTTGTGCAGCGTTTTCTGCCACATTTTTTCCTTCCCACAGACTTCCCATTGAGGTGCCTTGATACAGCACTCTGGGAACAGCCTATTTGTTCAGAAATTTCTTTCTGGGTCTTACCCTCTTGCTTGAGGGTGTCAATGATGGCCTTCTGGACAGCAGTCAGGTCGGCAGTCTTACCCATGATGGCGGTTTGGAGTAATGAACCAGGCTGGGCTTTTTTAAAAGCCTCAGGAATCTTTTGCAGGTGTTTAGAGTTAATTAGTTGATTAAGATGATTAGGTTAATAGCTCGTTTAGAGAACCTTTTCATGATATGCTAATTTTTTGAGATAGGATTTTGGGGTTTTCATGAGCTGTATGGCAAAATCATCAGTATTAAAACAAAAAAAGACCTGAAAAATTTCAGTTGGTGTGCAATGAATCTCAAATATATGAAAGTTTAATTTTTAGCATTTCATTATGGAAAATAATGAACTTTAACACTATATGCTAATTTTTTGAGAAGGACCTGTAGGTGTGGGTGTTTCTTTTTTGCTTTTGGGCTCAGAGCCCACCTTCAAAGTGCAGGTCTGTATACCTTTACTTTGTTTAAATTCCATCTATTTCTATTTTTTATTTTGTAAATTTATGTCCACTTTTGTGGATTTTCACTCCAGATCAGATTGTGTCAGTGGGCACCAGACTTCCTGCTTACCTTCCGCCCACTCCTGCGTTTCTTAATGATCAAACACAGAAGTGGGGGCAGGTGGGTTTTGAGAAAGTCCTGTACTAGAGACTTCCAGGTAAAATGTTGGCTATTTTACTGACCCTTGCTCCGAGCATCCTGATTTGGCATCTGTCTGTCTGAGGTAGGAAGCCTTTTTTTAGGTGTTTGGTGTTTTGGCTTATTAAGTTCCTGTTTTTAAATAAAAATACACATGTGTGTTAGGCTTGTACCCCCAGATCTGTGATGTACTTATCCGCATACTGTTTCCACATTTCTTATATTCCTGTGGCTCTGTGTTTCTAAAGTCGGAGTGGCTTTCCTGGCCTTGAGCAGAAACTACTGACAAGTCCCAGAAACTTCTAACAAACCACTGTAACAGGTTAGCTTATCAGCAGCTTTGGCAAAATTTAGCAGCAGTAATGACCTCCCCAGGTGAGAACGCTTCTAGTACCCCTTTAGCTACTGGTACACAAGATTATGATCTTCTCCTATGAGAATTCAGAATTAGAGTAGGTTAAACCCATGAGCTCAGGAATGTGGTCTCTAGCAGAGTTGCAAAAAAATAGAAAAGGTAAAACTTAAACCGGACCTTCACCGTGATTTAATGAAAAGCCCAAACTCTTAAAAAAACGGTTCCCCAGCATCTAAAATTAATATATTTTACGTTTTTAGTCACTAACTTATTATTCTTTCCCCCACTGGGCTGCAACTCTGTTCAGGAATTTAGGATACGGGTGCCGCCATCTTGACTCAGAAGCATCACACTTACTGAGGAGAGGAGAGTGGGATAAGGTACAGGGGGCGGGTTATAGCTGTGCTTTGCTCAGACAGAGCAGAGCTGGGGTCAGGTAACTGTCAGCAGTCCCAGAATGCAGAGCAGCACAGTCAGGAGGCACTTCCAGTTTGCAGGCTGCCTGATGTTCCATGAGCCGCCATCTTGGATGTTTAAAGGCTCATAACAAGCAGTAGATGCATGCAGGATGATTTTTAATGTGGGCAATCTGTATGTACAGGGTGTGGGAAACATATAAGATAGACTCTTATTCAGAGTGAAGATCCGCTTTAACAAATAAGCTCAGCACCTTGGCACCCAATAAAAGAAACGTTTAAAAAGGCTATTCAAAGTTGTCACCCGACTGGTGAGCACTTTGTGGGTGTGGGGATAGGTAAGTAAATCAACAAATTAGTAAATCGTACCTAAATAGCACATAGTGTAAGTATAGGGGCAGGTGTATCATTTTTGGGGCCCCATGCAAATTTTTGTATAGCGAAATACAATATAAATGCACCTTGTTGTGAATGTAGCCGTGGTCGGCTCATGCGCTTTGGGAGCATGAGCGAACCCAGAGGGTTTCACACTGAGGGTCACCCTGGCATTGTCCGTCCATGGCATAGGGAATTGTCTGTATGGCTGTCCAATTTCTCACTCGCCGTAGCCTGTCTGCCCCGTTAAGTGCCGTTATTTATTATTATTTTTTTTTTTAAACAAAAAGTTGCTACTGATCTGACCCTGCCTCTGGGGGCCCCATGAATTTGCATAGTATGCATAGTGGTTAAGCACACCGCTATACAAAAGGTGTTTTCTGAATATGAAAATCTTACAGTGACCAAGCTATATTAATCTTGAAATCTTCTTATTTTTCAGCTATGGATATCATTTGCCCCGGTGGCTGACTTATCTGCAGCCTTCTTTCACTGCTCCCTGGATACCATCAACTACCTTTCCCTTGTCTACCTTATTATATCTATACCATTTGGATTTGTGGCTTCATGGCTGCTGGACACTATTGGACTAAAGTATGCTGTAAGTTTACTTTAAGCATTCTTTTGGATATTCCAGAACACCACAATAGGTGCTGATTAAAACAGAACACCCGTTTGATACTTTTAAGGGTCCCTAAAGTCATTCTGCAGTATACACTCTACTTCCCTTTCATTCCCTGCAGGCTATTGATGGTAGTCTGGCACTCGCACGATTATGATCCAGTCTGACGCATCGTCAAGCCAACTTTGGTCTCTGTGCATGCACCTGCAATGGACCGCCCCGCACCATACATCACAGGAACTTTGGCACGCCCCTCTTGCAGTGAATAGAAGGGGATGCACCATATTTCCTGTGACGAATGGTGCTTGGTGGTCTATTGTCCACTGCACAGCTAGACGATATGGCCACAGCGGCGGTGTGGGACTGGATCATACAGTCCGGTAAGTGTCGAGAGCCAGATTAACAGTGATCGCCTGTGGGGGATGATTAGAGGTTTTTTTTGGACTGAAGAATGTCTTTAAAGCTGACCTGTGGTCAAAAAGCAGGGAACAGAATAGTCAAAAGTCCTGGGTTTTGTTCCGTTTTAAGTCCCTCCTTCACAGGCATCCGGATTTGGGCTCTCCATCTGCTTAAACTTCCCCAGAGATGGCTGAAAAATGTTCATAAAACTCAAAGCAGTGAAGCATACCTTGCTATCCACCTGTGCTTCTCTCCTTTACTTTATCACTTTCTTCTATAGGAACAGCAGGCATTGTCACCCAGCTATTATTTAACCATACATGACTACAAACTGCCAAGGAATCGCTTCCAGCAGAGATGGAATTCACCCTGCTTGGGCTGGTCACACCCTTCTGCTGAACAGAGACAGATGATTCCAAGCAGATTACACAGCACTTACACATACTCCATAGCATGCAAATCAGTGTTACGGATGCATAGAAATAAAAACACTGTCAAGCTTATGGCCCCTTTATGTGAGGTTGTGATATGTTTCTTTTGACATATTTCTTACCTCCTCCTTTAGTCATTTTAGCTTTTGAATTTTTTTTAATCGAGTGATATTACAGGTTATAGAACTCATTACAAAGCCTCCCGCAGTTCAAACCAAACACTTCAGTGATCCTAAATTGTCTGGTTCAGGCTATATTAATACTTCTCATTTTCGAAATCCCTGTGTTGCAATCAAAGAGAGGCAGAATGGGGGAGAGAAGCTAAATAGGAGGGATTAATTTATGCCACTGCTGCAAAGCTTTTCTACATGTTAGGATACAGGCATTCAAATGTGCCTTAAAGTGGACCAACACCCAGGATTTTCACTGTGAAACCCCCCAGAACGCCCCAAAAAACTCGCCTCACCCCGCACCTACGCGAGCGCTCGTCCAATCGGAGTGCTCAGAGCCGCTGTGGTATGTACGGACAAGCGACGGACAACCACATCGGTTTTGAGCGCGCTGGAGGCCGCCTCTCGCGCTTCCTTCTAACAGAGAGTGCGCCCGCCATTCTCAAGCGGCCGGCGCAGGTGCGCGCCCTGCTAGAGGGTAGCGCGAGAGGCGGCCGCGGCCCGCACATGTGCGGTTGGAACGGGGAGAAGGTAAGGTTTGTGGGCGTCCTGAGGGGTTTCACACAGCAGGGCATCCTGATTCCGGATGCCCCGCGGGGAGGGAGCTGATCGGCCCGGGAATCTATAGGATCAGCCATGGGTGTTGGTCCACTTTAAGTCAGAATTCCCTTTGCCTGTTACAGCCTTATCTTGACAGACTAAAACCTGTGCCAACCTGGCTATAATTTATCAGAATTGTACATGATGAGCCATAGTATGTATACCAAGTACTGTGTTGTGCCGGCCAAAGGGAAAACTATCGCACTATCTGTGCTTAAACTACAAAAAAATAAAATTGGGCTGCCAGATCAGCCCCACCTGCTCTCCACCTGATATGTATAGGCTGCACCACTCGTGTATATATCATATCATATCATATCATTTTGTATTTAACTTTTGCACTTTATTCAAGTTTGGCTATTTTTTCTTCGTTTAAGGAATGTGATTCATGCATTGTTAGGGGATACATGATGGGAGTAGATTTTTTACTTATGAAGATTCATTGCACTTGGCACTTTATAAGAGTCTTATTGCACATTTCCTTGGCACTTTGGCACTTAGATATTTCTGGATATTGATATTGAAATGTATAATATGTGATCATAAGGAACATGATTTGTGATATGTCCTTGCAGTTCTCTGCCAGCTTTTTTATGAGGCTCAGCTGTATAATAAGTATCTAACAAAGACATTGCATTGCTAGTGACAATGCTTTATCTAAGATGGTTCATGTGTATAGTATGATCCAAATATGCCTGATAAAGAACAATTCTGGATTCCTCATTCTTTACACGGTCATTTACTGCTAACAAGCGAATACTATAAAGAATTTAAACAAATTTTTATCCCATACCTCACAAGAATAATAAGAAAAGTAGGGACCATCCATTTCCTAGTGAAATTAGTAAAGCTATAATTAAGATTCCAAAATCTGGTAAAGAGCATATGAACTGCATGAATTATCGCCCAATGTCACTACTTAATATTGACCTCAAGCTATATGCTGTGCTACTAGTCACCAGACTCGATAAAATGCTTCCTGAATGTATATCACCCTTTCAGGCAGCATTTAAGCCAAGATGAGGGGTTGAGCATAATAGCTCAATCATCACATCAGTAATAAATAGAATCTATGGCTCAAAAATGAAGGCAAGTGTTGCCACCTTTGACGCTGAGAAAGCATTTGATAGGGTGCCTTGGCCGTTTCTAGAAAGGACAATGAAGAATCTCGGTCTGGGAGGCCATCTTTGTGAAAAAATCATGGCGCTCTATCAAAATCAGTCAGCTGTTGTCAATATTAATGGAGACCTATCAAAACCATTCAAAATAACTAACAGCACCAGACAAGGTTGACCCCTTACTCCAATATTATTCAATCTTATTTAGAACACCTTGAATCCATCGTAAATGATAGAGTGATAAAAGGCATCTTAATAGGAAATGAAGAAATAAAAATAGCAGCATATGCAAATGACTTGGTATTAACTCTTGCAGACCCAATAAGATCTCTTCCAAGATGCCTATCAGTGATAGACATATTTGGCCAATATTCAAACATCAAGCTTAATTACAATAAATGCAAAATAATGGCTATAAATCTAACCGAACCAGACCTCATTAAGCTACAAACTAACAAAAAGATCCCAAAAGATCTAAATGAACTCTTCTGACTATTGTGTCACTAAAATGAATACTTAAACAATATATAAAGACTTGGCACAAACTACCATTTAATATCTTTGGTAAAATCTCAACCATAAAAATGTTCTTTATTTCTCAATAGTTGTTTCGTATACAAAATCTCCCATTACGTATACCCTCTAACTTTATAAATAAACTAGATAAACAGCTGATTTCTACAACTACAAAAAAGACATAAAATAGGATACAAAATAGGCCGACAGCTCACGAAGGGTGGAATGCCCCCAGTCTTATAGTATATTACCAAACTTCTCACTTACCACAACTTTTTGAAATTGATCAAGATTTAAAATTGCCACAGTTGAAAATTTTCCCATTTAATCACAAGAATATAGCCTTCCTGAACTATCATACTATAGCTACAGTAAGAAAATGTCATCAACACCCCTTTGTTAATCCTCCTTTAAAAACATTCAGACACTATAAAAGAAACCCAAAAGTCTGACCTTATCCTGAAATATATAAGAGGGCTGATTCGGCACCATGCGCTTCGTCAGTGCAACTCGCAGTCGTTTTTAGCCATGCAAATTATTCATACATTTTCAAAGCAAAAATGCACCAGGGAAAAAATAATCAAGATAATTTTTTTTCTCAAAAAACGTGAGAAAAACAAATCAGCCTTAAGGTGCTACCCGAGCCAACTGAAAATGCCAAATCAAGAGTGGTTCGTATTTTGGACAAATGAAGCTCAATCAATGAAATCATTCTTTAAGGAAACAACCCAGCCTCATTCTTCCTACTGCTCCCCTTTTCCCCAACTCTTTTCTTTTCCCAAATCTTTTCTTTTGAAAACTTCCCCAGCTGGCCTCAAACGCGGTCCGGTACCAAATCCTCATAATACAACACAGAACCTCTGTCTTTCGTTTAAAAATGGGAAAGAGGGGCGTGGCCGAGCGCCGAGGAAGATGGCTGCTTCCTCTTAGTGCTCAGCACATCGGGGCACAGAACTCACCTCACAGCAGCATTCACACCGCTTTGGCAGGCATCAAATCCCGAGCCCAGCACCCCCGCGATCCCCCCCGCGTCCCGGATGGGTAAAAGCGGGGTCAGAGCAAGAGACCGGAGGACGGGCGGAGAAAGGAGGGGGGCCACGTTCCCTCGCCAGACTGCCTCACGTGAGGACCCTGGGCGAGACCTACGGCGTGAGTGCCCGCCAGGCTCACTGAACCCGTCGCTGTCTGGACCGGGGGAGACAGACCAGCCGCCAGCTCCGGAGGTAGGAGTCGCCGCAAGCCCGGACCACGTGCGTGGGGGGGTGTCTCCGCCGTCATTGCCGCCTCTCTTGCACCGGGAGGGAGGCGATGGTCCTCTCGGGCCGTTGTACTGCCCCCCGCCTCAGAGTTCCGGAGCAGCCCGGGGGGGGGGGGGGGGTGCAGAGCTCACATCCTCCCAGTTCCTCGCAGCGGAAGCCGGGGTCTCCCTCACGCGCCCGCACTGTACCCCTGGACGCATCAGAGAAGTCCCCCTCAGGATGGCTGCGGAAAAACCCTTGTGGGGGTGCAGGGGGTGGCGACCCCCGATCCCCATATCATGGCTCCCGCACGCCTGAAGCCCTTGGGGGCAAGTCGGGCCCTACAAGCAAGCCCTCTCGGCAGCAGCAATCATATTCAGGGCGCCTCACCCTCGTTCGTCTCAGATAACCGAGAATTCCCGCAAATCTTTGAAGAAACCCCTTTATCGTGCTCTAGTGATCTATCTCGGCCCCTGGTGGGGGATGCCTTGGAGGGGGACCCTTGCAGCCTACAGGGGACCCCGCACTCAGCTGACCCAATTGTGCGCGATGAGCTTCTCCTGGCGAAATTTAAACTCCTCCTGCAACAAGAATTGGCCGCTGCAGTGTCCCAGCTTTCCGCCAGCTTTGCCAGCAACATCAGAGACCTGGGAGATCGGACCAACACTCTGGAGGAGAGGGTAGATGAAATCGTGACGGTCCTGGAGTCTGGTGAATCTGCTACAGGGGCCATGCGTGACGAAGTGACCCTTCTACAACAAAGATTAGAAGATCTTGAAAACGGATCCAGGAGAGAAAACGTCCGGATCCGGGGTCTCCCGGAATACATGGATGACGTTCCCGCCACCGTCACAGCGCTACTTCAGGAACTGCCATGCCGATTGACCGCTTGGAATTGGATAGAGCGCACGGGGCCCTGGGCCCAAAGAGATCGGATGGTCGACCAAGGGACATCGTCATTAGGCCTACTTTTTACAGCACGAAAGAGGCCATTTTGCAAGCCTCTAGAGGTGAAGCCAATCTGTCCTTTCAAAATCATTCCTATCAGATATACCCTGATGTTGCTCCCCAGACACCCCAGCGTCGGCGAGAGATGAAACCGGGGCTGGACGTTTTGAAATCGCATAATATCAGGTACCGATGGGGATTCCCCTTTAAGTTGATGTTCTCCCATGTGGGTCGCCAATGCACCGCTGGCTCCCTGGAGGAGCTGCTGGGCCTCATGCGGGAGCTTCATTTGCCCTTGGCAGAGCCACTCGCTGAGTCGCCCGGCCGGGCGGTCCAGCGGGTGCCCAGACGCCAGCCTTTGCGGCCCATATGGGAGAAGTTCCGGCCGCGGAGGAGACGGGACCGGGGGGTGGATCGTCCTCCCGGTCCCGCCTCTGACCCGGGTTGAGGTCACCTGGCCTCGGCTTGGGTTCAGGTTTAATGTTGAGGCGCCCTCCCCCTTCTTACTATAAGAGGAATCAACGGGCGTAAATTGGTTGCCTGAGTTAACCTCTTTGAGCCTTCCGGCCCCCTGTACTGTTGTTGGTTACTTAATTTATGCAGTTTATTCCTGTATTCTGAAAACAATAAGGTTAGCATTGTTTTCTTTCGTGTTCGGGCTGGACCTAGCATGTCTTGGGGTATGGGGAAGCCGGCGGATTCTGGCCCCTGGAGTGCTGGTGACGCCTTGGGCTGGGGCCTGTGAGCGTCTTCCTGGCCCGGTGCGTGAGCGTCTCTTCACCGTGGGCCCATGGGGGGTTGTGGCTTCTGGCTTTTGGTCCCCTGGGGCCCTTGGTGGCGGGATGTGGATTGGTTTGGGTTTCTGCGATTGGCCCGCCTCCCCTCTCGGGGGGTGAGTCGACACTTAGTGCCTGGTCCTTTCTCCCTTCCTCCCTAGGTAAAGTGCTGGTAGTCACTAATTTCCGTTAACCGCCCCTTTGAAGCGATAGTCTGCGCCCCTGTGAACTACCCCCCACACATTTCAGGTTGAGTCGCCCTCTGCCATGGCAGAAAATCTTTGTGCCCCTACGGGCCTAGTGTGCTACGTTGGGCTTTGGTGCATGCTATTTAGATTGTTTGTTAAGTGTAGAGTGTTTTAGAATGTTACGTTTTCTAATGTTTATTATTAATGTCCCCCTTCCCCCCCCCCCCCCCCCCCCCCCACCTACCACCACCCTCCTCACTAGCCCCCTCGCGTCTAGCCCGCCTTTTTTCTGTACTCATGGATTAACTCTATCCAGATGGTGGGGCTAACGGTTAAATTAATTTCCCATAATGTCCAGGGGTTCAACAGTCCTGTTACGAGGAATAAGGCCTTTCATTATTACAAAACATGCAAGGCAGATATACTTTTCCTTCAGGAGACCAGGTTCTCAACTCGCTCTAAACCAAAGTATCTGAGTCATCACTATCCCGTGTCCCATATGGCGTGTGCTAGAGAAAAGAAAAAAGGGGGGTGCTGATAGCTTTTAGTAAAAACCTTCCCTTTTGTCTGTTCTAAGGAAATCATTGACTCCCCTGCAGGGGAGATATTGATCTCACTCTAGTGACGTACTATGCGCCTAATTCCTCCCAGACACACTTTCTTAAACACTTGCTGACAGTTGTCCGGAATAACACCAAGGGCATCCTGATAGTGGGCGGGGATTCAAATATGGTGGTGAATCCTAAGGTAGATAGACAGAGGACGGGTCACCCCGTGAATGTGATGCAGGGATCAGAACCTCACTCTGTTGCTTTTGGTGATCTTCTGGACACCCATGGTCTCTGCGATGTCTGGAGGGAAAAAAACCCCACCACTAAAGATTTCACATTCTATTCTAATCCTCTAATCCGGGTCTTTCTGCAGGATCGATCACATTTTTGTCCCCCAGGCTATTCTCCCGGCTGTTGTTAACTCCAGAATCTACAACTTGACCTGGTCTGACCATAGCCCGGTGATGGCGGCTGTTGATCTGCTGGTTCCAACCAGGCGCTCTTTTAACTGGAGACTCAATGATTCCCTTCTTTGCACTCCAGATACCTGCTCAAAGATCTGTGAGGCCCTTAAAGAATACTTCACATTGAATGTTGAGTCTGTCCGCTCCCCGATTACTCTCTGGGAGGCCCAAAAAGTTGTCATGAGAGGTAACATTATAGGCATAGCTTCCCTTAGGAAAAGGGAGAGGCAGAAGCGACTGAAGGAACTGACGTTGAGATATGAGCAGGCTGAGTTGCGCTGGAAGAGAGTCCCGAACTCTAGGAATAAGAAAACTGTAGATAGCCTTAGGACGGAACTCAACTTTCTCCTGGATGACCAGGCTGAAAAAAGGCTTCGCTGGGCCAGGCAAAAATTCTACGCTAGGGGCAATAAGCCGGACACCATGATGGCCCGGAAGCTGCGAGCCACTGTTCTCGATTGGCGGCAGCCAATAAAGCTTAAACTTAACTCGGGTCCCGTCACGGCCAACCCGGACAAGATTGTTGGTGCCTTTCGAGAATTCCTTTCGACGTTGTACTCGGCTCCTTCAAGAGCCGACAATGCCGACCTCGAGAAATTCTTCAAGCATGTCGAGTTACCAACCATCGCTCCGGATCATTTAAATCTGATGGACTCCCCTATAACACCCCAGGAGATACTTTTGGCCATTAAGTCTACCAAAACCTCTAAAACCCCAGGGCCCTATGGGTTCAGTGGCCTTTATTACAAGAAATTTGCACCCCTTCTGGCTCCCCACTTTGCCAACCTCTTCAATGCCATGTGTGCAGAGTCATCCCTGGGCCCGAGCGCACTACTGGCAGATATTTGCATGATACCTAAGCCCGACAAAGATAGTCTGTCAATCCCTAATTACAGACCGATATCCTTAATCAACACCGATGTGAAGTTGTTGGCCAAGGTGCTGGCGGGTAGACTGAATAAATTTCTAGAGGGTATTATACACAGGGATCAGGTGGGTTTTGTACCGTCCCAGCAGGCAGGGGACAATGTCAGGAGGGTCGCCCATCTGGTTCATCACGTCCGGACAAGGAGCATCCCGGCTTTCCTGTTGTCCCTGGATATACAGAAGGCTTTTGATACTATCTCATGGGACTACCTGCTCTGGGTCTTACAGAAGTGGGGTTTTGGGCAGAGATTTTTGGACTGGATCAAGGCTCTCTGACGCCCCGACAGCATGGGTAAGATACCTGGGCTTTTACAGTCATTTCGTATTTTTAGGGGTACTAGGCAAGGTTGCCCCCTCTCCCTGATTCTCTTCATACTGGCCCTGGAGCCCCTGGGTATAGCAATAAGGCAAAACCCGAATGTCACGGGGTTGGAGGTTGCAGGCCATGCTGGCGGTCACGCAACCTATCACCTCCCTTCCAAACCTATACGCTATTTTGGATCACTTTGCCCGCATCTTTGGCTTGACTATAAATAGTGACAAAATAGTGACAAGTCTCAGGCACTTAATATTTCCCTGATGCCTGAGTTGGTGGCTCAAATTAAAGCGAGTTTTCCCTTTAGATGGTCGACGGAACCGCTTCCGTACCTGGGGGTACGTATCCCGGCGAGATATGAGGACCTCTACGAGGCTGACTATCCACCCCTATTTAGATCCCTGATGCGGTTGCTTGAAACCTGGATGCCGTATCCACTCTTGGCTGGGCCGTGTCAATGCAGTTAAAATGTCTATCCTCCCCAAACTTCTATACTTTTTTAGAACGCTGCCAGTACCGATCCCATCCTATAGGCTACGTGCAATGCAGAAGAGAATATCGACCTTCATTTGGGCTGGTGCACGCCCGCGAGTACCTAGGCGTACAATGCTCTGCCATAAGTCTTCAGGAGGACTTGGGGTCCCTAATGTTAGTATGTATTATACGGCATCCCAGATAGCCCAGCTGATTCCCATGCACTCCCTCTCAAAGCCTCCCCTCTGGACCTTCTTGGAACTTCCGAACTGCTCGCGGGCCCCTATAGATGGTCTGCTCTGGATGGACCCGGCGTTTAGACCTAAGACACTTAGTCCTCTGATGAGGCATTCACTCTCTGTGTGGGACTCTGTAAAATACTCTGCCTCCCTGATGTCTCCTCACGCCCCTTTAGTGCATCTCTGGGGTAACCCGACCTGACCTTCCCCCCGGGCATGGAAAATAGATTAGCTTTCAAGTGGTGGGTGGACCATGGGATAACTAGGGTGCTGGACCTTCTCTCGGAGGATGGGCTTATGCCTTTTAGTTCCCTGAGAGAAAGGTATGATGCCCCCCAAGGGGTCTTCTTTTAGTACTTACAATTAAGACACTGGCTGTCTCCCTTAACTAGATTGGGGTCGCCCTTCTGGAGATGTACCCCCCCTTGAGAGGGTCTGCGGGGAGGATCCATTTTGCAGGGGGGCAATATCCATGTTATATTCTATGCTGAATGCCATAGGGATAGGCACACATGTGCACGTGGAAAGGTGGGAGCGAGATTTGGGCCCATGCCGCTCTGAAGGGGGGTGGACGGAAATCTGGAATGCCGCTTCCTCATGCTCCATAAATGTTTTGACAACTGAGACGGCCTATAAAGTTCTATACCGCTGGTACCTGGTGCCAAGTCGCCTTGGCAAAATGTTTCCGGGGCAGGCCAATACTTGCTTCAGGGGCTGCAGTGTAGAGGGCTCCTTTTTGCACACTTGGTGGACATGTCCCATGCTGACCCGTTTTCGGTCTCAAGAATATAAGATAGCCGGCAGAGTATTCCGGACGACCATCAAAAAGGACCCCTGGGTGGCCCTTCTCCACTGTAGACCCCCAGAGCTCACTGAAAAACAGAACAAGCTGTTTGTATACCTGCTTTTGGTGGCCAAGCAAACCATTGCCAGAGGCTGGAAGAAGCAGATTGTTCCGCTGTCGGAGGTGTCTTCTAGGATGAATGGGTTTTTGGTTAACGAGAGGCTCTCAAGCATCCTGGCCGACACCCAGGGCAAGTTCCTCTCCATTTGGGAGCCCTGGATACAATATGCCTGGCCTGATGCGCCAGTGGGTATGCTAAACTAGGTGACCTATGCGGGCTAGATCGCGAGGACCTCCCCTCCTCCCCCCTCGTCCCTGTTCCACCTTACCCCCCTTTCTTCTTCCTAAACCATCCCACTCACCCTTACCCTGTGTGTTTCCCCCCCCCATTTGTTCCTTGTGTTTTGCTGCTCTCTCGGCGGCCCACCCCTCGCCGGTCTCCCGGGCTGCGGGCCCTGGATACGGGTGTGCCCTGCGGCTGCTGGTGCCCTGGCTTGGTAGGGCCGGGCTGAGCGGCGGGGGGTGTGCTGAGGTGAGATGACAGGAGTATCCGCTTGAGATTGCTTCCCCCGACGCAGGAGATGATGTGAATAAAAACTCAATACTGGCAGACAATAATACAACAATCGTTTATTTATGCCATAATTATACTGCAATTGTACTGTTATTTATCATTAGGAAGGCCAAAGATGCTGAGTTTTTTCTTGGTTAATAAAGTGGTGTATTGTTGCATGCTCTGTAATGTTTGCCTCCCCTGTGCGGGATGGATTTCTGCCTGCTTGATCACCTGTACCTGTATCGCTTCTTTTTCCTGAATAAAAAAAAAAAAAAAAATATTGATGGTAAAAATGGGGAAGAGATATCGATTGTAGAATTGGCACTACAGATTGGGAACAAAATCTTCTAATCTTATTTCATTATTCAATCACCTGCCTTAAAAATCTTGTGCCATAAGTCTATTACCCGTTTTTACTTCACAACAGATTATAACAATAAACCCCCCCCAATTCCTCTGTCGGTGGTGCAAGAGGAAGGCAATGCGATTTCCCCCCCCCACCCCCCAAGCTTTACTTCTTCTCTTGTGCTCCTCCTTCTTACACTGTTGCGGGGGGGGCGGGGGGAGAGCACAGACTTGCATTGACCAGACTGAAACCCAGTATATTGCAAACTCCAGTACGGTGGGGTAGTGGCGTGCCATTTTTGGTCGGTATTGATATAGTTTGGATAGCACACAGGGTAAGGCTCTATTCGGATGCAGTCATGGCGCAAGAGAAAATGCTGCCTATTATTTTTAATGGGATAGTACATATATATGCGCAGAGTATATTTGTGAACTGACTCATTTAAATGACTAGAGCCTTATTGATAGTGAATAGAGGCTTAGTCAACTGTGTTGACAAAGGCAGCTGGACTGGATCTTGTTGGGAGGGCATACCGGTGCACAATATCTAGAAAATGAATGTATTGCACCGCCACTACACAATTTCGGAAAATTAAGGTAATCTGCTTGGGAGCAGAGTTAAGTATATTTTACCTCCACATTACTAATAACAAATCTAATAGTAAAAGCCCACAACTATTAGAGCAGTAAATAGAAACCTTTCAGGATTCTTTTTGAAACAGACTAGGGGCAAATATGGCCATACGAAAAACATGAAATTCTTCTTCCAATCTAGTTCTAAACAGTGGATTTAAAGAGGACCAAAACCCATCCTGGAGTCCTATGAGACTTCAGGGCAGGAATTCTCGCTCCCCCTGGGGCACCCTGGTCGGGGGTGCCCCGCTGTGTGAAACCGCCCGAAAACTCATCTTGGTTCCTAGTCCAAAGATGCTTGGGCGAGCAGCGGCCGCATCCCCGCTATCCCTTCAGCATGGCTCATGGCCGCGCCAGGCATTTGTGACAGCGCGGGCATACTCCCTGTTAAAGGGTAGCGAGGGATGCGGCCACCAGCGTGCTGATTGGATCAGAGGGCTGAGCATGCTCCGTAGGAGCAGGGCACCCCCAATCAGGGTGGCTGGGGGGCAAAGACCAAAACCCAGGATAGTCAAAATCCTGGATGTTGGTCCACTTTAAGCACTTAATATCATGATTGTTTCATTTCCGATAAACATGATCTGTTATTCTTGCCTCTTTACCCAAGTAGAGGAAGTGACCTCCTCCATAAAGGTTGCAGCGTCAACACTAAGTACTTTAAATCGCATGCATGAGGTTTCTGTTTTCTCTAACTACTTTCAAAGCTGCCATGTGTAAATTTCCAATACAAACATTCAGATTCCAATGCTAATTTTGCAGAATTTCATACAGGTAGTGCCAAACTCGCTCTCCTTAAACCCACATTTAACACAGCCTTTTTGAAGTTTAAAATTTGATGTCATGGAATAGTCTGTAGGTTATTTGAATCGACTGATTTGATTAATTTTATTGTGCCAAGCACAGTACCTCATTTTTTCGCCCTGCCCATAGGATGGACCTAGGATTTGGAGAAGGAAGATAAGAAAAAAAAATATTCTGAACCAAATAGGCAAGGCGCATTACAAGCATTCTCCCCCCCTCCCTCCTATTCTTCATTTTATAGGCAGTGCGGCATTCCCCCTCCCATTTCCCATTATAGATAGTGTGGCATTCCCCCTTCCATTCCCCATAGGCAGTGTGGCATTTCTTCCTTTCCATTCCCTATAGGCAGTGTGGCATGTCTCCCCTTCCATTCTCTATACGCAGTGTGTCATTTCCCCCTTTCCATTCTCCATAAGCAGTGTGGCATTTCCCCCTTTCCATTCCCCATAGGCTGTGTGGCATTTCTCCCATCCCATTCCCCATAGGCAGTGTGGCCCTCCCCCATCCTATTCCCCATAGGCAGTGTGGCATTTCTCCCATCCCATTCCCCATAGGCAGTGTGGCATTTCTCCCATCCCTGGTGGCTGCGCAGCCTGACTAGAAACTTATGTAAGTTTTTACCCATTTTTTTTTTTCCATTTGCCCCATAGGATGCACTTGCATACCCCCCCCCCCCACCACTTCTGTATCGAAAAATACGATACATAGAAGCAAGGAATTTTCTAGTGGCAAGAGGGAAGGCCCAAGAGAGACAAGTATACAAGACAGCGAGGTAAAGTGCAAAAATAACAAAAATATAAATAACAAAAAATAGCAATTCAACTTTGAAACAATATTTAGTCCCTGAATGTCACATTGTTTGCAAGTGACTATGGACTAGGTAATAAGATGAGAGAGTATTTAAGGTTAACCAGATATTCTGAAACCAACTAATGTAGTAAAGTAAGTGTAAAATAGCTTTGGACAGCATCTGATGGAAAGCAAAAGTCACCATTTTGACTAGAGACGATATTTCAATGAATTGTAATGTTTTTGTGCAACCTACATGCATAAACACTGATTTATTCCAAGTATATGGCACGTCCTGTCCCAGAAGATTCCTTACACATAGGTTATACATCCAAAAGATGGCGCTGGACTGCAGAAAACAGCTTGTGGCTCCTCCCGGCCCTATATAAGTCGGGGACAAATTCCCCAGTTTCTTTCTGCAGTCTGCGCTGAGAACATAGAAGATGGACCCTGGAGATCCCTGAAGTTCCAGGGTCAGTGGGGCCCTCAGGAGGCCCATACCCCTATCAACATTCTGAAACTGAGGGCGATAAGACTGGTCCTCGCCCGGTTGACTCCACACCTTCGAGGTCGGGTGGTTCAGATCCGCTCGGACAACCACACGGCAGTTGCCTACATCAATCATCAGGGAGGGACCCGGAGCAAGAGGGCCCTCAAGTAAGTGTCCCTGATTTTGTCCTGGGCAGAGCAGAATGTCCCCTGCATATCGGCAGTTTACATCCCGGAAGTGGAAAACCTGGAGGCAGACTCCTTGAGCAGGGGGATGTCTCGGCTGGGGGAGTGGTCCCTCAGCAACAGGGTATTTTGGTCCCTGTGCCGTCGCTGGGGGCGGCCGGATGTGGACCTGTTTGCGTCCCATCACAAACTTCCAGTCTTTGTCTCTCTGTCCCAGGACCCTCTGGCCTTGACCATGGATGCGCTAGCAATGTCTTGGAAGAACTTTCAGCTCCTTTATGTGTTTCCTCTGCTGGGCAGGGTGCTGCGCAAGGTTTCCCAGGAAGGGGTGCCAACCATTCTGGTGGCCCCCTGTTGGCCAAGAAGAGTGTGGATCGCAGACATCGTGCAGTTGGCAGTACGCCCTGCCCAAGGTTCCAGATCTGCTCACTCAAGGGCAGTTACGCCATCCCAATTTACAAATGCTGGCTTTAACAGCCTGGCTGCTGAAACCTCCATCTTGATGGAAAAGAGGCTGCCTGACTCGGTTGTTAGTACCATGATTCAGGCTAGGAAGAAGTCCTCAGCATCTATCTACTATAGGGTATGGCATACTTACATTGACTTGTGTGAGTCTAGGTCACTTCCCTGTCGGGTGTTTTCTATCCCCAGGATTCTGGAATTCCTGCAGCATGGTTTGGATTTGGGTCTGCAACTTAGTACCTCAAAGGTCATGTTTCAGCTTTGGCTATTTTCTTCCAAAGATCTTTTGCCAACCATCGTCTGGTTAAGACCTTCTTCCAGGGGGTTACTCACGTGCGTCCGCCACGTAAGCCTATGCTACCAGTCTGGGATTTGAACTTGGTATTATCGGCCTTGCAGGGGTCTCCCTTTGAGCCCTTGCGTGCGGCCCCTTTGTCTATTTTGACGCTTAAGGTAGCCTTTTTGGTGGCTATCACTTCTGTTAGTCGTGTTTGAGTTGGCGGCACTTTCCATCAGACCTCCTTACTTTGAGAGACACCAGGACAGGGTGGTGTTTCGTTTTAAGCCTAAGGTTGTGTCTGCTTTTCATATCAGGACATTGTCTTGCCTTCTCTGTGCCCTAATCCTAGTAACTCTAAGGAGCAGGTATTACATTCTCTGGATGTGGTTAGGACCCTGAAGTTCTATTTGGTGGCTACTGAACCTGGAACCAGGAAGGCTGATGCTCTTTTTGTTTTCCCTTCTGGGCCTAAGAAGGGTTTAGCTCCAGCTAAGTCCACCATCAGCAAGTGGATCCGTCAGGCTGTGATTCAAGCCTATTCTGCTAAGGGGAAGGAACCTCCCCTTCCGTCTTACTGCTCATTCTACCCGGGCTATTGGTGCTTCTTGGGCCTTTCAGCACCAAGCTTCTGTTGAACAAGTTTGCAAGGCCGCTACTTGGTCCTCTGTTCACACCTTTTCTAAGTTTTACAAGGTTGATGTTAAGGCCTCAGCTGACGCTGCTTTTGGCCGCAAAGTTCTGCAGGCGGGGGCGGTGGTTTAAACTGCCCGCTGTTACTTTTTGGGATCCCACCCTACCTTACGGACACTGCTATTGGATGTCCCATGTGTAAGGAATCTTCTGGAACAGGACGTGCTGTATACTTGGAATAATATCATTCTGTGATTACTCACCTGTAGAATTGGTATTATAAGTATACAGCACGTCCTGTTCCATCCCACCCTTGTTATCATTATTCTTAGTTACCTCTTTATGGTGATTGTTCATTTCTCTTTTGGGATTTGTTGCTATTATTGTTTTCTCGGCTTCTTGTGTAACTACTTGTTAATACTGGGGAATTTGTGGAAGGTCCCCAACTTATATAGGGCCGGGAGGAGCCACAAGCTGTTTTCTGCAGTCCAGCGCCATCTTGTGGATGTATTACCCATGTGTAAGGAATCTTCTGGAACAGGAAGTGCTGTATACTTATAATACCAATTCTACAGGTGAGTAATCACAGAATTGTATTTTTTTTTTCTGTCTTCTAGGTGATTCTCAGTTCCTGGCTGAATATGATTGGAAGTATAATACGTTGTCTAAGTGTTGCCGGATTCCTTAATTCGGAATGGGGCCCACTAGTCTATTTATTTGTGGGTCAAAGTATTTGTGCAGTAGCACAACCTCTTGTTCTATTTGTTCCTACCAAACTTTCTGCTGTGTGGTTTCCAGAACATCAACGGGCTACAGCAAATATGATTGCATCAATGTGTAAGTCAGTGTATTGCCTGTTTTTTATTTATTTATTTTCTTAATTTTGTTTACTTGTTGCTTGAATATATTCATATGATTTTTACCTTAGTTCTCTTACTAATATTCTAATTTTTTTAGTCCAAATTTAAATTTTCTCTAAATCCTTAATCTTCAACTACCAAATTTTAAAAATTGTACACCGATAATTCAAAATAAATCAATGTAAACTATGTATACAATATAACTTAAGTTTCTTTTTTTGTATAGCAAATCCATTTGGCATATTTTTAGCATGTATACTGTCACCGGTAATTGCTTCTGAAGTTCAGTATGTTCCGATATTAGTAAGTGAAACAATGTTATTACTTTCTTCTAAGTAGTTATATGGTGCTTTGTGTGAATGTATATAATTATATATACACACCTTATTTTGTGCTCCATTTTCCCCCAAAAGTGGGGTCTGGGAAATGAAAGGTCCACTTAAAACAATTAGCACCGGCACATGCCAACCTAGCCGGAACCAGTTCTGTGGGAGGACAATAAGCATTGCTTTAGCGTACCTCCGTGTGTGCAAAATCCCCCCCTCTAAAGATCTCCATAACATATCCATGTTATGTTCTTGGAAGGGAGGGTTATGCACACTGCCTGTTATGGGGTTCTTAGAAGGGGGGCTCTGCACATTGCCTGCTATGGGGTTCTTGGAAGGGGGGTTATACACACTGCCTGTTATGTTTTTTTTGGAGTGGGGAGGGTCTGCCACACTACGTGATATTGGGTTCTGGGAAGGGTTTTTTAAGCACACTTTTTGGTTCAGAATATTTTTTTTTTCTTTCCCACCTTTAAAACCTAGTGCGAAAATATGTGTATATAGATATATATTATAATCATTTTCATCAAGTTTCTTTTAACTTTTTTTATTTTATATTTAAAGCTTGGAGTCTATGGTACACCTGCGGTACTGGCCTGCACTTTAGCAACAGCAGGGATTTCTGATAAAGCTCCCCCAACACCACCATCAGCCAGTGCAGCTAACTCCACCTCTGAGCCTTTCCTTGCTGGTTTGAAACAGGTACCTCTCAGAATTAATAGTTTTTGCTCTCTGTATTTTGACTGACATTTTTGGCACTTGCATTGGAATATAAGTTCGGCAAGTTGAGCATGACTTTTTAATTGACACTTTTTTATCTTCTGTTAAAATTGCTTTAGCATGGTATAAACACATTTTTTACCTCTCAGAATTAGCTGATCTTTTTCTCATTTTGGAAATTGAAATAAAGGACCAGATCTGGCAAACACATTTACTGAATTGTTTTTTTCTTACGGGACACATTTAGAGATGATTGTTCTAAATGTAACTGTAATTTTATATATATAGTAACTAATGAAGATCACTGCATATTACTTTGATCATCCTTTGCTACTACCAGTCAGTTCAGGCTGCAAATCTTTTGAAGTGGTAATACAATGATTGGATCTTGTTCTCAAGTACCCTCCCTTTTTCAACGTAAGCTTGGGGCCAGAGTTTGTGTGATCTGTCACGGAAGTGCCAGAGAATAGAGACTTGGGCCCCGAGGCGGCTGCGGCAGGGGCCACGATAAAGCAGTTGAGTGGGTCCTGCAGTGATCAGTGGCACAAGACAAAAGGCAAATACCCCTTTGTTTTTTTATTTCCCTGCTGAATGACTTTAATAATGTGCCATTAATACTGCTAATGGTTTAGATTATGATAGGTAGCTGGAGTACCCCAAACACACACACATTCTAAGTTAACCCCATGCTGAGGATATCATAAATAATAAGGTAATTAAATCACTTGGGTAAATCCCCTTAGTGGCTTAACAGATTTAAAGGCAAAGACTACTTTTGAGGGGGACTGGGCAGTGCCAGAAAGCACTAGGTGATCTGCTTAACTTAGCACCACGGATCGATCTGGTTTCGGGGGGTGTGTGGCCTGTGTATAGACAGCTGTGTATCCCAATGAAAACAGTTGTTGTTTTCATTGTATTCAGTCGGAGCTGGCCATACCTGCCAGCCAGAACCAGGAAGCGCAGTTTCCTGCTTCACAACCAGGGTGATTGTTTGGCGGTGTGGGAACGGCAGTAAAGTAGGCAGATCTTCTTCTAGTTCACTGTTTCTCCACCTGATACACAGCAGTTTTCAGAGGTGCATCATCTTGTATATTTAAAAAATATATTTTTGTAAAACATATTTTTTCCTGCTTTAAAAAGTCCTGCAGGGCGCGTGACCTCCTTATTCCTTATTTTGGTTACGTCAAAGTGGACCAACACCCAGGATTTTCCCTATCCTGGGTGTTGGTCCACTTCCGCGGGGCACCCCGATCCCCCAGAAAGCCCCAAAAACTCACCTGACCCCGCTCCCACGTGACTCGCTCCACCAATCACCGCCGACAGACAAGCAAGGTCCGTTGACGGACAAGGTGAGAGCGCCCCGCCGGAGCCTCTCGCGCGTTCCTCTTACAGGGAGCGCGCTGGCCATTCACAAACCGCCTGCTAGAGGGATGCGCGAGAGGCGGCGGAGGCCCGCACATGCGCCATTGGAACGAGGAAGAGGTAGGATTTGCGGGCGTCCTGGGGGGTTTCACACAGCTGGCCCCCCCCCCCGATCGGGGTGCCCCACAGGCAGGGAGCTGATCGGCCCGGGAATCTTTTAGCGGTGGGTGTTGGTCCACTTTAATAATGTCTCCTCCTTGGGGGTATTTGGTTCTAACTGCTTGTTCCCTTATGGTACTTATCGTAAAAAGGGTTGAGGACCACTTGTCTATTTTTTCCTTGGGACTAAGCCTGCAAGTTGATAGAAAAAATATTTTTTATTTAACAATCCTGATGATGCCCTGTCACACTTTTGCATCAAATCCAGAGCTTTATCATCATATTCAATGTGCCCAGCAAGCTGAAGCCCCTTTTTAAAGTGAATTTCCAGTCAAAAATGACCTGAGTTCCACTCACGTCCCTTCCCCCAGGGCATATCAGATCCGTTACTGGACATTTAAAAGTAAAAAGGAAACCTGTTATCTTTAAAAATAACTTAATTGGTCCACATGCATGCATCCCACATCACTTTTCTTATAAAGACTGACATCTCAGCCAAAGTCCATATAAAATAACCTGCCCACACACGGTTACCTCGTAACTTCTTCAATTATCTGACAAGACAGCATACAGATAACCACGCCTCCAAGGCAGTCCAGCACACTACCATTGGGCTATAAATCTTTGGCCTCCCCTGACAGGCCGTCATTGTTGCAAATATCTGAAAAGGCAACTTTAATCATCATATATTTGAAAATGAACTACATATACTGCCATGGGGTTATATTTTCTCAACACCTTCCAGGGCAGCATACAGATGAGAGGAGAAGTGACATTTTACCTCTTTGGAAGGGGGCATGGGGTTACAGACTAGCAGACCTCCTTGCTAAAGCCTGAACGAAAGGTCTAGACAGTAATGCTTAACAAAGATTTTTGCAACACTGCATATGTCAAGCCTGCTGGCCAAATTTCTAAATTAAGTTGTATGTCTCTGCCTTAGAGGCGTGGTCATCTCTTAATTAGGACCACAAGTGATCTTCTTACAGGTGACTTATTGGCTAGAAGATAAACTATCCACATTTAAAATAAGTAGATCAACTGGCCCTTCACCTTGAATAAGACCATATCTTATATGTTTCCCCCACGCTGTACATACAGATTGCCCACATTAAAAATCATCCTACCTGCATCTACTGCATTTTCTCAGGCTGCCTGCATACAGGAAGTGTCTTCTGACTTTGTCGCTCTACATTCTGGGATTGCTGACCTTTTCCTTCCCCCAGCTCTGCTCTGTTTGTTTAAAGCACACCTTTGCCCCCTCTCCTCTCTACAGTATGTGATGCATCTGAGGCAAGATGGGGGTGCCCGTATCCTAGAGTCCTGAACAGAGTTGAAGCCCAGGGGAGGAAAGCATAAAAAGTAAGGGACTAAAAACAAAAAAAATATATAATTTTAGATGCTCGGGAATAGTTTTGGAGGAGTCTGGACTTTTCATTAAATGATGCTAAAGGTCCGGTTTAAACTTAAAAAGCAAAATGAACAATGATACAAGCAAGAACACAAAACAAAATTCTGCTTCTTTGGTCAACTATTGCTAGACTTTATACAAACATCAACCACCTCACTCTACAATATGTCAATGGAATAAAGTCAGGAACTTTTAAACCAAGCTGAAGTATGTGGAAGGGTTGTTTTCTGTCACTCCCCTTTATTCAGAAGTTTGCATTATACTCCCCATCAAATTTAAAAACATGAATGAATGGAATTAAAAGCAAGTCCTAGTCTTTGAAGGTCTTCAAACATACCATACCATTTATTTCATGGTTAGTTACAAAAATGTGGCCATTCAGATAGGCTGGGCACCGTAGCGTACTGCACAGCCTAGGGAGGACAGGGGTGTGGCCACAAAACCTAGGATATTGAAAATCTGGGGTTTTGGTCCACTTAATCCACATCTAGTTGTGATTTTCTTTCAGCAAATGATTGTTTCCCCGCTGCAGGACACTGATTCTTCCTTTGGCCCTGCCTTAGGTTCTGTTGGTTTTGCAGGGTCCTTCTATCTATGGCCAAAGCTCCCATGTGACTGCAAATGTAAATGTAACTTTCCTCAACTTTCCTGGGGCTGGAAGCTGGGTCTTCTAAGCTGGTCCTCTTAGTAGTTCCCAGGAAGTTCTCAGTTTTCTACATCCGTGATAAAGTTGTCCTTCCATCTTTCTGGCCCTATCCCTGTCACTTACATGAAAGACTGTTTCATGTACTGGATGTGGTCTGGCAGGTAAATTATTGGAACCCTCAACTTGATTTTTACCTTCATCCACTTCCAACTGGATCAGAAGTAGAAAAAGTAGAAGTAGTAAAATTGGCCATACCCAAGCCTTGTTACTTGAAGGTTTGACCACCTCCATTACCGAAATACCATTCTCTTTATTTGTAGTAAGTTCATGAGTTTTTGGTTACTTAATCTTTTTTTGTCATTTAGTTTGTCCACACAACAGATAATTACTATTAGGGTAATGCACCAAAAGGCAGCATAAACCATTTATATATATATATATATATATATATATATATATATATATATATATATATATAGAAACAGTTCTAACATATAGCAATTAGAGATATTGGGCCTGCCTTTGTGTTGTTCATTACTGTTTGTTTACTGAAGTTTTGTTTTATATTTTCCAGCTTATGAAAAACCGAGCCTACATTATTCTAATGATTTGCTTTGGAGCTGGTCTGGGACTCTTCACTGCCTTTTCTACATTTTTGGAACAAATCCTGTGCTTTCGAGGATATCCAAATGTAAGCAAACTTGCATTTGTAACAAGAAAGGGAGGTTGACAGCTTATCAATGGATTCCTGGGGATGAAGTAGGCATTTCAGGCGGCTCTCATTGGACGAGAGCCCACACATATGCCATTGGAGCTGGGACAGGTGACTTTTTTCTGGCTTCCTGGTGGGTTTCACACAGCAGGGCATCCCGCTTTGGGATGCCCCATGGGCACGGAACAAACATCGGGAAAGTTAAATTCCTGGGTTTTGTTCCGCTTTAAGAAAAGTTTTTCTGCTTACAGGCGACGTTTTATAATTAAGTATAGAATATTTTGTAAGCTCAGGTAGTCTATAGTCCATAGTGATCAAAATAAATGGTGATGCCCTTACCACCTATATAAAATGTGCTTACCAGACAGAAAAATACATAGGCAGTAGTCAGAATATCTATGATATGATGATTAATTTCCAGACAAGGCATCTATGTTTGTATTTGAAACCCCTCAGATCACCCAGCACAACTCGCCTCCTCCTGGTCCAACGGCACATGCGCGGGCTCTCGTCCATATAGAGCCGCTGTTACAATGCACTTGTTACAGCATCTAGATCCAGTGGTAGCTGTCACTGTGCTTACATAAGAGAGAAAAAGTTCCTGCCCAAGGGGTTCTCGGCAGTGGAGGGTTTTGAAGATTACCTGAATCTACCCCCCTTAAAGCAGGCCAACACGTTTTCCCACTATCGTGTATGGGTGTTGGTACCACTGCATCAAGTGAAGGGGGCATACAGAATGCCCCCCACCGAGAATGCAACTGTCCGATTGGCCGCTCACGTTTGTAGTCGCCACATTCTCAGTTTCAAGAGCTGGAAAGCCCTGCCGACGAACCACCCACATCAGTGCATCGGCCAATCGCATGGCTGCATTCTTGGTGAGGTTCGAGGTTAAGGTATGCTTTAAAGTGATACTGCAGGTAAAGGTAATTTAGACAGTTGTGTCGGGCTACATTTGCCAATGTCCTAAACTGTTTTCCGTTTTTAAATCGATGCAGAAATGGACGAGATTTTGGGGTATACAGGTTCAACCAATGACATTCTCTATTCTAAGTATGTCACACACCCCGCTTCAAGACATTCATTACATGTGGGTATACTGACCTGTAGATGGCGATCTTGCAGAGATGTCAATAAAAAAAAAGGTAAGACCCTCCCGGTCCATAAATACCTGGGACCTCCCACTCATTCCCCAGTCTTTCATCTCTGCAGACGGCGAGCAAGTCAGAAGATGGATGTCTCCTCCTTGCAGGTACCCGGGATGACTCCCGGCCCTCTATTGTTCTATTCCTGCCCAGATTCTTTTATTTATATTACTTGCCTCTCAGCCTAGGCTGCTGGTCCGGGCAATGGTAGACGGCACCCTAAGTGCTCAGGAGCTCCGCTCCGCTGTGAGACCCCATAACAAGGGGTAGGTGGCTAACCGGGTTGGTGACCCCGGTTTGGGATGCCCCGTCCCTTGGCTCCCACCCTAGCATGGATTCCCCCTCTCCCGGATATCCTTAGAGGGGGGGGCCGGGTCCCTTATTGATTCATATTTATTATTTTTGTTGTGTGTGTGTGGTGCTTACAGTGCATGCTTTACTCAGACCGGCGCCGGCCTCCGGCTTCTTCCCCCTCAGGGCGGGGGGCCGGGCGCTCGTGCCTACGGCCCGTCCCCGTGCTGTGGGCGCCGCGTTTCAGGTCCCGGCTTCTGGCCGGGAGCGACGCGCGAGCCGCGCCGGCCCTCCCTCCCTCTCCCTCTCCCTCTCCCTCTCCCTCTCCCTCTCCCTCTCCCTCTCCCTCTCCCTCTCCCTCTCCCTCTCCCTCTCCCTCTCCCTCTCCCTCTTCCTCTTCCTCTTCCTCTGCCTACGCGCCTTCTCCTTTCTACTGCCAGGCGTGCGGGACTCCGGAGGTGGTGACGGTTGGCGAGTGGCCTGTGGCCCCATTAGTTTTTCCTTATGATCATGCCCCTCCTTGGGGTTGCTTGGCAACACCTCTATTATTAACCCTTTTGGACAATTGCTATGTTGGTCTGATTGTGTGTTTGCTTGTGTGTTCCAGGTGAACCATCGTTCCTATTAAAGGGGGGTTCTCCCGGTCCTAGGGTCCCTGGTTAAATTTAGGTGTCTGATAATTCCTCCCATGCGGGACTTAAAGGGGCATCCCGGGTTGCATTACTGTGTAATTCCCTTGGGGCACTGTGCATATATATATATATATTAAAAATCACCATATGGAGGCTTCCCCGGATACTGGGCCTGTGCCCCCCTCGGGGCAATCCAGGCTGTGTTTGGGGTGTGGGGTATCCCTTTTGGGGCATGATGTATTTCTTTGTGTACCCTGTGCACAACGGTCTATTACGCGGCAGTCCGGAACTCAGGCGTCTGGTTCTGCTCAGCCAGTCTCCTCTCCGTCTCCCCCTCGCTTGACACGTACCCCATGTGATGTGGTCATTGGCGGGGAGTCGCAATCTGAGGTGTGTGCCAGATTGGCCAATCTTGAAAAATTGTTTTCCAGTGCGGTTGCCATAAAGGCCACGGCAAAGCGAAAACATTTGTATACAGCCACGCAGGCCTTTGATATGGAGGAGTTTGACTCCCTGGATTGGTCTGATTGTTCCCCGCTTGAGGAAGGGGAGCTGTTTGAGGAGTCTGAGGGGTTGTCCAGTTTCTCAATCCTGCATTCTCCGGAGTGCACTACTCTCAAGGATGGTGAGGATAAACACATTGACCAGATGGCTTGTCATGGTTTTGCCAGTGTTGGGTCGGCTTTGCGGCTGGTTTGTACTTCAGCGCTTTTATTGGTTTGGTTACGCCAATGGGCGGCTGATTTTGTGTCCAAAAAGTCGCTTACGGCCCTTCCCTTTGTGGGGTTGCGGCTCTTTGGAGAGAAATTGGATTCAGTGGCAAAGGGAGGTAGTAGGTTACCTCAGCGTAAGAAGCAGCGTCGCCCCTTTCGGGGGGCGGCTTTCTTCACTCAGTCCTTTCGTGGGGCTAGAGTTGGCAGGAGTTCGGCCTCCCCCTCGTCCAGAGGTGATTCCTGGCCCAGGGGCAGGGGCTGGGCCCGTCCAGGACACAGTTGGGGCTCTAAGCCTAAAGCCGCTGCCAAGCTGGCTCAGCAATGAGGGGGCGCCCTCACCCTTGCGGGTGGGGGGACGGCTGCAGCCCTTCTCCCGGGTCTGGGTCCAAGCGGTCTTGGACAGGTGGATTCAGGAAGTGGTGTCTTCCGGTTACAAGCTGGAGTTCGAGTTCTGGCCCCCTCCCAGATTCCTCAGGTCTCGGGTGCCGTCAGATCCTCTGGCCGCTCAGGGGCTTTGGGCGGCAGTAGCAAGTCTCTTGGACATGGCTGTCATCTGCCCGGTGCCCCCCTCAGAACGGGGCCTGGGCTTCTATTCCAATTTGTTCACGGTGCCCAAGAAGGACGGTTCCGTTCGTCCCATTCTGGATCTGAAGTTGCTCAACAGGTTCGTCCGTCCCCCGGGAGTTCCGTATGGAAACTCTGCGCTCAGCCATCCACTCACTTCGTCAGGGGGACTTCATGTCGTCCATAGACATCAAGGATGCTTACCTGCGTATTCCAATATTTCCGGCACACCAGAGATTTCTCAGGTTCGTTGTGGAAAATCAACATTTTCAGTTCGTGGCTCTTCCGTTTGGCCTTACCTCGGCTCCAAGGGTTTTTTACCAAGGTGTTGGCAGGAGTGATAGCCCTTCTCAGAGCCAGGGGTATCTGCATCGTGCCATATCTGGACGATCTTCTCATCATGGCGTCTTCCCTCAGTCAGGCGCAGCTGGATACCAGGACCGTGGTGTCCACTTTGGAGAGTTTCGGTTGGGTGATCAACTATCCCAAGTCCTGCCTTTCGCCCCCCAGGGTGGTGAGTTCCTGGGAATGTCTCTGGCTACTTCTCAGGCCAGGGTGTTCCTCCCCCGGGCCAAGGTTCTGCTGATTCAGGAATTGACTCAGCGTCTCCTATCTATTCCCCGCCCGTCCATCCGGCTGGGGATGCGACTGGTGGGATTGACGGTGGCATCGTTCGAGGCGGTTCCCTTTGCCCAGTTTCACACAAGGACGCTCCAGCTCCATCTCTTGGCGGCCTGGGACGGGTCCCCGCTGTCATTGGATCAGTCCTTTCTGATGTCCCCCCGGGTATGGCGTTCCCTTCGGTGGTGGCTGAAGCCAAGCAATCTGACGAGGGGCAGGTCATTTCTGACCCCTCGTTGGGAGACGGTCACCACGGATGCCAGCCTGTCTGGTTGGGGGGATTTTGGAAGGATCTTCAGTTTCAGGGACTGTGGGGGCCTCAGGAGGCCCACGATCCCATCAATGTTCTGGAGTTTAGAGCCATCAGGTTGGTTCTGGCTCACTTGACTCATCAGTTGTGGGGGCTACCGGTTCAAGTACGGTCGGACAATCGGACGGCGGTCGCCTACATCAATCACCAGGGAGGGACTCGCAGCAGGCGTGCCCTCAGGGAAGTGTCTTTGATCCTGGATTGGGCAGAGGGCAATGTCCCGTGCATCTCGGCAGTGTACATTCTGGGAGTGGAGAACATGGAGGCGGACTCCCTGAGCAGGGGTCATCTCGCCGGGGGGAATGGTCGCTCAGTCCCAAGGTGTTTCGGTCGCTTTGCCGCCGGTGGGGGACTCCAGAGGTGGACCTCTTTGCCTCTCGTCACAATCACAAGCTTCCGGCATTTATGTCTCTCTCGCGGGATCCGCTGGCTCTGGCAGCGGATGCCATGTCTCTGAACTGGAGGGATCTGGGGTTTCTGTACCTGTTCCCTCCATTTCCCATGGTGGGCAAAGTGGTGTGCAAGCTGGCCCTAGAGGGCGCGTCAGCAATCCTGGTGGCTCCAAGGTGGCCAAGGCAAGCTTGGTTCGCAGACGTGGTAAGGTTGCCAGAGGATCAGTTAGACCTGCCCCTTCAGCCGGATCTGCTCACTCAGGGTCCACTGCTCTACCCCAATTTACCAACACTGGCTTTGACGGCGTGGCTGCTGAAACCTCCATCTTGAAGGAGGAAGGTCTTTCTGATGCTGTCATTCAGACTCTGGTTAGAGCTAGAAAGAAGTCTTCCTCTGCCATTTACTATAGGATTTGGAGGTCTTATATTGATTGGTGTGAGGTCCGGGCCTTGCCTTGCAGGGCTTTTTCTATCCCTAGGGTTTTGGAATTTCTGCAACATGGTCTGGACCTAAGTTTGCAGCTTAGTAGGCTGAAAGGGCATGTTTCTGCCCTGGAGGTTTTCTTTCAAAAGTCTTTTGCTCTTCATCCTCTGGTTAAGACTTTTTTCCAGGGGGTTACGCATGTGCGGCCTCCTAGGAAGCCTTTGCTTCCAGTTTGGGATTTGAATTTGGTTCTTTCGGCCTTGCAGGGTCCTCCTTTTGAACCTTTGCAGGATATTGCACTTTCTGCGCTTGCTCAGAAGGTTGTTTTTCTGGTTGCCATCACTTCCGTTCGGCGTGTATCGGAGTTGGCGGCCTTGTCCATTAAGGCCCCTTACTTTGAGAGGCATCAGGACAAGGTTGTTTTCCGCTTCAAGCCAGATTTCCTTCCTAAGGTGGTTTCTGCTTTCCACCTCAATCAGGACATTGTTCTACCCTCCTTGTATCCTAAGCCCAGCAATGACTAGGAGAGGGTTTTGCATTCTTTGGATGTGGTTCGCTGTGTGAAGTACTATTTGGTGGCTACTTCCTCTTTTCGTTGGACTGACGCCCTTTTTGTGGTGCCCTCCGGGCCTAGGAAAGGTTTGGCTCCCGCCAAGTCTTCCATTAGTAAATGGATTTGTCAGGCCATTGTTGGGGCCTATTCTGCCAAGGGGAAGATTCCCCCTTTTCGTGTTACTGCTCATTCTACTCGTGCTGTTGGGGCGTCCTGGGCTTTCCAGCACCAGGCTTCTGTTGAGCAGGTTTGTAAGGCTGCTACTTGGTCCTCGGTTCACACTTTTTCCAAGTTTTACAAGGTTGATGTGTGGGCCTCAGCAGATGCTGTTTTTGGCCGCAAGGTTCTGCAAGCTGCAGTGGTTTAAGTTTGTGCCTTGTTTTTTTGGATCCCCGCCCTTTATGGACACTGCTATTGGATGTCCCACATGTAATGAATGTCTTGAAGCGGGGTGTGTGTGACATACTTAGAATAATACCATTTTGTGAATACTCACCTGTAAAATGGGTATTATAAGTATGTCACACACCTGGCTTCACCCTGCCCTTTGGTATTCTGGATCCTTTATATGGTGAACCTTTCTTCGTTTTATTTGGCTTTCCTGGTCCCTTTACCTTACTGCTATCTTTATACTGGGGAATGAGTGGGAGGTCCCAGGTATTTATGGACCGGGAGGGTCTTACCTTTGTTTTTGTTTTTTTTTACATCTCTGCAAGATCGCCATCTACAGGTCAGTATACCCACATGTAATGAATGTCTTGAAGCGGGGTGTGTGACATACTTATAATACCCATTTTACAGGTGAGTATTCACAAAATGGTATTTTTTCATCCTGTCCCCCAATCAGCTCAGCAGAGCGGAACAGGATTGATGGTCCCGTCGTCCTCCTGCTCCTCCGCCTCTTCCTCCAGATTCATCACATTGCTGATTATTATGTAGCATCACAGATCCAAGGGCCACACCTACTTTTTCAGAAGAGAAATCATGAGGTGAATCTGTAAACCCCTACCTCTGCCATTTCTTCTTCAATTTAAAAACGGAAACAGTTTAAACCGGACCTTCACCATGATTTAATGAAAAGCCCAAACTCTTAAAAAACGATTCCCCAGCATCTAAAATTAATATATTTTACATTTTTAGTCACTAACTTATTATTCTTTCCCCCACTGGGCTGCAACTCTGTTCAGGAATTTAGGATACGGGCGCCGCCATCTTGACTCAGAAGCATCACACTTACTGAGGAGAGGAGAGTGGGATAAGGTACAGGGGGGCAGGTTATAGCTGTGCTTTGCTCAGACAGAGCAGAGCTGGGGTCAGGGAAAGGTCAGCAGTCCCAGAATGCAGAGCAGCACAGTCACTTCCTGTTTGCAGGCACTTCCTGTTTGCAGGCTGCCTGATAAAATGGCGGCTTCCATAAGCCGCCATCTTGGATGTTTAAAGGCTCATAACATGCAGTAGATGCAGGTAGGATGATTTTTAATGTGGACAATCTGTATGTACAGTGTGGGGGAAACATATAAGATAGACTCTTATTCAGAGTGATGGTCTGCTTTAAAACAGTGCCAAATGTAGCCCAATGCAATGGTGTAACAATTACCTTTGCCTGTAGTAGCACTTTAATAATGCAGCATCATGCTTGTCTGCTTTATACCCCTACCACAGACAGTAGAATAATCTGCATACGTCTGAGAATAGCAGTTTTATAACGCCATTCAGCTCCTGGGATCTATTTTGGAATTAGAAATTTGCAGCATTTATTTTAGGTTTTTAAAGAGCATCATAAAATCTGATGCATGGCAAAACACTGTACTTAGTCAGAATACATGTTAAAATACTTGTTTTATGAAATAAATCATTAAAATTCAATGAGGACCAGCATATCCTTTGTCCTTCATTACCATATCACTTAAATACTAAACACAGCATGATTCCATCACTTGAATGCTGTTCCAAATTAGCTGTTTTACATGCTCATTGTCTCTTCTGATACATTTCACTTTAATTGCTTTTTTTTCAATAGAGAGACATGTAATCCACAAAGAGAATGAATTAGCAGTATACATTACATACAAAAGGGGCTTGCAGAGAAGGGGAAAAAAAAAGAAACAAAATAGAAAATTGTTACGTTTTATATTGCTCACTTGAAGGAAAATTTAGACAAGCTAACTGGGCAGCACTCGCCTAAAAGCCACTAATGCTAGTTATATCAAGGATATTCGTGTGCTCACTCAACCCAGCACCAAAATATTTAGAACCAAAGAAATGGGGGAACCCACCCTCCCCCAAAAAATAGATGCCAGGTAACTATTGAGTAGCACTACTCATAAATGTAAAAAGGTATAAAGAGTTTATTATTCTTGATGGTTACATAAAAAGACATACTAACATGTATACAAATAAACCACAGACATAACATTAATATATAAAATATATAATTATATTGCTCACTTGATTTTGATACTACATTATATAACAATTTTGGTCAAGGGTAAGGGCTTAAATTAATCTACAATTACATATATAAATACATAAATATTACATAGTACTTACATGCTAGTAAAACAGATAATAAGAAGGGCAAGACACTTTGCTTGGGGTTATGAGATATTTCACATGGGAAAGATGTTTCACTAATTTTAAGAGAGTTGGTAAGCTCACTCAAATGAAATGATGCAGTAGTTATATCTATAGCGTTATGCGGGTGCAATTCAAAAAGTTCGAACCATGGTCCCCTATATCACTTGGAACAAATATAGTATGAATGCACACCTGACAACTGGGTTTCATATGCAAATAAAAAAGAATAAATTTATTAATGTACAGCAAAGTATCTAAGATCGTGGATTGAGGTCCACTTGAAGGATTACAAATTATGTGAGTGAAGGGGGAAACACACTTGTGCAGCATAAATATATACAAAATCTACAATATATACAAATGGTAGGAACCTGAATACTGAGGCTGTATGGCGACTATTACGTTCAGATCTCAGGTTCCTACCATTTGTATATATTGTAAATTGTATATATTTATGCTGCACAAGTGTGTTTCAATCTTCACTCACATAATTTGTAATCCTTCAAGTGGACCTCAATCCACGATCTTAGATATACTTTGCTGTACATTATTAAATGTATTCTTTTTGATTTGCATATGAAACCCAGTTGTCAGATGTGCATTCATACTATATTTGTTCCAAAAGATGTTTCACTATTAATAAACAACCTTTTATTATTGTGTGGTTGTCATTATTTCATTTATTTGCAGTTTTATCAATCATATCTACCTTTTAAAGTTGGTTATAATGGGTATTTGTTGGTTCGTCTGGCTTTACTGATTTAGTTGTATTTTGTTTAGTATTTTTCAGGTTTGTGCGGTGCTCTCTTCATATTATTTGGGGCTTTGGGGGCACTGTTATGTGGCCTTTATGTTGACCGGACCAAGAAGTTTACAGAAGTGGTTAAGATATGTTTCGCTTTATCTGCACTCGTATTTACATTATTCGCTGTGGTAAGTGTCTTACTGTTCGCTTAGACCCGACCTTCAACTTGATTTAATGAATCATGAATTACTTACTATTCTTCCCCACACTGGGCTGCAACTCTGTTCAGGACTCTAGGATACGGGCACCACCATCTTGATTCAGAAGCATCACACATACTGAGGAAAGGAGAGCGGGATAAAGTACAGGGGGGGCGGGTTATAGCTATGCTTTGCTCAGAGCAGATCTGGGGTCAGAGAAAGGACAGCAATCCCAGAATGCAGAGCGACACAGTCAGAAGACACTTCCTGTTTGCAGGCTGCATGATGCTCTATGAGCTGCCATCTTGGATGTTTAAAGGCTCATAACATGCAGTAGATGCAGGTAGGATGATTTTTAATGTGAGCAATCTGTATGTACAGGGTGTGGGAAACATACAAGTTATGCTATTATTCAGGGTGAAGGTCCGCTTTAAAAAGGCTTTGAGACTTACTAACAAGCATATTAAAAGATAGAGATCATATCAAGTCCTGCATCAAGCATATTTATAGAAAGCACAGGTACAGCACTGACCTTAGAACTGTACCGTGTTTTTGTGGTGCCTAGTTGTAAAGTTCTGCCATGTCAAAGATTTCAGAGTCCAGCCCAGGAAAACCAAATGCAATTGAGTGGCAGCTCCATATTGCAGCTGTCAGATGTGCACAGAGCATCAGAATGGCCCTAAACATAAAAAAAATTCAGATTCAGAGGTGCAATCTGCTGTCGGAGATTCTGGCAGAGTTATGGAGACTACTGCTGTGTGGTGGGAGTGAACATGCCCAATGCTATCACTTCAAGCTTATTTGCTTGGTGACTACTGGTTGGACAAGGCTTTTCAAACTGAATGCAGAATTCTCTCCCCCAAAATGTAGGCACAATGATGTCCTTTTTACTAGATCTGAGCTGATAAGGTAGCTAAGTAGCAGCAGCCATGTAGACCTTATGCCATCTTGGGATTGACTAGTAATGTTGGGGAGGTCGCACTCACACCTCTTTGGATCCCCTACACTGTGCAGCTTCTCTGGAACAGCCTTGGAAAATACAATGTCTCTAGCAAGTATAACTGTGCTACACTGGCAGAGTAGTATGGGCTTAATTGCTGGAGCAGTAGAACATGGGCTTGTATCTGTTGAAATATTCAGAGCTTTCAGTGTCTGATCAGTGATGTTTTTACATTATTAGATATCCAATATGAGGAACCAGAGTATTTTGTTGGCAATCATATGTTCTTTGCTGGGCTTTTTTGGCTTTTCCTTATATCCAATTACTATGGAGCTAGCAGTGGAGTGTTCATACCCAGTTGGAGAAGGAAGTTCAACAGGTCTGGCTTTTATTTCTGGGTAAGTAGACAGATAAGTGTGGCCTGCACAAAATGTCTTTATTCAAAGTCATAATACTTTATGTAAAGCTCAAATGTGTTTTCAATTCTTTTAATACTGTTTTGATCCCAGTTGTGTGATGTAGCCCCCATATCCCTTTGTGTTATAGTGCAGACAAGAAAATATATGGGTGTCACTGTGATTGATATGTGGTGAACTGATTTGGTGTGCTTACTGTGAAATCGCTTTTTCAATATTATCCTCTGAAAGATCCTTTAAAGTGCACCTATCCTCAGCAAGGAAGTATATGTGGTCAAAGTGGGCCTGTCTAGGGCGCGCTCCGCGTCATCGCTGATACCGCCCGCCCCTCGAGGTATACCGATGCCATCTTTAACCTGCTTGGTTGGCCCATGCGCGACGGACCTCTACCTAGCGCGGTCCGTAAGTGCCCTTGCGGGCGGCTTTATATTCTTCCTTTTATTACTGTGTGCTTATGGTTTTTTTCTTTTTATGTCTTTCAGACTGGGCGAACCCTTTGGCTTCTCCCGGCCCTTTATTAGTTATATAACTTGTAGGCCTTGTGTAATACTCCCACTTCACTAGCGGGTTATTGGGGCATCTGGGGTTGCTGTATAGTGTTAATCCCTATCGGCCTATAGTGCCACTATAATCACCATATGGAGGCATCCCAGGATAATGTGCCCGGGGTCCCTTCGGGACAAGACCGGCTGTGTGTAGCATGTGGGCAGCCTCATGCTGACGCTGACAAGGCACGGGTCTGTGTACCCTGTGCTGAGCAGGTGCTTGCATTGCAATCTGACCTGCCAGTGGCTGCACATCGTTTCACTTCGCCTACTCCCCCAAGCTTAAACCTCACTCCTACTGAGTTGCATACTGGTGGGGATTCTCAGCCTGATGTGTCTTCTAGACTGGCTACTGTTGAGCAGTTGCTAAGTCCTTAAAAGCGGCACTTGACGCCTAATGTCACTATTTTCCCTATGGAAACTGAGGAGTTTTTGAATCTTTGTGGCTATACCCCGTCTGATGAAGGGGAGTTTTTTTCTGACTCTGGCTCATCTGATGAGAGACCAAGGGGTCATGACGATTCTGGCTCTGACCCCTGGGCCCTGGATGACACTGACAGATTATTGACTCAGATTTTTGAGGTTCTGTCCATCTCTCTCCCTGTTGCGGCTCCCAGGCAAAGGGGGGAGCTTTTCCATACAGCTAAATCACGGTTGGAATTTCCCGAGCAGGCACATTTCCATAACCTTGTGCTCAGGGAATGGGAACGCCCCATTAAACTTCCCGGGGTTCCTAAAAGTTGGGATAGGAAGTATGCCTTTCCTGCTGAGGTGGTAAAGTGTTGGTCATCCCCCCCCCCCCCCCCCCCGAGGTGGATGCCCCGGTCCTAGGGCTATTTAACACCTCGTCATGCATTCCCCTGACTCTACTACCCTGCGGGATGCTGAGGACCGGCGCATTGACCAGCTGGCATCCCACGCCTTTGCATGTGCGGGGATGGCGCTGCACCCGGTCTGTGCCTCTGCCATCACTGCTGTGGCCACTAGAACCCTTATCGGGAATATACTTGATAGTGCCCCTGATGATTTGCCCTGTGAGGTGTGCAATGCACTTTCCAGTTGTGATGTGTTTGTAAATTTTGTCCTGTCTGCCATGGATGACACCATCAGAATGTGTGCCAGAACATCTGCCCTTGTGGTGGCTATACGTCGCTCGGTTTGGCTGCGCCAGTGGGCTGCTGACAACGCTGCCAAGAACGCCCTCACTGGTTTTCCCTTTAAAGGACTGTGCCTGTTTGGGGACCTCCTGGACCTTTTTGCTAAGGGAGGCAGGTTACCCCAGTGCAGGCGGCAATCTTGGCTCTTCCGGGGTCAGGGTTCCTTCTCCTCCCCTTACCATGGAGCCAGACAGGGGAGGGGGGTGTCCTTTCCTGGAGCTCAGGGAGATTTCTGGGGTAGGGGCAGAGGACGTGGACGTCCTGGCCCCTCCTGGGGTCCCAAAGCAAAATCATCCCCCAAGCCCCCTCAGGCATGATGGGGCGCCCTCACCCATCCGGGTGGGGGGACGGCTGCAGCACTTTGCTCACGTCTGGAGGCCTCATGTCTCAGACCGGTGGATTCAGGAGGTAGTGTCCTCCGGTTACAAGATGGAGTTTGCTGCCTGCCCCCCCCCCCCAAGATTCATCAGATCCCGCATTCCTCAGGACCCTGTGTCAGCTCAGGAGCTAGTGCAAGCAGTGCAGGGCCTCCTGGAGCTGGGGGTCATCTGCCAGGTCCCCTTAAGAGAAAAAGGCAAGGGCTTTTATTCCAACCTATTCACAGTACCCAAAAAAGATGGTTCAGTCAGGCCCATCCTGGACTTAAAGATCCTCAACAAATTTGTCAGGGGCAGGCGTTTTCGCATGGAAACTCTGCGCTCTGCCATCAGTTCCCTGCGCCAAGGGGATTTCATGACTTCTGTGGACATTAAAGATGCTTACCGTCATATTCCTGTGTTCCCAGGTCATCAAAGGTTCCTCAGGGTCGCTCTGATGGATCTACACTACCAGTTTGTGGCTTTGCCCTTTGGTCTCACTTCAGCTCCCAGGGTGTTCACCAAGGTGCTGGCTGGCGTGATGTCTCTGCTCAGATGTCAGGGCGTCCGCGTGCTTCCCTATCTGGACGACATTCTCATCACTTCCCAATCTCTACATCAGGCAGAGTTGGATACTCAGCTGGTGGTGTCCACTCTGGAGTCATTTGGATGGGTGATCAACCACCCCAAGTCCTCACTGTCCCCTTCCTTGGTAACTCCATTCCTAGGAATGAATCTGGATACAGTTCAGGCAAGGATTTTTCTTCCTCAACAGAAGGTGGACAGTCTGACTGCACAGGCTCAGTTCCTCCTATCTTGTCCTCACCCCTCCATCAGGCAGGGGATGCAGCTGGTGGGCCTGATGGTGGCATGCTTCGAATCGGTCCCTTATGCTCAGTTCCACTTGAGGCCTCTGCAACCTATTGTCAGTATGGGACAAGACCCAGCATCCCTGGACGGGGTCTGTGTGCTCTCCCCTCGGGTCAGGAGGTCCCTCTTGTGGTGGATGGACTCAAGGAACATGTTGGGCAGATCCTTTCTTACCCCTCCCTGGGAGACGGTCACCACGGATGCCAGTCTATCAGGTTGGGGGGGTTCTGGAAGTCCCTGCGGTTCCAGGGGAGGTGGGGTCCTCAGGAAGCCCACACACCTATCAATGTGTTGGAGCTGCGGGTGATCAGGTTAGTTCTGGCTCACTTGACTACTCACCTTCGGGGCCTGCCTGTTCAGGTGCGCTCGGACAACCAGACAGCAGTTGCCTACATCAATCATCAGGAAGGGACCCGGAGCAAGGGGGCCCTCCAGGAAGCGTCTCTGATTCTGACTTGGGCGGAGGCCAATGTCCCCTGCATATCAGCTGTGTACATCCCGGGGGTGGAAAATCACCTGGCGGACTCTCTGAGCAGGGGGACCTCTCGCCAGGGAGAATGGTCCCTATGCAGCAGGGTGTATCAATCCCTGTGTCACCGTTGGGGCCAAACAGATGTGGATCTGTTTGCGTCCCGTCACAATCACAAGCTCCCAGCTTTTGTCTCCCTGTCCCAGGATCCTCTGGCCTTGACCTCGGATGCTCTAGCAATGTCATGGAAGGACTTTCAGTTCCTGTATGTCTTCCCTCCAATTCCCCTGCCGGGCAGGGTTCTGCGCAAGATTGCCCTGGAAGGGGTGCCAGCAATTCTGGTGGCCCCCAGGTGGCCAAGAAGAGTGTGGTTCGCAGACATGGTGCAGCTGGCAGTAGATCAGTACGCTCTGCCCTTGGTGCCAGATCTGCTCACTCAGGGCTCACTACGCCATCCCAATTTACAAACTCTGGCTTTGACGGCCTGGCTGCTGAAACCTCCATCTTGATGGAGAAGGGGCTGTCTTCCTTGGTTGTGGATACTTTGATAAAGGCTAGGAAGAAGTCTTCCTCTTCCATTTATTACAGGGTTTGGTGTGCCTACATTGACTGGTGTGAGTCTAAGGCTCTTCTCTGTCGGGTGTTCTCTATTCCCAGGATTTTGGAGTTCCTGCAGCATGGGTTGGAGATGGGACTCCAGCTCAGTACTCTGAAGGGTCAGGTCTCTGCCCTGGCTATTTTCTTCCAGAAGTCCTTTGCTCAGCACCCTCTGATCAGGACTTTTTTCCAGGGGTCACTCATGTGCGCCCTACACGTAAGCCTATGGTGCCTGTTTGGGATTTGAATTTGGTTCTATCAGCTTTGCAGGGTGCTCCCTTTGAACCTGTGCAGGATGCTGCCCTGGCCATTCTTACGCTCAAGGTTGTATTTCTGGTGGCTATCACCTCTGTTAGGCGTGTGTCTGAGTTGGCGGCGCTTTCCATTCAGCCCCCCTACTATGAGAGACACCAGGACAAGGTGGTGTTTAGTTTCAAACCTGACTTTCTGCCTAAGGTAGTGTCTGCCTTTCATTTGAATCAGGATATTGTTCTTCCTTCTTTGTGCCCTAATCCTAGCACTGCTAAGGAGAGGGTTTTGCATTCTTTGGATGTGGTTAGGTGTCTGAAGTACTATCTGGTGGCTACTGCACCTTTCAGGAAAACTGATGCTCTTGTTGTGGTCCCTTCTGGTCCTAGGAAGGTTTTGGCTCCTGCCAAGTCTACTATCAGCAAATGGATTCGTCAGGCTGTGATTCAGGCCTACTCTAAGGCGAAGAATCCTCCCGCCTTACTGCTCATTCCACTCGTGCTATTGGTGCCTCTTGGGCTTTTCAGCACCAGGCTTCTGTTGAACAAGTTTGCAAGGCCGCTACTTGGTCTTCTGTTCATACCTTTTCAAAGTTTTACAAGGTTGATGTTAGGGCCTCAGCTGATGCTGCTTTTGGCCGAAAGGTTCTGCAGGCGGCAGTGGTTTAAACTGTCTGCTGTTACTTTTTCTTGGGGATCCCACCCTACTTTATGGACACTGCTATTGGATGTCCCAACTGTAAGTATTAGATTTGGAGCAGGACGTACTGTATACTAAGAATAATACAATTCTGTGATTACTCACCTGTAGAATAGGTATTATGAGTATACAGTACGTCCTGCTCCAACCCATCCTTGGCTTTGCATTATCTTGGATCCCCTGTATGGTGATTGTTGGATCCTATCTTTCGATGTCTCTGCAGTCCAGCGCCATCTGGCGGAGTAATACCCACGTGTAAGTAATCTATTTGGAGCAGGACGTACTGTACACTCATAATACCAATTCTACAGATGAGTAATCACAGAATTGTATTTTTTTTACCTCCGCCTTTGCCCGAAATCTATAAAAACCACAGGAAGTAGTATTATGCTGAATGGCAAGCCATATACTAATTGAGTTACAACCAAACTGTCACATATTGACAGTTAGGTTGAAGTGCTCCCCATTGCTGAGCTGTGTGTTGCATCATCACTGGGGGTGGGGCTGCTCAGCCAGGGAGCAATATGGCCAACGGCATTCAGTTCCTGTTGTTATGAAGGCTGAGGTAAGAAAAAAAAGAACACAGGCTGTTTTGGGGCACTGGGCTGGGGATGGAAGGTGACCACATATATACTTATACTGAGTATAGGTGCACTTTAAAACTAGGTATATGATGCATCAAAGCCAGATTAGATGGTAATGAAAGCCCCACCTCCTCCTCATATTCCCACCAATCTAGCATCTTCTGTTGGAAGTCCTGTGTTACATCAACATCCGGGTGACTGAACTGATTGAGAGGTTGCAAGTAGTGAGGTTTCTTATTTTCACTATATCCAGTCCAGGTCGTCCCAGAAGTAATGACAGTTGGGTAATCCACCGCTAGGTGGCGCCTGACTGCAGGATCAAAAGCTGTTGCTCCTCACGGCCACCTATAAAACAGGTGTCTCTGATTCCCCAGTGTTCTTCCTGCAGTCTGCTGCATAAGGATCGTATGGATACTCTCTCCTGGAATACTGCAGCTGAGCGGGGCCTCCTAGCCCGTCGGCCGCTGCATCCTTATTGCCACCGTTCCCGTTGGACCCACTACTGCCTCCCAGCTTCGGCTGACCGGGACGGTGAAGGTAGGGAGAACGCCGGGGTCAGGCGTTGGCAGAGCTAGACTCTGGGCTGCAGACCCTGCCCAAAGGGTAGCTGGCCATAGGCTGATGGTGAGCCTATTTAGGGTGCCCTTATGCCCACAGGGCTTATGCCCTCCCTGCCCCACAAGCTTTATTGTTGTATTGTGCTGGTGTTTATTGACTGGACTTGCTGTTCCTTGCGTGCTGGTCTGTTTTTTACTGACTTTTTACCTCACATATTTACCCTCCTGTGTTTTTTTACTGACTTTTTACCTCACATACTTGCCCTCCTGTGTTTTTTACTGATTTTTTAACTCACATGCTCACCCTCCTTGCTCCCTCATCGCTCCGCTCTCTCCCCTCTCCTTCATGCTGCTGCGCTGTGAGGGGGGGGGGGGGGGGGAGGACGTCGGCGCTGCACGGGCGGAGTATGTCTGGGGCTGTGGGCCCCACCACCGGGTGCGTGAGGGCGCCGGGCTGGTGATTCTGCTGGGCTCCTCCGTGGTCCGCCTGATGTTGCGGGGCCCTCCGCCATCTTGGGGGCGGGCACTATATTCTAAGCATACAGCACGTCCTGCTCCCGAATAGTAATAACGTGGGTAATCCTCCGCCTCGGGCGCCGTGCACTGCAGACATGTAGAAAACAAGCTCCTCCCGGCCCTACATATACCGAGGGACCTCCCACAAATCCCCAGATTTCTCTGCAGTGCTGGAACTGCGAAGACATGAAGTATCACGCTCTCGCAGGCGAGCTGGCCTTACGGCCCAAGGTCCTGTGGGACTATTTCCACCCGTCCTCTTCAGAAGAAATATGCCTCCCAGCCTAGGCTGCGCGGGTCGGGTGAAGGTAGGTAGCACCTGGTGTGCTGAACGGAGCCATGCTCCACCGCAATCCCCCTCCATAGGATAGGCGGTCAGGCCGATGGTGAGCCTCTAGAGGATGCCCCTCCCGCAATTTTGCCCGTGCCCCTCACAGACTTAGTCCATGGACACCGTCCGCTTCCCCCTCGCTTCCTCCCGCTTCCTCCCGTAACTTGGAGGAAAAGAAGGGGGGGGGGTGTGGCAGCCCTAGTGCTAATTCGCCTTAGACCTTGATTCTTTAATTATGGGGTCAGTGTCGCGCCTCGCTATACAGCGCGAGCTGTCTTTTTCACTAACAATCTGCTTGTTCGGCAGCATCATTCCAGCGTGTCAGCATTAGAGGTATGCTTATTCTCCGCTGTTCTACCTTTGGCGTTGGTTAGAGCTTTGCGCTCTTTGGGGGAGGCGGAGACTCGGCATGACGCGCCTCGCGTCACAGCCCGGCCTGGCCCACCCCTCGAGGTTCGCTGGCGCCATTTCCTCTATCTTCGCGCGTGGTGTGGTTCGCGTCCTCCCTCGGGCATGTAAGTGCCCTCCGGGGCGGCATGGTTCTATGTTTTTCAGACAGCGCATGGCACTGACTCCTCAATCTTGTCCCATTATGTCTTTCAGACTGAGGCTGACAGGGCACAGGTCTGCGGACAGTGTGCAGAACAGGCAGGTTTGCTAACAGAGGAACCTCCCTTCCTTACTCCCGTCTCCCCGCTCCCAAATATCACTCATGACGAGTCCCACTCCAGCGGGAATGACCTGCAATCAGTGCCGCGAGCATTGCCCACGGCGGAGCAGGTGCTTTCTGGATTGGCTGAGCATATGGGCCCTGGTAAAAAGCGGTCCCTGACGCCTCCAGGCTCCCCGGTTCCTGACGATACCGATGACTCTGCTGATATGCAGGACCCTGACCCTTCTGAGGAAGGTGAGCTATTCTCAGACTCGGGCTCCTCCCATGGGATGCCCGGGGGCTGTGATGATTCTGAGCCCGGTTCCTGGGGTCTGTGTGACACAGATGAAATCCTTATCAAGATTTTTGAGGTTTTGTCAATCTCCCCTCCTGGGGAGATCCCCAAGCCGAAAAGGGAGAGTTTCCAAACTGCGCCGCAGCGCTTGGAGTTCCTAGAACAGGAACATTTCCAGAATCTAATATCCCAAGAATGGGAATCGCCTTGTAAGCTTAAAGGGATTCCAGGGGCCTGGGAATGGAAGTACCCTTTCCCTCCTGATGTGGTTAATTTATGGTCAGCTCCCCTGGTGGTGGACGCACCGGTTATAGGGGTCACAAACCCCCCTTTTATGACTGCTCCTTTTTACCGTACCCTTCGGGATGCTGAGGACCGGTGCATTGACAGACTGGCTTAACACGCCTTCTCGTGTGCTGGGACGGCCCTGCGCCCGGTTTGTGCCGCGGCCATCACTGCGGTGGCCGCCAGGACTCTTGTCAGAAAGATACTAGATCACCGCCCTGAGGGCCTCCCTTGGGGGGTGTTTAATGCGCTATCAGACTGAGAAGCGGTAGCCATTCGCCGCCTGGTCTGGCTGCAACAGTGGGGTGCTGACGGAGCTACAAAAAAGGCTCTCACTTGCCTTCCCTTCAGAGGACGGCGGTTATTTGGGGCCCGCTTGGACCTTTTTGGAAAAAAGGCTAAAGCACCCTTGCGCAGAAGGCCGCTCCGGCCTCCACGAGGCAGGGTCACCCCTCCACCTCCCTACGTTAGTGTCAAACGCGAATCTGAGGTGTGTTTCCAGCTGTTCGGTGTGGATTTCCAACATGGGGCGGGCAGGCAGCGCCCTGGGACTTCTGGCAGGACTAAGTCCAAATCTGCCAAGACCTCTCAAGCATGAAGGGGCGCCCTCGCCCGTCTGGGCGAGGGGACGACTGCCGCAGCTGTCTCACATCCAGGAATATGCCTTCTCCTTTTGGTGGTTCCGGGATGTAATCCCCCTAGACACAGGATGGGTTTTTGCTGGGCGGTCCTCCTCAGTGATTGTCAGGGTGCTTCTAGTCCCTGCTTTTCCTTCTGAAATTGGCGCAGGCCGGACTGGGCCTACAGTGTTGGGCTCGCTTGCTGATTGCCCTTAACGGTATGGGGCTATGGCCTCTATATTATCCGCCCTCCCCCCTCAACAGTATGAGGTAGTCTGGACCGTGTTGGCCTATGGCAGGCTTAGCAATTCTACCTTCACAGGTAGTCCCTATATGACAACTCTGTCTTAGGTCACGGGCCCCCTGCGCGGGGGGGGGGGGGGGGGGCTTTCGGCCTCTTGCGAAGTACTAGATCTTCTTAGTCTCCCTTGGGTTTGTTGGACGCCAAGACTATTTCTAGACAGTGTCGCAGGATCAACCCTCTGGATTGAGGCATTACTCGGGGCCTCTCTTTCGTTCCCAGGCTACTCGCCTGGCGCGACGGGGGACACGCCTGAAGGGGGGGCGTCTGCGTTAGGACCTACCGGGTCGTCTTCCTTACTCCCCAGTCTCTGCATCAGGCCGAAGTGGATCGGTTGGCCGGCAGTGTCCCCTGGGAGCTACTGGATGGTTACTCAGTCACCTCATTCCCTCATGGTCCCTTATCCGCTATCCCCCATTCCTGGGAATTGGTTCAGGCTCGCAGCCTTCTTCTCTGACAATAGGGGACCCCGGGTTGCGCATGTGCGGCCTCCCAGAAAGCCTATACTTCCTGTTTGGGACCTTAACCTGGTGCTTTCAGCTATGCAGGCTGCTCCCTTTGAGCCTTTGCAGGATATTCCTCTTCCTATTCTTACTCAGAAGGTTGCCTTTTTGGTTGCTATTACTTCTGTCCGCCGAGTTTCTGAACTGGCGGCTTTGTCTATTCTAGCCCCTTATTTTGAGAGGCATCAAGATAAGGTTGTTTTCCGTTTTAAACCGGATTTTCTTCCTAAGGTGGTGTCTGCTTTCCACCTAAATCAGGATATAGTTCTTCCTTCCTTGTGTCCTAAACCTAGTAACGACAAGGAAAGGGTCTTACATTCTTTGGATGTAGTTCGTTGTGTTAAGTATTATTTAGTTACTACTTCGGCCTTCCGCAAGACGGATGCCCTTTTTGTTGTGCCTTCTGGGCCCAAGAAGGGTTTTGCTCCTGCCAAATCTTCCCTTAGTAAGTGGATACGTCAGGCCATCATTGGGGCCTATATGGCTAAGGGGAAGGTTCCCCCTTTTCGTGTCACCGCTCATTCTACGCGTGCTATTGGAACTTTCTGGATGCTGCTTTTGGCCGCAAAATTCTGCAAGCTGCAGTAATTTAAGTTATGCATTATTCCTTGGGGATCCCCACCCATTATAGACACTGCTATTGGATGTCCCAAGTGTCATGGATCTTTGGAAGTGGGGTGTGTGACATACTAGGAATAATACCATATTCTAAGCAGACAGCACGTCCTGCTCCAGACATAGTCCTTACATGTGGGTATACCTCTTCCTTCAGCGCCGTGCACTGCAGAACATGAAGAAAACAAGCTCCTCCCGGCCCTACATATACCGGAGGACCTCCCACAAATCCCCAGTTTTCTCTGCAGTGCTGAGACTGCGAAGACATGAAGTATCACGCTCTCGCAGGTGATCGGGGCTTTACAGCCCGAGGCCCCGCGGGACTACTTCCACCCGTCCTCATTGTGAATTAATGCCTCCCAGCTTGGGCTGCGTTGGTCGGGTGAAGGTAGGCAGCACCTAGTGTGCTTACGGAGCTAGACTCCACCGCAATCCCCCTCCATAGGGTAGGCGGTTAAGGCGTATGGTGAGCCTTCAATTGGATGCCCCTCCCGCACTAGTGCCCCTCGCCCGGTGTAGCGGTGAAACCAGTATTTCGGATCACCTTCCTCCCTAGATTCCCCAGTTAGTGGGGGGAAAAAAGGAGGGGGGGGTTCGTGTGTACTATGGCTAAACCTTGCCCTAATCACGTTAGTCACCCATTGTCTTAATGGCATCGGACTCAGAGCCGCGCTCCTTTTTCAGTTTTTCACTTTCCACAGCGTTTTCATTGCATTTACTCGGCGCGTATTTCGGCTCTATTCTATTGACGCTTGGCGCTCTATCACGGTATTCACCCTGTCAGAATATCTGAGGTGATTTTTTTCCCTGACAATATCTGTCGCTTCTGATTGGCTGCGCGCCTTCGAGCTTCGCGCTCTCAGGGGGGGGGGGGGGCGTGGTTCGGTTGGCGCGCTCTGCGTCATCGCCCGCTCTGGCCCGCCCTTCGAGGTTCGCTGGGCGCCATTTCCTTCTCACATGTGCGTGGTGAAGACGGTCCTCCCCTCACTGTTCTGTAAGTGCCCTCATGGGCGATTCCCTTTCTAGCCTTGGCCTCTTCGCGCTTGCTCTGACGTCCCTGTTCCCCTTGTGTCTTTCAGACCGCGGATTTCGGCGGCTTCTCCCGGCTCGGCTTAGCATCCGGTCCAGTCTATTTTAATCAAATCACTCCCACTTCCCAGCGGGCGTTTGGGGCATCCAGGGTTGCTTTACAGCGTCAATCCCTACTGGCATATTTAATAATCACCATATGGAGGCATCTCAGGATATTGTGAACGGGGTTCCTTCGGGACAAGCCCGTCTGTGCGTAGCTTGTGGGGTCTTACCTAGCAGTGGTGACAATGCACGGGTCTGCATCCCTTGTGCCCAGCAGGCGCTAGCTGGCCTTCCCACCTCTTCCGAGGCTGGGCCCGCACCTCGCCTTGCTTCTCCTACTCCCCCAAGCCTGAGCCTAACCCCCAATACTAGTGGGGACTCTCATGCTGATATTGCCACTAGACTGGCTAGCGTAGAAAATGTAATCGCTGGCTCCTTGGCTCGCAAGGCTACTGCCAAGAAGTGCCATTTGAATCCTGAAGCTACTATTCTTCCTGTAGAATCTGACGACTTACATCTGTCTTATGCACATTCCCCCTCAGAGAAAGGGGAACTGTTTTCCGACTCAGGGTCCTATGACGATGAGTCCAGGAGTCAGGATGAATCTGGTTCTGATCTTTGGTCCCAGGATGACGTTGACAGATTACTGGCCCAGATCTTTGACGTGTTATCCCTCTCTCCCCCGCCTGCGGCTCCTCGGCAAAGAGGTGACGTGTTCCATACCGCTAGGGTGCGATTGGAGTTTCCGGAACAAACTCATTTTAATAATCTCGTCCTAAAGGAGTGGGAACATCCCAGCAAATCCCAGGGAGTCCCTAAAGCTGTGGATAAGAAGTATCCATTCCCTGCCGACCTGATCAAGTGTTGGACTTCGCCGCCTGAAGTCCATGCACCGATCCTTGGTCTGTCCAATACCTCTATTATGCACTCCCCTGACACTACTACGCTGCGGGCTCTGGAGGATCGGCGGGTTGACCAACTGGCTTGTCATGCATTTGCATTTGGGGGAGCGTCGCTCCGCCTGGTTTGCGCCTTAGCCATCACGGCGGTGGCGCTCAGGACTGTGGTTAAGACTGCTCTTGAAGGGGCGGACGACTTGCCATCTGATGCCGCTAATGCCTTGGTTACCTGTGAGACTTTTATCAATTATATCTTATCTGCATCGGACGATGCTATTAAGCTGAGTGCTAGATCCTCTGCTCTGGTGGTAGCCATACGCCGTCTGGTTATGCCAGTGGGCCGCTGACAATGTCGCCAAGAAGGCTGTTACGGGGCTTCCTTTCAAGGGACTGCGACTGTTTGGAGAAAGGTTAGATATCTTTGCTAAAGGGGGCAAGCTGCCCCAGCGCAAGCGTCAGATTCGGCCCTTTCGTGGCCCAAGCTCCCATTCGACCCCCTATCGTGGGGCTAAACAGGGAAGAGGGGTGTCCTTCGCCAGAGCTCGCACAGATTCCTGGAACAAGAACAGAGGTCGCCGCCCCAGCTCTTCCTGGGGGCCAAAGCCCAAAGCCCCTCCCAAGACCCCCCAGGCATGAAGGGGTGCCCTCGCCTGTCCGGGTGGGGGGACGTCTACAGCATTTTCAGCATGTCTGGAGACGCCACGTCCCAGACCGGTGGATTCAGGAGGTAGTGTCCTCCGGTTACAAGATAGTTTGCTGTACTGCCCCCTCCCAGGTTCGTCGGGTCCCGAATCCCACAGGATCCTGCCTCAGCTAAAGTCTTGATGCTAGCGGTGCAGGACCTTCTAGACCTCGGGGTCATTTGCAAGGTCCCCTCAAAAGACGGGCGTGGGGTTTTATTCCAACCTGTTCACGGTGCCCAAAAAGGACGGGTCAGTCAGACCCATTCTGGATTTAGAAATCTTAAACAGATTTGTGAGAAACAGACATTTTCGTATGGAAGCCATTGCCTCGTTGCGCCCAGGGGACTTCATGACATCTGTGGACATCAAGGACGCTTACCTGCACTTTCCGGTGTTCCCAGGGCATCAAAATTTTCTCAGATTTGCGCTGCTGGATCAGCATTACCAGTTTGTGGCTCTGCCATTCGGACTTACGTCGGCACCCAGGGTATTCACCAAGGTGCTGGCAGGAGTAATGTCTCTGTTGAGACTAAGAGGCATACGAGTGTTGCCCTACCTGGACGATATACTGATCTCATCTCAGTCTCTGCAGCAGGCAGAGCTGGACACGCGGTCCGTGATGACCACCCTGGAGTCCTTCGGCTGGGTGATCAACTACCCGAAGTCCTCTCTGTCCCCTTCCTCAGTAACCCCGTTTCTGGGGATGATTCTGGATTCAGTTCAGTCAAGGATATTCCTTCCTCCACAGAAGGTGGAATCTCTGACAACGCAGGTGAGATCCCTGCTCTCGAGCCCTCATCCCTCCATCAGGCAGGGAATGCAGTTGGTGGGCTTGATGGTGGCAAGCTTCGAGGCGGTGCCCTTTGCACAATTCCATTTGAGAACTCTGCAGCTTCACCTTCTGTCAGTTTGGAACAAGGACCCAGCGTCCTTGGACGAGATCTGGGTGCTTCCCCCCTCGGTCAGACAGTCCCTGGCGTGGTGGCTGGACCACGGAAACTTGACAAGGGGCAGATCCTTCCTGGCTCCCTCCTGGGAGACGGTCACAACGGATGCCAGTCTCTCGGGCTGGGGGGGATTCTGGAAGTCCCTGCGTTTCCAGGGGAGGTGGGGCCCTCAGGAGGCCCATCTACCCATCAATGTCCTGGAACTCAGGGCGGTCAGGTTGGTGCTGGAACAATTGACCCAGCACCTGAAGGGTCTGGCGATTCAGGTACGCTCAGGCAACAGGATGGCGGTGGCCTACATCAATCATCAGGGAGGAACCCGGAGCAAGGGTGCTCTCCAGGAGGTGTCTCTGATTCTAACATGGGCAGAGACCAATGTTCAATGCATCTCGGCTGTTTACATTCCGGGGGCGGAAAATCTGCTAGCAGATGCCCTGAGCAGGGGGTCGTCCCGTCAGGGGGAGTGGTCCCTTTCCAACTCGGTATTTCAGTCCCTGTGTCACCGTTGGGGTGTCCCAGACGTGGATCTGTTTGCGTCCCGTCACAATCACAAGCTCCCGAGCTTTATATCCCTGTCTCAGGATCCTCTGGCTCTGGCCTCGGATGCTCTGTCAATGTCTTGGAGGGAGTTTCGGCTCCTGTATGCGTTTCCACCAATTCCTCTTCTGGGTAGAGTGCTACGCAAGATTGCTCTGGAAGGGGTACCCACGATTCTGGTGGCCCCAAGGTGGCCAAGAAGAGTGTGGTTCGCAGACGTGGTTCAAATGGCAGTAGATCAGTACGATCTACCAGGGATTCCAGACCTCCTGACTCAGGGGTCTCTACGCCATCCCAATTTACTAACGCTGGCTTTGACAGCCTGTTTATTGAGACCACCATTTTAAAGGAAAAGGGTTTGTCCGCTTCTGTAGTGGCTACCATGGTCCAAGCCAGGAAGAAGACCTCTTCTGCTATATATTATAGGGTATGGCGTGCATACATTGACTGGTGTGAATCCAGGTCCCTTCCCTGCCGGGAATTCTTAGTCTCCAGGGTGCTGGAGTTTTTACAACATGGTCTAGACTTAGGTCTGAAGCTTAGTACTTTGAAGGGCCAGGTTCCGGCCCTGTCTATTTTCTTTCAGAAGACCTTTGCCCAGCACTCTCTTATCAAGACTTTCTTTCAAGGGGTCACTCATGTGCGTCCCCCTCGGAAACCTATGGTTCCTGTCTGGGATCTGAATTTGGTCTTGTCGGCCCTGCAGGGTCCTCCTTTTGAACCTATTCATGAAGCAGCTCTTGCTGTTCTCACGCTCAAGGTGGTCTTTCTGGTAGCCATTACCTCGGTGAGACGTGTGTCTGAGTTGGCTGCCTTGTCTATTCAGCCTCCCTACTTTGAGAGACACCGGGATAAGGTGGTGTTTTGCTTCAAGCCAGACTTTCTGCCTAAGGTTGTGTCTGCATTTCATTTGAATCAAGATATTGTACTTCCTTCCTTGTGCCCTAATCCTAGTAACCCTAAGGAGAGGGTTTTGCATTCCCTGGATGTGGTTAGGTGTGTCAGTCTTACCTGGTTCCCACTCAGGCCTTTAGGAAGATGGATGCTCTCTTCGTTGTGCCTCACGGGCCTAGGAAAGGTTTGGCTCCTGCCAAGTCTACCATCAGTAAATGGATTCGTCAGGCTGTGGTTCAAGCCTATACTACTAAGGGGAAGACTCCCCCCTTTCGTCTTACTTCTCATTTTACTAGAGCTGTTGGGGCTTCTTGGGCTTTTCAGCACCAGGCCTCTGTGGAGCAAGTTTGCAAGGCCACTACTTGGTCTTCGGTTCACACCTTTACAAAGTTTTACAAGGTTGATGTTAAGGCCTCAGCTGATGCTGCGTTTTGGCCGCAAGGTTTTGCAGGCCGTAGTAGTTTAAATGGCTTGCTGTTGCCTTCTGTTGGGGATCCCACCCTTCTTTACGGACACTGCTATTGGATGTCCCACATGTAAGGACTATGTCTGGAGCAGGACGTGCTGTCTGCTTAGAATAATACAACTCTGTGAAGTACTCACCTGTAGAGTTGGTATTATATGCAGACAGCACGTCCTGCTCCACCCCACCCTGGTTTCACTTTGTTCTGGATCCCCTGTTTGGTGATTGTTATACTTGATATTTTTTTGCCAGTTTTGGGTGGTTTGTTTCTCCTGGCCTCTCTCTTCTCACTGCTTTTCAATGCTGGGGAGGGTCCTCCGGTATATGTAGGGCCGGGAGGAGCTTGTTTTCTTCATGTTCTGCACTGCACGGCGCTGAAGGTGGAGGTATACCCACATGTAAGGACTATGTCTGGAGCAGGACGTGCTGTCTGCATATAATACCAACTCTACAGGTGAGTACTTCACAGAGTTGTATTTTTGTGAGTACTCACTTGTAAAATGGTTATTACGAGTATGTCACACACCCCACTTCCCCCGCCCTTTTTTTGTTCTAGGGATCCTTTATATGGTGATTATTATTTTCAAACTATTTTTCAGTTATTGAATATAATTGGCTCTTCCTGGTTCTTCACTGCTTTTTAAAAAGACTGAGGAATAGTGAGAGGAACCCAGGAGGGGCTCCTTTTTCCATGTCATCTCTGCAAGATCGCCCTCTACAGGCCGGGTTCCCAAGTGTCATGGATCTTTGGAAGTGGGGTGTGTGACATACTCGTAATAACCATTTTATAGGTGAGTACTCACAAAATGGTATTTTCTCAGCCCTGTCTTTAAAGGAGCCAAACTCTGCATAAATATGCAAGAAATATATATATTAACCCTACATTAAAAATCCCGCCAGGCAAGAAACATCTGCATTCTGCTTTTATGGGGAAAGACTACTCCAATAAAAAATATAATGAAGCATAGTTATGCTCCACTCCATCTACCTGTCCCCTAAGCCTATCTCCCCAATAAAAGCAGAATAGTATGTTCAAACAAACCTGTAACCTCTGGACTTTCTTTTTTCCAGTGAAGAAAAACCACAAGCTTAGTGAAAATTGGTGTCATACAGGGTGTATAAAAACAGTTCCTCTTTCTATTTAGCATGTTTATAAATCTGTTTTTTCTTCTGATCCATTCCAGACCCTCCTAATCCTTACACTTGGGATTACTTCCTGCCCGAAGTGTGTGACTGCAAGACACAAAAGGTGTGGCTCCTTCCGGCCCATAAGTAGCAGCTGCCTCTTAACTAAACCAGTTTTCATTCTTGCAGTTGAGTTGACTGTGAAGGTTGCTTAAAGTTCTCTTTGGCAGCAAGCGGAGGAATGCACCCTGTCGGCTTCCTGCACAGCCTTATTCCCACAGATCCCCCGGACCCATTTGCCTCCCACAGCTTTGCTGTTCAGGGGTTCGTGAAGGTAAGTTGAAGCGCCGGGGTCTTGGGCGCTTGCAGAGTGTATACGCGCTGGGCTGCAGGCTTTCCTTGAAAAGCACGTCAGCCGCAGGTTTTTGTCTGGTGTACCTGCTGAGGAACTGTGTGCAATTTATATACTACCCACCCTTCTTCCCACATGTTTTTAGGTTTATTTTTCAAATTTTCAAATTTCGCGCCTTCGCCTTTAAGTGGCGTGTTTTTCTGTGGTGACGTCAGGTCGGGGGGCGGAGCCGGGTGCGGAAGCGCGATTCGGCTTTCCGGCTTTCATTCGCGCTCTCTCCAGCATTAGAGGAGAGAGAGCGTGCACTCCGCCGCCGAGACCTCCGCTGCATACCCCTGCATGGAGGGGGAGGTAGGTGGCATCGGACCCCCGACGTACGGCAGCAGCAAGGGAGCGGCCATTTGCCGGGGCTCCCCCGCAGACCACACTGCGGCTTCTTTCTGCCTTTAGGCTTAGCAGCAGCTGCTCTCCTTGTTAGTCTAGTTAGTAGTGGGGGCGGGGTACGGCCATGGCGGGCTCCTCCGCAGACCCCGCTGCTGTATCTTGCCCTAGCCCTAAGGGTATCTACGGGGGGGGGGGCTCTTGAGCACTAGGCCGCTCCAAGGCGTCGCAGCTGGGCAGGTGCACCCGAGGGTGCGGTATAGGTGTGGGCCCCTAAAGAATTTAACCCTTGCTTCACCTTTTTTACTCTGGGTCTAGGGTGCCATTGTGTGGAGTTCGTGGTGCATGTGTGGTTGCCAGTTCTGAGGTAATTGGGCTGCTGCAGGGGTAAGTGGACGTCGATTGTATTATTATGATTATTATGTCTTTTTGTATTATAATCATTATGGCTGGTATTATGCTATTTAAAAAAAAAAAAGACATTTTTTAATAATTTTTTCTCCTGTTTATTTTTTAGATTGGGAAGAAGGATAATAGGGTTGTGGCTCCTCCCAGTCCTCCTGGGGATTGGTATAGGCTTAGGACCTTAGCTCTTTTTTGCAAAATTAAAAACACCATGACGGAGGCATCGGGGGATAGTGAGTCGGGCATCCCACTTGAGCAAGGCAGGCTCTGCCCTTTATGTAAGGAAAATCCCCTGGGTGGTTTCAGCACGGTTTGTTCTGCTTGCGCCAGGAGAATTGGTTCAGACCGTAATAGGACGGTTGCTCCTGTATCCAGTCCAGCATTAAATTTGGTTTCTTCTGTAACTCGGCCTCCTCAGGCAGCCCCTAGAGAAGGGGAAGGCAGTGGAGTGCAGGCTGATTTGGCACACAGGTTGGATAACCTGGAAAGGCAGCTCTCTTTGGTCGTCCCTAAAAAAGGCCGCCAATAAGAAGAGGCATTTGGAGCCTGCTTATGATGAAGAGGATTTATTTGCCTCTTTTGGTTCTGAGGAGGAGGAAGAGATTGATGAACCACTCTCAGAAGGGGAGTTACGCTCCGTTGATGGTGTTAAAGAAATGGGAAAATCCTAACAAGTTGCCTGCTGTCCCTAGGATCCTAGATTCAAGGTATCCTTTTCCTTCTGATATGATAAAGTTATGGTAATTTCCACCTGAGGTGGACTCTCCTGTGTCAGGCCTGTCCGACACTACTATCATGCCGTCTGCTGATAACGCTTCTTTAAGAGATCCTACAGAGAGATGAATGGATCAGCCGGCTCGCCATGCGTTTTCCATGGTAGGTTCACTATTACGCACTGTTTGTGCCGCGGCTATCGTTTCTTTGGCTTCAAGGAAGAAGGTAAAGCAGCTTATGGCCAGGGCTAAGTCTCGCAGACATGCTCAAGAGTCCAAGGAGTTTAGAGCTTGCTTGGATTTTAACACCTTTGCTATCACTGCTATTGATGATGTGGTCAGGCTAGATGCCGGAACCTCTGCTCTTCTTATTGCCTTACGCCATTCTTTATGGCTAAAACAATGGTCGACTGATGCTGCTGCTAAAAAATCTCTTATAGATTTGCCCTTTTTGGGGAGCAGACTCTTTGGGGAGCGGTTTGACCTTATGGTCAAGGATGGCAAGCTTCCTCAGAGAAGAAGGTCGGCTCCTCATCATATCGGCCCTTTCGGAGTGGTAGAGGCTCCTTCATATCAAGTTCCCGCAGGGATTTTTGGGGCAGAGGCAGAGTCCGTAATAGGACCGGTGGCACTTGAAGAAGCAGGCCTAAGCCTCCAGCCAAGTCCACCCAGGCATGAAGGGGCGCCCTCACCCGGGCGGGGGGACGGATCTTGCAGTTTGCTCCAATCTGGAGACACCACGTGGCAGATCTTTGGATTCAGGAAGTGGTGTCGTCAGGCTACAAGATAGAGTTTTCAGCCAGACTGCCCACAAGGTTCCTTTGGTCAGGGGCATCCCGGAACCAGTTAAAGGCATATGGCCTGAGAGCCTCTGTTCTGCATCTTCTTCAGAAAGGGGTAATTTGTCAGGTACCCCTTCAGGAAGAAGGTCAGGGGTTTTACTCCAACCTGTTCACGATCCCCAAGAAGGATGGATCGGTGCGTCCTATTTTAGACCTAAAGGGTCTCAACAAGTTCATCCGGGTGAGACATTTCCGCATGGAAAATTTGAGATCAGCAGTGAGATCGATTCAGCCCGGAGATCTTATGACCACAGTAGACATAAGGGATGCATATCTGTACATCCCGATTTTTTTTCCAGGACATCAGAAATTTTTAAGGTTTGCCTTGGAAGTCCAACATTTCCAGTTTGTGGCTCTTCCCTTCGGCATATCCTCGGCTCCAAGGGTGTTCACTAAGGTTTTGGCAGGTCTCATGGCCATCCTGAGATCAAGAAGGACACGCAAACTGTGTTTTCAACCCTAGAGAGGTCTGGCTGGGTGATCAATTATCCAAAGTCGCATATCACCCCATCGTCAGTAAGGTGTTTTTTGGGAATGACTCTGGACACGGTTCAGGTCAGAGTTTTTCTCCCGGAGCAGAAGGTTCTGCTACTCTGGAGCCAGATAGAGACCTTGCTAGCTTGTCAGCAGCCAACAATTCGGCTAGAGATGAGACTAGTAGGCCTTATGGTGGCCTGCTTCGAATCGGTGCCCTTTGCCAAGTTTCACATGAGGCCTCTTCAGTTAAATCTGTTGTCAAGCTGGGATCGGGCCCCGCAATCTCTGGATCAGTTGTTTGTTCTGACTCCCTCAGCCAGGCAATCTCTCCTGTGGTGGTTGGATCCTCTACACCTATTAGTAGGCAGGTCCATTCTGACACCTCGGTTCCAAATCGTTTCCACGGATGCCAGTCTTACAGGCTGGGGGGGGCATCTGGCAGACCCTGAAGATCCAGGGGCAGTGGTGTCCGAAGGAGAATCGGCTTCCCATAAATCTCTTGGAGTTGAGAGCAGTTTTGCTAGTACTCCAGCATCTGACCCCCAGTTTAAAGGGGCAGGCATGTCCATATCCAGTCAGACAATCGGACGGCGATAGACCATATCAACCATCAGGGGGGTACTCAGAGCAAGAGGGCCCTAAGGGAAGTAAGCCGGATTCTGGTTTGGGCAGAGGAGAATGTTCTCTGCATCTCAGCGGTTTATATCCCGGGGGTAGAGAGCCAGGAGGCAGACTCCTTGAGCAGGGGGTCTCTGCGTCGGGGAGAATGGTCTCTCAGTCAGAAGATCTTTCAAGCCCTTTGCCTTCGCTGGGGTTGTCCAGAGGTGAATCTCTTCACCTCTGCATCCAGACACAATCACAAACGGACGAGGTTTATGTCTCTTTCGAGAGACCCCCTGGCCATGGCAACGGACGCTCTGACAACCCCATGGACAAGGTTCAATCTCCTGTATGCATTTCCTCCGCTCCCACTCCTAAGTCATGTACTAAGGAAAGTAGCTCAAGAGGGGGTACCAACCATCCTGGTGGCACCTCGCTGGCCAAGGAGAAGCTGGTTTTCAGACATAGTAAGGATGTCAGTAGACCATTGGTGCCTGACAGACGATCCAGAGCTTCTCACACAGGGGTCTCTTCGGAACCCGAATTTACAGATGCTGGCTTTGACGGCCTGGCTATTGAAACCTCCATCTTGTCAGAGAGGGGTTTATCGGCCAAGGTTATTCATACCATGATTCAGGCCCGGAAGAAGACATCTTCCAAGATATACTACAGGGTCTGGCGGGCATTCATCTCCTGGTGTGAGTCCAGGAAGTTTTCATGCAGAAGATATTCTGTTTCTAGAATTTTAGAATTTCTGCAGAATGGTTTAGAGTTGGGTCTCCAATTAAGCACCCTCAAGGGGCATGTTTGGCCTTATCTATTTTTTTCCAGAAGTCTATCGCTAACAATAGACTCGTTAGAACTTTCTTTCAGGGAGTCACTCATGTCCGACTACCGCGCAAGCCTATTTTACCGGTGTGGGACTTAAATCTGGTGCTATCTGCTCTCCAGGGGGCTCCCGTTATCACCTTGAGTGTCAAAATGCTCAATGGAGCATCAATCAAAGGTTCATTCTTGGTGGCAATCACCTCTGTGCGGCGAGTTTCCGGATTGGCCGCTTTATGTATGAAGTCTCCTTATTTTGAGTTACACAGAGACGAGGTAGTTTTTCGGTTTTAAGCCTGATTTTCTACCTAAGGTTGTTTCACCTTTTCATCTTAATGAGGAGGTAGTTCTACCTTCTTTATGCCCAGTTCCGGCTAATGCTAAGGAACGGGCTCTTCATTCTTTGAATGTAGTCAGAGCCATAAGATATTACCTGGCGGCTACAGAATCAGATTTTCTTTTTGTTATATCAGAAGGCGCTAGAAAGGGGCTTCCACCTGCTAAATCCACTGTCAGTAAGTGGATTAGACAGGCAGTGGTAAGAGCCTACTCGGCCAAGGGGAAGGAACCCCCTTTTCGGATCACGGCCCATTCCACTAGGGCCATTGGTGCTTCTTGGGCTTTTCAGCATCAGGCTTCGGTGGAACAGGTTTGTAAAGCTGCCACCTGGTCTTCGGTTCATACATTTACCAAATTCTACAAGGTCGATGTTAGGGCCTCAGCTGACGCTGTGGTTGGTCGAAAGGTTCTTCAGGCGGTAGTGAAATAAACTACCTGCTGTTCTGCGCTGGGGATCCCGCACATAGATGGCACTGCTTTTGGAGATACCAAGTGTAAAGATTAGGAGGGTCTGGAATGGATCAGAAGAAAAAACACAATTCTGTGATACTCACCTGTAGCATTGGTTTGTCTGGGGATCCACTTGCTTGGTCACGCTGTTAATTTAAATATCCCGGCCAGCAGTATATCCAGGTTAATTTAACTTTATTGAACACTCATATATATACGCCCATAATAAATAAATATCTATAATATTCAAAATAGCCACAACTATGGCTTAATTAATATAGTCACATATTTTAGGTGAATCCCCCGCTGTGTGTTTATATGTTTTTTAAATAATTGTGTATTGTATTGGGATGTGTTGCGCATTGTGCTACTAATTTTAAGAAATTATTCAATAAAATATTATTGTTAATTTTACCCTCAGAGTGCGGCCTTATATATGGGGATGGTTGTTTAGGGGTGAATCTAGGACTCCTTCATTGTCTATAACTTTGTCTGGGGATCCATTCCAGACCCTCAGGCCCACCCTTTTTGGGTCATGATATATCTTTTGATGACTTTTTGTTTATGTTGTTTAGTCCATTTATTATTTCATTGGCTTTGGGGGGAAAAAAAAAAAAAAGTATATTTTGAGAGAGATCAAGCAGAGTTCGGTGTGAGGTAACATTGTCTCCTATAATAGGGCCTCCCGGCCTGCCTCTGGGTATATGATTTACTGCTTTTTAAGTACTGGTTTAGTTAAGAGGCAGCTGCTACTTATGGGCCGGGAGGGGCCACACCTTTTTGTCTTGCAGTCGCACCCTTCGGGCAGGAAGTAATCCCAAGTGTCAGGATTAGGAGGGTCTGGAATGGATCCCCAGAAAAAACAGTTCTACAGGTGAGTATCACAGAATTGTGTTTTTTTTTCCAATCCATTCCAGCCCGTCCAGAAGTCATCACGATTGGGAGTTCGCCCCTAGGGGACGCTGACTGCAAGATCAGAGATGTAGCCCCTCCCAGCCCCCTATAAAGGCAGCTGCCTCTCAATCCAGCCCCAGTTCTCTTCTTGCAGTTGACTGCACAGGATCGCTTACACTCTCTCAGGATTTAACAGCAGAGTGGGGCCACCTAGCCTGTCGGCCAGCTGCAGGACCCTATTTCCACGGATTCTCTTGACCCATCCTTGCCTCTCAGCTTTGGCTGTTTACCAGGGATCCGTGTACGGTAGGGGTTGGCAGAGCACATGGCTCTGGGCCGCAGGCTTTCTTACAAGGTATCCTATGGTGAGCCTGCTAGGAAACCACTATATATTCTTTATATATACCCTCCCTTCTCCCACATGCTTTGTTGTTTTATGTGTTGTGATGTGTGCGTGCTTGGTGCTACTTACTTGGGGGAGCGGTGGAGAGCTCCGTCTCCATAGCACGCTATGGCGAGGAGCGGTCCACTGCCGATCCTCCCACATACTTACTTACCTTCCTCGTTCCCTCGGTGTGCGGTGGTCCCGGCGCAGGGGCGCGGACTGCAGGAGTGCCCCGCGGGCTCCTCGCAGGTCGGGGGGGGTGGCGATGGCAGGCGGCGCTACTAGGCCGCTCTCTGCTGACGGGCTGGGGGGGGGGGCGGAGTGACGAGTGGCGCCGCACAGGCTGGCCGGCACTCCCCCGGCCTGAATCTTCTGGAACCCGCACGCTCTGCGTGTTGCTGTGGCGCAGCTGGAAGTATCCCTCGTGCATTGAGCTGCTACTCGTGTCTCCATAGCACTGCTTGGCTCGGGTGTTCTTCTCCTCTTCCTCCATGTTTTTTTTTAAAGAGGAAGAAGGGGAAATGCTTCTATCTTATATAATATTTTATTGGTCATTGTTTTGTTTACAAGTATTCTGCCTATAATATGTTTATATGTTATATATGACAGTATGGGTCATATTGTAATTACTGTCTTTTCTCTTTTTGATTTTAGACTGTGGGCTGAAGGTTGAGGGTTGTGGTTTCTCCCAGTCCCCATTTTTAAAAAGGGAGATCGGCTAATAGGCTTAGGCCATTAGTGTCTATTAGCCTTTTACGAATATTTTCACTATATCCAGTCCAGGTCGTCCCGTAAGTAATTACATTTGGGTATTCCGCCACCAGGTGGCACAGTCTACTGCAAGATCCAAAGCTGTAGCTCCTCCCGGCCCCCTGTAAAATGAGGTGTCTCTCTAGAATCTCCAGAGTTCATCTTGCAGTGCTGCTGCTAAGGATCGTTTTGGATACTCTCTCCTGGATACTGCAGCTGAGCGGGGCCTCCTAGCCCGTCGGCCACTGCACCCTTATTCCCACTGTTCCCGTGGACCCATTTCTGCCTCCCAGCCTTGGCTGACGGGACGGTGAAGGTAGGGTGAACGCCGGGGTCAGGCGTTGACAGAGCTAGGCTCTGGGTCGCAGACCCTCCCTAAAGGGTAGCCGGCCATAGGCGATGGTGAGCCTATAGGGGAGGGAGGAACCACTCTATGCCCACGGGTCATGCCCTTCCCTTTCCCACAAGCTATATTATATGAGGTGTTTTTTTGTGCAAAACTGTGCTTCTGGCTTACACCTGTGTGGTATGTGCTGTGTTTTTTCTTCATGACATACTTACCTCCCTCATTCCCTCGGCTCCTTCTCCTCTTCCCCCTCCATCTTTGGCACGCTGTGAGGGGGGGAGTGGACAGCGCTGCTCGGCGAAGGCTTTGGCTTCTGAGGCCGCGGCCTCTGTGGTGCTGCATGTGTGCGCTGTGCCCGGTGGCGGTGGGGGCCCCTCCGTCCCCTATCTTGCACAGCTCCTGGGAAGGCCACGAGTAAGAAACGGCACATCAAGCCCAATTACTCCGATTTTGCTGCTGCTGATGATGATCTTTTTGGAGGTCTAGGCTCCATGGAGGAAGCGAAGTTGTTTCAGGATTCCCTTTCCATAGGGGATCATTCGGCCGGCTATGACAGCGAGCCTGGCTCTTCCTCATGCGAGAATATGTGGCTCCCTGACGATACGGAGAAGTTGCTGATTTCAGTGTTTGAGACGTTGCATATTGTCCCTCCTAAAGCGGCTAAGAGGAAGCATGGTGAGGTGCCTAAGGGCCTGGACAGGCGGTATCGCTTCCCAGAGGAGCTGGTCCGCCTCTCGTCCCGTCCCCCCGATGTGGATTCCCCTGTGTCGGGATTATCCAACACTACGGTTATGCCGTCACCCGATACTGCTTCCTTGCACGATCCAGCTGACAGGCGTATGGATCAACTGGCTTGTCATGCCTTCACCTTTGCGGGTGCTTGGTTTCGCCCGGTGTGTGCCGCGGCTATTGTCTCCTTAGGCATGAAAAAGAAGGTGAGACGTCTTGCAGGTATTACTAAGTCTCGCTAGCGGGCGGAGGGGTATAAGGACCTCAAAGCTTGCGTGGATTTTATTGCCTTTGTTGTCTCCGCTATGGACAATGGTGTCCGGCTCGGTGCCAGGGTTTCGGCCCTGCTGCTTGCGCTCCGTTGCTCTCTCTGGCTGCGGCAATGGTCGGATGATGCCACGGCCAAGAAGTCGCTCACTAGTATCCCCTTCATGGGGCACAGGTTATTCGGAGAGCATCTGGACCGCCTGGTTAAGGATGGGAGACTCCCTCAGCGCTCGAAGCCTGCGCGGCCCTTTCGGGGTTCCTCTGCCTATCGCTCCTTTCGTGGAGGAAGAGGCGCTTCCTTTTCAGGTGGCTGCAGAGATTCCTGGGGATGAGGTAGGTCCCGCGGCCGACCCATTCCCTCCTGGGGATCCAAGTCCAAGCCCCCGCCAAGGCTCTTCAGGCATGAGGAGGCGCCCTCACCCATCCGGGTGGGGGAACGGCTTCTGCTATTTGCTCACATCTGGAGACAGCGCGTCTCGGATCGGTAGATCCAGGAGGTGGAGTCCTCCGGTTACAAAATAGAGCTGGCAGTCAGGCCGCCCCGAAGATTCTCACATGTCCCAGAATCCTGTGACGGCACACGGCCTGAGAATGGCCGTACAGCACCTCCCTGCGGCTAGGTGTGATTTGCCCTGTACCTCTTCAGGAGCAGGGTCAGGGGTTTTACTCCATCCTGTTGACGGTTCTCAAGAAGGATGGAACGTTAAGACCTATCTTGGACCTGAAGGGTCTCAACAGGTTTGTAAAAGTCCGGCATTTCCGCATGGAAACCTTACGGTCGGCGGTGAGTTGGCTTCGGCCCAGCGATTTCATGACCACGGTGGACATCAGGGATGCCTATTTGCACGTCCCGATATTCCAGGGACACCAGAGGTTCCTGAGATTTGCTCTGGAGGACCAGCATTATAAATTTGTGGCTCTTCCATTCGGGATATCCTCAGCCCCCTGGGTTTTCACCAAGGTGCTGGCGGGCTTCATGGCTATTCTCTGGACGATTTACGGATTGTGGTTCAGTCCCTTCAGCAGGCCGAGAGCGAGACACGGACGGTGTTATCTACTCTCGAGGAGTTCGGTTGGGTAATCAACTACCCCAAGTCTTCAATCACTCCATCAACGGGGAGGTCCTTCCTGGGCATGAAGCTAGGTGTTCCTACCACAGCAGAAGGTGGTGGGGCTTCAGACGCAGGTGCAAGCCTTGCTGTCTTGTCAACGACCCTCGATCCGTCTGGGGTTGAAGCTGGTGGGCCTGATGGTGTCCTGCTTCGAGGCAGTGCCCTTCGCTCAGTTCCACATGAGACCTCTTCAACTGAACCTGCTGATCGGATGCAGGAGTCGCTGGAGCAGGAATTTTCTCTGTCCCCCCTGGCCAGACGGTCCCTCTTGTGGTGGTTGGACCCCAGGAACCTATTGGTGGGCAAGTCCTTTCTGACTCCCCGGTGGGATAGTTACCACGGATGCCAATCTGACCGGCTGGGGAGGCGTCTGGCAGACGCAGGGTTTCCAGGGTCAATGGGGTCCGCAGGAGAACCACTTGACCATAAATCTCCTGGAGCTAAGAGCGATCCAGGTGGTGCTTCTTCAATTGACTCCCCAGCTAAGGGGCCTTGCGGTACAGGTTTGCTCGGACAATCAGACGGTTGTCACCTACATTAATCACCAGGGCGGGACTCGGAGCAAGAGAGCCCTCAAGGAGGTGACCCAAATTCTGACTTGGGCAGAGGAGAATGTTCCCTGCATCTCGGGGGTTTACATCCCCGGGGGGGGAAAACCAGGAGGCAGACTCCCAGCAAAAAAATAGAGCAGACGTGCATAAACGCACACCTATCTCTGAATAAGGAGCACCATAACTATATAGAAATTATTAGGAAACCTTTATTAATACAAAATCACACAGAGGGCTAAAAAACATATGACACCGACATATTAAAAACAACCATTTTTGACCAATATTGTTCAATAATTGTTACCCAATCAGGTGTATCCAAATAATGAATACCCCATGTTAATATGGCCCACCATTTTTACCCCAAATAAACCTTATGTGCCGGCACAAAGAATTTAGTTCCCTATCCTACCCAAACTCACCACTAAAAATTAATAATTAAGTGCTATAAATAAATAACTAATATAATGACTATATATACATCTAATAATAATAAATGATATAAAATTATCAGTGTACTAAAGTGAAAAAACAATTACATATAAGTGTGCTAAATATATCACACAAACTATATTGCACAAAAATTATCCATAAAGTATGAATCAAGAACAATGTGAAACAAAACCTCAATAATTAAGCAATAAAGAGTGCCAACAAGCCATATACCAGAAATCTACCAAGTACAGGGCCACACAGGGTATAGGCACATATAACAAGGGTTACCCTCACCCTTGAAGCGGCATGGGAGCTGCGTGCGCGGGTGCTACTTACAGTTTTTGACCATATGTGTATATACCCTGTGTGGCCCTGTATTGTAATATAATTATTTGGATACACCCGATTGGGTATCAATTATTGAACAATATTGGTCAAAAACGGTTGTATTTAATATGTCGGTGTCAAATTTTTTTTAGCCCTCTGTGTGATTTTGTATTAATAAAGGTTTGCTAATAATTTCTATATAGTTGTGGTGCTCCTTATTCAGAGATAGGTGTGCGTTTATGCACGTCCGCTCTATTTTTTGCTAGCTGTTGTACATTTTAGTGAGCACACTTTATTTATAATATTGTTATTGGTGGTGCACCACTTTTTTGTCTACAGGAGGCCTCTCGTCTAGGGGAATGGTCTCTCGGCAACAAGATCTTTCACGCTCTGTGTCTCCGCTGGGGTCAGCCGGATGTGGACCTTTTTGCGTCCAGACACAATCACAAGCTTCCGAGGTTCGTCTCCCTGTCAAGAGATCCTCTGGCCTTCACCACAGACGCCCTGGCAATTCCTTGGACGGAGTTTGGGCTCCCTTATGCGTTTCCTCCGTTTCCACTCCTGGGCTGAGTACTGCGCAAGGTAGCCCAGGTACCAACCATCGTGGTGGCTCCTCGCTGGCCGCGACAGAGTTGGTTCGCGGACATAGTTCAGATGTCAGTCGATCACTACATCATGCACGACGACCCAGGGCTTCTCACTCGGGTCACTGCGGCACCCCAATTTACGGACGCTGGCTTTGACGGCCTGGCTATTGAGTCCTCAATCCTGAGGGAAAAGGACCTGTCTGACACGGTTGTGCGTACCATGATTCAGGCACGGAAGAAGTCTTCTTCCATGATATATTAGAGTAGGCATGCCTACATTGCTTGGTGTGAATCCAAGAGTTTCCCTTGTCGCACATTCTCTATCTCTAGGATCTTGGAGTTTTTACAACACGGTTTAGACTTGGGTCTCCAGCTGAGCACCCTCAAGGGCCAGGTCTCTGCCTTGGCTGTTTTTTTCCCAGAGATCCTTTGCCAATCATAGATTGATCAAGACCTTTTTCCAGGGTGTCACCCACGTACGTCCACTGCGTAAGCCTGTATTACCGGTGGGGGTCTTGAATTTGGTGCTTTCTGCTCTACAGGGGTCTCCCTTTGAGCCCTTGTGCGATGCTGCTTTGCCTATTTTGACCCTCAAGGTGGTCTTTTTGGTAGCGATAACTTCTGACCGCACTTTGTATGAAGCCTCCTTATTTTGAGCTTCATAAGGATAAGGTGGTTTTTCGTTTTAAACCTGATTTTTTACCAAAGGTCGTTTCTCCCTTTCACCTTAATGAGGAAGTTTTCTTACCTTCCTTGTGTCCAGCACCGGCTAATTCTAAGGAAAGGACCCTCCATGCCTTTGGATGTGGTCAGAGCCATTGAGTATTACCTCACTGCGACTGAATCCTTCAGGAAGTTGGATTTGCTCTTTGTCCTGACAGAGGGTTCTAGGAAGGGCTTGCCACCAGCCAAGTCCACTCTTAATAAGTGGATCAGACAGGCTTGGTCTTCAGTTCATACCTTTTCCAAGTTTTACAAGGTTGATGTTAGGGCCTCAGCTGACGCTGTCTTTGGCCGAAAGGTGCTTCAGGCGGTAGTGAAATGGACTACATGCTGTTCCGCACTAGGGATCCCGCCCTTATGGACACTGCTTTTGGATGTCCCACATGTAAATACTTATGGGATGACCTGGACTGGATATAGTGAAAAATACAATTCTGTGAAACTCACCTGTAGAATTGTTTTTGAATATATCCAGTCCAGGTCATCCCACCCCACCCTTTGCTCATTATCTCTTTTGCCTGTTATGGTGATTACCATTTTTATATTGGACCGTTGTCCTTACGTTTTGGAGAGAGTACATGCTGAAGCTATGTGATGTAACATGGTTTCTTGGCCTCCCGGCCTGTCTCTTTCTTACTGCTTTTTGACCACTGGAGATTCTAGTGAGACACCTCATTTTATAGGGGGCCGGGAGGAGCTACAGCTTTGGATCTTGCAGTAGACTGCGCCAGCTGGTGGCGGAATACCCACATGTAATTACTTATGGGATGACCTGAACTGGATATTTTCAAAAACAATTCTACATGTGAGTTTCACAGAATTGTATTTTTATATTCAAAATCACCATAATGGAGGCATCAGGGGATTGTGAGCCGGGCACTCCACTTGGCCAAGACAGGCTCTGCCCCTTGTGCAGAAGGAATCCTCTGGGCGGATTCAGCACAATTTGTTCAACTTGCGCCAGAGGCATTGTTTTGGACCATGAGCGGGCGGTCGCTCCTGCCCCGAGTCCTGCATTGCCACCTGCCTCTCTGGATCCTCCGCTGCTGCAGTTAGCCCCTAGTGAAAGGGGAACCAGCAAGGGGACACACGCTGATTTTGCACACAGGCTGGCTAGCCTTGAGAAACAGATCTCGTTGGCAGCTCCTAAAAAGGCCTCAAGTAAGAAGCGGCACTTGGAGCCGGTTTACTCAGATGTTGATTTTTATGATTTTTTTTGGCTCCGCAGAGGAAGGTGAGTCGCCAGGTGACCCACTCTCAGTAGGTGAGTTGCTCTCCGCTGGAGACAGCATCTCTGGTTCCTCCTCGGATGAGGATTCCTTCCTTCCGGATGATAAGGAAAGTGTATTTCTTCAATTATTCTTAGTATACAGTACGTCCTACTCCAGATAGTACTTACACTTGGGTTATCCTCCGCCAGATGGCGCTGCACTGCAGAGACATGCAAAACAGGCTCCTCCCGGCCCCTCAAATACCCGGGGACCTCCCACAAATCCCCAGATTTCTCTGCAGTGCTGACTGCGAAGACATGAAGTATCACTCTCTCGCAGGTGAGCGGGGCTATCACAGCCTGCGGCCCTGTTGGACTATTCCCACCCATCCTCCCTGTGATATGCCTCCCAGCCTTGGCTGCGCTGGTCGGGTGAAGGTAGGCAGCACCTTGCGTGCTTATGGAGCCATGCTCCACCGCAGTCCCCCACCAAAGGGTAGGCGGTTTAGGCTGATGGTGAGCCTCTAGGGGTTGCCCCTCCCGCACTATTGCCCCATGCCCCGTGTAGCGGTGGGCCCTGTACAAAGGGTCGCCATCCTCCCTCGTTCCCCCCGTAGCTCGGGGTGAAAGAAAGAGGGGGTGTGTGTGGCCTCAGTATTGTCCTTTGACTGGTATTCCTGGTTCAGAGCCGCGCTGTTTGTAGTTTTATTGTGTATCTGTCGCCGCCGTGGCCACCTCTTTCCTTTACTGGATGTGCTGCGCCGAGTGGCGTCGTCGCCTCAGACGCTGCGGCGTCTTCATTGGCAAATCATTTTTCTAAGTGTGTCATACACTTCGCTCCTCATGACAACGTTGAAACTATCTCAGAGCTTCACGCTCTTTGGCGGGGCGGGGACCTGATTTGGCGCTCTCCGCGTCACAGCCCGCTCTGGCCCGCCCTTCGAGGTTCGCTTGGCGCCATTTTTATGCTAGTCGCACGCACGCGTGGTAGCGGTCCTCCCTCTCCCTTGGTCTGTAAGTGCCCTCGCGTGCGATTTTCATGATCCTTGATTACTGCGCATGGTTCTGACACCCTTTATTCCCATTATGTCTTTCAGACTGGTGAACACCATTGGCTTCTCCCGGCCTGGTGTAATTATAGCGCGCCTTGTAAATTTACTCCCACTTTCCTAGCGGGTCTTGGGGCATCCAGGGTTGCCTATTGCGTAAATCCCTGCTGGCATATTGTGCCTAAATAATCACCATATGGAGGCATCTCAGAATTATGTGACCGGGGTCCCTCTGGGTCAGGACCGGCTGTGTATAACGTGTGGATACCCCCACGCTGATGCGGACAGGACACGGGTCTGCGGACCCTGTGCCGAGCAAGCACTGGCCCTGCAATCGGGCTTGCCAGTGGCTGCACCTCGCTTCAATTCACATATCACCCCAGGCTTAAATCTCCCTCCTGCTGAGTCGCATACAAGTGGGGAATTGCGGCCTGCTGGGCCTTCCAGATTGCCTACGGCTGAACAGATTATTGCGAGGTTGTCAGAGCGCATGGGCTCTGGTAAGAAGCAGCACCTGTCGCCTCATGTTTCTGTATTTTCTATGGGAACCGAGGAGTTTACTACTCCGTGTGACTATACCCCTTCGGATGAAGGGGAGTTATTCTCTGACTCAGGCTCATCTGAGAGGCTGAGGAGTCATGACGATTCTGGCCCTGAATACTGGGCCCAGTGTGACACTGACGATCTGTTGATTAAGATCTTTAAGGCACTGTCTATCTCTCTCTCCCCGCTGAGGTCCCCAAGCCTAGAGGGGAGCGTTTCCATACTGCGACAGCACGCTTGGATTTTCTAGAGCAGGCTCATTTCCACGCTCTTGTGCTCAAGGAATGGGAATCCCCCAGTAAACTTCCAGGGGACTGGGATAGGAAATACCCTTTTCCCCCTGAGGTGGTTAATTGTTGGTCATCAGCCCCCGTGGTGGATGCGCCGATCATAGGGGTTCCTAATCCCCCCTTTATTACTGCCCCTGCTTATAGTACCCTTCGGGATGCTGAGGACCGGCGCATTGATCTGCTGGCCTCCCGCGCCTTTTCTTGTGCAGGGACAGCGCTGCGCCCCATCTGTGCCGCGGCTATTACTGCAGTGGCCGCTAGAACACTCATCAGAAAGATGCTTGATCATCACCCTGAGGATCTCCCCTGGGAGGTGTTTAATGCACTATCCAGTTGTGATGTATTTGTAAAATTTATTCCATTTCCCCTGCTAGGCAGGGTTCTGCGCAAGATTGCTCTGGACGGGGGACCAGTGATTCTGGTGGCCCCGGGTGGCCTAGTGGAGTGGGGTTCGCAGACATGGTACTGAGGGCAGTAGTTCTGTACGTTCTGCCCGGTGTGCCAGCTCTGCTCACTCAGGGCCCCTTTACGTCACCCCAATCTACAGACTCTGGCCTAGTCGGCCTAACTGCTGAAACATCCATCTTGATGGAGACAGGCTTCCCTGTCTCGATGGTTGAGACTATGGGAAGACTAGGAGCAAGCTTCTTCTTCTTCCATCTGTTATAGGGTATGGTATACCCATATTGATTGGTGTGAGTCTAGTTCTCTTCCCTGTCGGGCGTTCTCGGTTCCCAGGGCTCTAGAGTTATTACAGCATGAGTTGGAGTTGGTTCTCCATCTCAGTGCTCTGATGGGTCCGGTTCTGCCCTGTCTGCCTTACTTAGAAGTCTTTGGTTCAGTTTTCCTTGGTTAAGACTTCTTTCAGGGGGTACTCAGGTGTGTTCCCCATGTATTCCTATGGTTCCTGTTGGGATTTGAATTTGATTCGGTCTGTCTTCCAGGGTCTTCCCTTTGGTCCTATTCAGGATGCTGTCTGGCTGTTCTTACCGTCAGGGTTGCCCTTCTGGTGGCTGTTACTTCGGTCAGATGTGGGTTTTTGGCGGGCAGCTCTGTCTTCCTAGCCCCCATTCTTTGAGATACACCAGGATGAGGTGGTGTTCTGCCTGGAGCCGGACTCTCTGCCTATGGTGGTGTCTTATGTTCATTGATTCATTTTGGTATTCCGTCTGTGCCTGATTCCTAGCAACGCTGAGGAAAGGGTTTTGCATTCCTTGAACAGATGTTGGAATTTTTTTCCTTGGTAGTCACCGTGTGACTATGTAGTCACTGATGCTCCTATGGACCTACGGTCACTTCGTCCTGAATATGTCCGATCTCGTCGGTTCTCGGGGAGTTGGGCGCCTTGGCTCTGGTCATTTCTTGAATGGGATGTTTCCTTCGGGTCCTAGGAAAGGAGTTTTTGGCTTCTGCCAAGTCTACTGTTAGCGATTGGATTAGGCAGGGTGTTACTCAGGCCTATTCCAACAAGGGGAAGAATCTTCCTTTCGCCTTGCTTTTTATTCTACTCGTGCTGTTGTGCCTCTTGGGCTTTTCAGCACCAGGCTTCTGTTGAACTGGTTGCTAGGCCGCTACTTGGTCTTCTGTTCATACCTTTCAAGGTTTTACAAGGTTGATGTTAGGGCCTCATCTCATGCTGTCTGGGCCGCATGGTTATGCAGGTGACAGTGTTTTTAACTGTCTGCTGTTGCCTTTTTTTGTTGGGATCCCACCCTACCTTATGGACACTGCTATTGGATGTCCCAAGTGTAAGTACTATATCTGGAGCAGGACGTACTGTATACTTATAATATCAATTCTACAGATGAGTATCTCACAGAATTGTATTTTTGATACCTTGCACATTGTTCCTCCCAGAATGGCTAAGAGGAAAAGGGGTGATTTGTTTCGGCCTGAAAGACAGCGGCGGGTTTTTCCAGAGCTGCCGCACTTTTCTAATATGATACTTAAGGAATGGGAGAGGCCCAACAAGCTACCGTCGGTTCTTAAGGGCCTGGATAGGCGGTATCCTTTCCCTGCCGAGTTGATTCGGTTGTGGTCTCATCCTCCCGAGGTGGACCCTCCGGTTTCAGGTCTGTCCAACACCATGGTTATGCCGTCGCCTGACAATGCTTCTTTACGTGATCCTGTAGACAAACGCATGGATCAGTTGGCTTGCCATGCTTTTACCTTTGTTGGTTCCCTCTTACGGCCTGCTTGTGCCACGGCAATTGTTTCCCTAGCCACGAGGAGAAAGGTTAAACACCTTGTGGATAAGGCTAAATCTTGCAAATAGGCAGAGGAGTTTAAGGAACTCAAGGCCTGTTTGGATTTCATCAGCTTTGTTGTTACTGCCATGGATGATGTGGTCAGGCTCGGTGCCAGAATTTCGGCCTTGCTTGTAGCATTACGCCGTTCGATGTGGTTGAAGCAGTGGTCGGCCGATGCTGCCGCCAAGAAGTCCCTCACAAGTTTGCCCTTTGTGGGGGGTCGGCTGTTGGGGGAGCGACTGGACCTTTTGGTCAAGGATGGTAAGCTCCCTCAGAGAAGACAGCCTACTCAGCCCTTTCGGCACTCCTCTTCTTACTGGCCCTTTCGGCACTCCTCTTCTTACTGGCCCTTTCGGCACTCCTCTTCTTACTGGCCCTTTCGGCACTCCCCTTCTTACTGGCCCTTTCGGCACTCCCCTTCTTACTGGCCCTTTAGTGCCCGCAGAGATACCTGGGTAGGTCCCGCAGCTGGCCCAACCCCGCCTGGGGAGCGAAGCCCAAACCCCCAGCCAAGCCTACTCAGGCATGAGGGGGCACCCTCACCCGTATGGGTGGGGGGACGGCTTCTGCTGTTTGCTCCAATCTGGAGACATCTCGGATCGTTGAATTCAGGAGGTGGTGTCATCAGGTTTCAAGATAGAGCTGGCAGCCAGACCACCCACAAAATTTCTGTGTTCAAGGACATCCTGAAATCCGCTAAAAGCACAGGCTTTGAGAGCAGCTGTTCCGCACCTCCTGCGGATAGGGGTGATTTTCCATGTGCCCCGGCAAGAACAGGGTCAGGGGTTCAACTCGAACCTGTTCACGGTCCCGAAAGATGGACAGATCGCTGCGGCCGTTCTTGGACCTAAAGGGTCTCAACAAATTTATAAAGGTCAGACATTTCCGCATGGAAACATTGCGGTCAGCGGTGAGATCGCTTCGGCCCCGCAACTTTATGACTACGGTGGACATCAGGGACGCGTATCTGCACATCCCGATTTTTTTTTTTTTTTTTTTTTTTTTTTTTTTTTAGGGACATCAAAAGTTTTTGAGGTTTGCACTGGAGGATCAACATTACCAGTTTATGGCACTCCCCTTCGGCATATCCTCAGCTCCTCGAGTGTTCACCAAGGTTCTGGGGGGCATCATGGCTATCCTGAGTAGTCAGGGTATTCGTGTATTACCCTATCTAGACGACCTTCTGATCTCGGCCCGGTCCCTTTAGGAGGCCGAGAGCGACACCCGGGATGTACTGTCAACCCTGGAAACCTTCGGTTGGGTGATCAACTACCCCAAGTCGTATATCACGCCTTCAACAGCGAGATCTTTCATGGAGATGACTCTAGACACCGGTCAAGTCAAGGTCTTTATGCTGCAGCAGAAAGTCTTGGGACTCCAGACGCAAGTACAGGCCTTGCTGGCTTGTCAACAGCCAATGGTGCGTCTAGGGATGCGATTGGTGGGCCTAATGGTGGCTTGCTTTGAGGCAGTGCCCTTCGCCCAATTCCACATGAGACCTCTACAGCTGAACCTGCTGACCAGCTGGGATCTGTCGCCAGAATCCCTGGAACAAGGTTTTTTGCTGTCTCCCCCAGCCAGGCAATCCCTCTTGTGGTGGTTGGATTCTTGGAACCTGCTGGTAGGCAAGTCCTTTCGGACTCCCCAATGGGAGATGGTTACCACGGATGCCAGTCTTGCAGGCTGGGGAGGCATTTGGCAGACCCAGAAGATCCAGGGTCAGTGGGGTCCGAAGGAGAACCGGTTGCCCATAAATCTCTTGGAGCTGAGAGCAATTTGGTTGGTTCTACTACGTCTGACACCGTATTTAAGAGATTTTTATATTGAATTTAGGGTTAGGTATCCCGTTTTTGAATTAGGCACGGACCATCAGAGGTAAGATAAACATCATAGAGAGGCCAAGATATTGATACAAGGCCTATAAAATTAATAATAAGCCTTAATCCTATTCAGGAAAAGCTGAAAAAAAAAAGTGACAGTGCACTACATATACCAAAAGCACTAGGTCGATTATACGGCCGCCAAAAAAGAGGGTGCCCCCTGACCAGACCTTTCTCAGGAAGAACCATAAACTGGACGATAAAATCGAAACAATAGAACTACAAATAAGGTATATCATTGTTTATTTATGTATCGTTTACTCAGTACTGTACAAACATACAAAAGATTGACAAGACTATCTTGCCAGCCATATATGTGAATATAGTTGGTCTTACACATTGTACTATGTTTCCACTCAGGTGCAGGGGCATTGATAAAGCCTAGTCAGTAAGGCGAAACATGTCTGCCCACCTGTAAGGTATTTCTTATGGCAATGAGGAACGAATATTTACCAAATGTAACACTATGGTTAATGATAATCACATACTTGGATGTACAACTGATGTATGAAATTGTATTTTACTAATGCACTTATAAATAATTAAATAAATGCAAAGAAACATTTTAAATGAAAATTAGTGTGGTCATGATCAGAGACTAATTCAAAAACGGGATACCTAACCCGAAATTCAATATAAAAATGTCTATATGTCTTGATTATGTACCCACATAATGAAACGATACAATAGGGGGTATACTGTATAAAGGGTCGCACAATACAAGGAAGCGCATCACGAGCAACCCTAAAATGGAAAAACCGTATTTAAGAGGCCATGCGGTTCAGGTCCGCTCGGACAATCAGACAGCTGTAGCCTACATCAACCACCAGGGCGGTACTCTGAGCAAGAGATCCCTCAGGGAGGTAAGCCGGATTCTGAATTGGGCAAAGGAGAATGTTCCCTGCATCTCGGCAGTTTACATCCCGGGGGTGGAGAACCAGGAGGCAGACTCCCTGGGCAGGAGCTCCTTGTGCCTGGGGGAATGGTCCCTCAGCAGGTAGACATTTCAGGCTCTGTGCCTCTGCTGGGGTCAACCGGACGTGGATCTTTATGCGTCCAGACACAATCACAAGCTTCCAAGGTTCGTGTCTCTCTCAAGAGACCCTCTGTCCATAGCAACAGACCCTCTAGCGATCCCTTGGACGGAGTTCAACCTTCTGTATGCATTCCCCCCATTTTGGCCAAGGAGGAGTTGGTTTGCGAACATAGTACAGAAGTCAATAGATCACTACATAATGCCCGACGATCCAGAGCTTCTCACACAGGGGTCGCTACGGCACCCGAATTTACGGACGCTGGCTTTGACTGCCTGGCTATTGAAACCTCCATCCTGACGGAGAAGGGGTTATCGGCCACGGTTGTTCACACAATGATTCAGGCACGGAAGAATTCTTCTTCCGTGATATACTACAGAGTTTGGCGGGCCTATATCGCTTGGCGCAAGGCCAGGAGCATTCCTTGTCGGAAATATTCTGTTTCTAGAGTCCTCGAGTTTCTACAAAGCGGTCTAGCCTTGGGCCTCCAGCTGAGCACCCTCAAGGGTCAGGTCTCGGCCTTATCCATTTTTTTCCAGAGGTCCATTGCCAATCCTAGATTGATCACAACTTTTTTTCCAGGGGGTCACCCATGTCCGTCCACCGCGTAAATTAGTCTTACTGGTATGGGACCTAAATCTAGTGTTATCTGCTCTCCAGGGTGCCCCCTTCGAGCCATTGAATGACGCTACATTGTCTATGCTGACACTTAAAGTGGTTTTTCTGGTGGCGATCACCTCGGTGTGTCGCGTATCAGAGCTGGCCGCGCTATGTGTGAAACCACCCTATTTTGAGATGCACAGAGATAAGGTGGTTTTTCGTTTTAAGCCGGATTTTTTGCCTCAGGTCATTTCTCCTTTTCACCTTAATGAGGAAGTTGTTTTACCTTCCTTGTGTCCAGCACCAGCTAATCCCAAAGAACGGACTCTCCATGCTTTGGATGTGGTCAGAGCCATAAGGTATAACCTGGCTCCCACTGCATCCTTCAGGAAATCGGATTTGCTTTTTGTCTTGACAGAGGGTTCTAGGAAGGGATTGCCACCAGCCAAGTCCACTCTCAGTAATTAGACAGGCGGTGGTACAAGCCTATTCTGCCAGGGGGAAGGAACCCCCTTTTCAGATCACAGCTCATTCTACTAGAGCCATTGGTGCTTCTTGGGCTTTTCAGCATCAGGCCTCGGTGGAACAAGTTTGCAAGGCTGCTACTTGGTCTTCAGTTCATACTTTCACAAAGTTTTACAAGGTGGATGTCAGGGCCTCAGCTGACTCTGTTTTTGGCCGAAAGGTGCTTCAGGTGGTAGTGAAATGAACTACATGCTGTTCCGCACTGGGGATCCCGCCCATATGGACACTGCTTTTGGATGTCCCAATCGTGATGACTTCTGGACGGGCTGGAATGGATTGGAAAGAAAAAGGCAATTCTGTGATACTCACCTGTAGAATTGCTTTTGTTTCTGATCCATTCCAGCCTGTCCACCCCGCCCTTGAGGTTTATTATGTCCTGCATGCCTTTTATGGTGATTGAACCATTTTTGCTCATAGGACACTAGTTATACAAGTTCTAGATTTACGTTTTTGATTCGAGAGAGTACAAGCGAAGGCTATGTGAAGTAACATGGTCTCCTTTTTTATTTTTTTGGATCTCCCTGCCTGCCTCTTCTATTGAGTACTGCTTTTAAATTACTGGGGCTGGATTGAGAGGCAGCTGCCTTCATAGGGGGCCGGGAGGGGCTACATCTCTGATCTTGCAGTTAGTGCCCCCTAGGGGCGAACTCCCAATCGTGGTGACTTCTGGACGAGCTGGAATGGATCAGAAACAAAAGCAATTCTACAGGTGAGTATCACAGAATTGCCTTTTGTGCGACCTCCTCTCATCCCAAAACTGCATCCTCAAAATGATTATGCAAAAAAGGACAAAAAAAAACTCACTAGGTCCCGGCTTTTCAACCAATCCCATGGTCAGGGGAAATGCCCCACACCTTGGTCATGTAGCCTCTCTATCATCTGAAGACATTTCCTATGACAAGGAAGTTGCTGAAGCAGAGAAGCACTATTGGTCACAGAAGAAGACCTGTATCCGCAGCTTCAAAAGCCCTAGAAGCACAGGGAGGGGGCCAATATATGAATAGGCACCTTGCAGTTGTCATCTTGACAGTATGTGCATAGGTGGGACATAGTAAATGGTTGTGTATTGTTTTGTTAGGGGCTGTTTTTAAGCCACCTAGTTTATTGTAGGCTCTACAAGCACCACCCTACAATCATTAAATCGTTGCAATATAGGAGGTGTGCCAGGCACTGCCCTCCATTGCAATGAATGGTCTGCTCTTTGCACGGTGACTGACGTGAGAGTGGAACAGTGCACAAGGACACCGGGAGCCTTGTTCTCGGAAAGCAGGAGGTTTCTGAGTGGCAGACCAACCGGGCTGCGTGGAGTAAAGTTAAGTGACTGTTTGTTTCTTAGGTTTAGTGACCCCTTAATGGAAAAGTCTACTTTTGTGGACTTTTCCACTGATCTCAGATTGGACAAGTGCCAGAGGGCAAAAAATGGACTGCTTGCACTCCCACAGACCCTACTTTGTGAAACTGGGAGTTGTGCTTGCTGGTTTTGGCTTGCGGGTGGCCGTGATCTGTGTTCAGCTGCCTCTGGCTGTACATAGGCCTTGCCTTCTTGTCAGCCAAAACCAAGAAGTACATCTCCCAGTGCTGCAAACCAGGGTTTTGTGAGGAAGATAAGCAGTCTGACTCATGTCCTCTGGCACTGATCTGATGCCAGTGAAAGTAGATTTTCCTTTCATTACCACATTTTCTGCTGAATAATCCAATTATTGCCTTTTTTCCCAAGCCAGGTCCAGGGGCTAATCTTCATGGTGGTGTTCCAGGCACTGGCCAAGCCATATGCCGCTTCTCCTTTTTCTTCCTGTGGCAAGAATCAGATTGAAATTTATGACTGGTCAGGTAAGTTGTAACTCTTTTGTGCCTGGCATAAAAGCTATTTTCAGGTAACCATGCTAAATCTGGTTTAATGCAATTTGTTTTTGTACCTCCCAATATTTTAGCCAATGTCCTTGCTAAAGCAGTTTTACAGTTATTTTTTTTTTTTATGGGAATATTTTAGTAAGTGCATTTTTGTGCATTTACTTTATAAAGCACAGACTTGCTGAATAAATAATGGGTCACTTTTACTCTGGTATTGCAAATCTTTCAGTTTTACTTTACCTTAACCCTTTCAGTGCATGTCCACCTAAAGATATATGAAGCCTGATTACCCTGCCTCGCCATAATGAATGCAAAGGCAAACTCGCAGACCGGGAACATATGAATGCTCGTTTTATTCTCAGCTGCATGTGCGATTTTCTTGCCCATGCGTATGTGAGCATAAGTGTTTTGCGTAAGCTTATGTTTTAGACAAGCAATTATGTATTTGGCCGGTGAACTTGCATCTTAAGGCAAGTTTGTACCCGTTTCCAGCCGTATGTTGCCGCGTAGTCCTTTGTTCTCGCCGCTCTGTGGCCATTTCACTTTTTTTCTTTTTTTTCTGTTGCTGAACATCACTTTTGGGAGATCCCATGTTTGTGAGCATCCCGCAGTGTGACCTTCTTCCTCCTTGTTCTTGTTTTTTTAGGCATCCCTTGTAATGTGTTTCCCCAGTGTGAGTCACCTTCTCCTCCTGGTTCCTTTTGGTGCATCCCATGTAGTGTGTCCGCAGTGTGACTCACCACCTTCCTCCTTGTTACCTGCTTCCCCCGAGTGGTAGCTGCCACCTTCCCCTACCGCAACTTTCTCTTCTGCAACCTGCATTAAGCGTGTTGGTTCTTTTCTGAACACACCACACTGCATAATTTTGTGATAAAACATTTCTCTTTTATTTTTGAAATCCTTGCCTCGGCCCAGCTGGATTGTCCCTGGCATCTGTAAAGACAAAACAAAGGCAGGTAAACATCTGCTTTAACACATCTGGCAATTCTCCCTGACAATTGCTCATTACTTACTGCAGCCCTGTAGTTTTCCATTGTAGGGAGCCGCCCTTTGCCTTGGCGCCATGCCTTTGTCTGTAAGGACATGAAAACACATTTCGGAACTAGGCACATGTTTGATGTTTACATGTTAGGCATGCTCCTCGAGGTGCCAGCTTGTGCTTTGCTTAACCTAAGTGTTTTGCTTAACCTAAGTGTTTTGCTTAACCTAAGTATGTGAGAGGGTCCTGTCTTGGGTGACCCCATTGCTGCCATTTTGCCCAGGTTCGATGAGTCTGTATGGACAGAGAAGCACAAAACACCAGCAGAAATGTGATTGGGAGTTCCTTGCCTTGAGGTGTGTTTTGGAGGTCTGTCATCCTACCTGAGTTCTAGGGCTCTGGCTGGCACTCCAAGCCCAACACCTAGGCCTTCTCTTCAGAATGGTCTGTGGCTTGCTGCTTGGGATTCTGAAAAGAAAGATGAGGACGTTGACAGTGAGGGCGATGCCTCTCACACACATACCCAGTCTTTGCCGCGGCACTGGTTCGGACCCTTTGGCTCTGGATGGGATTTATTCTCTGTCAGAAATCCGACTCTAGAAGACAAGCACAATTATGTAACACAGCTCTGCATTATTGGGCAACTTAGCTAGGTACCAGCCACTTACCTGGGAAGTTCTGGCAGAAACACTGCCTCACCCAGGCCGCATCCCTTTTTTTCAGGTCCAACCAATGCTGCATTATCTGGGTGGACCATGTGCATTCAAGTGGTCTGCCACCTCCATTGCCAACGTCCTCTTGGAATGGGTGTCGGGCTTGAAGTCGTAACTCTCCCTCCATAAAAGTCTGCAATGATAAAACACAATGTCTATACTGTAGGTGCAAGTGTTCCCACCAGTCTTTTGCTGAATTTGCTGCAATGTTTCCCCTTTAAATACCTGTGGCTCACATCTCCTCTATGTGCAGCAGGCCAATGCATGTATTTGTCTATCCTATTTGGCTGGCAAGTGAGCTCGCCAGTATGTGCTTATGCAACACGGAGTAGGCACATGTCCCTACCCAAAAACAGCATGTGCATAGGCATCTCCTAAGAGCTCCCTGCCACTGCACTGAGTCACTGACGCACCTAGGAAAACTGGTGGACACATCTCTCCAGGCCGCCATTACTGGTGTATTGGAATGTCTAGGGCCTTGCTCCTGTCTCAACCTGCAACTGTGTCCCATTCCCCCCCAGCGGCTCAGCTAAACAGGCAAGGGTGGGACATTTGCCACTTGCCTGAGCGTATGACTGAAGGCATCTTCACTATGCACATGTGGTGTGGCACACTAATTACACCTTGTGTAAATTGGAAGACATGCACAAATCATGGCATAGCATGGGTACTTATGAGCATAATGCACTCCTGTTCCTTGGTGGCAAAGAGGGAGGTTTGCCATTGTGCCAAATCCAGCAGTGTGACGTGCCCCAGCAGCAGTGGGGTGCTGCCTGACGTGCATATGTTTAAGATGGTGCAGCCTATAGCAAACACCTGTTTGGTTAAGTGCCATTCATTAAAATTAGGAAAAATTACATTTCCAAAAATCAGTCCAACATTTTTTCATAAGATATAAATTATATCTAAATAAAAAGAGTAAATTATAAGTGAAAATGTAATTCTTACAGTTAGAACTCATACCGCCCATGCTGGAACGATTTTTAACAACTTCACCCGTGCTAAGACAGCCACTCTCTTCAGCTTTTTGCTGGCGAAGATGGTGGTCCACAAAAATTCATTTTTGGCCTGTATACTTAGTATGCAGTACGTCCTGCTCCAGATTAGATCACTTACACTTGGGTATTACTCCACCAGAAGGCGCTGGACTGCAGAGACATCGAAAACAGGCTCCTCCCGGCCCCTCAAATACCCAGGGACCTCCCACAATCCTTAGATCTTCTCTGCAGTCTGGACTGCGAAGGACAAGAAGATGCTCTCTACTCGCAGGTGAGCTGGGCTATTAGCCTGCGGCCCTGTAGGACTATTCCCACCTGTTCCATTAGTAATGTGCCTCCCAGCCTTGGCTGCGCTGGTCGGGTGAAGGTAGGCAGCACCGCTGTCAGGTGCTTAGGAGCGCTGCTCCACCACAATCCCCCACCAAAGGGTACTAATATGCACTCGTTGGGCTACGGAGAAGAGATGTGGGCAGCACCAGTCAATGTTTCTATAGGTGCACTGCTCTGTGGGCTAATACCCAAGTAAAACCCAATGTGTTATTTTGGGGTGACCTCCAACCCCCCTACCAAATAGCCCCACAGAGACTCACTATTGCACTCTAATAATCAATTTATAAATCCATTTTATTGTAACATATTTAAAACCAATTTAAAAACAATTATACTAGACCATATGCATGGTAAGCCACCAGGGGGCACACTCCTTCATCAACAATATAATCTCATATACATACAATTCATAGTGATTCTGTGCTAATCTATCAGTAAATTAATATGTACATCTATTCTAAAACGTAATAACAATTCACAGTTAATATCCTAACCCTAGTAAAGTGCCAGTGCTTCCGCCACAAGAAGTACCTTGTGCAAAGTATTTAAACCCAATCACAGTGAGAAAGGGAACACAGACAACACAAAACAAAGAAGGTGCTTACTTCAATCTGATGAACAGGAGGACCCCCCTTAGGCAAAGACCAACGCGTTTAGAGTCCCGTATGGACTCTTGCTCACGGTCAGTGAGCGGCTGGGGACAGAGGGCAACAGCCCCCCTTAAATACATACCCCCCCGACCGCTCCCGCGCCTGGCCCCAGCTGTATGCGGTGATTGCATACTCCGGCCGGAAGTACGCCAATCAACGCCACTGCGCATGCGCGCCCGCGCTCCAAGCTGGAGCGCACGGCGCGCGCTGTTACTGGCCCCGCCTCCCCACACTGATAGGTGGGGGACGGATGGTAATGGGCCAGATCAAGCCAGGCACGTGAGCCACCGTTCAAGGACGCATTTAACCCCTTCCACACTTAAACAAATCCTGCTACTAATCTGGTACAAAATCTCATTATCACATGCAATTACATATAATCTATATTAACAGTTGGCAGCATTTACAAGTGAATATGCTTTACAACTACTATTTACACTACAACTATATTTCCTCATCTTCTATTTACATAATTTAATGAACTTCAACGACAAGAGGAGAGAGGGATAAAGATCCAGAAAAAATCTTCTCAAATAGACCGAGGTTTTTTCGGATAGCCACTACCTAGTTATAATTCTAATATTGAACATCTATGCATATGGTTATGAAACACCATCTAAGAGAGGAGAGAGGGATAAAGATCCAAAATAGGATGGCTCAATCAGATGGAGACGTACAGGAACAATTATTATCTATTAGCCACTATACTTCACATTATTCAGTATCTATTTATAGAGTATGGGAACTCTCTAACAAAGGGGAGAGCGGGATAAAGATCTGAGGTATGTATGCTCGAGGGCAAATGCTGTCTATTAACAACTATACTTCACACTATTCAGCATCTATATACAAAATTCAGAGGCTCTCTAGAGAAAAGGGAAAAGGGACATATATTTCCCCTGTATAACAAGCTTCACACAGTTGCACTGAGTTGTGGGGGCGTTTGGGAGTGTGTTGTGGGGTGGGGGGTGTTTCACGGGTTATGTAATTTCACTGGGTGTGTAGATATATAATATGGCACCCTTTCTCCCTTATTGGTGTAATAGCAATTGGCTGCTCTCTCCGTTGGGATGCCCGGGAGGTGATGTGGAATTCTAATAGCAAGTGTTCTACATGATACTGGCAAAAAGCCGGGTTAACATCAAGATGCGCTGGTGGCAAGGAGCAAATTGGAGGTTGAAGCAGAGAAGAATCGACACACATAGGGATGAGCAAAGTGCACTGTGGTGTTCCAGTTATGATTGGGTGTAATTAATCATTCAGAGTGATCACTGTAAATATATGTCAATGCTATTGATTCACTGCCACCCGATGTATATGATTGGCCCCCTGGCTCCTCTCAAAGTCCCACCCGTATGTAACTATAGGTTCTACATCAATGTTGATGCTTGAACCTTGTATCCTCGACTCATATCCCTCTCTCTCTCTTTCTTGAGGAAATCCATGTAGAATATTAGGAATTGGAATGACCAATAGATAATAGCATTCCCTATATTCCTCTGTGTTATACCATTTGGCTGCCCACTCCGATGGGACGTCCATTTGAATATTAGCATCCCGGATCTTTATCCCGCTCTCCCCCTTTTCTCTAGAGAGCCTCTGAATTTTGTATATAGATGCTGAATAGTGTGAAGTATAGTTGTTAATAGACAGCATTTGCCCTCGAGCATACATACCTCGGATCTTTATCCCGCTCTCCCCTTTGTTAGAGAGTTCCCATACTCTATAAATAGATACTGAATAATGTGAAGTATAGTGGCTAATAGATAATAATTGTTCCTGTATGTCTCCATCTGATTGAGCCATCCTATTTTGGATCTTTATCCCTCTCTCCTCTCTTGGATGGTGTTTCATAACCATATGCATAGATGTTCAATATTAGAATTATAACTAGATAGTGGCTTTCCGAAAAAATCTCGGTCTATTTGAGAAGATTTTTTCTGGATCTTTATCCCTCTCTCCTCTTGTTGTTGAAGTTCATTAAATTATGTAAATAGAAGATGAGGAAATATAGTTGTAGTGTAAATAGTAGTTGTAAAGCATATTCACTTGTAAATGCTGCCAACTGTTAATATAGATTATATGTAATTGCATGTGATAATGAGATTTTGTACCAGATTAGTAGCAGGATTTGTTTAAGTGTGGAAGGGGTTAAATGCGTCCTTGAACGGTGGCTCACGTGCCTGGCTTGATCTGGCCCATTACCATCCGTCCCCCACCTATCAGTGTGGGGAGGCGGGGCCAGTAACAGCGCGCGCCGTGCGCTCCAGCTTGGGGCGCGCATGCGCAGTGGCGTTGATTGGCGTACTTCCGGCCGGAGTATGCAATCACAGCATACAGCTGGGGCCAGGCGCGGGAGCGGTCGGGGGGGGGTATGTATTTAAGGGGGGCTGTTGCCCTCTGTCCCCAGCCGCTCACTGACCGTGAGCAAGAGTCCATACGGGACTCGAAACGCGTTGGTCTTTGCCTAAGGGGGGTCCTCCTGTTCATCAGATTGAAGTAAGCACCTTCTTTGTTTTGTGTTGTCTGTGTTCCCTTTCTCACTGTGATTGGGTTTAAATACTTTGCACAAGGTACTTCTTGTGACGGAAGCACTGGCACTTTACTAGGGTTAGGATATTAACTGTGAATTGTTATTAAGTTTTAGAATAGATGTACATATTAATTTACTGATAGATTAGCACAGAATCACTATGAATTGTATGTATATGAGATTATATTGTTGATGGAGTGTGCCCCCTGGTGGCTTACCATGCATATGGTCTAGTATAATTGTTTTTAAATTGGTTTTAAATATGTTACAATAAAATGGATTTATAAATTGATTATTAGAGTGCAATAGTGAGGTGGAGGTCACCCCAAAATAACACATTGGGCCCCAACAATGGGTAGGCGGTATAGGCATATGGTGAGCCTCTATGGGATGCCCCTCCCGCCCTATTGCCCCTTGCCCCTGTCTATCAGTGGGTCCTGTTAAGTGGCTGCTGTCCTCCCTCGCTCTCCCTTGTAGCCCTCGGGGGAGGGTGTGTGTGTGTATTTGCCTTTGTGCTTCACTGTATTCTGTTCTTATTGTTGGTGTCAGTCGCCGCGCTGACTTGGTTGCACTGGTTGTCTTTTTTAAAATTGCCGCCGCCAAGCGCGGAACACAGTGGAAGCTGTGACGCTGGTGCGCCGTTATTGGCTGCTTGTCACGTGTACGTCTTCGGGGGGGGGGCAGGGCCCGCGTTTGGCGCGTTCCGCGTCACTATCTCTGCGGCCCGCCCCTCGAGGTATACCCGGCGCCATTTTATTCTTGAATGCGGCTGCTATGTGACTGGCATCTACCTACCGCGGTCCGTGAGTGCCCTCGCGGGCAGCTTTATTTACCATTGTCTTTTACATGTCACTTACGGTTCCCTTTTGCTTATGTCTTCCAGGCGGGCAGAACCTTATTGGCTTCTCCCAGCCCTACTCCCTCTATTTAGTTATTTAACTTGTGAGGCCTAGTGTTTAATTACTCCCACTTCCCTAGCGGGTTATTGGGGCATCCCGGGTTGCTTTTATAGCGTCAATCCCTATCGGCCTATTGTGCCGCTATAATCACCATATGGAGGCGTCTCAGAATAATGTGCTCGGGGTTCCTTTGGGACAAGCCCGGCTATGTGTAGCTTGTGGGGTGTCCCCTATTAGCGCTGACAATGTGCGGGTCTGTGTACCTTGTGCCCAGCAAGTGCTTGCGCTGCAGCCTGGTTTTCCAGTGGCTGGGCCTGCGCCTCGTATGGCTTCACCTACTCCCCCAGGCTTAAATCTCACTCCCATTGAGTTGCATACAAGTGGGGATTCTCAGCCTGATGTGTCTTCCAGACTGGCTAGTGTTGAGAAGTTGCTTGCTAATACCTTGGCGCGTAAGGCCTCTGCAAAGAAGCGGCACTTAACGCCTGATGTCACTCTTTTCCCTATGGAAGCTGATGAGTTGTTGGAACTGTCTGGCTATACCCCTTTGGAAGAAGGGGAGTTATTCTCTGACTCAGGGTCATCTGATGAGAGGCCCAGGGGCCATGACGAAGACAGGTTGTTGGCTTAGATTTTTGAGGTTCTATTCCCCCCCCCAGGCAATAGGGGGAATTGTTTCATACTGCTAAGTCACGTTTGGAATTTCCTGAGCAAGCCCATTTTAATAATCTTGTGCTCAAGGAATGGGAGTGCCCCAGCAGACTTCCCGGTGTACCTAAGAGTTGGGATAAGAGGTATCCCTTTCCTGCTGATGTAGTGAAGTGTTGGTCATCCCCTCCTGAAGTGGATGCCCCAGTCCTAGGGTTATCTAACACCTGTCATGCACTCCCCTGACTCAGCTGGCGTCCCATGCCTTTGCATGTGTGGGGAGGGCGCTGCGCCCCGGTCTGTGCCTCTGCCATTACGGCTGTGGCTATTAGGACCCTGCTCAGAAGTATCTTTGATGGTGCCCCTGATGATGTGTCTAGTGAGGAGTTTAAAGCACTCTCTCGTCGTGATGTTTTTGTGACTTATGTCCTCTCTGCCTTGGATGACACCATTAGAATGTGTGGCAGAACCTCTTCCCTTGTGGTGGCTATACGCCGCTCGGTTGGGCTGCTGACAACGCTGCCAAGAAGGCCCTCACTGGTTTTCCTTTCAAAGGACTACGCCTGTTTGGGGACCGCCTGGACCTGTTGACTGAGGGAGGCAGGTTACCCCAGCGCAGGCGGCAGTCTCGCCCCTTTCAGGGTCAGGGCTCTTATTCTTGGTGTGCCACACACCCCGCTTCACTTTTAATATTCTTCACGATTGGGTTAACTCAGGGGGCAAGTTCTGGTAGGCCTTCATTTCGGGGATTCAGAGCGGGTAGGGGGGCTTCCTTTCCCGCTACCAGAGGTGCAGGTTGGACTCTGGGGAGGGGCCGTGGCCGTCCCGCTCAGTCCTGGGGCACCAAGCCTGCTAGTAAACCTGCTCAGCAATGAGGGGCTGCCATCACCCGTGCGGGTGGGGGGACGATTACGACACTTCTCCCAGGTTTGGGACCAGGAGATTCCGGACAGATGGATCCGGGAGGTAGTGTCGTCCGGTTACAAACTGGAATTCGACTCTCGCCCTCCTTCACGGTTCTTTCGGTCTCGGGTGCCCATCGATCCTTTGGCCGCACAGGGGCTCCTGGCGTCGGTAAAGAATCTGTTAGAGATGGCGGTCATCCGGCCGGTACCGCGCTTAGAGATGGGCCTCAGGTTTTATTCCAATCTTTTCGCAGTCCCCAAGAAAGACGGGTCAGTCCGTCCCGTCCTGGACCTGAAATTACTCAACAGGTTAATCCGTGTTCGGAAGTTTCGCATGGAAACCTTGCGTACGGCCATCGGTTCCCTTCGGCAAGCAGACTTCATGACGTCCATAGACATCAAGGATGCTTATCTTCATGTTCCCATCTGCCACGCTCATCAACATTTTCTTCGATTCGTGATGGAAAATCAACATTATCAATTCGTGGCACTTCCGTTTGGCCTTACCTCAGCTCCAAGAGTGTTCACCAAGGTGCTGGCAGGGGTCATGGCCATTTTCAGATCTCGGGGGAATTCGTGTTGTACCTTATTTGGACGACCTTCTCATCATGGCTCCGTCGCTCAATCAATCGGAGACAGACACCAGGTTGGTGGTCTCCACGCTGGAAAGCTTTGGTTGGGTGATCAACTTCTCCAAGTCCTCCCTCGCTCCGGCCAGGGTGGTGTCCTTTCTGGGGATGCAGTTGGACTCTCTTCAACACAGAGTGTTTCTCCCCCAGTCCAAAATTCATCTGATTCAGGAGTTGGCTCGGGTCCTACTTTCCGATCCTCGGCCGTCTATCCGTCTGGGGATGAGGCTGATAGGGTTGATGGTCGCCTCTTTTGAGGCAGTTCCTTTTGCTCAATTTCACACGAGGACGCTCCAGCTTTATCTGTTGGCGTCCTGGGACCGGCAGCCTTGGTCGCTGGATCAGCCCTTCCAGTTGTCCTCCCGAGTCCGGCAGTCCCTCCAGTGGTGGTTGGTCTCGACCAATCTTGTGAAGGGCAGGTCTTTCCTGACCCCTCTTTGGGAAATTGTCACCACGGACGCCAGTCTGTCGGGTTGGGGCGGATTCTGGAAGGAGCTGCAGTTCCAGGGGCAGTGGGGACCTCAGGAGGCCCACTTACCCATCAATATTCTGGAACTGAGAGCCATCCGTCGGGTGCTTGCTCTCCTGACTCAGCACGTTCTGGGCCTTCCGGTCCAGGTGCGTCCAGACAATCGAACAGCGGTTGCTTACATCAATCATCAGGGAGGGACTCGCAGTCTGAGTGCTCTGAGAGAGGTGTCCCTGATCCTGACCTGGGCAGAGGCCCATGTTCCTTGTCTCTCGGCGGTATACATTCCAGGAGTGGAGAACCAGGAAGCGGACCGGTTGAGCAGGGGCTCTCCCCGTCTGGGAGAATGGGCTCTCCATCCTCAGGTGTTCCGCTCACTGTGTCTCCTATGGGGGACACCAGAGGTGGACCTGTTTGCCTCTCGTCACAATCACAGGCTCCCGAACTTCGTGTCGCTCTCCCAGGATCCTCTGGCTCTGGCAGTGGACGCCATGTCCCTGAGCTTGGGGGATCTGGGATTTCTATACCTGTTTCCTCAGATACCCATGCTGGGCAGGGTGCTTCGGAAGTTGGCTCTGGAAAAGGTGTCCGCCGTTCTCGTGGCCCCAAGGTGGCCAAGGCGAGTGTGGTTCGCAGACATCGTTCGGCTGGCAGTGCACCAGTTCGTCCTGCCTCTTCGGCCCGATCTGCTCACTCAGGGTCGGTTGTGTTACCCCAATTTACCAGCGCTGGGTTTGACGGCCTGGCTGCTGAAACCTCCATCTTGAAGGAGGAGGGGCTTTCTGACTCAGTTGTCAAGACTCTGATCAGTGCCCGGAAGAGGTCTTCTTCTATCATCTACTATAGGACTTCGAAAGCCTACATCACTTGGTGTGAGATGAGATCTTTTCCTTGTAGGGTCTTTTCGGTCTCTTTTCGGTCTCCAGGACTCTGGTCTTCAGCTAAGTACGTTGAAAGGGCAAGTTTCTGCCTTATCTATCTTTTTTCAGAAGCGTGTTGCGCTTCAGCCTTTAGTTAAAACTTTTTTCCAGGGGGTTACGCATGTGCGGCCTCCCAGGAAACCATTACTCCCGGTTTGGGATTTGAATTTGGTTCTTTCTGCTCTTCAGGCTCCTCCTTTTGAGCCTTTGCAAGATATTGCTTTGTCTACCCTGACTCAGAAGATTGTCTTCTTGGTAGCGATCACTTCGGTCCGGCGTGTCTCGGAATTGGCGGCCTTGTCTATCCAGGCGCCTTACTTTGAGAGGCATCAGGATAAAGTGGTCTTTCGGTTCAAGCCAGACTTTCTTCCTAAGGTTGTTTCTGCTTTTCATTTGAACCAAGATATTATTCTCCCCTCCTTGTGTCCTAATCCTAAGAATGACAAAGAGAGGGTTTTGCATTGTTTGGATGTAGTACGCTGTGTTAAGTACTACTTGATTATCACGTCTCCTTTTCGCAAGACGGATTCCTTTTTTGTTGTGCCCTATGGGCCTAAGAAGGGTTTGGCACCAGCCAAATCTGCCATTAGTAAGTGGATACGTCAGGCCGTTACTGCAGCCTATTCTGCTAAGGGGAAAGTTCCCCCTTTTCGTATCACTGCTCATTCTACTCGCGCCATTGGGGCGTCTTGGGCTTTTCAGCACCAAGCTTCTGTTGAACAAGTTTGTAAGGCCGCCACTTGGTCTACTGTTCATACTTTTTCTAAGTTTTACAAGGTTGATGTGCGGGCCTCAGCGGATGCTGTTTTTGGCCGCAAAGTTCTGCAGACTGCAGTCATTTAAGTTATGCTTCACCTAGCCTTGAGATGCCCATCCCTTGTGGACACTGCTTTTGGATGTCCCAATCATGAAGAATATTAAAAGTGAAGCGGGGTGTGTGGCACACCAAGAATAATACCATTTTGTGAGTACTCACCTGAAAAATGGATATTGTTGGTGTGCCACACACCCCGCTTCACTCCCACCCTTTTCGGTATTCCGAATCCTTTATATGGTGAAGCTTTTATTTATATTGATTTATTTTGAGGTTACCGTTAATTTACTGGTACCTTGTCTTTCTGCTTTTTAATACACTGGTGATAAATGGGAGGTACCAGGTATATATAGGCCGGAAGGGGGCTCGTTACAAGACTTCCTCTCTGCACAGCGTCACCTGGCGGTGAGTTAACCCAATCGTGAAGAATATTAAAAGTGAAGCGGGGTGTGTGGCACACCAACAATATCCATTTTTCAGGTGAGTACTCACAAAATGGTATTTTTCCTCCCCCTACCGTGGTGCTAGACAAGGGAGGGGGGTTTCCCTTACTGGGGCCAGAGGAGACTTCTGGGGTAGGGGCAGAGGACGTGGCCGCCCTGGCTCCCTCTGGAGCTCCAAGCTTAAGTCCTCTCCCAAGCCCCCTCAAGCATGAAGGGGTGCCCTCACCTATCCGCGTGGGGGGACGGCTTCAGCACTTTGCTCACGTCTGGAGGCTTCATGTCTCAGACCGGTGGATTCAGGAGGTAGTGTCCTCCGGTTACAAGATGGAGTTTGCTGCCTGCCCCCCCCGCAAGATTCATCAGATCCCGGATTTCTCAGGACCCTGTGTCAGCTCAGGATCTAGTGCAGGCAGTGCAAAGCCTTCTGGAGCTGGGGGTCATCTGCCAGGTCCCTTTAAGAGAAAGGGGCAAGGGCTTCTATTCCAACCTCTTCACCGTGCCCAAAAAAGATGGGTCAGTCAGGCCCATCCTGGATTTGAAGATCCTCAACACATTTGTCAGGTGCAGGCGTTTTCGCATGGAAACTAGGGGCTCTGCCATCAGTTCCCTGCGTCCAGGGGACTTCATGACGTCTGTGGACATCAAAGATGCTTACCTTCATATTCCTGTGTTTCCAGGTCATCAAAGGTTCCTCAGGTTCGCTCTGGAGGATCAGCACTATCAATTTGTGGCATTGCCCTTTGGTCTCACTTCAGCTCCCAGGGTGTTCACCAAGGTGCTGGCAGGAGTGATGTCTCTGCTCGGGGCATCCGCGTGCTGCTCTACCTGGACGACATTCTCATCACTTCCCAGTCCCTACATCAGGCAGAGTTGGATACTCAGCTGGTAGTGTCCACTCTGGAGTCATTTGGCTGGGTGATCAACCATCCCACATTTTCTCTGTCTCCCTCCTTGGTGACTCCATTCCTGGGAATGAATCTGGATACAGTTCAGGCAAGGATTTTTCTTCCTCAGCAGAAGGTGGACAGTCTGGTTGCGCAGGTCCAGTTCCTGCTATCTTGTCATCATCCCTCCATCAGGCAGGGAATGCAGCTGGTGGGCCTGATGGTGGTGTGCTTCGAGGCGGTCCCTTATGCTCAGTTCCACTTGAGGCCTCTGCAACTCCACCTCTTGTCAGTATGGGACAAGGATCCTGCGTCCCTGGACCGGGTCTTTGCGCTTTCCCCCCTGGTCAGGCGGCCCCTCTCGTGGTGGCTAGACTCCAGGAACCTGTTGGGGGGCAGATCCTTTCTGACCCCCCTCCTGGGAGACGGTCACCACGGATGCCAGTCTGTCAGGTTGGGGGGGTTTCTGGAAGTCCCTGCAGTTCCGAAGGGAGGTGGGGCCCTCGGGAGGCCCACACACCTATCAACGTTCTGGAACTGCGGGCGATCAGGTTGGTTCTGACTCAGTTGACTCATCACCTTTGGGGCCTGTTGATACCATGATAAAGGCTAGGAAGAAGTCTTCTTCTTCCATTTACTACAGGGTTTGGCGGGCCTACATTGACTGGTGTGAGCCTAAGTCTCTTCCCTGTCTTGTGTTCTCTATTCCCAGGATCCTGGAGTTCCTGCAGCATGGGTTGGAGATGGGGCTCCAACTCAGTACTCTGAAGGGTCATGTTTCTGCCCTGGCTGTTTTCTTCCAGAAGTCCTTTGCTCGGCATTCTCTGATCAGGACTTTTTTCCAGGGGGTTACTCATGTGCGTCCCCCACGTAAGCTTATGTTGCCTGTTTGGGATTTGAACTTGGTTTTGTCAGCCTTGCAGGGTGCTCCCTTTGAACCTGTGCAGGATGCTGCCCTGGCTGTTCTTACTCTAAAAGTTGTCTTTTTGGTGATTATCGCCTCTGTTAGGCGTGTGTCTGAGTTGGCGTCGCTTTCCATCCATCCCCCCTACTTTGAGAGACACCAGGACAAGGTGGTGTTTCGCTTCAAGCCAGACTTTCTGCCTAAGGTTGTGTCTGCCTTTCATTTGAATCAGGACATTGTTCTTTCTTCATTGTGCAGTAATCCTAGTAATGCTAAGGAGAGGGTCTTGCATTCTTTGGATGTGGTTAGGGGTCTGTACTACCTGGTGGCTACTGCACCTTTCAGAAAAACTGATGCTCTTTTTGTGGTCCCTTCTGGTCCTAGGAAGGGTTTGGCTCCTGCCAAGTCTACTATCAGCAAATGGATCCGTCAGGCTGTGATTCAGGCCTACTCTGCTAAAGGGGAAGATTCCTCCCTTTCGCCTTACTGCTCATTCTACTCGTGCTATTGGTGCCTCTTGGGCTTTTCAGCACCAGGCTTCTGTTGAACACGTTTGCAAGGCCGCTACTTGGTCTTCTGTTCATACCTTTTCAAAGTTTTACAAGGTTGATGTTAGGGCCTCAGCTGATGCTGCTTTTGGCCGTAAGGTTCTGCAGGCGGCAGTGGTATGACCTGTCTGCTGTTACCTTTGGGGATCCCACCCTACTTTATGGACACTGCTATTGGATGTCCCAAGTGTAAGTAATCTAATCTGGAGCAGGACGTACTGTATACTAAGAATAAAACAATTCTGTGATTACTCACCTGTAGAATTGGTATTATGAGTATACAGCATGTCCTGCTCCACCCCACCCTTGGTTTTGCATTATCTTGGATCCCCTTTATGGTGGTTGTTATTGTTATAGTTCTCCCGGCTTCTTGTTAACTGATTTTCAATGCTGGGGATTGTGGGAGGTCCCTGGGTATTTCAGGGGCCGGGAGGAGCCCGTTTTCGATGTCTCTGCAGTCCAGCGCCATCTGGCGGAGTAATACCCAAGTGTAAGTAATCTAATCTGGAGCAGGACGTACTGTATACTCATAATACCAATTCTACAGGTGAGTAATCACTGAATTGTATTTTTTTCCCATGAAAAATAGGTTTGGAATCACTCGATTTTCCCTATATCCAGTCCAGGTCGTCCCAGTGATGACATGTGGGTATTCCGCCCCCAGAGGGCGCTCGACTGCAGATCCTCCGCTGCTGCACTCAGCCCTCAGTGAGGGGGAAGCTAGCCGACGGTCCCAGGTTGATTTGGCTCATAGGGTGGCCAGTCTGGAGCAGCAGATCTTGCGAACAGCTCCTAAGAAGGCCACTAGTAAAAGGCGGCACATCAAGCCCGTTTACTCGGATAATGACAATCTTTTTGATGATCTGGGCTCTTTGGAGGATGGTGAGTTGCCAGATGATGCCCGGTTCCACTGCAGACTATTTTGCTGGCGATGACAGTTTGTCTGGTTCTTCCTCAGATGGGGATGCGTGGCTCCCTGATCATACGAAGAGGTTGCCTGCCTCCGTTTTTGAGACCTTACACATTGTCCCTCCCAGAGCGGCTAAGAGAAGCAGGGTGACCTGTTTAGGCCTGAAAAACAGAGGCGAGTCTTTCCGGAGCAGGCCCATTTTTCTAATATGATTTTCAAGGAATGGGAATGGCCTAACAAGCTACCGTCGGTGCCTAAGGGCCTGGATAGGCGGTATCCCTTCCCTGAGGAGCTGGTCCGGCTGGATTCCCCTGTGTCGGGGTTGTCCAACACTACTATTATGCCGTCACCTGATACCGCTTCCTTACGTGACCCAGCTGACAGACGCATGGATCAACTGGTCTGTCATGCTTTCTCCTTTGCTGGTGCCTTGTTTCGCCCTGTGTGCTCCCCGGCTATTGTCTCTCTGGCCATCAGAAAGAAGGTGAGACGCCTTGTGGATAGCGCTAAGTCTTGCAAACGGGTGGAGGAGTATAAGGACCGCAAGGCCTGCGTGGATTTCATTGCCTTTGTGGTCTCTGCCATGGACGATGGTATTCGGCTTGGTGCCAGAATTTCAGCCCTGCTTGTTGCACTTCGCCGCTCGCTCTGGTTGCGGCAGTGGTCGGCTGATGCCGCGGGCAAAAAGTCGCTTACTAGTATCCCCTTCGTGTGGCACAGGTTGTTCGGGGAGTGTCTAGATCTCCTGGTCAAGGATGGTAGACTCCCTCAGAGACGGAGGCCTGCTCGGCCCTTTCGGAACTCATCTGCCTATCGCTGCTTTCGTGGAGGAGTAGGCTCTTCATTTGCAGGTGGCCGCAGAGATACCTGGGGTAGAGGTAGGTCCCGCGGCCGACCCAATCCTGCCTGGGGAGCCAAGTCTAAACCCCCTGCCAAGTCCCTCAGGCATGAGGAGGCGCCCTCACCCATTCGGGTGGGGGGACGGCTTCTGCTATTTGCTCATATCTGGAGATGGCATGTCTCGGATCGGTGGATTCAGGAGGTGGTGTCCTCCGGTTACAAAATAGAGCTGGCAGTCAGGCCGCCCACAAAATTTCTTTGGTCTCGGATATCACAAGACCCATTGAAGGCACAGGTTTTGCGAATGGCCGTGCAACACCTCCTGCGGTTCGGTGTGATTTGTCCTGTACCTAGTCGGGAACAGGCTCAAGGTTTTTACTCCAACCTGTTCACGGTTCCCAAGAAGACCTATCCTGGACCTGAAGGGTCTCAACAGGTTTGTCAGAGTCAGACATTTTTGCATGGAAACCTTGCGGTCGGCGGTGAGCTTGTTTCGGCCCGGCGACTTCATGACCACGGTGGACATCAGGGATGCTTATCTGCACATCCCGATTTTCCTGGGGCATCAGAAGTTCCTGAGATTTGCTCTGGATGATCAGCACTACCAGTTTGTGGCACTTACATTTGGGATCTCCTCAGCCCCCCGTGTCTTCACCATGGTGCTGCCAGGCAGCATGGCTATCTTGAGGAACCAGGGCATTTGTGTGCTGCCTTATCTGGACAACTTGCTGATTGCGGCCCAGTCCTTGCAGCAGGCCGAGAGCGATACTCTGTGTTGTCAACCCTGGAGGCCTTCGGTTGGGTAATGAATTACCCAAAGTCCTTTATCTCTCCCTCAACAGGGAGATCCTTCCTGGGAATGACATTAGACACCGCTCAGGTAAAGTTTTTTCTGCCACAGCAGAAGGTCTCGGGTCTCCAGACGCAGGTGCAGGCCTTGCTAGCCTGTCAGCGGCCTTCGATACATCTGGGGATGAGATTGGTGGGCCCAATGGTGTCCCAATTTCACTTGAGACCTCTTCAATTGAACCTGTTGTCCGGCTGGGACCGGATGCAGGAGCCGTTGGAACAGGAATTTTCGGTGTCCCCTGGCCAGACAGTCCCTCTTGTGGTGGTTGGACTCCCGGAACCTGTTGGTGGGCAAGTCCTTTCTGACTTCCCGTTGGGAGATAGTTACCACGGATGCCAGTCTGACTGGCTGGGGAGGCGTTTGGCAGACTCAGAAGATCCAGGGTCAGTGGGGTCCGCAGGAGAACCGCTTGGAGCTGAGAACGATCCGGTTGGTGCTTCTTCACTTGACTCCCCATTTAAGGGGTTGTGCGATCCAGGTTCGCTCGGACAATCAGACAGCTGTCGCCTACATCAGTCACCAGGGCGGGACTCGGAGCAGGCGAGCCCTCAAGGAGGTGACCCAGATTCTGACATGGGCAGAGGAGAATGTTCCCTGCATCTTGGCGGTTTACATTCCCGGGGTAGAAAACCAGGAGGCAGACTCCCTGAGCATGAGCGCCTCTCGCCTGGGGGAATGGTCTCTCGGAAACAAGATCTTTCACGCTCTGTGTCTCCGCTGGGGTCAGCCGGACTTGGACGTGTTTGCGTCACAAGCTCCCAAGGTTCGTCTCCCCCTCAAGAGATCCTCTGGCCATGGCCACAGACGCTCTGGCTATTCCCTGGACGGAGTTCAGTTTTCCTTTATGCATTCCCTCCGTTTCCACTCCTGGGCAGAGTGCTGCGCAAGATAGCCCAGGAAGGGGTACTAGTGGCTCCTCGCTGGCCGAGAAGGAGTTGGTTTGCGGACATAGTTCAGATGTCAGTAGATCGCTACATCATGCCCGACGACCCAGGGCTTCTCACACAGGGGTCGCTGCGGCACCCCAATTTACAGACGCTGGCTTTGACGGCCTGGCTATTGAAACCTCAATCCTGACGGAAAAGGAGCTGTCGGCCACGGTTGTACATACAATGATACAGGCATGGAAGAAGTCTTCTTCCATGAAATACTACAGAGTTTGGCACGCCTACATTGCTTGATGCGAGTCCAAGAGTCTCCCTTGCTGCACATTTTCTATTTCTAGGATTCTGGAGTTTTTACAGCACTTAGACTTGGGTCTCCAGCTGAGCACCCTCAAGGGCCAGGTCTCTGCTTTAGCCATCTTCTTCCAGAGATCCATTGCCAACCATAGGTTGATCAAGACATTTTTCCAGAGAGTCACCCATGTCCCTCCACCGTGCAAGTCAGTAATACCGGCGTGGGATTTGAATTTAGTACTTTCTGCTCTTCAGGGGCCTCCCTTCGAACCGTTGTGCAATGCTGCATTGGCTATTTCGACTCTCAAAGTGGTCTTTTTGGTGGCGATCACCTCGGTGCGTGGCGTGTCAGAGCTGGTCGCACTTTGTATGAAGCCTCCCTAGTTTGAACGGCATAAGGATAAGGTGGTTTTTCTCTTTAAACCTGATTGTTTGCCTAAGGTCGTTTCTCCCTTCCACCTTAATGAGGAAGTTGTCTTTCCTTCCTTGTGTCCAGCACCGACTAATTCTAAGGAAAGGACCCTCCATGCCTTGGATGTGGTCAGAGCCATTAAGTATTACCTGGTTGCGACTGAATCCTTCAGGAAATCAGATTCGCTCTTTGTCCTAACAGAGGGCTCTAGGAAGGGTTTGCCACCAGCCAAGTCCACTCTCAGTAAGTGGATCAGACAGGCGGTGGTGCAAGCCTATTCTGCCAAGGTAAAGGAACCCCCTTTTCAGATCACTGCTCATTCTACCAGAGCTATTGGTGACTCTTGGGCTATTCTAAGTATACAGCACGTCCTGTTCCAGAAGATTCCTTACACATGGGTTATACATCCACAAGATGGCGCTGGACTGCAGAGAAAGAAAAGTGGCTCCTCCCGGCCCCATATATACCAGGGACCTCCCACAAATTCCCCAGTTCTTCTCTGCAGTCTGGGCTGCGATGACTAGAAGATGGCTCTTTCTACTCGCAGGTGAGCGGGGCTTATTAGCCTGCGGCCCTGTAGGACTATTCCCACCCGTTCCTTTTCACTGTCTCCCAGCTTAGGCTGTGCTGGTCGGGTGATGGTAGGCAGCACCGCTGTCAGGTGCTTAGGAGCGCTGCTCCAACCGCAGTCCCCCACCAAAGGGTAGGCGATACAGGCCCGTGGTGAGCCTTATGGGATGTCCCTCCTGCGGACGTTTGCCCTTCGCCCCCTGTCCCCTCAGTTAGACTCCTCTTAGGCCGGCCGCTGCTTCACCTTCGCTCTCCCTGGGTAGATCTCGGGGTGGGGTGGGGGGGAGTGTATGTATTAACTATGTCTTTATACCATGTTGTGATCCAGCTTTGGTGCACTGGTTTTATTATCGCTGCCGCTGCGCGCTTGTACTTCGCTCCGCGGACGGCGGCGACATCGCCTCAGGCGCTGCTGCGCCGTCATTGGCTGGCTTTGTCACATGGGCGCGTTTTCGTGCTCTTCAGGGGGGCGGGGCTTTGCGGATGACATTTTCCACATCACTTCTCTGCGGTCCGCCCCTCGAGGTATATGCGGGCGCCATTTTGGAGCGTCTCCCTATCGCGGTCCGTAAGTGCCCCTGCGGGCTGGCTTTTCTTTGTATTTCATTGCTTTTTGCTTACAAAATCTTTGCTTTATGTCTTGCAGGCGGGTCAAACTTCTTTGTGGTTTCTCCCGGTCCTATCCCCTCTATTTAGCGTTTACTCCTTATTGGAGGACTATTGTGATCCATTGTCTCCCACTTCCCTAGCGGGCTATTGGGGCATCCCGTGTAGCTTATTAGCGTCAATTCCAATTGGCCTGTTGTGCCACAATAATCACCATATGGAGGCTTCTCAGGATAATGTGCTTGGGGTTCCTTCGGGACAAGCCCGGCTGTGATGATGTCAGGGTGTGTGTACCCTGCGTCCAGCAGACGCTTGCGCTGCAGTCTGGGTTACCGGTGGCTGGGCCTGCGCCCCCTCTGGCTTCGCCGGCCCCCACGCTTACACCTGACTCCCAGTGAGGTGGGAAGTCTCAACCTGATTTGGCTGCAGGGGTGGCCAGCATTGAGAGACATATTGCTGGGTCTGGCCCGCGTAAGGCTTCTGCTAAGAAGCGGCATTTATTACCTGGTGTTAACCTCTTCCCTATGGAGGCTGAGGAATTTTTTGACATTACCGATTATACCCCCCTGGAAGGGGGAATTATTTTCTGATTCAGAATCATCTGAGAAACAGCCTAAGGTTTATGGTGCCTATTCTGGGTCTGACCCATGGGCTTCAGATGATACTGACAGGCTTTTAGCTCAAGTGTTTGAAGTACTCTGTATCTCTCCTCCTGCCGTGGCTCCGCAGCAGCAGGGGGGGAGCTGTTTCATACTGTTAAACCACGCTTGGAGTTTCCTGAACAAACTCACTTTAATAATCTGGTACTCAAAGAGTGGGAACGGCCTAGTCGGCTTCCCGGGGTGCCAAAGAGTTGGGATAAGAGGTATCCCTTTCCCGCTGAGATGGTTAAACGTTGGTCATGTCCTCCCGAAGTGGATGCATTAGTTATGGGGTTGTCCAACACATCCGTCATGCATTCCCCTGACTCCACTACCCTGAGGGATGGGGAGGACAGGCGCATAGATCAGCTGGCTTGTCATGCCTTTGCCTGTGTGGGGACCGTGCTGTGTCCGGTCTGTGCCTCTGCCATTACGGCTGTTGCTATTAAAACCCTGCTCAGGAGAATCTTAGATGGGGCCCCTGATGATGCAGGTAGTGAAGAGTATAAAGCTCTTCTGCGTTGTGAGGAATTTGTTGCATATGTTCTCTCTGCCTTGGATGATACCATTAGAATGTGTGGCAGGGCATCTTCCTTGTTGGTGGCTATACGCCGCTCGGTCTGGCTGCGCCAGTGGGCAGCTGACAATGCGGCTAAGAAGGCTCTCAATGGTTTTCCCTTCAAGGGGCTGCGCCTCTTTGGTGAACGTCTGGACTTGTTCGCTAAGGGAGGCAAGTTACCTCAGTGTAGAAGGCAGCCCCGGTCCTTTCAGGGTTCAGGTGCCTTTCTTCCTTCCTTCCGTGGTTCCAGAATTGGATGGGGAGCTTCCTTTGCTGGGGCCCGCTGAGATTTTTGGGGCAGGGGCAGAGGACGTGGCCGCCCTGGTCCCTCCTGGGGTCCCAAGCCTAAGTCCTAGCCCAAGCTCCCTCAGGCATGAAGGGGCGCCCTCACCCATCCGGGTTGGGGGACGACTTCAGCTCTTTGCTCACGTCTGGAGGCGTCATGTCTCAGACCAGTGGATTCAGGAGGTAGTGTCCTCCGGTTACAAGATAGAGTTTGCAGCCTGGCCGCCCCCAAGATTCATCAGATCCCGGTTAGCTCAAAACCGCTTGTCAGCTCAGGGTCTGTCCCTTACTGTCCAAAGCCTTCTGGACCCATCCTGGATTTAAAGCTTTTCAACAAATTTGTCAGATTCAGACACTTTGCATGGAGACTCTGCGCTCCGCTGTGAATTCTCTGCGCCCAGGGGACTTCATGACCTCTGTACACATCAAGGATGCTTACCTTCACATACCAATCTTTCCAGGTCATCAGAGATTCCTCAGGTTCGCTCTGGAGGATCATCACTACCAATTTGTGGCCTCGGCTCCCAGCGTATTCACCAAGGTGCTGGCAGGAGTGATGGCTCTGCTGAGATCTCGGGGCATTCGCATTCTTCCCTACTTGGACGACATTCTTATCACTTCTCAGTCCTTCCAACAGGCAGTCTTTTGGCTGGGTGATCAACCACCCCAAGTCTTCCCTGTCTCCTTCCATGGTGAAATCCTTTCTGGGCATGATTCTGGATTAATCTCAGGTCAAGATCTTTCTTCCTCAGCAGAAGGTGGAGAGTCTTCAAGAGCAAGCACAGCTCCTTCTGTCTTCTCCGCATCCGTCCATCTGGGAATGCAGCTGGTGGGCCTGATGGTGTCCTGCTTCGAGGCGGTTCCATATGCTCAGTTTCACATGAGACCTCTTCAGCTTCACCTCTTGCCAATATGGGATCGGGACCCCGTGTCCTTGGATCAGGTGTTTGTTCTGTCCCCTCTGGCCAGGCGGTCTCTATCGTGGTGGCTGGACTCAAGGAACCTGCTGGGGGGCAGATCCTTTCTGGCCCCTTGCTGGGAGACAGTCACCACGGATGCCAGTCTGACAGATTGGGGCTTTTGGAAATCCCTGAAATTCCAGGGTCAGTGGGGCCCTCAGGAGGCCCACACCGCTATCAACATTCTGGAGTAGAGAGCGATCAGGTTGGTTCTTGCCCACTTAACCCCACACCTTCGGGGTGTGTACATTCCGGGGGTGGAGAATCTGGAGGCAGACTCTGAGCAGGGGGACCTCTCGTCTGGGAGAATGGTCCCTCAGCAGCAGGGTGATTCTCTCCCTGTTCCACCGCTGGGGTCAGCCGGATGTGGATCTGTTTGCGTCCCGTCACGATCACGAGCTTCCAGTCTTTGTCTCTCTGTCCCAGGATCCTCTGGCCTTGGCAATGTCTTGGACGAGTTTTCAGTTCTTGTATGTGTTTCCCCTGCTGGGCAGGGTGCTGCGCAAGATAGCTCAGGAAAGGGTGCCAGCCATACTGGTGGCCCCCCGTTGGCCAAGAGGAGTGTGGTTCGCAGACATCGTGCAGCTGACAGTGGATCAGTACGCCCTTCCCCGGGTTCCAGATCCTCTCACTCAGGGGCACCTACGCCACCCCAATTTACAAACGCTGGCTTTGACGGCCTGGCTGCTGAAACCTCCATCTTGATGGAGAAAGGGCTGCCTGCCTCGGTTGTTAATACCATGACCAGGGCTAGGAAAAGGTCCTCTTCTTACATCTACTATAGGGTTTGGCGTACTTACATTGACTGGTGCGAGTCTAACTCGCTTACCTGTCGTGTGTTTTCTATTCCTAGGATTTTGTAGTTCCTGCAACATGGTCTGGATCTGGGTCTTCAGCTCAGTACTCTGAAAGGTCATGTTTCTGCCTTGGCCATTTTTTCCAAATATCTTTTGCTCAGCATCCCCTGGACAAGACCTTCTTCCAGGGGGTTGCTCACGTACGTCCCCCATGTAAGCCTAAGTTACCAGTCTGGGACTTGAACTTGGTCTTATCTGCCTTGCAGGGGTCTCCCTTCGAGCCCTTGCAGGGGGCCCTTTTGTCCATTCTTACGCTTAAGGTGGTCTTTTTGGTGGCTATTATTTCTGTTAGGCGTGTTTCTGAGTTGGCGGCGCTTTCCACTAAGCCCCCTTAATTTGAGAGACACCAGGACAAGGTGGTGTTTCGTTTTAAGCCAGACTTTCTGACTAAGGTTGTGTCTGCCTTTCATCTCAATCAGGACATTGTTTTACCTTCTGTGTCCTAATCCTAGTAACTCCAAGGAGAGGGTCTTACATTCTCTGGATGTGGTCAAGAACTTGAAGTTCTATTTGGTGGCTACTGAATCCTTCAGGAAGACTGATGCTCTTTTTGTTCTCCCTTCTGGACCTAAGAAGGGTCTGGCTCCAGCTAAATCTACTATCAGCAAGTGGATTCGTCAGGCTGTGATTCAGGCCTACTCTGCTAAGGGGAAGAATCCTCCCTTCCGCCTTACTGCTCATTCCACTCATGCTATTGGTGCCTCTTGGGCCTTTCAGCACCAGGCTGCTGTTGAACAAGTTTGCAAGGCCGCTACTTGGTCTTCTGTTCATACGTTTTCCAAGTTTTACAAAGTTGATGTTATGGCCTACGCTGACACTGCTTTTGGCCGCAAAGTTCTGCAGGCGGCAGTGGTTTAAACTGTCTGCTCTAACTTTTTGGGGATCCCACCCTACCTTACAGACACTGCTATTGGATGTACCATGTGTAAGGAATCTTCTGGAACAGGACGTGCTGTATACTTAGAATAATAAAATTCTGTGATTACTCACCTGTAGAATTGGTATTATACGTATACAGCACGTCCTGTTCCACCCCGCCCTTGTTATCATTATTTTTAGTTACCTCTTTATGGTGATTGTTCAATATTTGATAATGGTTATAGTTCTCCCTGCTTCATTTTAACTGCTTTTCAATACTGGGGAATTTGGGTCCCTGGTATATATGGGGCCGGGAGGAGCCACTTTTCTGTCTCTGTAGTCCAGCGCCATCTTGTGTATGTATAACCCATGTGTAAGGAATCTTCTGGAACAGGACATGCTGTATACGTATAATACCAATTCTACAGGTGAGTAATCACAGAATTGTATTTTTCAGCACCAGGCATCAGTTGAACAAGTTTGTAAGGCCGCCACTTGGTCTTCTGTTCATACTTTTACAAAGTTTTACAAGGTTGATGTTAGGGCCTCAGCTGACGCTGTATTTGGCCGAAAGGTGCTTCAGGCAGTAGTGAAATGAACTACATGCTGTTCCGCACTGGGGATCCCGCCCTATATGGACACTGCTTTTGGATGTCCCACATGTCATCACTGGGACGACCTGGACTGGATATATGGAAAAATACAATTCTGTGAAACTCACCTGTAGAATTGTTTTTGAGTATATCCAGTCCAGGCCGTCCCACCCGCCCTTTGTTCATTATCTCTTGTTTGCCTGTTATGGTTATGACCATGTTTATTCCTTGGACTTGTATCTTAAGTCTTGTTAGAGAGAGTACAAGCTGAAGCTATGTGAAATAACATGGTTTCTTGGCCTCCCGTCCCTGTCTCTTTTTTGTTTACTGCTTTTTAACCACTGGAGAATCATAGAGGGACACCTGCTCTTATAGGCCGGGAGGAGCTACATCTTTTGATCTTGCAGTCAAGCGCCCCCTGGGGGCAGAATACCCACATGTCATCACTGGGACGACCTGGACTGGATATACTCAAAAACAATTCTACAGGTGAGCTTCACAGAATTGTATTTCTGTAAGTTTTGCTGGATTTTTCTGTGGGAAAACTCTTTAAAAACTGTATTAAACCGTGTTTGGGCGTACGCAAAACGAAATTTCCCAGACAAAAAAAAACGCTCACAAAAAAACCCATTGAATTGCACGAGGTACATATGCTTGGTAAACTGAGAAAAATAACCACACTCGCATGTAGGAATGCGTTTGAGAGAGGCTCTGAATCAGGCTTCAGGTCACTTCTTGTTGCCATGCCATTTTTAAGCATTTTGCACTATATGTTTAACTGTGATTTTTGTTTTTGTCAGCAGCGTTTAGGTCTTAACATGAAATGTCTCTTTTGTAATTTTTTCAGTGCTTTCTCAATGTTTTGGGGTGCAATTTGTGGGAAACAAAAAATATATATATTTTTACAATTGTCTAGTTGTTCAAGAAATTCATATTATGTGTAAAAGTCCCATTACTTCTGATTACAACAGTATTACATACATATTAAACTGAAAAGAGCTTTTTTATGAGATTTACAAGTAAAATACAACTAACTGCACCTAGCAGTTAACTATCAAGTGTTAAACATTTATTTAATAGCATGGGGGTCCCCTCACTCCAGTAAAACCAGCCCAGGCAGCAACTATGGGGAGTGGTAAACCAGGGCACGAATGCTGAGCGTCTGGTCCCTGCCCTGAAGGCTACCAGCCTGCATTGCCCACACGGACACCAGGCTCTTTTGCACCCCCCGCCTTTTGGCAAGACCTGCTCGCCGACAGGTGACTTGCTAGCCCCTTCTGTCCTTTGCAAGCTGGTAAGGGGACCAGCCTTGAGACCCCTATACCGGTTCAGGGTGTTAAATGTTAAACAAAAACCCACACACACTTATTTTTTACTACTTACCTCCTTCCAGCGCTGGGTCCTGCCCCTTGCCACCCAATCACAGTGAGCAACGGAAGCTGGGAGCGGTGCAGAGGATCGGTGTCCTCTGCTCTTCTCCCGGCTTCCTTCTCTCATTCCTGCTGCAGGGAGGGGCCGCATGCTGGCAGAGTGAGCTGAAGACCCCAGCCGGAAAATCCGAGGCCCACTGGGGGATGAGGAGACCCCAGGTGCTGGATACTGGACAGGGGTTGAACTGACAATTGTAGTTGAGTAAAGCCCAACTAAAATTTATTTTGTTAATAAATGTAATTTTTTCTCTAATGTGTATGCTTTTTTTTTTTTACTTTTTTTTGTGAACTGGTAAGGCATCCATGAAACCACCTGTGGCTAGTGGGTGACTTGTCATTATACCCCAGTCCCCCATTACCTACCTCCCCAAAGTCCGAGGGGGGCAGATAAACCCGGGGCCACAAGGCTTGTAGCCTGTAGGGTGGGGGGGGCCACAGAAGCTGGCCCCTGTGCCCTGTTCTACCCCCTGTGCCCTGTTCTACCCCCATAGCTGGCTGGGAAGGAGGGGAGCCTATGTCATTTTTTTTATTCTTTAAATTAACCCTTTACGTCCAATTACTCAGCAGGTATAAAAGGCTTCCAGCAGGAGACCAGAAACCAGAGTCACCGCCGTGGGACGCAGTGCTCAGGGATGGATCGATGGGAGGCAAGTATTAAGAAATAAACGAATAAAATATATTCTAAGTATGTCACACACCCCGCTTCAAGACATTCATTACACTTGGGTATACTGACCTGTAGATGGCGATCTTGCAGAGATAACAAAAAAAGGAAGGACCCTCCCGGCCCATAAATACCTGGGACCTCCCACTCATTCCCCAGTCTTTCATCTCTGCAGTGGCGAGCAAGTCAGAAGATGATGTCTCCTCCTTGCAGGTAGCCGGGATGACTCCCGGCCCTTTTTTTCTTCTATTCCTGCCCGGATCCCCTTTGTTAAATATTCCTGCCTCCCAGCCTAGGCTGCTGGTCCGGGCAAAGGTAGTTGGCACCCTGGTGCTTAGGAGCCATGAGACCCCATAACAAGGGGTAGGCGGCTATCCGGGTTGGTGATCCCGGTTTGGGATGCCCCATCCCTTGGCCCTACCCTGGCATGGATTCCCCCTCTCCCGGATACCCTTAGAGGGGGGGGGTCCCTTATGGATTCCTATCATTTATGTGTGTGTGCGTGTGTTTGTTTAGCTGTGTGTGTGTGTGCTTTTACTGTCACCTTTACTGGCGCCGGCCTCCGGCGTGCTAAAGGTGCTGTTCGGCAATGGCAGCGGTGAGCCCATGAGGGCTTCTTCTCCTCTGGGCGGGGCCGGGCGCTTGCGCACGCCTACGGCCCGCCCCCGTGCTGCGAGCGCGTCTTTCATGTCCCGGCTTCTGGCCGGGAGAGACGGGGGAGGGGCGGGGCCGGGCGTGACGCGCGAACCGCACCGGCCCGCCCGCCCTCCCTCCTTCTTCTGCACACTGTGCGTCGTCACGGTGCCTGGCGTGCGATACCGAAGGTCGGGTGAGGGGCCTGATGGCCATCACTTTCATCTGTTCTTTAACTCTTTGTGCATTCTAGCATGGTCTGAGCATGTGCTTGTTTTCTTATGTTTCAGGTGGACCATTGATCATATTAAAGGGGGGTTCTCCCGGTCCAGGGTCCCTGGTTAATTTTTAGCTGGCTTAAAATCCTCCCACTCGGGACTTAAAGGGGCATCCCGGGTTGCATTACTGCGTAATTCCCAAAAAGAGCATTGTACACATATATTTTTATATATATATATAATTACTAAAAAATCACCATATGGAGGCTTCCCCGGATACTGGGCTTGTGCCCCCCTCGGCTGTGTTTGGGGTGTGGGGTATCCCTTTTGGGGGATGATGTATTTCTATGTGTACCCTGTGCGCAGCAGTCTATTACGCGGCAGACCGGATCTCAGGCGTCCGGTTATGCTCCGCCAGTGTCCTCTCCGTCTCCCCCTCGCTTGACACGTACGTGTGATGTGGTCATTGGCGGGGAGTTGCAATCTGAGATGTGTGCCAGATTGGCCAATCTTGAAAAATTGTTTTCCAGTGCCGTTGCAAAAAAGGCCACGGCAAAGAGAAAACATTTGTATACGGCTGCGCAGGCTTTTGATAGGGAGGATTTTGACTCCCTGGATTGGTCTGATTGTTCCCCGCGTGAGGAAGGGGAGCTGTATGAGGAGTCTGACTCCGACGATCAGCAGTTTGTGGGCGCTGATACCGAGCAGGGCCAGGGGGATTCTTTGGATACCTCTAGGGTCCTGGCTCATATGTTTGAGGTCCTGGCTATTTCTCCCCCCGAGGCGGCTCCTCTACTGAAGGGGGAGTTCTTTGAAGTGACCAAGCCACGCTTGGAATTTCCTTATCAAAAGCATTTTGATGGTATCATTCTCAAGGAATGGGAGAGGCCGACGCGGCTTCCGGGTGTCCCACCGGGTTGGGACAAGAAATATCCATTTCCGGCGGACGTGGTGAAGCACTGGTCGTCTCCCCCCGAGGTGGATGCTCCTGTTTTGGGGTTGTCCAGCTCCTCAGTCCTCCATTCTCCGGAGTGCACTACTCTTAAGGATGGTGAGGATAAACTCATTGACCAGATGGCTTGTCATGGTTTTGCCAGTGTTGGATTGGCCTTGCGGCCGGTTTGTGCTTCTGCGCTTGTATTGGTAGCTGCCAGGTCGGTTGTTAGAGGATTGTTGACCTCTTCCGGGCTTGGCCCGGCTAGTGAGGAGTTTGCCGACCTTAAGCGCTGTGAGTTATTTTTGTCCTTTATGCTGATGTGTAGCAGGGCTGCGGCCCTGCTTGTGGCTATCCGCCGGTCGGTTTGGTTACGCCAGTGGGCGGCTGATTTTGTGTCCAAAAAGTCGCTCACCGCCCTTCCCTTTTGTGGGGTTGCGGCTCTTTGGAGAAAATTTGGATTCGGTGGCAAAGGTAGGTAAGTTACCTCAGCGTAAGAAGCAGCCTCGCCCCTTTCGGGGGGCGGCTTCCTTCTCTCAGTCCTTTCGTGGGGCTAGAGTTGGCAGGGGTTCGGCCTTCCCTTTGTCCAGAGGTGATTCCTGGCCTAGGGGCAGGGGTCGGGCCCGTCCAGGACACAGTTGGGGCTCCAAGCCTAGAGCCGCTGCCAAGCCGGCTCAGCAATGAGGGGGCGCCCTCACCCTTGTGGGTGGGGGGACGGTTGCAACTCTTCTCCCAGGTCTGGGTCCAAGAGGTCTTGGACAGGTGGATTCAGGAAGTGGTGTCTTCCGGTTACAAGCTGGAGTTCAAGTTCCGGCCCCCTCCTAGATTCTTCAGGTCTCGGGTGCGTCAGATCCTCTGGCTGCCCAGGGGCTTCGGGCGGCAGTAGCAAGTCTCGTGGAAATGGCTGTCATCTGTCCGGTGCCCCTCTCAGACCGGGGCCTGGGCTTCTATTCCAATTTGTTCACGGTGCCCAAGAAGGACGGTTCCGTTCGTCCCATTCTGGATCTGAAGTTGCTCAACAGGTTCGTCCGTCCCCGGAAGTTCCGTATGATAAATCTGCGCTCAGCCAACCATTCACTTCGTCAGGGGGACTTCATAACGTCCATAGACATCAAGGATGCTTACCTGCATTTTCCAATATTTCTGGCACACCAGAGATTCCTCAGGTTTGTCGCGGACAATCGGCATTTTCAGTTTGTGGCTCTTCCGTTTGGCCTTACCTCGGCTCCAAGGGATTTTACCAAGGTATTGGCAGGAGTGATGGCCATCCTCAGAGCCAGGGGTATCCGCATCGTGCCCTATCTGGACGATCTTCTCATCATGGCATCTTCCCTCAGTGAGGCGCAGCTGGATACCAGGAATGTGGTGTCCACGCTGGAGAGTTTTGGTTGGGTGATCAACTATCCCAAGTCCTGCCTCACTCCCTCCAGGGTGGTGGAGTTCCTGGGAATGTCTCTGGATACTTCTCAGGCCAGGGTGTTTCTCCCCCGAGCCAAGGTTCTTCTGATTCAGGAATTGACTCAGCATCTTCTATCCATCCCCCGCCCGTCCATCCGGCTAGGGATGCGACTGGTGGGATTGATGGTGGTGTCGTTCGAGGCGGTTCCCTTTGCCCAGTTTCACACAAGGACGCTCCAACTCCATCTATTGGCGGCCTGGGACGGGTCCCCGCTGTCATTGGATCAGTCCTTTCTGATGTCCCCCCGGGTGCGGCGTTCCCTTCGGTGGTGGCTGAAACCAAGCAATCTGACGAGGGGCAGATCCTTTCTGACCCCTCGTTGGGAGACGGTCACCACGGATGCCAGCCTGTCAGGTTGGGGGGGGGATTTTGGAAGGATCCTCAGTTTCAGGGACTGTGGGGGCCTCGGGAGGCTCACAATCCCATCAATGTTCTGGAGTTGAGAGCCATCAGGTTGGTTCTGGCTCACTTGACTCATCAGTTGCGGGGACTACCGGTTCAAGTTCGGTCGGACAATCGGACGGCGGTCGCCTACATCAATCACCAGGGAGGGACTCGCAGCAGGCGTGCCCTCAGGGAAGTGTCCTTGATCCTTGTTCTCTGCCCAAGCAATGCATCTCGGCGGTGTACATTCCGGGAGTGGAGAACACGGAGGCGGACTCCCTGAGCAGGGAGTCATCTCGCCGGGGGGAATGGTCGCTCAGCCCCAAGGTGTCTCGGTCGCTTTGCCACCGGTGGGGGACTCCGGAGGTGGACCTCTTTGCCTCTCGTCACAATCACAAGCTTCCGGCATTTGTGTCTCTCTCGCGGGATCCGCTGGCTCTGGCAGCGGATGCCATGTCTCTGAACTGGAGGGATCTGGGGTTTCTGTACCTGTTCCCTCCATTTCCCATGGTGGGCAGAGTGGTGCGCAAGCTGGCCCTAGAGGGCGCGTCAGCAATCCTGGTGGCTCCAAGGTGGCTAAGACAGGTTTGGTTCGCAGACTTGGTAAGGTTGGCAGAGGATCAGTTAGACCTGCCCCTTCTGCCGGATCTGCTCACTCAGGGTCCACTGCTCTACCCCAATTTACAAACGCTGGCTTTGACGGCGTGGTTGCTGAAACCTCCATCTTGAGGGAGGAAGGTCTTTCTGATGCTGTCATTCAGACTCTGGTTAGGGCTAGAAAGCAGTCTTCCTCTGCCATCTATTATAGGACTTGGAGGTCTTATATTGACTGGTGTGAGGTCAGGGCCTTGCCTTGCAGGGCGTTTTCTATCCCTAGGGTCTTGGAATTTCTGCAACATGGTCTGGACCAAGGTTTGCAGCTTAGTACGCTGAAGGGGCAGGTTTTCTTTCAAAAGTCTTTTGCTCTTCATCCTCTGGTTAAGACCTCTTTCCAGGGGGTTACGCATGTGCGGCCTCCTAGGAAGACTTTGCTCCCAGTTTGGGATTTGAATTTGGTTTTGTCTGTCTTGCAGGGTCCTTCTTTTGAACCTTTGCAGGATATTGCACTTTCTACGCTTACTCAGAAGGTTGTTTTTCTGGTTGCCATCACTTCTGTTCGGTGTGTTTCGGAGTTGGCAGCCTTGTCTATTAAGGCTCCTTACCTTGAGAGGCATCAGGACAAGGTTGTTTTCCGCTTCAAGCCAGATTTCCTTCCTAAGGTCGTCTCTGCTTTTCATTTGAATCAGGATATTGTTCTTCCCTCCTTGTGTCCTAAGCCCAGCAATGACAAGGAGAGGGTTTTGCTTTCTTTGGATGTGGTTCGCTGTGTGAAGTACTATTTGGTGGCTAATTCTCCTTTTCGTAGGACTGACGCCCTTTTTGTGGTGCCCTCTGGGCCTAGGAAGGGTTTGGCTCCTGCCAAGTCTTCCATTAGTAAATGGATTCACCAGGACATTGTTGGGGCCTATTCTGCCAAGGGGAAGGTTCCCCCTTTTCGTGTTACTGCTCATTCTACTCGTGCTGTTGGGGCGTCCTGGGCTTTTCAGCACCAGGCTTCTGTTGGGCAGGTTTGTAAGGCTGCTACTTGGTCTTCGTACAAGGTTGATGTTCGGGCCTCAGCGGATGCTGTTTTTGGCTGCAAAGTTCTGCAAGCTGCAGTGGTTTAAGTTGTGCCTTGTTTTTTGGATCCCCGCCCTTTATGGACACTGCTATTGGATGTCCCAAGTGTAATGAATGTCTTGAAGCGGGGTGTGTGACACTTAGAATAATACCATTTTGTGAATACTCACCTGTAAAATGGGTATTATAAGTATGTCACACACCCCGCTTCACCCTGCCCTTTTGTATTCTGGATCCTTTATATGGTGAACCTTTGTTAGTTTTAATTGGCTTTCCTGGTCCCTTGATCTTACTGCTGTCTTTATACTGGGGAATAAGTGGGAGGTCCCAGGTATTTATGGGCCGGGAGGGTCCTTCCTTTTGTTATCATCTCTGCAAGATCGCCATCTACAGGTCAGTATACCCAAGTATAATGAATGTCTTGAAGCGGGGTGTGTGACATACTTATAATACCCATTTTTCACAAAATTGTATTTTTTTTTTCACATTTAACGCTTTGTGAACTGGTAAGGGATCCAGGAGACCCCTATACTAGTTCACAAAGCTTTTGAAAGCCGAATTTTCCAAATTACAACGTTACCACAAACGGTACCCCCCCTCCCCGAAACTGAAAATAGCACTTTACAAGTAAACTACAACTACTATCCACACTATACTGGGTTAAATTTAAAAGATTAGCGTGGGAGGGGAGGGTACCCCATGTTTTTTTTTTTTTAGGGGTTAAAACCCTGTGGACTACAACCCAGGATTTTGACTATTCTGTGTTTTGGTCCTTGCCCCGCTGTGTGAACCCACCCCCCCAGGTCGCCCAATACCTCTTACCCTACCCCAGTCCTACCACGCTTGCGTGGCCTCTAGTTCAATCAGCGCGCGGATCTGCTCTCACCCCTTTGTCTGAGAGCTTGCCTAAGCAAGCGGATCCAAGCATGCTGGTGACTTCATCCCCTGTTACCCTCTAGGAAGTGTGCCCGTGCCTGCCATTCATAAATGCCTGGCGCAGGCACGCTCCCTGCTAAAGGGATAGCAGGGATGCGACTGCTGCTCATGCATGCTCTGTTGGACCGAAGAAGGTGAATTGGCGGGTGACCTGTGGGGTTTCACACAGCAGGGCATCCCTATCTATGAGATTCCAGGGCCATCGAATCATGGGTTTTGGTCCATTTAAAAATTGTAAAAAATGGTGTGGGGTCCTGGGGGCCAGCTATGCAGGGCTTGAAGAACAGGGTGCGGAGCCCAGCCTCAGTGGCCCTGGACACTACAAGCCCACATAGCCGTTGCGGCCTTGGCTCTTCTGTCCCCCCCCCTTGGGCTTTGGGGAGGCAGGAAATAGGGGGCTGGGGGTTAATGGCAAGTCATCCACCAGACCCCCGTGCCTTGTTAACTGTTATGGGGTCTCATGAATCCCATACCAGTTCACAAATGGTTGAATGTGAAAAAAGACACACATGTCAGAAAAACGTTATTTTATTTTTTAATACTCCCATTGACGACGATCACTCTCTTGCTGCTGCTGGAAGTCTTTTGTACCTGCTGCATAATCGGACATTAAAGATTAAAGACCCTTAACCAGTCCGGGGACCAGCTATGGGAGGCTTGTAAAACAGGGCACAAGGGCCAGCTGCTGAGGATACAGGTCTGCACAGCCTAAGTAGTAACGATTGAGGGGTCAGGTCAGTGTCCCTTTTTTTTGACCGCTAGCAGGGGGAAGCCAGGCACTTTAAACTTATGTGGCTGGTAGGCAGGCTGAGTTTCCTGTAAAACATATCTGGAGTGTCCCACAACAGAATGTGATTTATTTATGTATTTTCTGTATTTATTTGTTAATGACTGACATTTTTCATTTATACAGTTTCCACTTTAGTAATGGCGGGTCTGTGCAGTGTCGGAGCCTGTGTATTTATTATCTTCTTTCATACGAACTACAAAAGGTTAAAGGCAGAAGCAGACTCTATAGAAGATGCCGACATACCCAATGGCAACTGTATAAATACGTAATTTTTAGGTTATTTCTGAATGGACTACAAAACCTTTGGACAATTTATATTTATAACACTGTGCTTTGGGGCTTAAAACCTTTATGCAGTCGTTTTGCTCCTGGTGAGCAACATATGTCCAAAACAAAATATTCCATGAAGAGAACTGGTGTTTACCGTGTTATATCATAGTACCTGCCTTTGTGTTAAACTATAAGGCAAAACGCACAAATAGGTATTGAATCTTCTGAATGACAAAGAACTTGTTTGCTTTACAATATGTCAACTAGAATACAGTTTTGTTTCTACTTAACCTAACCTATTCTCTTAATCTTCACTTGGATACACTGACATTAATCTAGGGAATGCACACCTATCAGAATGTGTTACTAGGAAATAAACTGGGCTATAGCAGTTCTCACAGCTAGGACGAGTTGTCAACAACCGTGTAAGGTGTAACCTGGAGAAAATTAGCCTGGGCATTACCACATGGAAACATGTCACAATGACTTTCTCACTCACTTAGAGATGAAGGCATTACTCTAGAGATGTGCCAAAACATGGGTGGGACTCCTAAACTATGAGGCTGTAACAGAAAACAGTTAAGTCCTGCACAAATGCCAGGATCCCAAAATGCCATATATAACATTTTAAATTCAACTGTACCAGCAGGTCAAGCTTTTAAAACCATGTAAGGATGCTTAAAGGGGTGCAAACCTGCACCACCAGTGCCTGATGAAAAAAAAACCCTAAGAGGAGCCAAACACCCCTATGGAATGTACTTTAATCAGAAAAAAAATCATAATAGGTGAGATAACACATGGTAGCTCTGAGCACGTGCCGCCATGACATAGCTCAATAGGATGGACAATGTCCTTGATGTAAAAAGGCGGCCACAGATGTAAACACAACCAGGGACGTACCCAAGGGGAGACCAGAAGTCCCACTTTCATTAGGGACAGTGTCCCTTTGAGGCACTTTGTCCTACTGTCCTGATGAAAACTGGGGGCATCCAAATGTCCTCCTTTCCTGACATTCTGGGGAAGACTGTCTCGCCCAATCCAGGGCGTCCCACCAGTTGGGCCCCAACTTACTGATTTAAACAGCAGTAATGGAATAAATGCATTGGCTGAGCGTTAGGTCAATGAACAACATTCTATGTAGACTCAAGATCCCTGAATCCTGCATCGAGCATTTGACTTGGGAGGTGCTACTCCTACATACACACACAGAAGTAGCAAAGAACTCTGTAGATATTTGCTCCTCAAAAGTCCGCAAATAAGCGACACTGACTCCACCCCGACTCTCCCATCTAGTGCCCCCCTCCAGACATGGTGGAGCTGTCTTTTGTGCCACGCTTGCCCACTATTTGCATTAGGGGATGCTAAGTGGCAATGAGCAGCCAGGTGATGACTATGTAATAAGTGAAAGCAGCACTCAATGGTAAAAAGGAGGTGGGACAGGGGGCATAGGAGCAGCAAGTACATGGAGCTTCGGACACATCTCAGAAGGAGGAGATGGATCGGGCTGTTCATAGAAAGGTTCTTTCTGCTCACGCCTAGATCTGATCTTTGTGCAGGCAACCAGAATTTGGTCGATCCCAGAGGAATGCAAACAATATGCATGGTCCAGCATTCCAAAGATCACATAAAAATCCAAGTTTATTGGTCACTTAAAATCATGATATATCCGCGGTGCCCCAAGTCAAGTGCAGAGATATTGTACATAGGTGACGCGTTTCTGGGCTGTCCGCCCCTTAGTCTTCCCTCTGCAGCGGGCTGTCACTGTTCAGGAGATGCAGAGAGTGGGTGCCTGACCACAAAGAGTTCAGCAGCAGCCCAGGAGCACCAAAAAGATACCTAAAATACCTGTTTATGTTCCTGCAGCAGTCGCATCCTACTGTTCACTAAAATTCCTTGGTGCTCCAGTGAAAGCACCAGCACTTATCCCTGTGAATCCCATAAGTGGCCTGCTTACAAAAGCCACTAGTTCTGAGGCACCCTACATTCATTTTAGGATTGTATAGTCAACCATCACAACAAAACCTTGGGCATCAAAGAAATAGCCTCGGGACTAATGATTAAAGACAATGTAAAGGCGTGGTGCCAAGCCTTGCTGCTAATATGAGGTCTGGGCACAGTGTTAGTATCACAAACACACACAACACTGAAAGGAACTCGTTTCATCACAAGATGCACAAAATAATCTTAAAATTACTTACAATTTTTATTTTTAATTGTTTAAATTGTATGATGAACTAAAGTAACCTTTTTGTCAAACAGGAAGGATTGATATCACAGAAGCACTCTTACCTCAAGCAATTTAATTGAGTGCTGTGGCCAGCGGTGGCGCCGCATCAACCAAAATGAAACAACAGCCTGCACTCCAGAAAATGAATATATTGAATAATCCACCCTGAAGGTGTGTGACAGTGTACTGTATGTCTCTGATGAAGGTATTGACTATATATGCATGTTGTTTGTACTTTCCTTTGGACTTTGTGGATTATTTAATATACTCATTTTCTGGAGTGCGGCTGTTTATTTATTTCTTTTTTGTCAAATAGATCCGGGACACCAGTTGGGTGAACTTGAGGACCAAATAGAATTGCCACATTAGACAATGGGGTCGATACAGCCCCAAGGTAGACAATGAAGTAAATGGCACTATTCTCTCCTAAAAAAAACGTTTTCTCAGCAGGCTCTGAATCCCAAGGTTACTGTTGAGGCAGCAATAGTGAGAAAGGGGGCTTTTGGAGTGAGATACAAGTCGGATACTCGCCATAGGACAAGTGATAGAATTCACTTTCTGATTATTAGACAGAAAAGGTTGAGTAACAGAACAGATACGCAGACACCACCTATTCAAGATTACTTGAGCTATGTAGATTACTGAAAAGACATAGGTCTTACATGCAGATCTTGCACCTAGAGAGCCACTAGGACCCAAACCATCAGGTGTTATAGGGTCTTATAAGTGGGATATACCGTAAAATAATAAATAGGTAAATGGGTATAATAGAACCTAATAAAATTAGGATGTTTTCAAAATTCCGATCTGTATTGTTTGTATAAACATTTTCTTCTAAATAAAGAATATCTAAAATAAATCGGAATGATTAAATTAACAAGGTTTATGAGTGTTTGATTAATGAATAATTAATTTGCCTAGTTACCTTGGCTCAGGTATATAATCTGGCAGCAGAAACACTTTTCGTTGTTATTTGTTGGTGGTTAGTCTTGTTTTCCCATGTGAACATCGTCACGCATCAGTACTTACCCAAACACACTAAATAGCCCTCATGCTGTACTTCCGCCCATCACTAGGCCATTGAATGGACTTCACACAGGGTCTTTGTGACACTTACATTTATATATAATATATATATATATATATATATATATATATATATATATATATATATATATATAGCAGCACCATACCTGTTACCAGCATTTTCACTATGTTTGGTATATTTAATTGGGCTGTGGTGTCCTATTGATTTATACTTCATGTCATGTGTAGCATTGTTTATTTTGCTTTAAAGTGATTTGAAAGGCAAAAGTTAAAACATGATTATCAGTAGCTTACACTTCATTCAGTGGCTTTAGTGCTATGCTTCTCCCTCTGTCGGTCTCCTTAGTGAGGAAAATCACTTCCTCATTCAGATTTCAGTCTTCAACCCACTGACCTGGTCCTTCAGTGGCCCAAAAAGGGGAAAGTCCCTCCCCAGACATCCTGATTGTCTGCCTCTCTCTGCAGCTGTGAAACCCCGCCCTCCTCCCTCCTCTGTGTGCTTACATCACATCGCTGTTGCCACACCCACAGTTTCTCCTCATTTTTTCTCTGCATCACCAATGCTCTAATACTTTTACTACAGGTTCTTTTTTAAAACGGATTGAAGTTTGAGACAGTTCAATGTGTAGCCCAAGACAATGGAACAATAATTGGGCTTGCCATTAGTATAAGTTTAAAGCGATCCAACAATCTGCTAGGTGGGGGGAGGGAGGGGCATCCAGATTGCCAGAGCCTCATGCAAATCCTGCTTTCACTTATATAAAGATATATCAGTTAGTGTCATGATAAAGATTTCGTGAAGCAAGTTCAACTCTGGGCACACATTTGGGTGTGAATTGCAGCCTGCATCTCAGAGAGCTTTTTCATTTTAACACACACAAAATTAAATAAAAAAGTTTTTTAATTTTTTCAAATAAAAAAAAAAACACCTGTGCCTGCCAATGGGTATTTCACAGATGAGGTGCATCATTTTTCCAGTGAGGTAAGAATAATTGTTTAAAAGCACTGTATGGGATTTACAGAGACCCTCCAGGTTGCTGGTAATATCTTACCTTTCCCTGGTTCAACTGCGCATGCACAGGCTCTCATCCAATAAAAGCCGCCTGCTGTGACTACATCATTCAGGAGGTGGCTCTCGTTGTTTTGAATAGGGAGTGCACGCTGCTGCATCCCATCATTCAGATAGGCTGGGGCAGGAGAATGTGCACGAGGCCGGGGATGCGGCAGCTCGTTAAAGTCAATGAACGCCATTTGCCAAAAGAGGAAAACGCAGCAAACAGCTCTCATTTGCGCCATTGGAACATGAAAGATGTGAGTTGTTTGGGGCTTTCTGGGGGGTTACACGCAACGGGGCATTCCCAATCGGGATGCCACCGGAGAATGGAACAAAACCCAGGAATTTGACTTTCCTGGGTTTTGTTCCATTCTCCGGTGGCATCCCGATTGGGGATCTTCCACTTTAACATATATCATAGGGAGCTGTTGTTTCCAAAACAGGCAGATAATAATACAATTCTGTGAAACTCACCTGTAGAATTGTTTTTGAAAATATCCAGTCCAGCTCATCCCAGAAGTGATGACAATTGGGTATTCCACCGCTAGATCCAAAGCTGTCGCTCCTCCCGGCCCCCTATAAAAACGGGTGTCTCACTATGATTCCCCAGTGGTTAAACAGCAGTAAGAAAAGAGACAGGCCGGGAGGCCAAGAAACCATGTTACTTCACATAGCTTCAGCATGTACTCTCTCCAACAAAAAACGTAAGGACAACAGTCCAATATAAAACAGGCAAACAGAGATAATGAAACAAGGGCGGGGTGGGACGACCTGGACTGGATAAATTCAAAAACAATTCTACAGGTGAGTTTCACAGAACTGTATTTTTCACTATATCCAGTCCAGGTCATCCGAGAAGTGATGACAATTGGGACATCCAAAAGCAGTGTCCATTAGGGCGGGATCCCTAGTGCAGAACAGCATGTAGTTCATTTCACTACCGCCTGAAGCACCTTTCGGCCGAAGACAGCATCAGCTGAGGCCCTAACATCAACCTTGTAAAACTTGGTAAAGGTATGAACAGAAGACCAAGTGGCGGCCTTACAAACCTGTTCAACAGATGCCTGGTGCTGAAAAGCACAGGAAGCACCAATGGCTCTAGTGGAATGAGCTGTATTACAAAAAGGGGGTTCCTTCCCCTTGGCAGAATATGCCTGCACCACCGCCCGTCTGATCCACTTACTGTGCGTGGACTTGGCTGGTGGCAAACCTTTCCTGGAGCCCTCTGATAGAACAAAGAGCAAATCCGTTTTCCTGAAAGATTCAGTTGCAACCAGGTAATACTTAACGGCTCTGACCACATCCAAGGCATGTAGGGTCCATTCCTTAGCCTTAGACGGTGCTGGACACAAGGAAGGCAATACTACTTCCTCATTAAGATGAAAAGGAGACACGACCTAAGGCAAAAAATCAGGTTTAAAACGAAAAACCACCTTATCCAGCTCAAAATAAAGAGGCTTCATACAAAGCGCGGCCAGTTCGGACACGAGACGCACCAAGGTTATTGCTACCAAAAAGACCACCTTGAGGGTCAAAAGAGGCAAAGCAGCATCACACAAGGGCTCAAAGTAATGCCCCTGGAGAGAAGAAAGCACCAAATTCAAGTCCCACACCGGTAACACAGGCTTACGCGGTGGGCGTACGTGGGTAACACCCTGGAAAAAGGTCTTGATCAATCTATGATTTGCAAATGATCTCTGGAAAAAGATTGCCAAGGCAGAGACTTGGCCCTTGAGGGTGCTCAGCTGGAGACCCAAGTCTAAACCGTGTTGTAAAAACTCCAAGATCCCAGAAACTCTTGGATTCACACCAAGCAATGTAGGCATGCCAAACTCTGTAGTATATCATGGAAGAAGACTTCTTCCGTGCCTGAATCATGGTATGCACAACCGTGGCAGACAGGCCCTTTTCCATCATGATTGAGGACTCAATAGCCAGGCCATCAAAGCCAGCGTCTGTAAATTGGGGTGCCGCAGTGACCCCTGTGTGAGAAGCCCTGGGTCGTCGGGCATGATGTAACGATCCACTGACATCTGAACTATGTCCGCAAACCAACTCCTTCTCGGCCAGCGAGGAGCCACCAGGATGGTTGGTACCCCTTCCTGGGCTATCTTGCGCAGCACTCGGCCCAGGAGAAGAAATGGAGGAAATGCATAAAGGTGCCTGAACTCCATCCAAGGAATTGCCAGAGGATCTCTTGACAGGGAGATATACCTTGGGAGCTTGTGATTGTGTCTGGACGCAAACAGGTCCTCATCCAGCTGACCCCAGCGGAGACACAGAGCGTGAATGATCTTGATGCTGAGAGACCATTCCACCAGATGAGAGGCCCCCCTGCTTAGGAAGTCTGCCTCCTGGTTCTCCACCCTGGGGATGTAAACTGCCGAGATGCAGGGAACATTCTCCTCCGCCCAAGTCAGAATCTGGGTCACCTCCTTGAGGGCATGCTTGCTCCGAGTCCCGCCCTGGTGATTGATGTAGGCGACAGCCGTCTGATTGTCCGAGCGAACCTGGATCGCACGACCCCTTAAATGGGGGGGTCAAATGTAGAAGCACCAACCGGATCGCTCTCCGCTCCAAGAGATTTATGTGCAAGTGGGCCTCCTGCGGCCCCCACTGACCCTGGATCTTCTACGTTTGCCAAACGCTTCCGTGGTAACAATCTCCCACCGGGGAGTCAGAAAGGACCTGCCCACCAATAGGTTTCTGGAGTCCAGCCCACCACAAGAGGGACTGTCTGGCCAGGGGGGGGGGCAGTGAAAACTCCTGTTCCAGTAATTCCTGTGTCCTGTCACAACCGGTCAACAGATTCAATTGAAGAGGTCTCATGTGAAACTGGGCAAAGGGCACTGCCTCGAAGCATGACACCATTAGGCCCACCAGTTTCATCCCCAGACAGATCGATGGCCGCTGACAAGACAGTAAGGCCTGCACCTGCGTCTGGAGGCCCGCCACCCTCTGCTGGGGCAGGAATACCTTGACCTGAGAGGTGTCCAACATCATACCCAGAAAGGACCTCACCATTGAGGGAGTGATAGAAGACTTGGGGTAATTGATTACCCAACCGAAATCCTCAAGAGTGGATAACACCGTCCGGGTGTCGCTCTCGGCCTGCTGAAGGGACTGAGCCGCAATCAGCAAATCGTCCAGATAAGGAAGCACGCGAATGCCCTGGTTCCTCTGGATACCCACGATGCCCGCCAGCACCTTGGTGAACACACGGGGGGCTGAGATCATCCCAAACGGCAGTGCCACAAACTGGTAGTGCTTATCCTCCAGCGCAAACATCAGGAACTTCTGATGCCCCAGAAAAATCGGGATGTGCAGATAAGCATCCTTGATGTCCACCGTGGTCATGAAGTCACCAGGCCGAAGCGAGCTCACCGCGGACCGCAAGGTCTCCATGCAGAAATGTCAGGCAAACCTGTTGAGACCCTTCAGGTCCAGGATAGGTCTCAGCGTTCCGTCCTTCTTGGACACAGTGAACAGATTGGAGTAAAAGCCTTGACCCCGTTCCTGACAAATCACACCTGACAGCAGAAGGTATTGGATTGCCATTCGCAGGCCCTGTGCCGTCAATGGGTTCTGGGAAATCCGTGACTGAAGGAATCTTGAGGGCGGCCAGACTGCCAGCTCTATATTCTTTGTATACAGTATGTCCTGCTCCAGAGAGAATACTTACACTCGGGTACTACTCCGCCAGATGGCGCTGGACTGCAGAGACATCGAAAATAGGCTCCTCCCGGCCCCTCAAATACCCAGGGACCTCCCACAATCCCCCGATTTTCTCTGCAGTCTGGACTGCGAAGGACAAGAATATGGCTCTCTACTCGCAGGTGAGCGGGGCTATTAGCCTGCGGCCCTGTAGGACTATTCCCACCCGTTCCATTAGTAATGTGCCTACCAGCCTTGGCTGCGCTGGTTGGGTGATGGTAGGCAGCACCGCTGTTAGGTGCTTAGGAGCGCTGCTCCACCGCAATCCCCCACCAAAGGGTAGGCGGTACAGGCATATGGTGAGCCTCTATGGGATGCCCTTCCCGCATTATTGCCCCTTGCCCCTGTCTATCGGTGGGTCCTATGTTAAGTGGCCGCTGTCCTCCCTCATTCTCCCTGTAGTATTCGGGGGAAAAGAGGGGGGGTGTGTATGTATGTATATACGTGTATTGGCTTATGCTTTATTACATTAGGCGTGTGTCAGCCGCCGCGCTGACTTGTATGACTTTTATTATACTTGAAATTGCCGTTACCTCAGGCGCCGGTGCGCCGTCATTGGTTGCTTGTCACGTGTTGGCTTTGCGCTCTTTGGGGGGGCGGGGCCTGTCTCTGGCGCCTTCCGCGTCATTGCTCGTGCGGGCCCGCCCCTCGAGGTATACCGACGCCATTTTGTCTGCTTGTTCAGCTTCTGCTTGACGGGCTTCTACCTACCGCGGTCCGTAAGTGCCCTCGCGTGCAGCTTTATTACCGTTTTTAATTATTGTTTGCTTATGGCTACCTTTGATTATGTCTTTCAGACGGGCGAACCCATTGGCTATTCCCGGCCCTCTATTAGTTGGTTAACTTGTGAGGCCTAGTGTAATTACTCCCACTTCCCTAGCGGGTTATTGGGGCATCCCGGGTTGCTATATAGCGTTAATCCCTATCGGCCTAGTGTGCCGCTATAATCACCATATGGAGGCATCTCAGGATAATGTGACCGGGGTTCCTTTGGGACAAGCCCGGCTGTGTGTAGCGTGTGGGGTGTCCCCTATTAGCGCTGACAATGCGCGGGTCTGTGTACCTTGTGCCGAGCAGGTGCTTGCGCTGCAATCTGGCCTTCCAGTGGCTGGGCCTGCGCCTCGTTTCACTTCACCTACTCCCCCAAGCTTAAATTTCACTCCCACTGAGTTGCATACAAGTGGGGATTCTCAGCCTGATGTGTCTTCTAGACTGGCTAGTGTTGAGAAGTTAATTGCTAATACCTTGGCGCGTAAGGCCCCTGCAAAAAAGCGGCACTTAACGCCTGATGTCACTCTTTTCCCTATGGAAGCTGATGAGTTTTTGCATCTATGTGGCTATACCCCTTCGGACGAAGGGGAGCTATTCTCCGACTCAGGGTCATCTGATGATGATTTTTGGCTCTGACACCTGGGCCCCGGATGATACTGACAGATTGCTGGCCCAGATTTTTGAGGTTCTGCCTGGGAGCCGCAACAGGGGGAGAAATAGACAAAGGGGGGAACTTTTTCATACTGCTAAGTCACGCTTGGAATTTCCTGAGCAAGCACATTTCAATAACCTTGTGCTCAAGGAATGGGAATGTCCCAGTAGACTTCCCGGTGTACCTAAGAGTTGGGATAGGAAGTATCCCTTTCCTGCTGAGGTGGTAAAGTGTTGGTCATCCCCTCCCGAAGTGGATGCCCCGGTTCTAGGGTTATCTAACACCTCTGTCATGCACTCCCCTGACTCTACTACCCTGCGGGATGCTGAGGACCGGTGCATTGACCAGCTGGCGTCCCACGCCTTTGCATGTGTGGGGACGGTGCTGCGCCCGGTCTGTGCCTCGGCCATTACGGCTGTGGCTATTAGGACCCTGCTCAGAAGTATCCTTGATAGTGCCCCTGATGATTTGCCTTGTGAGGTGTTTAATGCACTCTCTAGTTGTGATGTTTTTGTGAATTTTGTCCTCTCTGCCTTGGATGACACCATTAGAATGTGTGCTAGAACATCTGCCCTTGTGGTGGTTATACGCCGCTCGGTTTGGCTGCGCCAGTGGGCTGCTGACAACGCTGCCAAAAAGGCCCTCACTGGTTTTCCCTTCAAAAGACTACGCCTGTTGGGGACCGCCTGGACCTTTTTGCTAAGGGAGGCAGGTTACCCCAGCGCAGGCGGCAGTCTCGGCCCTTTCAGGGTCAGGGCTCCTCCCCCTACCGTGGTGCTAGACAAGGGAAGGGGGATTCCTTTACTGGGGCCCGGGGAGATTTCTGGGGCAGAGGACGTGGATGTCCTGGCTCCTCCTGGGGCCCAAAGCTTAAGTCCTCTCCCAAGCCCCCTCAAACATGATGGGGCGCCCTCACCCATCCGGATGGGGGGACGGCTTCAGCACTTTGCTCACGTCTGGAGGCTTCATGTCTCAGACCGGTGGATTCAGGAGGTAGTGTCCTCTGGTTACAAGATTGAGTTTGCTGCCTGCCCCCCCCCCCAAGATTCATCAGATCCCGGATTCCCCAGGACCCTGTGTCAGCTCACGATCTAGTGCAGGCAGGGCAAAGCCTCCTGGAGCTGGGGGTCATCTGCAAGGTCCCTTTAAGAGAAAAAGGCAAGGGCTTCTATTCCAACCTCTTCACCGTGCCCAAAAAAGATGGGTCAGTCAGGCCCATACTGGACTTGAAGATCCTCAAATTTGTCAGGAGCAGGCGCTTTCGCATCTGCCATCAGTTCCCTGCACCCAGGGGATTTCATGACATCTGTGGACATCAAAGATGCTTACCTTCATATTCCTGTATTTCCAGGTCATCAAAGGTTCCTCAGGTTCGCTCTGGAGGATCAACACTACCAATTTGCGGCATTGCCCTTTGGTCTCACTTCAGCTCCCAGGGTGTTCACCAAGGTGCTGGCTGGAATGATGTCTCTGCTCAGGTATCAGGGCATCCGCGTGCTTCCTTATCTGGACGACATTCTCATCACCTCCCAGTCTCTACATCAGGCAGAATTGGATACTCAGCTGGTGGTGTCCACCCTGGAGTCATTTGGATGGATAATCAACCACCCAAGTCCTCTCTGTCCCCCTCCTTGGTGACTCCATTCCTGGGAATGAATCTGGATACAGTTCAGGCAAGGATTTTTCTTCCTCAGCAGAAGGTGGACAGTCTGGTTGCGCAGGTCCAGTTCCTGCTATCTTGTCATCATCCCTCCATCAGGCAGGGAATGCAGCTGGTGGGCCTGATGGTGGAGTGCTTCGAGGCGGTCCCTTATGCTCAGTTCCACTTGAGGCCTCTGCAACTCCACCTCTTGTCAGTATGGGACAAGGACCCAGCGTCCCTGGACCGGGTCTGTGCGCTTTCCCCCCTGGTCAGGCGGTCCCTCTCGTGGTGGCTGGACTCCAGGAACCTGCTGGGGGGCAGATCCTTTCTGACCCCCTCCTGGGAGACGGTCACCACGGATGCCAGTCTGTCAGGTTGGGGGGGTTCCTGGAAGTCTCTGCGGTTCCAGGGGAGGTGGGGCCCTCGGGAGGCCCACACACCTATTAACGCTCTGGAACTGCGGGCGATCAGGTTGGTTCTGACTCAGTTGACTCATCACCTTCGGGGCCTGCCTGTTCAGGTGTGCTCGGACAACCAGACGGCAGTTGCCTACATCAGTCATCAGGGAGGGACCCGGAGCAAGAGGGCCCTCCAGGAAGTGTCTCTGATCCTGACCTGGGCGGAGGCCAATGTTCCCTGCATATCAGCTGTGTACATCCCGGGGCGGAAAATCTCCTGGCAGAATCTCTGAGCAGGAGGACCTCTCGCCAGGGAGAATGGTCTCTCTGCAACAGGGTTTTCCAATCTCTGTGTGCCGTTGGGGTCAACCAGATGTGGATCTGTTTGCGTCCCGTCACAATCACAAGCTCCCGGCCTTTGTCTCCCTGTTCCAGGATCCTCTGGCCTTGACCATGGATGCCCTAGCAATGTCATGGCAGGACATTCAGTTCCTGTATGTCTTTCCTCCATTCCCCCTGCTGGCCAGTGTTCTGCACAAGATTGCTCTGGAAGGGGTGCCAGCAATTCTGGTGGCTCCCAGGTGGCCAAGAAGAGTGTGGTTCGCAGACGTGGTGCAGCTGGCAGTAGATCAGTACGTTCTGCCCAAGGTGCCAGATCTGCTCACTCAGGGTCCCTTACGCCATCCCAATTTACAAACTCTGGCTTTGACGGCCTGGCTGCTGAAACCTCCATCTTGATTGAGAAGGGGCTGTCTACCTCGGTTGTTGATACCATGATAAAGGCTAGGAAGAAGTCTTCTTCCATTTATTACAGGGTTTGGCGTGCCTACATTGACTGGTGTGAGTCTAAGTATCTTCCCTGTCGTGTGTTCTCTATTCCCAGGATTCTGGAGTTCCTGCAGCATGGGTTGGAGATGGGACTCCAACTCAGTACCCTGAAGGGTCACTTTTTTTGCACTGGCTGTTTTCTTCCAGAAGTCCTTTGCTCAGCATCCTCTGATCAGGACTTTTTTCCAGGGGGTTACTCATGTAAGCCTATGGTGCCTGCTTGGGATTTGAACTTGGTTCTGTCAGCTTTGCAGGGTGCTCCCTTTGAACCTGTGCAGGATGCTGCCCTGGCCATTCTTACTTTCAAGGTTGTATTTTTGGTGGCTATCACCTCTGTTAGGCGTGTGTCTGAGTTGGCGGCGCTTTCCATTCAGCCCCCCTACACCAGGACAAGGTGGTGTTTCGTTTCAAACCTGACTTACTGCCTAAGGTAGTGTCTGCCTTTCATTTGAATCAGGACATTGTTCTTCTTTCCTTGTGCCCTAATCCTAGTAATGCTAAAGAGAGGGTTTTGCATTATTTGGCTGTGGTTAGGTGTCTGAAGTACTATCTGGTGGCTACTGCACCTTTGTGGTCCCTTCTGGTCCTAGGAAGGGTTTGGCTCCTGCCAGGTCTACTATCAGCAAATGGATCCATCAGGCTGTGATTCAGGCCTACTCTGCTAAGGGGAAGAATCCTCCCTTCCGCCTTACTGCTCATTCTACTCGTGCTATTGGTGCCTCTTGGGCTTTTCAGCACCAGGCTTCTGTTGAACAAGTTTGCAAGGCCGCTACTTGGTCTTCTGTTCATACCTTTTCAAAGTTTTACAAGGTTGATGTTAGAGCCTCAGCTGATGCTGTTTTTGGGCGCAAGGTTTTGCAGGCGGCAGTGAATTAAACTGTCTGTTGTTACCTTTGGGGATCCTACCCTACTTTATGGACACTGCTATTGGATGTCCCAAGTTTAAGTATTCTCTCTGGAGCAGGATGTACTGTATACTAAGAATAATACAATTCTGTGATTACTCACCTGTAGAATTGTTATTATGAGTATACAGTACGTCCTGCTCCACCCCACCCTTGGTTTTTGCATTATCTTGGATCCCCTGTATGGTGATTGTTATCATTGTTAAAAGTTATTAGTTTGGGTTGTTTAATTCTCCCGGCTTCTTGTTAACTGCTTTTCAATGCTGGGGATTTGTGGGAGGTCCCTGGGTATTTGAGGGGCTGGGAGGAGCCTATTTTCGATGTCTCTGCAGTCCAGCGCCATCTGGCGGAGTAGTACCCGAGTGTAAGTATTCTCTCTGGAGCAGGACGTACTGTATACTCATAATACCAATTCTACAGGTGAGTAATCACAGAATTGTATTTTTGTAACAGGAGGAAACCACCTCCTGAATCCACTGATCCGAGACGTGCTGTCTCCAGACGTGAGCAAATAGCAGAAACCATCCCCCCACCCGAATGGGTGCGGGCGCCTCCTCATGGCTGAGGGGCCTTGGCAGGGGGCTTGGACTTGGATCCCCAGGAGGGATTGGGTTGGCCGCGGGACCTACCTTGTCCCCAGGAATCTCTGCGAGTACCTGAAAATGAAGAGCATCTTCTTCCTCGAAAGGAGCGATAGGCAGAAGAACCCCGTCGCTGAGGGAGTCTTCCGTCCTTGACCAGGAGGTCCAGACGTTCCCCGAACAATCTGTGGCCCAAGAAGGGAATACTAGTGAGTGACTTTTTGGCCGGGGCATCAGCCGACCATTGCTGCAACCAGAGCGAGCGGCAAAGAGCAACCAGCAGAGCCGAGACCCTGGCACCGAGCCGGACACCATCATCCACAGCAGAGACAACAAAGGCAATAAACTCCACGCAAGCCTTGAGGTCCTTATACTCCTCCGCCCGCTTGCGAGACACCATCATCCACAGCAGAGACAACAAAGGCAATAAACTCCACGCAAGCCTTGAGGTCCTTATACTCCTCCGCCCGCTTGCGAGACTTAGCAATGTCAACAAGACGTCTCACCTTCTTTCTGATGGCCAGGGAGACAATGGCCGCAGCACACACAGGACGAAACCAAGCACCGGCAAAGGTGAAGGCATGACAGACCAGCTGATCCATGCGCTTGTCAGCTGGAGCACGTAGGGAATCTGTATCGGGTGACGGCATAACCGTAGTGTTAGACAACCCCGACACAGGGGGAATCCACCTTGGGAGGATGGGACCGTAGCCGGACCAACTCCTCAGGGAAGGGATACTGTCTGTCCAGACCCTTGGGCAACGACGGCAACTTGTTAGGCCTTTCCCATTCTTTGAATATCATATTAGAAAAATGGGCCTCCTCCGGAAAGACTCGCCTCTGGCTTTCAGGTCTAAACAAATCACCCTGCTTCATCTTAGCCGCTCTAGGAGGGACAATGTGCAGCGTCTCAAAAACTGAAGCCAACAACTTCTCCGTATCATCAGGGAGCCACGTGTCCTCGTCCAAGGAAGAACCAGGCCCGCTGTCATAGCCGGCAGAATGATCCACAGGGGAAATGGAGTCCTCATGCAACTCGCCTTCCTCCACGAAGCCCGGACCTCCAAACAAATCATCATCAGAATAAACAGGCTCGAGGTGCCACCTCTTACTCGAGGCCTTCTTAGGAGCCATGCGAGAGATCTGTCTCTCAAGGCTGGCCACCCGGTATGCCAAATCAACTTGGGCCCCTCTGCTGGCTTCCCCCTCGCTAGGGGCTGAGTGCAGCAGCGGGGGTTCTGGAGAGGCTGCAGGCAATAAAAGGCTAGGGGCAGATACACCCGCTTGATCATGCTCCAAAATGACGCTCCGGGCGTAAACAGTGCTGAGTCTGCCCAAAGGGCTCGCACTGCACATGGGGCAGAGCTTCACCCGCCCAGATGGGGCCCCTAGCTCACTATCCCCAGAAGCCTACATTATGGTGATTAGAGTGAATGGTATGCGGGTTACAAGGCACTAACGGCCCAAACCTAATGAGCCCTCAATTTAGTCCCTCTTTTGTGATCCCTCTTAAAAGGGAGAGGACGCGGAGAGAGGGGGGTGGGGGGGTCAGAGCCGGGAGGAACCACAACCCTTAATCTATCGAAAGGCCCACCCAGAAGACACAGGCAAAAAAAAGCCATGAGAATCCCACAGCGCATGCGCAATATACTACTAAACAATTAGTGGGATTCCAGGGCTAACCCACCACTCAGTCTTATAATCAAGGATGCACACTAATTTTCAGTTAGTATAATTTATTAATCAAGGATTTATACATATATAACATACACTACATAACATCATAAAAAACACATATTAAAAACCCAAGTAGGGAGGAACTCCAGGGCTAACCAATTTAGACACCGATAATATTCTTTGCACCAGAATCCATTAAATTACATATGTTGGCTCAAAATTATAAAAATATATATTAGCTCACGCTTAATAGATTAAGTGCTTGTGCAACCCTACTTACAATACAGAAAAAAGTGAACTAATGCCTCAAATATTCTCAGTGCAACTCAATTTCATAGATTTAAACCATCAATACTACTATAAAAAACGTTGTGCAAACTAGCAATATATAGTGAAAAAGTGCCAAGTGCCTAAGTGCAATAAAGCATAGTACTGAGCCTCTGCGTCACCTATATACATCAATATATGCCAAAATTATAACAACGATAGAAACAATCAAAACGCCCTCTGTCCTCCTCACTTACTTAAATGCTTTATTGCACTTAGGCACTTAGCACTTTTTCATTCACTTTTTTTCTGCATTGTAAGTAGGGTTGCACAAGCACTTTATCTATTAAGCGTCAGCTAATATATGTTTTTATATTTTTGAGCCAACTAAAATGTAATTTAATTGATTCTGGTGCAAAGATTATTATCAGTGTCTAAATTGGTTAGCCCTGGAGTTCCTCCCCACTTGGGTTTTTAATATGTGTTTTTTTATGATGTTATGTAGTGTTTTTTTATGATGTTATGTAGTGTATGTTATGTATGTTATATATGTATAAATCCTTGATTAATAAATTATACTAACTGAGAATTAGTGTGCAGGCTTGATTATGAGGACTGAGTGGTGGGTTAGCCCTGGAATCCCACTAATTGTTTAGTAGTAGTTGTAGTTTCTGTCCCGTAGGCTAGCACCGATTTTACACCAATAAGGCAGTGCATATCCAGTCTTTGTAGTTTGAATAGGACATGCGCAATATACACAATCATAATCAGGTTGACAAGAGGGACTCACGACAGAGTGCAGCCAGGCAGATCAAGATGGCGCAGAGCAGCAGCTCAATCGATCCTCGAGGGGCGGGCCGTGCCGCAGTGACGCAAAAAGCACCATCGAGCGGCCCCACCCCCCTGCTGACGGCGCGAAACGAGCGCCCTCCTTCCAAAATGGCGCTGACATAGGCTGCAGAACTGTGGGAAACCCAGGCCAGGAGACACGCGCACCATCACCAGCCACGGCTTCAGAAGACAGAACAAAGGCCTCCGCCGAGCAGGGGGTGTCCTGGGGGGTTTCACACAGCAGGGCTTAGAATTGTGCCCCCAGACCTGTGATCTCCTTTTCCGGATGCGTTTTTCTGTATTCCTGTGGCTCTGTGGGAGTGGCTTTCCTGACCTGGAGTAATGCTGTTGCCTACAAATCCCAGCAGCCCCCCTCACAAAGCAGAGTCTGGAAAAATTGGGTAGCAGTTATGAGACATCCCTCCCCAGGTGAGAACGCTGGCAGTAACTATTGCAGGGGTACTCAAATGGCGGACCGCGGTCCGAATCCGGACCGCAGACGCCATTTGTCCGGACCGCTGCCCAGGGCTGTCACATCAGCCCGGGATTCGGCGGTGCCGGTGACAATTGCCGGCCGGGGCTGTCAGTGCTGGGGGCGGGCACATGGGCGTGGCCAGGCCGGGGGAGGTGGAAGCGTCTCGGGCCTCGTAGACGGGCGGGGGGAGGAGTGGAGACGAAGAGGCGCTGGAGGAGGAAGAAGCCGAGAGCGCAGAGCTGGCGGAGGCTTCGGGCGGCAAGCAGAGCCCGCTGCACACACCTGGAGGCCCGGCATCAGAGCACACTGCTGCGCTGGCTGGAGGAGCGGCTGGCCCGGGGCGAGGAGGCCATTACCCGGGGAGCTGCTGAGAAAGTGCAAGGAGGTGAGATTCCTGTCCCCCATTTACTTCATGTGTAGAGTGCAAGCTCCTCAGCCAACCTGAGCAATGAGCTTTCCTGTCCCCCCACCCACCTGTCATTTACTTCCTGCTTCTCGCCCTTCTGTGTAGAGTGCAAGCTCTTCAGCTAACAACAGCTGACATGGGGTGGGGGGTGTAAGTAAGAGTGCATGTCAGCTGTTAGCTGAAGAGCTTGCTCTCTACACAGAAGGGCGAGAAGCAGGAAGTAAATGACAGGTGGGTGGGGGGACAGGAAAGCTCATTGCTCAGGTTGGCTGAGGAGCTTGCACTCTACACATGAAGTCATGCACTCTTACTTACACCCCCCCCCCCCGACCTTCATCCCACGGCAGACCCTGGTAAGTGGACCTCCACTGACCGTAATTGAGTACCCCTGAACTATTGGAACACAAGATTGTGATCCCCTCATCTGAAGAGGCTGAATTACAGCAGGAGGGGGGTTAAACCTGTGCGCTCAGGAATGTGGAGTGTTACCTCTGCTAGTGTCAGCTTGTGTATGGTTGTAAGGTAAACACTTTGTTGGTAGAGAAAACCGTTTCATTTCTAACACAATAGTAAACAAATAAAAATGAAAAAATAAACAGATAAGTTCAGCATCTCGAAGACTTTTTGGCACACAATAATGGACGTTCTTAAAAATGCCATCAAAAGTGGACTTTTCCTTTTAAAATACAATAAATAATATTCAATGATGGATATTAACTGATTTTTATTTTAATAATTTGGACTTCAGAATTTGGAGTGATAACAGGGTTTATAATCCTTTTGGGCGTTGTTATGCTCATCCAGTTTGGGGTGGCTGTATGGCAGCTCGGGGGACTAAGATACATAGAGGTAGGATTCAATCTGCCCAAAATTCAGGCGTGTATGCAATGCACACACCAGATACTAGGTGTTGCCTGCACGTGCAGCACCAATTTTAATGCGAACCCATGGTCATTCTCATGGAGGGTTTTGGCTTCATCATCCCTACTGGTACTCCAGAAGTAGCTTAAACCTTGCAGCTGGATGGTAGGATGTCTATGCACTGCTTTAGAGACTCCTGCGGGAATTAGCGTAGACACCCTCTTATATATTCATCCAAGAGGCTGGAGCACCCTGGGAAGGACTGGCAATCATCAACTACTACGCAATCTGTATGTAGAACATTAGTCCCTCTCCTTTTCCGTAGATCTTATTTATTACTGTGGAGGAGCTGTAACATTATAACAACCAGTTACATTAGACTGTCTGACCTGGATCAGCTGAGTAGGATAATCCATGGAAAAGCCAAGGCTGGTAGGTCACAAGCGCAGCATGGGTTAACAGGCCAAAGTTTAGCTCATAAGTGAGGCCTCAAGACAGGGCTATGCCGAGTTCTCTGTCCCCAGGAGAGCAGGCATAGTCAGTCCGAAAGGCAGATTCACTCATCTCTTTACTCTTCATGCTGCCCCAAGGCCCTTAGTTACAATACCTGAAACTTACAGGAATTTAAAGGGATTGTCCGGGCAGAAAGAAACTTATTGTCCCGTACAGGTCTGGTGTTCCCCCACAGCTCCTCTATGCAGCATCGGCATCTTCATACGGCTGGTTTCCTGATGATTGCATCTTCCAGCACTGGTGGCCTCTCATGGTGTCCATAGAGCCTTGTTACCCCTACATGCTACTACTTCATAGGGTGAGCGTGCCAAGTCAGGTTTGGCACTCCTCACTTTTCCAAGCCACCTCTAATGCAACAAATGGAGTAGGAGGTGTAAAACCATATTAATGGACTCATCATGTCTGCTTAGAGATGGTGGATGTGTTCTCCCTCATTGGCAAGTATGAAGATGCCGGACAAAAGGTGAGTATAGACGCTAGCCACTTCTCACATTAATCACTGGAGGTGCAGGGAAATGCTAGCCACTTTACAGATTTGCATATTGCTGGAGGAGGGCCACTGGTGCATGCTACTTATTAATTATAGGGAGAGGAGGGCCACTAATGCATTCTGCACATTCATTATAGGGGGAGGAGGGCCACTAGTGCACATTAATTATGGGGGGAGCATATTAATTATAGGGGGGCCACTAGGGCACTCTGCATATTAATTATAGGGGGGAAGAGGGCCACTAGTGCACTCTGCATATTCATTATAGTGGAAGAGGGCCACTAGAGCTCTCTGCATATTAATTTTAGGGGGAAGAGGGCCACCGGGGCACTCTGCATATTAATTATAGGGGGATGGCGGCCACTAGAGCTCTCTGCATATTCATTTTAGGGGGAGGCAGAGGTTTACAGGTGCACTCTGCATATTCATTATAGGGGAGGAGAGCCACTAGAGCACTCTGCATATTAATTGTGGGAGGCAGGGGCTTACAGGTGCACTCTGCATATTCATTTTTGGAGAAAGCATGTCTGCACCTATCCTACATGTAAACCTTTGGGGTCTGAGAGGGTTATTCTGGAGGGGAGGGAGGTCTATGTGTACTCTGCATATTCAGGTTATACAGTGGGGGTGGGGCGGTTGGACTATTACAAACAAGATGCTACAAAGTTCAAAACAAATGCTATAAAAACAGGATACAGTAGGAGAGGGTTTAAATCACAAACATACCAGGCCAATATGTCAGCTGCTTCCTACAGCTTTTAGCCTATGGGCTTACATCAAACTTTAGACTCTGGATATCTAGAGAAAACTGAATATGTATAGATTTTTTTTTATTTTTTTTTTTTTACAGATGGGGAAGTAGACGTTTTATTGCTGGATACAGTTTAATTACCACTTTGGTCCACTAGATGGCACAAGAAGACTTTTTTTTCCTTTGTCTTTATGTACTTGTGATCCATACTCCAAAAATTCAATTCTGTGAGTACTCACCTGTAGAATTGTTTTTACTATGCACAGCACGGACTGTTTCATGTAGTCCTTACATCTGGGTATTCCGCCACAAGGTGGCGCAATGTACTGCAGAGGAATTGTGGCTCCTCCCAGCCCCATATAAAAAACAGAATCACCCATAGACCTCCAGTGTTGAAAAGCAGTTATACAAGAAACCGGGAGGTAATAAAGGTAAAAAGAACCCTCACAACTAACTTTGGAACAAATCACCATACAAGGGAGGGATGGAACAGACCGTGCTGTGCATAGTAAAAACAATTCTACAGGTGAGTACTCACAGAATTGTATTTTTCCTAGTGCACAGCACGGCCTGTTTCATGTAGTCCTTACGTCTGGGACATCCAAAAGCAGTGTCTGTAAGGTAGGGTGGGATCCCCAAAGAGTAACAGCAGGCAGTTCAACCACTACTGCCTGAAGTACCTTGCGGCCAAAAGCAGCATCAGCTGAGGCCATAATACCAACCTTGTAAAAATTGGAAAAGGTATGAACAGAAGACCAAGTAGCAGCCTTACAAACTTACAACAGAAGCTTGGTGCTGAAAAGCCCAAGAGTCACCAACAGCCCGAGTGGAATGAGCAGTAATCTGGAAAGGAGGAACCTTCGCTTTAGCAGAATAAGCCTGTTCCACCGCCTGATGGATCCACTTGCTAATAGTAGACTTAGCCGGAGGCAAACCCTTCCTAGGTCCCGCAGGAAGAACAAAAAGAGCATCAGATTTCCTGAAAGACTCAGTAGCAACCAAATAAAACTTCAATGCCCTGACAACATCCAGAGAATGAAGGGTCCGTTCCTTGGAGGGTTAAAACACAAGGAAGGTAAGAATGTCCCGATTGAGATGAAAAGCAGACACAACCTTAGGCAAGAAATCCGGCTTAAGCCAAAACACCTCCTTATCCTGATGCCGCTCAAAATAAGGAGGTTTGATGGAAAGCGCTGCCAGCTCAGAAACTCGCCTGACAGAAGTAATGGCCACCAAAAAAGCCACCTTAAGAGTCAGAATGGGCAACGCAGCCCCACGGATAGTCTCAAAGGGAGGACCCTGCAGGATGGAACAGACCGTGCTGTGCATAGTAAAAACAATTCTACAGGTGAGTACTCACAGAATTGTATTTTTCCTAGTGCACAGCACGGCCTGTTTCATGTAGTCCTTACGTCTGGGACATTCCCCCAGCCGAGACGTCCCCCTGCTCAGGAAGTCTGCCTCCTGGTTCTCCACCCCCGGAATGTAGACCTCCGAGATGCAAGGGACATTCTCATCCGCCCAAGACAGTATCAGGGACACTTCCTTGAGGGCTCGCTTGCTCCTTGTCCCCCCCGATGATTGATGTAGGCAACCGCCGTCTGGTTGTCCGAGCTAATCTGAACAGCCCGACCCCGAAGGTGTGGGGTCAACTGGGAGAGAACCAACCGCCCGCAGTTCTAGAATGTTGATGGGTGCATGAGCCTCCTGGGGGCCCCACTGACCCTGAAATTTCAAGGACTTCCAAACTCCCCCCCAACCGGTCAGACTGGCATCTGTGGTGACAATCTCCCAGCACGGCGGCAGAAAGGTCCTGCCCACCAGAAGATTCCTCAAGTCCAGCCACCACAAGATAGACTGCCTGGCCAGAGGGAACAGAGCAAATTCCTGATCCAGGGACACAGGGTCCCGATCCCAAATAGACAAGAGATGCAACTGAAGGGGCCTCATGTGAAACTGAGCAAAGGGAACCGCCTCGAAGCAGGACACTATCAGGCCCACTAATTGCATCCCCTGCCGAATGGAAGGATGAGGACACAAGAGCAGAGCTCGTGCCTGCGCCAGAAGGCCCTCCACTTTCTGCTGAGGGAGAAATACCTTGACCTGAGAGGTATCCAGAGTCATGCCCAGAAAGGACCTCACCAAAGACGGAGACAGTGAAGATTTGGGATAGTTGATCACCCAGCCGAAGGACTCGAGAGTGGAGGTCACCACCTGAGTATCCTTTTCGGCCTGATGAAGAGACTGAGCAGCAATTAGAATGTCGTCCAGGTAAGGGAGAATGCGAATGCCCTGGTTCCTCAGAAGTTCCATTACGCCCGCCAGCACCTTGGTGAACACCCGAGGCGCTGAGGTGATACCGAAGTAAACTGGTAGTGCTGATCCCCCAGAGCGAACCTGAGAAATTTCTGATGACCTGGGAAGATTGGTAAGTGGAGATAGGCCAGGATGGGCCTCAGAGAACCGTCCTTTTTGGGAACCGTGAAAAGATTGTAGTACCCCTGACCCTGTTCCTGGTAAGGTACCTGGCAGATGACTCCTGACTCCAACAGGCGAAGAACTGCTGGGCGCAAACCCTGAGCTGACAGAGGATTTTGAGACATCCGGGATCTGAGGAATCTTGGGGGCGGCCAGGCTGCAAACTCTATCTTGTAACCGGACACCACCTCCTGAATCCACTGGTCTGAGACACAAAGCCTCCAGACGTGAGCAAAGAGACGAAGCCACACGGACGGGTGAGGCCGCCTCCTCATGCCCGAGGAGCCTTGCAAGGGGGTTTGGGCTTAGATCCCCATGAGAGACCGGGACGACCACAGGATCTGCCACGGCCCCAAGAATCTCTGCGGCTACCCGACCTCCTCTGTAAGCACGAAAGGAGGGGAAGGAAGCCGAGGGCCTCCGAAAGGGCCGAGGCTGCTTCCTACGCTGAGGTAACCTACCATCCTTGGTTAGAACATCCAGACACTCACCAAAGAGACGAAGCCCCGTGAAGGGAAGTCTTTTGAGGGACTTCTTAGCCGCAGTGTCAGCTGCCCACTGGCGCAACCAAACAGACCGGCGCATAGCCACCAAGAGGGCCAAAGCCCTACCGCCCAGCCGGATGGCATCATCCATGGCAGACAGCACAAAAGCAACAAAATCAAAGCAAACCAAGAGGGCCCTGTAATCCTCCCTCCTCCTACCAGCCATGGCGCCATCCGCGAGACGCTTGAGTTTCTTCTTAAGGGCAATGGCCGTAATGGCCACGGCTCACAAACAGGCCTGCCCCTACAAAGGTGAAAGCATGACAGGCCAGCTGATCCATATGGCGGTCCGCACTGTCACGCAGAGTAGTAGTGTCAGGGGGACAGCATGACCGAGTTGTTAAACAGCCCCAGAACAGGAGCGTCCACCTCAGTGGGACACGACCACGCTTGACCAGGTCAGCAGAAAAGGGGTAACTTTTGTCCAATCCCTTGGGCACCGAGGGCAATCTGTTAGGACGTTCCCACTCCTTGAGCACCATTTCGGAGAAATGACCCTGCTCCGGGAACTCCAAGCGTTGCTTGTCAGGGCGAAAGAGCCCGCCCTGCTTCCTCTTCGCCACCTCAGGGGGGGCGATGTGCAAAGCCTCAAATACAATTCTGTGTTTACTCACCTTGTAAAATTGGTATTATAAGTATGCAGCACGTCCTGCTCCAGATAATGATTCATAACAGTTGGGATTACCTCCGCCAGAGGGCGCTTGACTGCAGAGATGGCAAAAAGAGGCCCCTCCCGGTCCCATATATACCCGGGACCTCCCATAAATTCCCCAGTATTAAAAAGCAGTAAGGAGAACCAGGAGAAGCCAATGATAAATAACAACGTTAACAAGGAACAACAATCACCATATAGAGGATCCAAGATAAAGCAAACAGGGTGGGATGGAGCAGGACGTGCTGCATACTTACAATACCAATTCTACAAGGTGAGTAAACACATAATTGTATTATTTTAAGTATGCAGCACGTCCTGCTCCAGATAATGATTCATAACAGCTGGGACATCCAATAGCAGTGTCCGTACATAGGGTGGGATCCCCAAAAGCAACAACGCGCAGTTCAAACCACTGCCACCTGCAGAACTTTGCGGCAAAAGACAGCATCAGCTGAGGCCCGAACATCAACCTTGTAAAACTTGGAAAAAGTATGAACAGAAGACCAAGTAGCAGCCTTACAAACTTGTTCAACAGAAGCCTGGTGCTGGAAGGCCCAGGAGGCCCCAACAGCACGTGTAGAATGAGCAGTAACACGGAAAGGAGGATCCTTTCCCCTAGCAGAATAGGCCCTAAAAATAGCCTGACGAATCCATTTGCTAATAGTAGACTTAGCAGGAGCCAGACCCTTCTTGGGGACCCGAAGGAACCACAAACAAGGCATCAGTCTTTCTAAAAGGTGCAGTAGCCACCAAGTAGAACTTCAAATTCCTGCCCACATCCAGGGAATGTAAGGCCCTCTTCTTGGAATTACCAGGATTAGGGCACAAGGAAGGAAGCACAATGTCCTGATTGAGATGGAAGGCAGAGACAACCTTAGGCAAGAAATCAGGTTTAAAGTGGAAAACCACCTTGTTCTGTTGTCGCTCAAAGTTGGGGGCCTGAATGGAAAAGGCAGCCAACTCGAAACACGCCTAACCAAGGTGATGGCCACCAAAAAGGCAACTTTAAGAGTGAGGATAGACAGAGCAGCCTCATGCACAGGCTCAAAAGGAGGGCCCTAAAGGACAGACAAAACCAAATTCAAGTCCCAAACTGGCAACAGAGGTTTGTGAGGGGGACGCACATGAGCAACCCCCTGGAAGAAAGTCTTGACCAGAGGATGTTGAGCGAAAGATCTCTGGAAGAAAACAGCCAAGGCAGAAACGTGACCCTTGAGCGTGCTGAGCTGAAGTCCCAGATCCAGAACATGCTGAAGGAACTCCAGAATCCTAGGAATGGAAAACACCTGACAGGGAAGGACCCTAGACTCACACCAGTCAATGTAGGTCCGCCAGATCCTATAGTAGATGGTAGAAGAAGACTTCTTCCTAGCCCTGATCAGAGTATTAACCACAGAATCAGAAAGGCCCTCATCCCTTAAGATGGAGGTTTCAGCAGCCAGACCGTCAAAGCCAGCGTTTGTAAATTGGGATGGCATAGCCGCCCTTGAGTGAGAAGGTCCGGCACCAGGGGCAGAGGGTACTGATCTACTGCCAGCTGAACGATATCTGCGAACCACACCTGTCTTGGCCAACGAGGGGCCACCAGGATTGCTGGCACCCTTTCCTGAGCCAGCTTGCGCAGAACCCTGCCCAGCAGAGGGAATGGAGGAAAAAGATACAGGAGACGGAACCCCTGCCAGGATAGAGTCAGAGCATCCACCGCAAGGGCCAGGGGATCCTGGGACAAAGAGACAAAGACTGGGAGCTTGTGATTGTGGCGGGATGCAAACAGGTCCACTTCCGGAACCCCCCCCCCCAACGGTGGTACAGGGATAGGAGGACCTCGATGTTGAGAGACCATTCCCCCAGGCGAGCAGTCCCCCTGCTCAGAAAATCTGCCTCCAGATTCTCCACCCCCGGACACCTCCTTGAAGGCACTCTTGCTCCGAGTCCCTCCCTGATGATTGATGTAAGCAACCGCCGCCTGGTTGTCTGAGCGAACTTGGACCGGCAGCCCCCGCAGGTGAGGAGTCAATTGGGCCAGAACCAACCGAACCGCCCTCAGTTCCAGAATGTTGATAGGAGTATGGGCCTCCTGAGGGCACCACAGCCCCTGGAATTGTAGGGACTTCCAGAAGCCCCCCAACCTGACAGGCTGGCATCCGTGGTGACCGTCTCCCAACAGGGGGCCAGGAAGGATCTGCCCCCCAACAGGTTCCTCAAGTCCAGCCACCACAAGAGGGACCGCCGGACCAGAGGGGACAGAACGAAGGCCTGATCCAGAGACAGGGGACTCTTGTCCCAGACTGATAGGAGATGGAGTTGAAGAGGTCTCATGTGAAACTGCGCATATGGAACCGCCTCGAAGCAAGACACCATCTGCCCCACAAGCTGCATCCCCTGCCGGATGGAGGGATGAGGGCATGACAGCAGGGAGTGAACCAGAGCTTGCAGAGAGTCCACCTTCTGCTGAGGAAGAAAGATCCTGGCCTGAACAGTATCCAGATTCATGCCCAGGAAGGAAGTCACCAGAGATGGGGATAGAGAAGATTTGGGGTGATTGATCACCCAGCCAAATGACTCCAGAACCGTCACCGCCCGCTGGGTATCCAATACCGCCTGCTGGAAGGACTGAGAAGTGATGAGAAGGTCGTCCAGATAGGGAAGAATGCGAATGCCCTGAGGAGAGCCATGACACCCACCAGCACCTTGGTGAAGACCCTGGGGACCGAAGTGAGACCGAAGGGCAGTGCCACAAATTGGTAGTGCTGGTCCGCCAGCGTGAACCTGAGGAATCTCTGATGCCCTGGGAAGACTGGAACATGAAGGTAAGCATCTTTGATGTCTATGGAGGACATGAAGTCTCCCGGGCGCAACGAGCTGATCGCGGAGCGCAGGGTGTCCATGCAAAAGTGCCTGGTCCTGATGAACTTGTTGAGCAACTTTAAGTCCAGAATGGGTCTGACTGACCCATCCCTTTTGGAAACTGAACAGATTGGAATAAAAACCCCGAACTCTTTCCACAGGAGGGACCTGACAGATGACCCCCAACCCCAGTAGATTTTGCACCGCCAGAAACAGCCCATGAGCTGCCAAGGGGTCTAGAGGAATCCGGGAGGCGGCCATGCAGCAAACTCTAGCTTTTAGCCAGAGGACACAACCTCCAGAATCCACCTGTCTGAGACCTGTTTTCTCCAGATACGAGCGAACAGCCGCAGCCGTCCCCCCACCCGGATGGGTGAGGGCGCCCCTTCATGGCTGAGGAGGTTTGGCAACAGATTTGGGCTTGGACCCCCAGGAAGATCCGGAGCGGGCACGACCTCTGCCCCTGCCCCAGAAGTCTCCCCTAGAGCCGGCAAAGGAGACCCCTCTCCCGGGCCTGGCACCGCGGTAGGAGGGAACAAAGGCCCCCGAACGGGCCGCAACTGCTTCTTATGTTGAGGCAACTTAACCCCCTTGGCAAACAGGTCCAAGCGATCACCAAATAAGCGCAGCCCCTTAAAGGGGAGTCCCGTGAGGGCCTTCTTAACAGCGTTATCAGCTGCCCACTGGCGCAGCCAAACACCAATGCAGAGGTTCTACTACACATCCTAATGGTGTCATCTAAGGCAGAGAGGACATATGCAATGAACATTTCACACTGTGACAAGGCCCTGAACTCTGCACTAGCAGTATCATCAGGAGCGACTTCCAACAGACCCTTGAGGAGAGACCTGATAGCAACAGCAGTGATAGCAGAAGCACAGACAGGGCGCAAGGCAGACCCCACACAGGCAAAAGCATGGGAAGCCAGCTGATCAATGCGCCGGTCCTCACTATCCTTAAGAGTAGTGGAATCAGGGGAATGGACCACAGAAGTGTTGGACAACCCCAATACTGGTGCATCCACTTCTGGAGGAGTTGACCAACATTTAACCACATCAGCGGGAAAAGGGTACCTTTTATCCCAGCCCTTGGGGATTCCCGGGACGCTCCCATTCTTTGAGAACAAGATTATTGAAATGGGCCTGTTCTGGAAATTCCAGACGTGGTTTAGCAGTACTGAAAAGTTCCCCCTGTAACTTGGGAGCCGCAGCAGGAAGGGAGATAGAAAGCACATAAAAAATCTGAGTTAACATTCTATTGGTATCATCAGCATCCCAATGATCAGTGCCATAGTCAGCACCACTGAAATGCTGATCATCAGACAACTCTGAGTCAGAGAACAATTCCCCCTCCTCAAGTGGGGTATAGTCAGACAAATCAAGAAAGTTCTCAGTCTCCATAGGAAAGGCAGACGCACCCGGCGCCACATGCCGCCTTTTAGCCGGGGGGCCTTACGGGCCGCAGAGCTAGCAATCAGTCTCTCAATGTTAGCCAACCTGGAAGACACATCAGGCTGAGAATCCCCACTAGTATTTAGCTCACTGGGAGTCATAATCAGGCGAGGGGGGAGTGGGCGCAGGCCAAGTCACAGACAGCCCAGAATGCAGCGCAAGTGCCTGCTGAGAGCATGGTACACAGACCTGCACATCGCTCACAGAGGATGCCCTACACACTACACACAGCCGGGCTTGTCCCGAGGGGACCCCGAGCACAATATCCTGTGAAGCCTCCATATGGTGATTAAGGTGGCACAACTGGCTGATAGGAATTGCGCCGTATAAGCAACCCGGGATGCCCCAAATGTCCGCAGGGAAGTGGGAGTATTTAACAATTTAGGCCTCTAATAAAGATATAGAAAACTAATAGAGGGGCCAGGACCGGGAGAAACCTCTTTAATACAGTGTTTTCCCGTCTGAAAGACATAATAAAGGAGCACCCATAAGCACACAGCAGTGATAAAAGAATAACAAAAAATAAAGCCTGCAAGGGCACTCACAGACCACGTTAGGGGGCCAGCAGACACTCCAGGAGGAAGGCAAGATGGCGCTGGAGGGATCTTGAGGGGCGGGCCGCATGTGGGGACGATGCGGAACGCACCTCCGATAGGCCACGCCCCCTCCGCAGAGCGCGCAATTGGCCTGCAGCAGCAGCCAATAGGAAAGCAGGGAAAACTGATAATGATGCCGCCATGCGGACGCCACAGGGCGCGCGTGTCAGCGGCGGCAAACTCAAAATGAAGACAGGGCGCGGAGCCCTGAAAAGGAAGAAGTGTAACACAACAAAAATGAGAAACTCACATGCACACCCCCCCCCCCCCCAACGGAACAAGGAGAGAGAGAGGGGAGAGAGTGGATGACCCTTAAGGGGGCCCACCAAAGACCAGGGCATGGGAGGGCAAAGCGCGGACGGGGCATCCCAACTCAGGTTCACCATAACTTGCATCACCTACCCTTTGGTGGGGGTTTGCGGCCGTAACAGAGCACCAGTGGTAGGTGCTGCCTACCATCACCCGACCAGCGCAGCCAAAGCTGGGAGGCATAAGCAAAAGGTGGAACGGATGGAAATAGTCCTACAGGGCCAAGGGCTGCTAAGCCCGGCTCACCTGCGAGAAGAGAAGCCATCTTCTGAACTTCGCAGCCGACTGCAGAGAAGGAGCTGGGGAATTTGTGGGAGGTCCCGGGTATATATGGGACTGGGAGGGGCCTCTTTTTGCCATCTCTGCAGTCAAGCGCCCTGTGGCGGAGGATATCTCATCTGTTATGAATCATTATCTGGAGCAGGACGTGCTGCATACTTAGAATAAAATATTTGGGCCCGGGAACCACTTATGCTGGTGCCTCCTGGCACATGTTATGCCTCTCCACTGCTGCCGCCATATCACAATCTCTATGCCAGAAATGATTCTTTGTGTGTGCCAGACACTGATGCCCATGTACCTGCTGTTGCTTCACCTGCAGGAGACATAACACTAGGCAGTGGTTCATGGTTCTGCTATTAGAAGAGCTTCCTGTGTTGTCTGCAATGGAAAAAGGTGCATGGGTGGGGTGCACCCACTTTGCCCCTCCTCAGTGGTCCTCCCCCACCCCAGAAAATTAATCTGGCTGAGGAGTAGGTGGCCCCTCCCACCAGGACAAATCACGCTATACATCATGCTCACTGTCACTTCTACCAAATTTATCAGGGGTCCCACTGGAGGCACACAGTCCATTTTGGCCAGGGGCCCTATCCTACAATCTTGTATTGGGTGCCTCCAAACTAAGACAAGCCCTGGCAATTCTGCAGGTGCTCCTAAACTTTTCTAGCCTGAGAGCAACATGTAGCACTAAAAGATGAGCGTGAGTCGCATTCAAAAAATACAATTCTGTGAAATACTCACCTGTAGAATTGGTATTATACGCATACAGCACGTCCTGCTCCATCTATAATACTTACACATGGGTAATCCTCCGCCAGATGGCGCTGTTCACTGCAGACATGCAAAAACAGGCTTCTCCCGGCCCTTCATATACCCAGGGACCTCCCACAAATCCCCAGTATTGAAAAGGAGTGAGAAAAGAAGCCGGGAGAAACCAACCACCAACTGGTAACGATAGTAATGATAACAATCACCATACAGGGGATCCAGAAAAATGTAAAACCAGGGTGGGGTGGAGCAGGACGTGCTGTATGCGTATAATACCAATTCTACAGGTGAGTATTTCACAGAATTGTATTATTCTAAGCATGCAGCACGTCCTGCTCCATCTATAATACTTACACATGGGACATCCAATAGCAGTGTCCATAAAGTAGGGTGGGATCCCCAAAAAAAGGCGCAACGGACAGTAAAGGCGCTGTCACCTGCAAAACTTTGCTACCAAGTACGACGTGAGCAAAGGCTCTAACGTCAATCCCATAACAAAACCTTTGAAAAGGTATGAACAGAGACAAGCAGCGGTCTAGCAACTTAATCAACAGAAAACCTGGTGCTGAAGGGCGAAAGGTACCCAAACACCAATATAACGGAATAAAACGAGAGAGGGAGATTCTTCCCCCTTAAAGGAATAGGCCAGGGTAACGGCCCAACCAGCCCACAGGCAACAGAAGCCGCGGGAAAACTTAGAACTCTCCCCAACGGGGAAATGAAAACTGGTCTCCCGTCAGACAGGCGGGGATACAGACCCCTTCACTAACAAGGATCAGCAAAAAGCCGAAACCTTTACTCAGGACCAGGAAGGCAACCATCCAAGTAAGAACAGTCCAAAGGGCGCATTGGCCCTGGAAGCAAACGAGATCAGGCGCATACATAAGGAGGCGCCCGCAGACCCCAAAGGGCATCAGTCCCCCTAAGGGACAAGAAACAACCAGGAAAATTTCAACACCTGTTGAGGGAATGTAGACCCCTTACTTCAGCATTATTAAGAATAAGGCCCATAGGCAGACTAAAAGGACTTAAATAACGATCATAAAACACCACTTGGACAAAGGGGTCCGGCGTAAGGCGGAATACCACCACGTCATGGTATATATATATATATATATATATATATATATATATATATATAACGAGCGAAGGCTAAGTAAGCAGATCCACCTTCTCAGGCACTTGTCTGACTGAAGCAAGAGCCCCCGGAGAAGCGACTTGGACTACAAAACAGCTGACAGCATCCAGAATAAGTCCCAAGGGAACAATCCGCAGGGCAAACAGAATGAAAATTGATCCCAACAGGGACCATAGAACTACTTGGGAGATGCCCCTGAGCAATCCCCAAGAGAACTCCTCACAAGGACGACTGAACCAGACTTCTACAGGAAGACAGACAGGACAGAACCTGAACCTTCAGAGTACCTAGATGGGGAGCCAACCCCAACCTATGCTGTAAAGACTCTAGAACCCTGGGAACCGAGAACGTCCAACAGGGAAGAGACCAAGACTCATGGCAATCAATATGGGTACACCATAACCCACAATAGACGGAGGAAGAGGAAGCCAAGGAAGCTTGCTCCTAGCCCCCCATATACCAAGTCACCCAGAAGATAAGCCCGTCTCCAAGGGGTGAATGAATCACCTGTCAAGCCCCAGACTAGAGTCTGTAGATTGGGTCGACATAAGAAAGAACCTGACAAGGGCAGAACCGCACTCCTGAGAGAGCGTACAGGTCAGCTGACCTCAGCAGAAGCACCTGCGAACCACAGTTCACTAGGCCACCCAGGGGCCATCAATCTCACGGGTCTCTATCAGCACAACCGTGCACAGAACCCCACATAGTAGGGTGAATGAAGAGAAGGCATATAAAATAGAAAGTCTATGCATAATTTTACTAAGCCCCCATGACCAGAGTCAGCATATTCTGGGACAGTAAAAACAAGGGCAGAGCCCCTGTGGTATAAGCGAGACCCAACAGAGCCACCCTAGTTGGCTCTCAGAGTGACACAGGATAGCATAACCTGCCACTGAAAAACATCCATTGGAGCGAATACCGCTGAGGAGTAGGGGGCGTAGACCCCTGCCCAGATCAGGATCAGGAACTCTCCAGAGGGATCATCCTGCTTCAAGCTCCAGACCAATAATAAAACAGGCCATTGTCTTTCAACAGGCCAAGAGTCCCAAATAGACAGGTCCTAAAAGAGGAGAGTGCAGCCGTATAGAGTCAGCAGAAGGCTCATTGTTTTAACAAACCAGTAGGTAAGATGGACCCTCTAAGGAACCCTACCCAGGAACCACAGGGGGTTTTGGAAGAAATCCCCCCCCCTCGCCAACCTGCGAGACTTGGTACCCAAGGTGACCATTCACAGGAAGATGCAAGCAAGGAAGGGGGTGCCCCCTGACAGGGTCCTTGAATATAATCAGCTCAAGAGGAACCACCGTACCAAGGGGGAATGAGCACAGACCTAGCTCCAGGGGTGCCGGAACCCCATGTAGGATCAATAACCTACTGTGCCGAAGAGCCCAAGGGCTCGGTATATAAGGAACATCATCTGATACGCCACCAACGGGCCCACCAGCTGCAATCCTGCCTGGTGAAAGTAAGATGTCAGCAAAGGGGGACAGAGCCCCCGTAACCAGGAGTCCACTTGTTGCCAAGGAAGAAGGCTCAAGCCTGAACCGAATCCAAGGAATGGAGATAGCGGATAAGGGACCCTGAGGGATTGAGGTGACTGAGCACCCATCCAGTAACTCCCAGGGGGACACCGCCGGCCGACTAATCCACTCGGCCTGACGTAGAGATTGGGGAGTAAGGAAAGATGACCCGGTAGGTCCTAATGCGGACGCCCCTCAGGCATGTCTGAGACATCACCCCCATTCGCGCCATGGCGAGTAGCCTGGGAGCGAAAGAGAGGCCAAAAACAATGCCTCAATCCGCGGGGTTGGTCCTGCAACACCGACTAGTAACGGTCTTGGTGTCCAGAAGACACAGGGGGAACTAATAAGATCTAGAACACCACAGGAGGCCGGAAGCCCCCCTTGCACAGGACGCCTGTATCCCAAGACATATATGCCATATAGGGACTACCTGTGAGAGTAGAATTGCCAGGCCTACCATAGGCCAGCATGGCCCAGACTGCCTCATACTGTTGAGGGAAGGAGGAAGGTCAATATAGAGGCCATAGCCCCATTCTGTTAAGGGCAACCTGTAAGTAAGCCCAAACTCCGTAGGCCTAGTACGGCCTGCACCAATTCCTGAGGGGAAAGCAGGGGCTAGAAGCACCCTGACAACATCTGAAAGGGACCGCCGAGCAAAAGCCATCCTGTGTCCAGGGGAACTACCTCCTGGAACCACCAGAAGGAGAAGATACATTCCTAGATAGGAGTCAGCTGCTGTAGCAGATTTGGACTTAGTCCTGCCAGAGAGCCCAGGGCGTTGCCTGCCCACCCCATGGTGGAAATCCACACCAAACAGTTGGAAGCACACCTCAGGTTCGCGTTTTGACACTAACGTAGGGAGGGGGAGGGGTGTCCCTGCCCCGAGGGGGCCGGGACGGCCTTCTGCGTAGGGGTGCCTTACCCTTTTTTCCAAAAAGGTCCAAACGGGCCCCAAATAGTCGCCGTCCTCTGAAGGGAAGGCCAGTGAGCGCCTTTTTCGTAGCATCATCAGCACCCCACTGGCGCAGCCAGACCAGGCGGCGAATAGCTACCACAAGGGCAGAGGTTCTAGCACACATCTTAATAGTGTCATCCAGCGCTGAGAGGATGAACCTCACAAACACATCACAGTCTGACCCCCAGGGGAGGTCCTCAGGTCGGTGGTCAAGTACTTTTCTAACGAGAGTCCTGGCGGCCACCGCTGTGATGGCCGCGGCACAGACTGGGCGCAGAGCCGTCCCTGCACACGAAAAGGCGTGGGAAGCCAGTCTGTCAATGCGCTGGTCCTCAGCATCCCGAAGGGTACGGTAATAAGGAGCTGTCATGAAGGGGGGTTAGTAACCCCTATAATCGGTGCATCCACCACAAGAGGTGCTGACCAAAAGTTAACCACATCAGGAGGGAAAGGGTACTTCCAATCCCAGACCCCTGGGACCTCTTTAAGTTTACAAGGCGATTCCCATTCTTGGGATATAAGATTCTGGAAATGTTCCTGTTCCAGGGATTCCAAGCGCGGCGGCGCTGTGTGGAAACTCTCCTTCTTAGGCTTGGAAGCCTCTCCAGGAGGGGAGATAGACAAAACCTCAAAGATCTTAATAAGAAGGTCATCTGTGTCACACAGGCCCCAAGAACCGGGCCCAGAATCATCACGGCTCCTGGGCATCTCATCTGAGGAGCCCGAATCTGAGAATAGCTCACCTTCCTCAGAAGGATCAAGGTCCTGCATAGCAGCAGAGTCATCAGTATCGTTAGGAACCGGAGAGCCAGGAGGCGTCAGGGACCGCTTCTTTCCAGGGCCCAAGCGCTCCGCCAAGCTAGACAGCACCTGCTCCGCCGTAGGCAGCCTGAGCGGCACGGCTTGCTGGTCATCCCCGCTCGAGTGAGACTCATCAGGAGTGAGATTTAGGTCCGGGGAGATGGGTGTATTGAAGGGAGGTGCAGCCACTGGCAAACCTGATTGCAGGGTCAGTGCCTGTTCAGCACACGGTCCGCAGACCCGTGCTCTGTCAGCATCAGCATGGGGCTGACCACACACTGCACACAGCCAGTCATGTCCCAGAGGGACCCCGGGTACATAATTCTGAGATGCCTCCATATGGTGATTATCTGAGCAGTATGCCTGCAGGGATTTACGCAATAGGCAACCCTGGATGCCCCAAGACCCGCTAGGAAGTGGGAGAATTTGTTATGTGGACCCGCTATAATACATGTTAGGCCGGGAGAAGCCACCGAAGACCTGGCGTCTGAAAGACATAATGGGATTAGAGGGGGGTGTCAGTGCCATGCGCAGCCGAATAAAACACATAGGAATACCGCCCCGGAGGGCACTTACATGACCAAGGGAGGAGGCAGATCACACCACGCGCGCAAAGACTGTCAAAATGGCGCCAAGCGAACCTCGAGGGGCGGGCCTGATTTGGCTGTGACGCGGAGCGCGTCATGCCGAGTCCCCGCCTCCCCCAAAGAGCGCGAAGCTCTAACCCTCGAAACGTGAACGACAGTAGTGGATAGTACGCACATACATAATGTTGCTGTCACGCTAGACAATGATGCTGCCGTCTGGGCAGAACACTAAAGTAATGAAAGGACAAACATGCGCGCAACCATAAGCTTATGTGGCAAGGAGCGCGACACTGACACCCAAGTTCAATGAAAGATCAAGGCCTTCAACGTGTTACATTACACTAGGACTGCCCCACATCCCCCCCCCCCCCTTTCTTTTCCCCCGAGCTATGGGAGGAAGCGAGGGAGAAGCGGACCTGCATCCAGGGATTAACGCTGTGAGGGGCACGGGCAACAATGCGGGAGGGGCATCTAATGGAGGCTCACCATCGGCCTAAGCCGCCTACCCTATGGTGGGGGATTGCGGTGGAGCTTAGCTCCGTAAGCACACACGGTGCTGCCTACCTTCACCCAACCAGCGCAACCCAGGCTGGGAGGCATATTCTTCACAAGGACGACGGGTGGAAATAGTCCCGCAGGGCCTCGGGCTGTAAAGCCCCGCTCGCCTGCGAGAGCGTGATACTTCATGTCTTCGCAGTGAGCACTGCAGAGAAATCTGGGGATTTGTGGGAGGTCCCCGGGTATATGAAGGGCCGGGCGGAGCCTGTTTTTGCATGTCTGCAGTGAACAGCGCCCTCTGGCGGAGGATTACCCACGTGTAAGTATTATAGATGGAGCAGGACGTGCTGTATGCTTAGAATATCGGTGACTGTGTCGTGCCACAAGTAATTTAAAGGGAAACTCCACTTTCAAGGGAAAGTCCTTGATGTGCTGAACTTCTCTATTATTCTTTTAAGTATTTTTCTGATGTTAACATAAGTGTGTTTTACTGAAGCAGTTTCCCCTACCTGCAATTTGTTGCTATTGGCACCTGTACGCCTAGATCTACAAGAATAGATATGCAAGTCCTGTACATACAGGAAACAGCTGCTGGGCATGTGTAAATTTGAGTGAGCTCCATCACCTCAGCAGTGGCCTTAGCAGCAGTGTTCTGTGTGTACAAGGCTCACTTCTTCTTGTAAATCTTGGCACACAGTTGGCAATTATTGATCCTGGTCAAAATGACTTCACTTCATCCCTATGGCATTAGGGCATCCTGCATCTCCCCTCACTGCAAGCCCAAAATATGGCAGCCCATTCAAACCGCTTTTGCATTTCTGCAGAACTGGCCATTGGTGCATTCCTCATGCCTAGTGAATCCGATAGGTTGATTCATCATAGGGAATGAGGAAGTAGTATCAGCATCCCCAGTCTTTGACAACTTGGGAAGCCCTCATGCTGCTTGAGTGCTCTACTCTGCTTGCTCAATAAAATCCTTACATACAGCTTTGAAGTTGTTTTAACAAACAAAAAAACAACAGATCACTCATTTTCCACAGAAGTTTAATAGATTTATCTCTCTCTCTCTCTATATATATATTTTTTATATCCACATATACATTTAAAACATTAGGACTCAACTCAGGGCAAATTATTAACATAAACCAAAATACATGTTAGCAATTTTGCTAAATATATACATTAGTTTTCCTGTCCAACTCTTACTATAACACAACAGCTATTAAATACAAAAATGTACAATTCAAAAATCAATAAGACACGATCACCATCACAGTGGTTTTTTAAATGAGTCAATAAGACACGAGTGACACCAAAAGCATGTCTTCAAGCTTAAACCACAAGTAAACATGAATGGGCTGCAGGTTTGAGGCACAGTAACAGAAAAACTTGGCACCAATGATGGCGTGTGAAGCACTATTACTGCTGATCAGGAGACATGCTTACTGGGATTTTGTTCTTCACAATGTTGCTACAGAAGGAATGTGGTCAATGTCAGGCCCATGAAAGTATTGCTTTTAGGTGTATTATTGTAAAGCATCATATTTATTACAGCAGGGGGCACATACATAAGACCAGTGCAAGGACAACCAGTCAGTTTTGGTTAGATCCCCAGAGCAACCAACCCTTGTTTTTCAGCAAGTAGAAGAACCTGAATTGTTTCTCAGGACAATTGCTTTTGGTTCCCTTGAGGCATGCATGGCACATTTGACATAAATAAATGCACACTTCTATCTCTTGTGCCCTAACAAAAAAACAGACACCTTGGCTCACCCAGGTTTATGTCCAGCTCATTTAGCTTCTCTAGAGAACATAAACCTGGGTGCTACACAACGTAAAGGACAAGCATACTTTTATTTGTTCATTGCACATTTCCAAAGTCGACCCTGGGTGGAGACAAAAGTCAGCTGGATGTTACTTCTTAAGTAGACCTAAAAGGTCAGGAAATCGAAAGTTCAAGTTCCCTTAGTAGAGCAAACTATTAACAGAGCAATGTGCACGCACCCATCTGACAATCCTCATTGAAGGCATGTAGGAGGTCAGAACAACAGCCGGTGGTGAAGGAATGTAGGATGCCCCAAAGTAGCATGATTCAGGGGACCTCCCAAATCCACATTACAGGCGCGTCTAGTAGCACATGAGCCACCTTGTACAGCCTGATCACCTTAAATTAGTCTGCTCTAGATTTTAGTGCATTCCCTCTAATCAGGGACAGAATCAAGATTTAAGCAGATGTTGGCAGAAAAAGGCTTAAAGCGGTCCTTCACTCTGAATAAGAGCATATCTTATATGTTTCCCACACCCTGTACATACAGATTGCCCACATTAAAAATCATCCTACCTGCATCTACTGCATGTTTTGAGCCTTTAAACATCCAAGATGGGGGCTCATGGAACGTCAGGCAGCCTGCAAACAGGAAGTGCCTTCTGACTGTGCTGCTCTTTATTCTGGGATTGCTGACCTTTTCCTGACCCCAGCTCTGCTCAGTATGAGCAAAGCACAGCTATAACCCCGCCCCCTGTACTTTATCCCGCTCTCCTCTCCTCAGTATGAGTAATGGTTCTGAGTCAAGATGGTGGCGCCCGTATTCTAGAGTCCTGAACAGAGTTGCAGAACTGTGGGGGAAAGAATAAAAAGTAAGCGACTAAAAACTTAAAATATATTAACTTTAGATGCTAGATAATTTTTTATTAAGGGTTTGGGCTTTTCAATAAATCACAGTGAAGGTCCGGTTTAAGCGCTTTAAACTCTGGAGGACGATCACAACAATAAAAATACAACTCTGTGAAGTACTCACCTGTAGAGTTAGTATTATATGCAGACAGCACGTCCTGCTCCAGACATAGTCCTTACATGTGGGTATACCTCCGCCTTCAGCGCCGTGCACTGCAGTATCATGAAGAAAACAAGCTCCTCCCGGCCCTACATATACCGAGGGACCTCCCACAAATCCCCAGCATTGACAAGCAGTGAGAGAAGAAGCCAGGAGGAAAACAACCACCCAGAGACTGGCAATAATATCCAAGATAATAATCACCACACAGGGGATCTAGAACAAGGTGAATCAGGGTGGGATGGAGCAGGACGTGCTGTCTGCATATAATATCAACTCTACAGGTGAGTACTTCACAGAGTTGTATTATTCTAAGCAGACAGCACGTCCTGCTCCAGACATAGTCCTTACATGTGGGACATCCAATAGCAGTGTCCATAAGTAGGGTGGGATCCCGAGAAAAAAGGCACAGACAACCATAAAAGTGCTGTCACCTTAACCATGCTACCAAGAGCAACGAGAGCAATGCTCTAACCACAGCCTTTGAATTCTTGTAAAGGCAGAACTGAACACAAGCAGCGGACTAGCCAGCTTGCTCAACAGAACCTAGTACTGAAAGGCCCAAGCCAAGCACAAGTAGTAAGAGAGCAAAAACCAAGAGAGAAGAATAATCTTCCCCTAACGAGTAGGCCAGAGTAACAGCCTAACCATGCTACTGGAAAAAAAGGGGCAGCCATGGCAACCTTAGAGATCTCCCCATCTGAGAATATGAACCCAGGTCTCAGGCGAGACCAGCAGGAATACTGAAAAACAACGCTAACAAGGCTCAGCAAGAGCCGAGACGTTTACATTAGGCTCCGAGGAACAAGGCCACCGAGCAGGACCAAGCCAAAGGGCACCTACACCCGTGTTAGCAATCAGATCCGGTACATAAGGATGGAGAAACCTATAAGCCCCAAGGGGCATAATCCCTACCAGGGACAAGAGAAAGGCCAGGAATCTCCAACACCTGATGAGGGATACAGACCCCTTTCGCTCAGAGTAAGCCAGACAATAGCCTAGAGACCGTAGGGTCTGGACTAAAGGAGAATAAGAACACCGCCTGGACCCTATTCGGCGTAAGGCGGAACACCCTCACCTCATGGTGTACAGATATATAACATATATATATAATGACTAGGACCGCTAACAGAGCCATCCTTTATGGCACATTTCTGACTGAAGCAACCGCCCCAGAAGAGCAATATGAGGGAAGGAACAGTTCAGACAAGAACCTGAATAAGACCCAAGGGAACCCTAGGCAGGGCATCCGGACAAGTAACCCCCCAAAAAGGGAGCATAGAATTCCCTGGGGAATGCGCAACACACAAGATTGAACCAGATTTCTGCAGTAGGTGAACAGGGCGAGCCCTGAAACCTTCAGAGCACTGAGTTGGGGAGCCAACTTCAACCGTGCTATAATAATCCTAGGACCCAGGGATAGGGAACATCCCGCAGGAAAGAGAGCTAGTCCAAGCAAAGCAGACTAGAACAGCATACTCCAACATAGCCGGCAGAAAAGGGAGAAGAAGAGGAGGGAGCTAGGCCTAGCCCTCCAATAGAGAAAAGACACCCAGAGATACCCATCTCCAATAGGGTGAAAAGCCAACCGACCAATCGCCTAAAAGGCCAGTAGGTAAGGGCGACGTAGTAGGGAGCCTGAATAGGCAGAACAGCCCTCTTGAGAGGGCATACAGTACGACTGTCTTCAGCAGAAAATCTGCGAACCACACCCCGCTGGGACACCCAGGGCCCCCAGCATAACGGTTCTCCCTTTCTACTGCAATTTTATGCAGAACCCCGCCTAGCAGGGTAAAAGAAGTTAAAACATGTAATATAATGTCCTGACAGAAGCAATACTAGGCCCTCATGACCAAGGCCAGAGAGTCCTGGGACAATAACCCAGGACAGAGTCCCTGTAATAGCAACGGGGCCCCACCAGTAGGGACTCCGTGAGATACTAGAATAGAACCTCCTGCCACGTTATGGCAGCCAGCCAAGCTAATAACAATGAAGTGCAAGGGATGTAAACCCCCACTTAGAACCGAACCGGAACCTTCTTGAAGGGTCAACCTGTTCCGAGACCTTCACAGATAAAAAGGGACAAGCCACTGTCCACAGACTGATCGAGAGTCCCCAAAAAGGACAAGTCCTGAAGAGGAGTAGTCCAGCAAATTAGAGCCCACCAAAGGCTCAATGTGTCAACCAAAAAACCTTATGAAGATGGATCCCCTAAGGGGACCCCTTTAGGAACCACGGGGGATTTCAGGAGAAATAAGACCCCCCAGTCCACCTGCAAGACTTGGTACCCATGATGACCATCTACAGGGAGAAGAGAGAAGGAAGGAATGGTCCCAGACATCTTCCTTGAATTTACAACCTCAAAAGGAACCCCCGTAACGAGGGGGAGCGTACTGACCTAGCTCCAGGGGTGCTGGAACCCTGTCCAGGATAAGTAACCAAAGGTGTCGCAGGGCCCAAGGGCTCCTGAGAATAAGGGACAGCATCTGGGCCGCCACCAACAGGCCCACCGGCTGCAAGGTAAAGGAAGTGCGACATCAAAGAGGGCAAGGCCCTTTCCATAACAAGTCCACATTTAGCAGAAGGAAGGTTCTAACGTGAACCAATCTAAATGCCACCCCGTAGGGGGATACCGAACCGGGGAACACTAAGTAAGTGATGTGCCTGAGCACCAATCCACAGGACTCCCAAAGGAGCCACAAGTCAATAGCCACACGGCCTGATGCAAAAATATGAAGCAAAGAAGGACAATAAAGTAGAACCTAGCGCGGACGCCACACGGGCACGTCCAAGACACCACTCCCATACTCGCCTCGGTGAGTCATCTGGGAGCAGGAGAGGAACCAAAACAATACCCCAATGCGCAGAGTTGGACCTTCAACACTGGCTGGAAGTGGCCTAGGTGTCCTGAAGGCACAGGGGACTAAAAAGGGATTATAAATCCTCACATGCATCAAGAGGTCTACTGGACTAGAGCGCCTGCGGCCCAACAGGTAGATACCATGTAGAAACTGCCTGTAAAGGTATAAATGCTAGGCCCCAGAATGCCAACCTGGGAGGCCGACACGGCCTGCTGCTCGAGGGTGCCTTACTCCTTTTTTCCAAAAGGTCCAACCGGGCCCCAATAAGCGTCATCTCTAAAGGGAAGGCCAGTAAGAGCCTTTTTAGTATCATTGTCAGCCCCCCACTGTCGCAACCAAAGCAGTCGGCGAATAGCCACCACAAGAACCGAGGTTCTAGTGCACAATTTAACAGTGTCATCCATCGCTGAGAGAATAAACTCACAAAAACATCACAATCAGACAGTGCCTTAAAGACCTCCCAAGGGAGATCCTCCGGTTGGTGGTCAAGTATCTTCCTAAGAAGGGTCCTGGCGGTCACAGCAGTGATGGCCGCGGCACAGACCGGGCGCAGAGCCGTCCCTGCACACGAAAAGGCGTGGGAAGCCAGACTGTCAATGCGCCGGTCCTCAGCATCCCGAAGGGTACGATGAGTAGAGGCAGTCATGAAGGGAGGGTTAGCAACCCCAGTAATAGGTGCATCCACCTCGGGAGGGGCTGACTAGCAGCCAACCACATCAGGGGGAAAAGGGTACTTCCAATCCCAGACCCCCGGAACTCCTGTAAGTTCACAAGGTGATTCCCAATCCTTAGATATAAGAGCCTGGAATGATCCTGCTCCAGAAATTCCAAGCGCGGCCTCGCCGTGTTGAAACTCTCCCTCTTGGGCTTGGGAGACTCTCCCGGGGGAGAGATGGACAGTACTCTTTATAAGTAATTTATCAATGTCACACCGGCCCCAGGAACCAGGGCCAGAATTATCACGGGTCCAAGGTATCTCGTCTGAGGAACCGGAACCTGAAAACAGTCCACCTTCATCCGAAGGATCGAGGACCTGCATAGCAGCAGACTCTTCAGTTTGCTTGGAAAACATAGAACCAGGAAGCGTCAGGGACCGCTTCTTTCCAGCGCCCAAGCGCTCTGCCAACCAGGCATCACCTGCTCAGCCGTAGGTAGCCTGCGCGGCACCACCTGCTGGTCATCCCCGCTCAGGTGCGACTCATCAAGTGTGAGATTTAAACAAGGGGAGACAGGTGTATTGAAGCAAGATGCAGCCACTGGTAAACCTGGTTGCAGGGCCAGTGCTTGTTCAGCACACGGTCCGCAGACCCGTGCTCTGTCAGCGTCCCCGCGGGACCCCGGACACATAATTCTGAGATGCCTCCATATGGTGATTATCAAAGCAATATGCCAGCAGGGATTTATGCTATAAGCGGCCCCGGATGCCCCAAGACCCGCTAGGAATGTGGGAGAATATAAAAGTGAGCCCGTTTAAGATATATATCAGGCCGGGGGATGCCACCGGAATCTTAGCGTCTGAAAGACATAAGGAGAAGAATGGGTGTCAGAGCCATGCGCAGCTGGAAAACATAAAAAGGAGTCACCCGCAAGGGCACTTACAGACCAAGGGAGGAGGGAAACCGCCACCACGCGCAAAGATCAGCAAAATGGCGCCCAGCGAACCTTGAAGGGCGGGCTCGATGCTCGGCCGTGACGCGGAGCGCGCCAATTCAAGTCCCCGCCCACTCCGGAGAGCGCGAAGCTCTGAGGTAACGGCAAAGCAAGGATACAATCACACGCTTAAGGATTTGTAGAAAAAACGTTACGACTAGTAAGGAAAAGGCGCCACAGAATCTAGACAACGCCGCAAACTGTGCACAAGACATACGGCGGTAGCCGAAAACCAAATAAAGAGCAAGCAGCGCGGCTCTGACATTTAAATGTTAATGAAGGGCAGAAATAAGGCCATAAGCGTGAAATACTGGTGCACAGGGACCACCACACACATACTCCCCCCCCCTTTCTTTTCCCACTAACTAGTTGGGGAATGAGGGAGGATGGCGACACAGGGTCCAGCACTACCCGGGGTACGGGGCAATAATGCGGGAGGGGCATCCACTAGAGGCTCACCATCAGCCTAAACCGCCTACCCTATGGTGGGGGACCGCGGTGGAGCATGGCTCCGTTAAGCACACGAGGTGCTGCCTACCTTCACCCGACCAACTCAGCCCAGGCTGGGAGGCATATTCTTTCACAGAGAGGACGGGTGGAAATAGTCCCGCAGGGCCTCGGGCTGTAAAGCCCCGCTCGCCTGCGAGAGCGTGATACTTCATGTCTTTGCAGTTCAGCACTGCAGAGAAATCTGGGGATTTGTGGGAGGTCCCTCGGTATATGTAGGGCCGGGAGGAGCTTGTTTTCTTCATGATACTGCAGTGCACGGCGCTGAAGGCGGAGGTATACCCACATGTAAGGACTATGTCTGGAGCAGGACGTGCTGTCTGCTTAGAATATCAGTGGCACTGCACACCTGCTTCACTGTCTCAGAATAGATGTAAGGGCTGTAATGGTAAATTCCATTGAAGATCCTTTTTGGGTCAAAGTCTGGCATGGTTGGTTTGATAAATATAGCGACAAAAATAAAAACAAGATGAGGTTCTCTCCCAGAATTTGTTTTACATTTTTCTTTGGTTTTTGGATAGTGGACCTTTTAGAGTTCTTTCATACACCTCTGGTGTGTAGAGGGATTTCAGAGTATGGTTTGAAGCAAACATTTTAAAACCGGTGCTCCTGTCATGATTTTTCAATGCATTTTGGTTGGCTGACCTCAGATTTCCTACCACGAGTTCTGATCGTTTCCTGTTGCCCTTATATCTGAAGCTGGGAGCCGCACGTCTGTGTTCCAGCATTGAGCTGTGGTGTACAGTGTACAAGTTTAGAAAAGGACTGCTATCTATACTCTATAGGTGGCTTGGATGAGCGTGTACACAGTTCTACAGCTTTGGCCAGCTTGGACCCGGAATTCACATACCAAAGTTGTAGGAGCGCGATCAGCTCTGCTTCTGAATTCACATACCAAAGTTGTAGGAGCGCGATCAGCTCTGCAGGACTGGGTGATAAGCAGGGAAGCATTGTGTCCCTAATCACAGTCTTGATTGGAGGTGACCATGAAAAGGGAGCTTAAAAGCTATCTAGATAGGCTGTTAAACAGTGTTTGCATTATGGTGAGCTAGGGAAAAGCCAGGTCTCATTCATTCACTACACTGACTGCATTTGGAATATTTTTCCTTTACTATGAAAGACCAGATCTCAACTCCAGGAAAATTAGAGAACAATAATGCCTCCTTGTTCTCATTCAGTATTAAATGTAAACGGAAGTATTGTATGACCATTACACCAGCTTTGGCATAAAAGGTACATTGACACATTTGACATTACCAGGCTATGTAGCTCCTAATATTTAGAAATACTCATATGGCCTAAATCTCTTGGCAAACATCTCTCAGTTTCTTAGGGACTCTGGCTCTGTTCTGGAATTCTATGCACAGTGTATTTTTTATCATTACAATCAAGCAAAGCTCCAACCAAGTTTCATTTTGGATTGAGCAGAAAAGCATCAGGTACTAGGTTTTCTTTTTGCAGACTGATTGAGCTTTACTTCCAGTCAATGACCAAACAGGATGCTTATCCAACAGACAAGATGTTGGTGTAATGAGGACCAGTGCCCTCTTGTCCCAATTTCAATTAGGTGGACTTTACGATTCAGGAAACGCTGCACAAAAATGTTCACAAGCTGCATAAAAAAATTAAACTGGTTCTAACCCATCTGCCCATGCACTGCATTCACCCTTCACTGCCACAGTCAACCAGCATTGCTGCTCCTCCAACCACAGTGGTGACATAGATCTTTCGATTGCCGAAGAAGACATTATCAGGAAACAGAGAGCAGAGCTGCGGGGCACAGCCAAGGATGGTAGTAGTGCTCAAGGGAGGTTAGTATTAAATACCTCCTCTTAGATGTGATGAAGCTAGCTAGACAAGTGGCTTCCAGCAAGAATATTCTGGTAGGACACTAATAGTGACATACTAGCTTATGAAAATTATCTATCTCTCTCTAATATATATATATATCTGGCAGGGAAGACACAATAAAACCATATGACTAATCACATACACAAGCTACAAATAAATAAAGCTCTGCAGTATTGTTAAATTAAAACTGTCGAATCCTAAAACCCATTTTATCAAATATATCTCTCCCTATAAATAATTGTAACTTTACCTTTAGTAGCCTTACCTATTCACTAAGATAATGTATCTTCAATATACATTACATATAAAAAGACCCTTTTCATCATGAAAAATAAATGCTGCTTAAATCAAGCCTTATGATAAAAAAAGAAGAAAAAAAACAGCATGTCAGTATATATGTTGTGCTAATAAACATGCGAATCAAACATCTTGCACCGAGTTACGGACGAGGGGAGATGTGCTGCACAATGTCTTGACATACCTAGCTTAAGATAATTCATATATATATATATATATATATATATATATATATATATATATATATATATATATTAATGTGCTGCTACCTTTTTATCTTACAATAATAAATAGGCCTAATGTATTTACTTTGTATACTGAAAAAAAACTAGCCTGTCATACTAATATTTGACTGGATTTAAATATATTAAATATATTAAAATTGATATCTATGCACTCCTTCACACTGCCTACTCTATGCTTTCAGATGTGTCAGGGGAATGGAAAGTGGTAACACACATACAGTGCTTTAAAACTTGGAACTATTCCACATTTTTAAATGTTACAGCCAAGAGTAAAGAAAATACATGTTTTTTTTTATTACTACTCTAGAAGCACAGTCCTAGTATTACATGTAGTGGTCAATTACTGTATGCAAATATATGTTGCCAGCTATTGCTGTCAGTTGAGTCTGTTAAGTTTGTGTCTATTTCTTCCACTTGTGAATGGACATGACTGATCATTAAACGGTATTCCAACCAGCATGACTGGTCTTAAACTAGAGTCTAGCCAATGAAAATGTTTAGGGGAATGTTCCCCATGACTATGACTAAGACGTCCCAAGAGCGATATTGTTCCCAGTGGTTCTGGAATTTAAAAATATATGACAAAGAGTTCATAGACCTATTTTATCCAGACGTATTCAGCAGCAAATGTCTACACCACCATGCATTGGTGACCATACAACCTGTGTATGTATTTGAAGAGTCACGCAGCTACACGTGTCAACTGAAATAAACATATTGTTCCAATATTCATATCTAAGGCTCAGAAAACAGAGCGGTTTAGCTATTTACATGTACTTTACGGTCTACATAAATGTCCCACAAGGTAGTTTAGGTACGGTTATTATTTGGATGTTAGCACTTAATGCCGATGCAACACACACTACACAAATATTGTAGAACTGCATTGTAAAAAAAAGACATTGTTTCTCTATTTTGGCAAACCTGAACATCACTGCGGTGCCATTAAAATCCATCAAGCCTAAATGATAAGATCAGATATACATTCTTAAGGAAGTCCTATTCATTTAAAGCACACACATATACACGCAGTACATAGAATCTATTTGGCTTTTTCCATGCTTAGGTGTTCATTAAATATGAGGGAGTCACAGTCTCTGCAAACATCAAGTTAAATAAATAGAAATTTGGAACTATTCTTGGATAACAATACAGGATCAATTCCTACAGTTCGTACATTTTGTTAATCACCACATCATATGTTCTGACAATATGGCAAGCTGGGATCTGTGTGCCTCGTCCACTTTGTTTCATCACACGCCAGATAGCTAGACAAATGTTCACAGGGAATTGTGGTTCTGCTGAGAACGGTTTGTGTCGGCCATGTATTGAGAACACCTCTTCATAAAAAAAAAAAAAAGTTACAGTCCAAAAATAGTGCATGTACAGTACATTATGCAGCATGGGATGAGCTACTTGCCAGCAAGGCAAGCTACTAACACACTAGTTCATACATGTGCCTTTTAGAAACATTGCCGTAAAAATCAAGTGTGTTTAAAAACTCATTAAAACAAAAAGTGGTAGTTACCCCTTGCACCATATAAGCAGAGCCACACCACCAAATGGCACTCGGCATGATGGATATTAAGCTCAATGGTGAACACCACAGTGCAGCCGTATTGTATCATGCGTATGGAGAAAGATACAAGGCAACACACCCTAAGAAACCGGTTAAGGAAGCTGTAGGAACATCGATTCTGCAGAGGCCAGCATATGACATAGCAGTATTAGGGATACTGTGGAAGAAGGTTTCAGCCAGCTAGCCTTTCCCAGAGAAAGTAGGTAAAGGGTGTCCATTCCCATTGCTACCTCATGTCATTGTTTTACTGAAAAGTTCTGGAGGATATGTCACTTGCTTTAGGTTCCATTATCATTATGCGTTACCGAATCTCCTTTTGGGTCTTTGGAACTTGATTTCTTTTGCTTCTGTTTTGACTTTTTCAGCATGTGAACCTATAGATATATGCATTGAATACACATAAATACACACATGGAAACTTACACTTTACAACTGAAAGCTCTATATACACTTATTCACTTAAGGGAGCTCTACTATGATATATTTCGGTTTCCCTTTACTAGAAGAGAAAAAAACAAAAACGTACTTTTTTTTTTTTGAATGGACCATTCCACTTATTCAGGAGAGAACTGCTCATCTCCTGGGTAAACCTATGGGCACCAGAAGCATTAAAGTCATAGTTCAGGAAACAGGTAAATAAATGTAGGTTTTCAGCACACCAGTAGCTTAACAGAAATGGGTGCAATAAATCCGAGGTGCCTCCCCACTCTGCACCTCAACAGGGTAAACCAAAAAAGGAGGATGTGGATAAATGCACACCAATCACAAGTGTTAGTTATGCAAGTAAAAAGTGTATTTATACATAGCAAAATACAAGAGACAGGCACTGTACAATTAGAACAAATGAAATAGTATTATTTATATTGTACAATCAAATCCATGGCAAAAAAGGATATGAAATGTAGATCTCTGTGTGACGCCACATCTGTCATCAGGATTGTCCGGCACCTCTAACAAGGTAAATAAATGAATTTATCTCTGTAACTTTAACCAGTAGGAGATGCTATACAATAAGGTAAAAAATACAATTCTGTGATTACTCACCTGTAGAATTGGTATTACGAGTATACAGTACGCCCTGCTCCAAATATAATACTTACACGTGGGATATACTCCGCCAGATGGCGCTGGACTGCAGAGACATCGAAAATAGGCTCCTCCCGGCCCCTCAAATACCCACTGCCGCCTGCAGAACCTTGCGGCCAAAAACAGCATTAGCTGAGGCCCTAACATCAACCTTGTAAAACTTTGAAAAGGTATGAACAGAAGACCAAGTAGCGGCCTTGCAAACTTGTTCAACAGAAGCCTGGTGCTGAAAAACCCAAGAGGCACCAATAGCACGAGTGGAGTGAGCAGTAAGGCGGAAGGGAGGATTCTTCCCCTTAGCAGAGTAGGCCTGAATCACAGCCTGACGAATCCACTTGCTGATAGTAGACTTGGCAGGAGCCAAACCCTTCCTAGGACCCGAAGGGACCACAAAAAGAGCATCAGTTTTCCTGAAAGGTGCAGTAGCCACCAGATAGTACTTCAGACACCTAACCACTTTCAAAGAGTGCAAAACCCTCTCCTTATCATTGCTAGGATTAGGGCACAAAGAAGGAAGAACAATATCCTGATTCAAATGAAAGGCAGACACTACCTTAGGCAGAAAATCAGGTTTGAAGCGAAACACCACCTTGGCCTGGTGCCTCTCATAGTAGGGGGGCTGAATGGACAGCGCCGCCAACTCGGACACACGCCTGACAGAAGTGATAGCCACCAGAAACACAACCTTGAGCGTAAGAATGGCCAAGGCAGCATCCTGCACAGGTTCAAAGGGAGCACCCTGCAAGGCTGACAGAACCAAGTTCAAATCCCAAACAGGCACCATAGGTTTACGTGGGGGACGCACATGAGTGACCCCCTGGAAGAAAGTCCTGATCAGAGGGTGCTGAGCAAAGGACTTCTGGAAAAAAAATAGCCAGGGCAGACACCTGACCCTTCAGAGTACTGAGTTGGAGCCCCATCTCCAACCCATGCTGCAGGAACTCCAGAATCCTGGGAATAGAGAACACACGACAGGGAAGAGACCTAGACTCACACCAGTCAACGTAGGCACGCCAAACCCTGTAATAAATGGAAGAGGAAGACTTCTTCCTAGCTTTATTCAAAGTATCCACAACTGAGGAAGACAGCCCCTTCTCCATCAAGATGGAGGTTTCAGCAGCCAAGCCGTCAAAGCCAGAGTTTGTAAATTGGGATGGCGTAAGTGACCCTGAGTGAGCAGATCTGGCACCAAGGGCAGAGCGTATTGATCTACTGCCAGCTGTACCACGTCTGCGAACCACACTCTTCTTGGCCACCTGGGGGCCACCAGAATTGCTGCCACCTCTTCCAGAGCAATCTTGCGCAGGACCCTGCCCAGCAGGGGAATTGGGGGGAAGACATACAGGAACTGAAAGTCCTTCCATGACATTGCTAGCGCATACGAGGTCAGGGCCAGATACCTGGACAGAGAGACAAAAGCTGGAAGCTTGTGATTGTGGCGGGACGCAAACAGATCCACATCTGGTTTGCCCCAACGGTGACACAGAGATTGAAACACCCTGCTGCATAGGGACCATTCTCCCTGGCGAGAGGTCCCCCTGCTCAGAGAGTCCGCCAGGTGATTTTCCACCCCCGGGATGTACACAGCTGAAATGCAGGGGACAACAGGTTCCTTGAGTCCATCCACCACAAGAGGGACCTCCTGACCAGGGGGGAGAGCACACAGACCCTGTCCAGGGACGCTGGGTCCTTGTCCCATACAGACAATAGGTGAAGTTGCAGAGGCCTCAAGTGGAACTGAGCATAAGGGACCGCTTCGAAGCACGCCACCATCAGGCCCACCAGCTGCATGCCCTGCCTGATGGAGGAATGGGGACAAGCTAGGAGGGACTAAGCCTGTGCAATCAGACTGTCCACCTTCTGCTGAGGAAGGAAGATCCTTGCCTGAACTGTATCCAGATTCATTCCTAGGAATGGAGTTACCAAGGAAAGGGACAGTGAGGACTTGGGGTGGTTGATCACCCATCCAAATGACTCCAGCTCAGTATCCAAATCTGCCTGATGTAGAGACTGGGAAGTGATGAGGACGTCGTCCAGATAGGGAAGCACGCGGACGCCCTGACATCTGAGCAGAGACATCACGCCAGCCAGCACCTTGGTGAGGGCGCCCCATCATGCCTGAGGGGGCTTGGGAGAGGATTTAGCTTTGGGACCCCAGGAGGAGCCAGGATGTCCACGTCCTCTGCCCCTACCCCAGAAATCTCCCCGGGAAAGACACCCCCTTCCCTGTCTTGCACCGCGGTAAGGGGAGGAGAAGGAACCCTGACCCCGAAAGGGCGAGGTTGCCGCCTGCGCTGGGGTAACCTGCCTCCCTTAGCAAAAAGGTCCAGGCGGTCTCCAAACAGACGCAGTCCTTTAAAGGGAAAACCAGTGAGGGCCTTCTAGGCAGCGTTGTCAGCAGCCCACTGGCGCAGCCAAACCGAGCGGCGTATAGCCACCACAAGGGCAGAAGTTTTGGCACACATTCTGATGGTGTCATCCAATGCTGATAGGACAAAATTTACAAAAATACCATTTTGTGAGATACTCACCTGTAAAATGGTTATTACGAGTATGTCACACCCCCCACTTCCCGATATCCATGACACTTGGGAACCCGGCCTGTAGAGGGCGATCTTGCAGAGATGACATGGAAAAAAGGAGCCCCTCCTGGTCCATAAGTACTGGGTTCCTCCCACTATTCCTCAGTCTTTTTAAACAGCAGTGAAGTGAGACAATTATATTCAATAATTGTAAAATTATATGAGAATAATAATACCAAATAAAGGATCCCTTAGAACAAAAAGAGCCAATTATATTCAATAATTGTAAAATTATTTGAAATAACAATAATAATAATCACCATATAAAGGATCCCTCGAACAAAAAAGGGCGGGGGAAGTGGGGGGTGTGACATACTCGTAATAACCATTTTACAGGTGAGTATCTCACAAAATGGTATTATTCCTAGTATGTCACACCCCCCACTTCCCGATATTCATGACACTTGGGACATCCAATAGCAGTGTCTATAATGGGTGGGGATCCCAAAGGAATAATGCATAACTTAAATTACTGCAGCTTGCAGAACTTTGCGGCCAAAAACAGCATCCGCTGAGGCCCGCACATCAACCTTGTAAAACTTAGAAAAAGTATGCATAGAAGACCAAGTCGCAGCCTTGCAGACTTGTTCAACCGAAGCTTGGTGCTGAAAAGCCCAAGAGGCTCCAATAGCACGAGTAGAATGAGTGGTGACACGAAAAGGGGGAACCTTCCCCTTCGCCATATAGGCTCCAATGATAGCCTGACGTATCCACTTACTAAGGGAAGATTTGGCAGGAGCAAAACCCTTCTTGGGTCCAGAAGGCACAACAAAAAAGGCATCCGTCTTGTGGAAGGCAGAGGTAGTAACTAAATAATACTTAACACAACGAACTACATCCAAAGAATGTAAGACCCTTTCCTTGTCGTTACTAGGTTTAGGACACAAGGAAGGAAGAACTATATCCTGATTTAGGTGGAAAGCAGACACCACCTTAGGAAGGAAATCCGGTTTAAAATGGAAAACAACCTTATCTTGATGCCTCTCAAAATAAGGGGCTTGAATAGACAAAGCCGCCAGTTCAGAAACTCGGCGGACAGAAGTAATAGCAACCAAAAAGGCAACCTTCTGAGTAAGAATAGGAAGAGGAATATCCTGTAATGGCTCAAAGGGAGCAGCTTGCATAGCCGAAAGCACCAAATTAAGATCCCAAACAGGAAGTAAAGGCTTTCTGGGAGGCCGCACATGTGCGACTCCTTGGAAAAAGGATGAAGAGCAAACGATCTTTGAAAGAAAATTGCCAAGGCAGAGACTTGCCCTTTCAAAGTACTAATCTGTAATCCCATATCCAGACCTCATTGCAGATATTCCAAAATTCTAGGAATAGAAAATACTCTACAGGGCAAAGCCCTGGATTCACACCAATCAATATAGGACCTCCAAGTCCTGTAATAAATGACAGAGGAAGACTTCTTCCTAGCTCTAATAAGAGTCTGAATAACCACATCAGAAAGACCTTCTTCTTTCAAGATGGAGACTTCAGCAGCCATGCCGTCAAAGCCAGCATTTGTAAATTGGGGTAACAAAGTTGACCCTGAGTGATGAGATCTGGAAGGAGAGGCAGATGGACATGATCCACTGCCAGCCTTACGACGTCTGCGTACCACAGACGTCTTGGCCACCTTGGCGCCACCAGAATTGCTGGCACCTCCTCCAGTGCTAGCTTGCGCACCACCTTGCTGATCATGGAGAATGGGGGAAACAGATATAGGAACCCCAGATCCTTCCAGGCTAGAGACATGGCATCCACTGCCACTGCCAGAGGATCCTGGGATAGAGACACAAAAGCTGGCAGCTTGTGACTGTGGCGAGAAGCAAACAGGTCCAACCGTGGAGTCCCCCACTTGTGACAGAGGAACTGAAAGACCCTTGGATTGAGAGACCATTCTCCCTGGCGAGAACATCCCCTGCTCAGGGAGTCTGCCTCCACATTCTCTATCCCCGGAATGTAAACTGCTGATATGCAGGGAACATTGATCTCTGCCCACTGAAGGATCAGAGACACTTCCCAGAGGGCACCCCAACTGCGAGTCCCTCCCTGGTGATTGATGTATGCAACAGCTGTTCGGTTGTCTGACCTAATCTGAACTGGCAGACCCTGTAAGAAATGGGTCAGTCGAAGTAGAACAAGACGTATGGCCCGAAGCTCTAATACATTGATTGGAGAATGAGCCTCCCGAGGCCCCCACAATCCTTGGAACTGATGATTCTTCCAGAAGCCCCCCCAGCCTACCAGGCTGGCATCCGTGGTAACCAGTTCCCAACGCGGAGTCAGAAATGACTTGCCCTTCTGGAGGTTGTGCGATATTAACCACCACTGAAGGGACTGCAAAATGTGGGGAGACAATAGACAAGTCTGATTCAATGATAGTGGGCACCTGTCCCACTTTGCCAAGAGGAAGAGCTGAAGTGTCCTTATGTGAAACTGGGCAAACGGGACTGCCTCGAATGCAGCTACCATCAATCCCACTAGTCTCATCCCTAGACGGATAGACTGACGAGGGTTGGACAAGAATAGACGAATCAAGTCCTGAATCAGAACCATTTTGGACTGAGGAAGAAAAACCTTGGCCTGAAATGTATCCAGAATCAGGCTCAGGAAGGGAATTTCCCTGGACGGACAGAGAGAGGATTTGGGGTAACTTATTACCCATCCGAACCTTTCTAGCGTAGAGACCACCGTCCTGGTGTCCAACTCTGATTGTTCGAGGGAGGAGGCCGCGATAAGAAGATCGTCCAGGAAAGGCACAATGCGGATGCCCTGGACCCTGAATATAGCCATCACTCCTGCCAGCATCTTGGTAAAGACTCTTGGGGCCGAGGTAAGGCCGAATGGCAGGGCCACAAATTGATAATGCTGGTCTTCTATCGAGAACCTGAAAAATCTCTGGTGACCTGGAAAAATAGGAATGTGCAAATAAGCATCCTTGATGTCTATGGATGTCATGAAGTCCCCCTGACGGAGAACATCGATCGTTGATCGCAGAGACTCCATGCGGAATTTTCTGAAACGGATAAATTGATTGAGTCTCCTTAGGTCTAGGATAGGCCGAACAGAGCCGTCCTTTTTGGGTACCGTGAATAGGTTGGAATAAAACCCCAAACCCCTTTCCGCTGGAGGCACTAGGCAGATGACAGCCATGTTTAACAGATACGCTACTGCTGCCCGCAGTCCCTGCGCAATTGCCGAATCTGACGGCATCCGGGACATGAAAAATCTGGGAGGAGGCCGGGACTCGAATTCCAGTTTGTAACCGGAAGAGACTACTTCCAGAACCCAATTGTCTGATACCTCCTCATAACTCCTCAAAACTCCCTCATTGTTGAGCAGGCTTAGTGGCAGATTTGGTTTTGGGCCCCCAATTCTGACTTGGACGGCCATGTCCCTTTCCTCTATTCCATGCATTCCCTCTAGGGGCTGAAAAGGCAGATCCTCTACCGGATCTAGACCCCCGAAAGGAAGGGTTAAAAATACAATTCTGTGAAATGATCACCTGTAGAATTGGTATTATACGCATACAGTACGTCCTGCTCCAATATAATACTTACACGTGGGGTAATCCTCCGCCAGAGGGTGCTGTTCACTGCAGACATGCAAAAACAGGCTCCTCCCGGCCCTTCATATAACCAGGGACCTCCCACAAATCCCCAGTATTGAAAAGCAGTGAGAAAAGAAGCCGGGAGAAACCAACCACCAACTGGTAACAATAGTAATGATAACAATCACCATACAGGGGATCCAGAAAATGTAAAACCAGGGTGGGGTGGAGCAGGACGTACTGTATGCGTATAATACCAATTCTACAGGTGATCATTTCACAGAATTGTATTATTCTAAGCATACAGTACTTCCTGCTCCAATACTTACACGTGGGACATCCAATAGCAGTGTCCATAAAGTAGGGTGGGATCCCCAACAAAAAAGGCACAGCAGACAGTAAAGGCGCTGTCACCTGCAAAACTTTGCTACCAAGTACGACATGAGCAAAGGCTCTAACGTCAATCCCATAACAAAACCTTTGAAAAGGTATTGAACAGAAACAAGCACCGGTCTAGCAACTTATTCAACAGAAAACCTGGTGCTGAAGGGCCAAAGGTACCCAAACACCAATAGAACGGAATAAAAAGAGAGAGAGAGGGAGATTCTTCCCCTTTAAAGGAATAGGCCAGTGTAACGGCCTAACCAGCCCAAAGGCAACAGAAGCCTCGGTAAAACTTAGAACTCTCCCCAACGGGGAAATAAAAACTGGTCTCCCGCAAGACAGGCGGGGATACAGACCCCTTCACTAACAAGGATCAGCAAGAAGCCGAAACCTTTACTCAGGACCAGGAAGGCAAACCATCCAAGTAAGATCAGTCCAAAAGGCGCATAGGCCCTGGAAGCAAACGAGATCAGGCGCATACATATGGAGGCGCTCGCAGACCCCAAAGGGCATCAGTCCCCCTAAGGGACAAGAAACAACCAGGAAAGGTTCAACACCTGTTGAGGGAATGTAGACCCCTTACTTCAGCATTATTAAGAATAAGGCCCATAGGCAGACTAAAAGGACTTAAATAACGATCATAAAACACCACCTTGGACAAAAGGGTCCGGCGTAAGGCGGAATACCACCACATCATGGTGTGTATATATATATATATATATATATATATATATATATATTTTACAAGGGCTAAGTAATCAGAACCACCTTCTCAGGCACACGTCTGACTGAAGCAACAGCCCCCGGAGGGGCTACTTGAACTACAAAACAGCTCAGACAGCATCCAGGATAAGTCCCAAGGGAACAATCCGCAGGGCAAACAGGATGAAAATTGATCCCAACAGGGACCATAGAACTACTTGGGAGATGCCCCTGAGCAATCCCCAAGAGAACTCCTCACAAGGAGGACTGAACCAGACTTCTACAGGAAGGCAGACAGGACAGAACCTGAACCTTCAGAGTACCTAGATGGGGAGCCAACCCCAACCTATGCTGTAACAACTCTAGAACCCTGGGAACCGAGAACGTCCAACAGGGGAGAGACCAAGACTCATGCCAATCAATATGGGTACACCATAACCCCCAATAGACGGAGGAAGAGGAAGCCAAAGAAGCTTGCTCTTAGCCCCCCATATACCAAGTCACCCAGAAGATAAGCCCGTCTCCAAGGGGTGAATGAATCAGCTGTCAAGCCCCAGACTAGAGTCTGTAGATTGGGACGACATAAGAAGGAGCCTGACAAGGGCAGAACCGCACTCCTGAGAGAGCGTACAGGTCCGCTGACCTCAGCAGAAGCATCTGCGAACCACCCAGGGGCCATCAATCTCACGGGTCTCTTAATCAGCACGACCGTGCGCAGAACCCCACATAGCAGGGTGAATGAAGAGAAGACATATAAAATAGAAAGTCTAGACATAAATTTACTAAGCCCCCATGACCAGAGTCAGAATATTCTGGGGCAGTAAAAACAAGGGCAGAGCCCCTGTGATATAAGCGAGACCCAACAGAGCCACCCTAGTTGGCTCTCAGAGGGACACCAGGATAGCACAACCTGCCACTGAAAGACATCCATTGGAGCGAATACCACTGAGGAGCAGGTGACATAGACCCCCACCCAGATCAGGATCAGGAACCTTCCAGGAGAATCATCCTGCTTCAAGCTCCAGACCAATAATAAAACATGCCATTGTCTTCCAACAGACCAAGAGTCCCCAAATAGACAGGTCCTAAAGAGGAGAAGTCCAGCAGTATAGAGTCAACTGAAGGCTCATTGTTTTAACAAAGCCAGTAAGTAAGATGGACCCTCTAAGGGACCCTACCTAGGAACCACAGGGGGTTTTGGAAGAAATTCCCCCCCCCCCCGCCAACCTGGTACCCAAGGTGACCATTCACAGGAAGATGCAAGTAAAGAAGGGGGTGCCCCCTGACAGGGTCCTTGAATATAACCAGCTCAAGAGGAACCACCGTACCAAAGGGGAATGAGCACAGACCTAGCTCCAGGGGTGCTGGAACCCCATCTAGGATCAATAACCTACTGTGCCGAAGAGCCCAACGGCTCTGTATATAAGGGACATCATCTGATACGCCACCAACGGGCCCACCAGCTGCAATCCTGCCTAGTGAAAGTAAGATGTCAGCAAAGGGGGACAGAGCCCCCGTAACCAGGAGTCCACTTGTTGCCAAGGAAGAAGGCTCAAGCCTGAACCGAATCCAAGGAATGGAGATAGCGGATAAGGGACCATGAGGGATTGAGGTGACTGAGCACCCATCCAGTAACTCCCAGGGGACACCGCCGGCCGACTAACCCACTCGGCCTGACGTAGAGATTGGGGAGTAAGGAAAGACGACCCGGTAGGTCCTAGTGCGGACGCCCCACAGGCATGCCTGAGACATCACCCCCATTCGCGCCATGGCAAGTAGCCTGGGAGCGAAAGAGAGGCCAAAAACAAGGCCCCAATCCGCAGGGTTGGTCCTGCAACACTGACTAGTAACGGTCTTGGTGCCCAGAAGCCACAGGGGGAACTAACAGGATCTAGAACGCCACAGGAGGCCAGAAGCCCCCCTTGCACAGGGCGCCTGTGGCCCAAGACAGAGATATCATACAGGGACTACCTGTGAGTGTAGAATTGCCAAGCCTACCATTGGCCAGCATGGCCCAGACTGCCTCATCATTTTGAGGGAAAGAGAAAGGTTAACATAGAGGCCATTGCCCCATTCTGTTAAGGGCAACCTGCAAGTAAGCCCAGACCCTGCAGGCCGAGTACGGCCTGCACCAACTCCTGAGGGGAAAACAGGGGCTCGAAGCACCCTGACAACCTCCGAGAGGGACCGCCCAGCAAATTCTATCCTGTGTCCAGGGGAACTACCTCCTGGATCCACCAGAAGGAGAAGATACGCTCCCAGATAGGAGCCAGGTGCTGTGGCAGTCCCCTCGCCCAGAAGGGCGAGGGCGTCCCTTCATGCTTGGGAAGTCTTGGCAGATTTGGACTTAGCCCTGCCAGAGGGCCCAGGGCGTTGCCTGCCCACCCCGTGGTGGAAGTCCACTCCGAAAAGTTGTAAGCACACCTCAGGTTCGCGTTTGACACTAACATAGGGAGGGGGAGGGGTGTCCAGAAGGTCCAAACGGGCCCCAAATAGACGCCGTCCTCTGAAAGGAAGGCCGGTGAGAGCCTTTTTCGTATCATCGTCAGCACCCCACTGTCGCAGCCAGACCAGGCGGCGGATAGCTACCACAAGGGCAGAGGTTCTAGCACACATCTTAATGGTGTCATCCAGCGCTGAGAGGATAAACCTTACAAACACATCACAGTCTGAGAGCGCATTAAATACCTCCCAGGGGAGGTCCTCAGGTCGGTGATCAAGTAGTTCAAGTAGTTTTCTAACCCCTTTAAGTTTGCAAGGCGATTCCCATTCTTTGGATATAAGAGCCTGGAAATGCTCCTGTTCCAGGAATTCCAAGCGCGGCGGCGCTGTGTGGAAACTCTCCTTCTTAGGCTTGGGAGCCTCTCCGGGAGGAGAGATAGACAAAACCTCAAAGATCTTAATAAGTAGTTCATCTGTGTCACACAGGCCCCAAGAACCGGGCCCAGAATCATCACGGCTCCAGGGCATCTCATCCGAGGAGCCCGAATCGGAGAATAGCTCACCTTCCTCAGAAGGATCAAGGTCCTGCATAGCAGCAGAGTCATCAGTATCGTTAGGAACCGGAGAACCAGGAGGCGTCAGGGACCGCTTCTTCCCAGGGCCCAAGCGCTCCGCCAAACTAGACAGCACCTGCTCAGCCGTAGGCAGCCTGCGCGGCACGACTTGCTGGTCATCCCCGCTCGAGTGAGACTCATCAGGAGTGAGATTTAGGTCCGGGGAGACAGGTGTATTGAAGGGAGGTGTAGCCACTGGCAAACCTGATTGCAGGGTCAGTGCCTGTTCAGCACACGGTCCGCAGACCCGTGCTCTGTCAGCATCAGCATGGGGCTGACCACACACTGTACACAGCCGGTCGTGTCCCCGGGTACATAATTCTGAGATGCCTCCATATGGTGATTATCTGAGCAGTATGCCCGCAGGGATTTACGCAATAGGCAACCCTGGATGCCCCAAGACCCGCTAGGAATGTGGGAGAATTTGTTATGTGGACCCGCTATAATATATGTCAGGCCGGGAGAAGCCACCGAAATCCTGGCGTCTGAAAGACATAATGGGATAAGAGGGGGGTGTCAGAGCCATGCGCAGCCGAATAAAAAATCATAGGAACAAAAACCGCCCCGGAGGGCACTTACATGACCAAAGGAGGAGGCGGATCGCAACCACGCGCTCGAAGGCCGTCAAAATGGCGCCAAGCAAACCTCGAGGGGCGGGCCTGATCTGGCTGTGACGCGGGGTGCGTCATGCCGAGTCCCCGCCTCCCCCAAAGAGCGCGAAGCTCTAACCAGTGCAACGTGAATGACAGTAGTGGACAGTACACACATACATAATATAATTAAGGAGATTGCTCCCACACTAGAGAATGATGCTGCCGCCCGGGCTGCACACTAATGTAATGAAAGGACAAACACGCGCGCAACCAGAAGGCTTATGTGGAGCAAGGAGCGCGGCACTGACACCCAAGTTCAAATGAAAGATCAACGGCCTTAAACGTGTTACATTACACTGGGACTGCCACACATACCCCTCCCCCCTTTCTTTTCCCCCGAGCTACGGGAGGAAGCGAGGGAGAAGCGGACCTGCACCCAGGGATTATCGCTATGAAGGGCACGGGCACCAATGCGGGAGGGGCATCTAATGGAGGCTCACCATCGGCCTAAACCGCCTACCCTATGGTGGGGGATTGCGGTGGAAAGTAGCTCCGTGAGCACACGAGGTGCTGCCTACCTTCACCCGACCAGCGCAGCCCAGGCTGGGAGGAACATCTTTATCGAAGAGGATGGGTGGAAATAGTCCCGCAGGGCCACAGGCTGTAATAGCCCCGCTCACCTGCGAGAGAGTTGATACTTCATGTCTTCGCAGTCAGCAATGCAGAGAAATCTGGGGATTTGTGGGAGGTCCCTGGGTATATGAAGGGCCGGGAGGAGCCTATTTTTGCCTGTCTGCAGTGAACAGCTCCCTCTGGCGGAGGATTACCCCACGTGTAAGTATTATATTGAAGCAGGACGTACTGTATGCTTAGAATAGAGGCCATTCCACGAAAGGAACAACGTTGTTTCTTACGCTGAGGTAATTTACCTCCCTTAGTGACAGAATCCAATCTTTCTCCAAAGAGGCGCAATCCCACAAAAGGGAGCGATATAAGTGATTTATTGGCTACAATATCAGCTGCCCACTGCCGCAACCACACCGACCGCCGAATGGCGACTAACAAGGCAGAGGTTCTGCTGCACATGACCAGAGTGTCATCTAAGGCAGAAAGTACAAAGGATGAAAACATCTCACATCGCTTAAGAGCGGCGTACTCATCAGAGGCTGGATCAAGCCCTGAGTAATTCATTAGGTCTCTCACAACAGACCTAATAGCCACTGTCATGAGCGCTGAAGTACCAACAGGCAGCAAGGCCGAGCCCACACTGGAAAAAGCGTGGCACGCCATTTGATCAATACGCTTATCCTCTCCATCTTTAAGTGTAGTGGAGTCAGGAGAATGCAACGCAGAAGAATTGGATAAATTAAGCACAGGGGCATCCACCACAGGTGGTGATGACCAACGTTTAACAGTATCAGCTGGGAAGGGATACTTCTTGTCCCAGCCCAAGGGAATGCCAGGAAGCCGCACAGGCTTCTCCCATTCTTTAAGAATAATATAAAAAAAAAAAGCTTTCTAAACGAGGTTTAGAGGCTCCAAAGAATTCCCCTTTTTGAGGAGGGACTACTTCAGGAGGAGTAATAACCAAAACCTCAAATAACTGAGCAAGAGCTTTTGGGGTATCCACAACACTTGCTTCACCCGGCTCAATCTCAGTAGCAACAAATTGCTGTTCATCAGAAACATCTGATTCCTCATATAATTCTCCTTCTTCTAACTGAGAAGGATCAGACCAATCAAGCAATTCACAATTGTCTGACTCACTTGCCGGAGCGGCATGAGTCAAGTGCTTTCTTTTAGCTGAGGCTTTCTTAGGCACAGAGGTAGACATTAATCTTTCAAGATGAGCCAATCTGGCACATAAATCAGCATGCGACTCACCACCCATGACAGTATCATTGGGGGTACGGACAAGACATGGCGGAGTAGGAGATGAGGCATTAGCCGCAGGCCCTGAAGCCTGGGCCTCAGTTTGCTGCATAATAGTTAATTGTGCACAAGGGACGCAAAGAATTGCGTTATCCCCAACAAAGGATGCCCCGCATCCAAAACATTGCCCAGTCTGTGCAGAGGGAATTGCATGTCCATTATCCTGGGATGCCTCCATATGGTGTTTAGTATTATACTATAATTGATTATAGTAGCCAAGCATATATGGGATTTACGCAATTGCTACCCGGGATGCCCCTTTAAATAGTCCCAAGTGGGAGGATTGAAACACAAATGGACCCCCAAATAAGGCTTAAGGGCTTTTTTGTTTTTTATATAAGGACCAGGAGAAACCCCTTTTTAAATAAGGAGTTTCCACCTACAGAGAAAACAAAAAAACAGTCACCAAATGCACACAATTTAAATAAATGACAGAGAAAAAAACTCCCTTCAGCCAAGCTGAAGGGTACTCACAGCCCATGCAATAAGCTCACATCATGAGGTAAGGCCACAGGGAAGCAGGAAACAGGAAGTCAAACAGAGCATACCAGGTGCTCTCTGAATAAAAGCATGCCTAAGCCCTGCCCACTTCCAGGATCACATGGCCAAAAATGGAGGGAAAATTCAAATCTGAACACAGCCAGAAACAAAGAGCTTTAATAGGTAAGCAAAAAATGCTGCCTAGACAGAGATGGGAAAATCTAAATAAAACATTTCCTATTAAATAGTATAGTAAAACATACATAATAAAAATAAGAAATAAAGACTTATTTTATATTTTTTTTTTTTTTTTGTGTGCATGGTGACAAAGAAGCCCAGATAACGCCCCCCCTCCCCCCTCCTTTTTACCCAGCAGGGTTAAAGGAGAACTAAGGGGAGAGGATAGAAATGCACCCATAAGGCACAAGGGGATTATAAAGGGACAGGGACAGGGGCATCCCATGCCGGGAACACCAACCCCGGAAGCCGCCTACCCACATTTGGGTCTCACGGAGGAGTAATACTCCTGTATACACCAGAAGGTGTATGTATCTACCTTTGCCTGAACCACACAGCCAGGGCTGGGAGGCATACAATATAACCAAACAGGTTTAAAGAGTTTCAGACAGAAATAGAGAAAAAAAGGGTCCGGGAGCAAGCCCGGCTACCTGCAGCTTGAAGGAGAGTCATCTTCTGAATGCTTCGCCGACTGCAGAGACGAAAAGACTGAGGAATAGTGGGAGGAACCCAGTACTTATGGACCAGGAGGGGCTCCTTTTTTCCATGTCATCTCTGCAAGATCGCCTTCTACAGGCCGGGTTCCCAAGTGTCATGAATATCGGGAAGTGGGGGGTGTGACATACTAGGAATAACATCACAACTGAAGAGTGCATTAAACACCTCACAAGGCAAATCATCAGGGGCACTATCAAGCATATTTCTGATAAGGGTTCTAGTGGCCACAGCAGTAATGGCAGAGGCACAGACTGGTCGCAGCGCCGCCCCCCGCACATGCAAAGGCGTGGGATGCCAGCTTCTTCGGCATCCCGCACGGTAGTAGAATCAGGGGAATGCATGACAGAGGTGTTAGATAGCCCTAGGATCGGGGCATCCACCTCGGGGGGGGGGGGGATGACCAACATTTAACCACCTCAGCAGGAAAGGGGTACTTCCTATCCCAACTCTTTGGAACCCTGGGAACTTTACTGGGGCACTCCCATTGCTTGAGCACAAGGTTATGGAAATGTGCCTGCTCTGGAAATTCCAAACGTGATCTTGCTGTATGAAAAAGCTCCCCTCTTTGCCTGGGAGCCTCAACAGGGAGAGAGATAGACTGAACCTCAAAAATCTGGGTCAATAATCTGTCAGTGTCATCCGGGGCCCAGGGGTCAGAGCCAGAATCGTCATGACCCCTTGGTCTCTCATCAGATGAGCCTGAATCAGAAAAGAGCTCCCCTTCATCAGACAGGGTATAGCCACACAGATTCCAAAACTCCTCAGTTCCCATAGGGAAAACAGTAACATTAGGCCTCAAGTGCCGCTTCTTAGCAGGGGCCTTACGCGCTAAAGACTTATAATAATTTAAATAATAATCTGTTCAGGCTGAGAATCCCCACTAGTATGCAACTCAGCAGGAGTGAGATTTAAGCTTGGGGGAGTAGATGAAGTGAAACGAGGTGCAGCCACTGGCAGGCCAGATTGCAATGCAAGCACCTGCTCAGCACAGGGTACACAGACCTGCCCCTTGTCAGCGTCAGCATGAGGCTGCCCACACGCTACACACAGCCGGTCTTGTCCCGAAGGGACCCCGGTAACATTATCCTGGGATGCCTCCATATGGTGATTATAGCGGCACTATACGCCCATAGGGAATAACGCTATATAGCAACCCTGAATGCCCCAATAACCCGCTAGGGACGTGGGAGTATAATTTATACAAGGCCTACAAGTAATATACTAAAAACAGGGCCGGGAGAAGCCAAGAAGGGTTCGTCCCGCCTGAAAGATATAAGCAGACAAGACCTTAAGTACATAGTAACAAAAGTGAAGCAGATAAAGTCGCCCGCAAGGGCACTTACAGACCGCGGTAGGTAGGAGTCCGTCGTGCATAGGCCAACCAAGTCAGAAAAGATGGTGTCTGTATACCTCGAGGGGCGGGCCAGTAATAGAGATGACGCGGAACGCGCCAAAGACAGGCCCCGCCCCCCCCGAAGAGCGCGAAGCCAGAAGGGCAACAGCCAATGATGGCGCACCAGCGCCTGAGGTAATGCCGCCGCCAAGCGCGGAACCAAGTCAGCGCGCGGCGGCGGTAAATTTAAAAGCAATAAAGACAAGTCAGCGCAGCGGCTGACACAAGAATAAAGACATATGAAAAGTGAAAGCACAGACTGCATAACATACATATCTATACACATACACACCCCCCCCTCTTTTCCCCCGAAGACTACAAGGAGGATGAGGGAGGACAGCGGCCACTTAAATAGGGCCCACCGATAGGCAGGGGCAATAGTGCGGGAGGGGCATCCCATAGAGGCTCACCATAAGCCTGAAACGCCTACCCTTTGATAGGGGATTGCGGGGGAGCAGTGCTCCTAAGCACCAACAGCGGTGCTGCCTACCTTCACCCGACCAGCGCAGCCAAGGCTGTGAGGCATATTACTAGTGGAACGGGTGGGAATAGTCCTACAGGGCTAGAGAGCCAATTTCTCGTACTTCGCAGCCAGACTGCAGAGAAATTCTGGGGATTTGTGGGAGGTCCCTGGGTATTTGAGGGGCCGGGAGGAGCCTATTTTCGATGTCTCTGTAGTCCAGCGCCATCTGGCGGAGTATATCCCAACTGTAAGTATTAGATTTGGAGCAGGACGTAGTGTATACTAAGAATAAAAGTTTTTACATTAGAAGTCTATAAGGTGGGTAGATGACCATCCTGACGAATAGTAGAGCCATAGGTATCAACCAGTATGAGCAATAGGTTAAGGAAATATAATGAATGCAATAAAGTACATAAATCAGAACATGGTTCTGGTCAGTCTCTCTGCATCATACCAGAAGAGTGCAACAAATGAATACAATAGAGTGGCATTATACAGTAATCATGATGTGACCAATCATACAATAATGAATAAATGCAATGATATTACCAGGCAGACAAAGATCTGTGGTGATCACTAAGCAAAGCTTACGTACAGAGCTCACGGCTCCTTTCTCAAGGCAGCGAGCCTATGGCTCTACTATTTGTCAGTATGGTCATCTACCCACCTCATAGACTTCTATGGTAAAAACGTTTTTACCTTAGTGTATAGGATCTCCTACTGGTTAAAGTTACTGAGATAAATTCACTTATTTACCTTGTTAGAGGTGCCGGACAATCCTGATGATAGATGTGGTGTCACACAGAGATCTATATTTCATATCCTTATTTGCCATGGATTTGATTGTACAATATAAATAATACTATTTCATTTGTTCTAATTGTACAGTGCCTGTCTTTTGTATTTTGCTATGCATAAATACACTTTTTACTTGCATAACTAACACTTGTGATTGGTGTGCATTTATCCACATCCTCCTCTTTTTTATAGTCCAGGAAACGGCAATAATAAGTAAAAGCATCTACACATACAGCAATAAGCCAATTCCCATATTGGCTGGTATAGGGGGCATGCTTGCAGAGTGGCACCCCAATTTGTCATCCTTCCAAAGAATAAAAAAAAAAGCTGGGCTGAAAAGTATTTGATGCAGGGAGTGTAGGTAATGCCATCTGTCATATTTACATAGATATGTATAAGAAAATCATTTGTGACCTAGAGCTCCTTTAATGTGAATGATCTGCTTATTCATGCATCCATCCAAGCATATGGCTTTGTGGTAGAAGTGCAGTGGATAAAGAAATGCAAATATGAGTAGTGAGCTTCATTTAATCAGAAGGAAAAAATGTGGTTGCAGTAAGTTATAAGTTGAAACACTAAAGTGATGACCTTAGGTTACCTTTGGTCCTGCTGCAGATATTATTATCTGGCCAGGAGGTTGGATCCAAGGTTCGCCATCAACTTGAACTGGGATAGGTTTTAGAAGTGTCACACGGAAGTATGACCCTTGTGCAATTCGAATACCTGATCGGAGTCCTCCCTGAACCTGGCCCTGGTATGAGAAACCAAATGTAACAATTAGTTTAAGTACAGAAGTCCTATTGCTCTTGGTAGTCCCTTTATAATATATGTTTTGTGTATCTGCAAAACTGAACCACACTACAGCACCTTTAGGCAACAAAATATCACCTTTACAATTTCCAGGCTTAAAGTTATACTAAAGGCAAGCCCTATTGTTGTCCCATTGACTCGGGCTACACGTTGCACTGTCCCAAACTTCAATCTGTTTTCAAAAAGGCCCTGTAGTTCCTAAGTTATTTGTAAAAGTATTAGAGCATTGGAAATGCAGAGAAAAATGAGGAGAAACAGTGGGTGTGACATCAGCAATGCAATGTAAGCACACTGTAAAAAAATTAGTGCATTATAGTGCCTCTAGTTATTACTGCCAGGTAAAAAGGGGGTGAGAGATGCTGCAGCATGCCAGCACATAGTGTGACCAGAGACGAGGGTGGGGTTTCATAGCTGCAGAAGCAGGCAGCTAATCAGGATGTCTGGGGAGGGAGTGGGGGGTGTTTCCATTCTCAGTCCACTGAAGGCTGATTGAAGGACTAGGTCAGCAGGGTGGGGATTGAAAGTTGAAAAGGGGGGTGATTTCCTCAACAAGTAGACCGACATAGCAGGAAGGCGAGTGCTGGAGGGACTCAATGTAAGGTAAGCTACCGATATTTATTTTTGAACTTTTGACTAGCCAATCACTTTAATCAGTTTCTACATCTTCCCACTGACAATGTAGCCAGAAAATAATACTCCTAGAAAGCAGGAATCATGAGGATTCAAGGACATTTAACAGCCTCCATGGCAACAGATCAAACACACTTAAAATTGTAACTGCATTGGTTGCTTGGGCCACCTTCTGCAAATCAACAAATCTGGGCCACTGTTGTGTATGAAGAGCTTTGTAAGCATATTGCTGCATCTCCCTCTTTGTTATATCTGGTCCTCGGTCATGGGAGTTATATTCTTGTTGGAGAGCCTTCACCAATTCGTGTACAAGAAAATACAACTCTGTGAAGTACTCACCTGTAGAGTTGGTATTATATGCAGACAGCACGTCCTGCTCCAGACGTAGTCCTTACGTGTGGGTATTCCTCCGCCTTCAGCGCCGTGCACTGCAAAACATGAAGAAAACAAGCTCCTCCCGGCCCTACATATACCGGAGGACCTCCCACAAATCCCCAGCATTGAAAAGCAGTGAGAAGGAGAGGCCAGGAGAAACAACCTCCCAAAACTGGCAAAACAAAATATCAAGTATAACAATCGCCAAACAGGGGATCCAGAACAAAGTGAAACCAGGGTGGGGTGGAGCAGGACGTGCTGTCTGCATATAATACCAACTCTACAGGTGAGTACTTCACAGAGTTGTATTATTCTAAGCAGACAGCACGTCCTGCTCCAGACGTAGTCCTTACGTGTGGGACATCCAATAGCAGTGTCCGTAAAGAAGGGTGGGATCCCCAACAGAAGGCAACAGCAAACCGTTTAAACAACTACGGCCTGCAGAACCTTGCGGCCAAAAGCAGCGTCAGCTGAGGCCTTAACATCAACCTTGCAAACCTGCTCCACAGAGGCCTGGTGCTGAAAAGCCCAAGAAGCCCCAACAGCTCTAGTAGAATGAGCAGTAAGACAAAAGGGGGGAGTCTTCCCCTTAGCAGTATAGGCTTGAACCACAGCCTGACGAATCCATTTACTGATGGTAGACTTGGCGGGAGCCAAACCTTTCCTAGGCCCGTGAGGCACAACGAAGAGAGCATCCGTCTTTCTAAATGCCTGAGTGGTAACCAAGTAAGACTTGACACACCTAACCACATCCAGGGAATGTAAAACCTTCTCTTTAGGGTTATTAGGATTAGGGCACAAGGAAGGAAGAACAATATCTTGATTCAAATGAAACGCAATCACAACCTTAGGCAGGAAGTCTGGCTTGAAGCGAAACACCACCGTATCCCGGTGTCTCTCAAAGTAGGGAGGCTGAATAGACAAGGCAGCCAACTCAGACACACGTCTAACCGAGGTAATGGCTACCAGAAAGACCACCTTGAGCATGAGAACAGCAAGAGCTGCTTCATGAATAGGCTCAAAAGGAGGACCCTGTAGGGCCGACAAAACCAAATTCAGATCCCAAACAGGAACCGTAGGTTTCCGAGGGGGGCGCACATGAGTGACCCCTTGAAAGAAAGTCTTGATAAGAGAGTGCTGGGCAAAGGTCTTCTGAAAGAAGATAGGGCCGAAACCTGGCCCTTCAAGGTACTAAGCTTCAGACCTAAGTCTAGACCATGTTGTAAAAACTCCAGCACCCTGGAGACTAAGAATTCCCGGGAAGGGAAGAGACCTGGATTCGCACCAGTCAATGTAGGCACGCCACACCCTATAATATATGGCAGAAGAGGTCTTCTTCCTGGCTTGGACCATGGTAGCCACTACAGAAGCGGACAAGCCTTTTTCCTTCAAAATGGTGGTCTCAATAGCCAAGCCGTCAAAGCCAGAGTTAGTAAATTGGGATGGCGTAGAGACCCCTGAGTTAGGAGGTCTGGAATCCTTGGAAGATCGTACTGATCTACTGCCATTTGAACCACGTCTGCGAACCACACTCTTCTCGGCCACCTTGGGGCCACCAGAATAGTGGGTACCCCTTCCAGAGCGATCTTGCGTAGCACTCTGCCCAGAAGGGGAAGTGGTGGAAACGCATACAGGAGCCGAAACTCCTTCCAAGACATTGCCAGAGCATCCGTGGCCAGAGCCAGAGGATCCTGAGACAGAGATACAAAACTCGGTAGCTTGTGATTGTGACGGGATGCAAACAGATACACGTCTGGGACACCCCAACGGTGACACAGGGACTGAAATACCGAGTTGGAGAGGGACCACTCCCCGACGGGACGACCCCCTGCTCAGGGCATCTGCTAGCAGATTTTCCGTCCCCGGAATGTAAACAGCCGAGATGCATTGGACATTGGTCTCTGCCCAAGTTAGAATCAGACACCTCCTGGAGAGCACCCTTGCTCCGGGGTCCTCCCTGATGATTGATGTAGGCCACCGCCGTCCTGTTGTCTGAGCGTACCTGAATCGCCAGACCCTTCAGGTGCTGTGTCAATTGTTCCAGCACCAACCTGACCGCCCTGAGTTCCAGGACATTGATGGGTAGATGGGCCTCCTGAGGCCCCCACCTCCCCTGGAAACGCAGGGACTTCCAGAATCCCCCCCAGCCCGAGAGACTGGCATCCGTTGTGACCGTCTCCCAGGAGGGGGCCAGGAAGGATCTGCCTCTTGTCAAGTTCCCGTGGTCCAGCCACCACGCCAGGGATTGTCTGACCGAGGGGGGAAGCACCCAGATCTCGTCCAAGGACGCTGGGTCCTTGTTCCAAACTGACAGAAGGTGAAGCTGCAGAGTTCTCAAATGGAATTGGGCAAATGGCACCGCCTCGAAGCTTGCCACCATCGAGCCCACCAACTGCATTCCCTGCCTGACAGAGGGATGAGGGTTCGAGAGCAGGGACCTGACCTGCGTTGTCAGAGCTTCCACCCTCTGTGGGGGAAGAAATATCTTTGACTGAACTGAATCCAGAATCATCCCCAGAAACGGTGTCACTGGGGAAGGGGACAGAGAGGACTTTGGGTAATTGATCACCCAGCCGAAGGACTCCAGAGTGGTCACCACCAACCGCGTGTCCAACTCTGCCTGCTGCAGAGACTGGGATGAGATAAGTATATCGTCCAGGTAGGGCAACACTCATATGCCTTTCAGTCTCAACAGAGACATTACTCCTGCCAGCACCTTGGTGAATACCCTGGGGGCTGACGTAAGTCCGAATGGCAAAGCCACAAACTGGTAATGCTGATCGAGCAGCGCAAATCTGAGGAACCTTTGATGCCCCGGGAACACCGGAACGTGCAGATAAGCGTCCTTGATGTCCACAGATGTCATGAAGTCCCCTGGGCGCAGCGAGGCAATGGCCGAGCGCAGAGTTTCCATACGAAAATGCCTGTTTCTGACAAATTTGTTTAAGATTTTTAAGTCCAGAATGGGTCTGACTGACACGTCCTTTTTGGGCACCGTGAACAGGTTGGAATAAAACCCCACGCCCCTGTCTTTTAAGGGGACCTTGCAAATGACCCCGAGGTCTAGAAGGTCCTGCACCGCTATCGTCAAGACTTGACCTGAGGCAGGGTCCTGTGGGATTCGGGACCCGACGAACCTGGTAGGGGGCAGTACAGCAAACTATCTTGTAACCGGAGGACACTACCTCCTGAATCCACCGGTCTGGGACGTGGCGTCTCCAGACATGTTGAAGATGCTGTAGACGTCCCCCCACCCTGACGGGCGAGGGCGCCCCTTCATGCCTGGGGGGTCTTGGGAGGGGCTTTGGCCCCCAGGAAGAGTTGGGGCGGCGACCTCTGTTCTTGTTCCAGGAATCTGCGCGAGCTCCAGCGAAGGACACCCCTCTTCCCTGTTTAGCCCCGCGGTAGGGAGTCGAGTGGGAGCTTGGGCCACGAAAGGGCCGAGTCTGACGCTTGCGCTGGGGCAGCTTGCCCCCTTTAGCAAAGATATCCAACCTTTCTCCAAACAGGCGCAGCCCTTTGAACGGAAGCCCCGTAAGGGCCTTCTTGGCGACATTGTCAGCTGCCCACTGGCGTAACCAGACCGCTCGGCGTATGGCTACCACCAGAGCAGAGGCTCTAGCACTCAGCTTGATAGCATCGTCCGATGCAGACAGTATATAATTGATAAAAGTCTCACAGGTAACCAAAGCATTGGCGGCATCGGATGGCAAGTCATCCGCCCCTTCGAGAGCAGTCTTAACCACAGTCCTGAGCGCCACCGCTGTGATGGCTAAGGCGCAGACCGGGCGGAGCGATGCTCCCCCAAATGCAAAGGCCTGACATGCTAATTGATCGATCCGTCGATCCTCCAGATCCCGCAGCGTAGTAGTGTCAGGGGAGTGCATAATCGAGGTATTGGACAGGCCCAGGATCGGGGCGTTGACTTCGGGCGGCGAAGTCCAACACTTGATCAGGGCAGCAGGGAATGGATACTTCTTATCCACAGTCTTAGGAACCCCCTGGAGTTTGCTGGGATGTTCCCACTCCTTTAAGACTAGATTATTAAAATGAGTTTGTTCGGGGAATTCCAACCGGACCTTAGCGGTATGGAACAGATCACCTCTTTGCCGAGGAGCCTCAGGCGGGGGAGAGAGGGATAACACGTCAAAGATCTGGGCCAGCAATCTATCAACGTCGTCCTGGGACCAAAGGTCAGAACCAGATTCATCCTGACTCCTGGACTCATCGTCATAGGACCCCGAATCAGAAAACAGTTCCCCATCCTCTGAGGGGGAGTGTGCGTAGGACAAATGTAAATCATCCTACAGGAAGGATAGTGGCTTCAGGATTCAGGTGGCGCCTTTTAGCGGTAGCCTTGCGCGCCAAGGAACCAGCGACTAAACTTTCCACGCTAGCCAGTCTAGCGGCAAGGTCAGCATGGGAGTCCCCGCCATGGTTGGGGGTTAGACTCAGGCTTGGGGGAGTAGGAGAAACAAGGCGAGGCGCGGGCCCAGCCTCTTAAGAGGTGGGTAGGCCAGCTAGCGCCTGCTGGGCACGAGGGACGCAGACCCGCGCATTGTTACCACTGCCAGGTAAGACCCCACAAGCTACACACAGACGGGCTTGTCCCGAAGGAACCCCGTTCACGATATCCTGAGATGCCTCCATATGGTGATTATTATATTCAATATGCCAGTAGGGATTGACGCTGTTAAGCAACCCTGGATGCCCCAAACGCCCGCTGGGAAGTGGGAGTGATTTGATTAAAAGTTTCAGGGCCGGACTTTACAACGGGCCGGGAGAAGCCACCGAAGTCCGCGGTCTGAAAGACACAAGGGGAAAGGGACGTCAGAGCCAGCGCGAAGAAGACAAGCTAGGAAAGGGATCGCCCATGAGGGCACTTACAGAACAGCGAGGGGAGGACCGTCTTCACCACACATATGTGAGAAGGAAATGGCGCCTAGCGAACCTCGAAGGGCGGGCCAGAGCGGACGATGACGCGGAGCGCGCCAAACCGAACCACGCCCCCCCTCCGGAGAGCGCGAAGCTCGAAGGCGCGCAGCCAATCAGAAGCGACAGATATTGTCAGGGAGACATCACTCAGAGAGATCAGACAGGGTGAAAGCGGTGATAGGACGCGAGCGCTATAGAATAAAAATGAAGTATGCGCCGAGTAATACATGATGGCGCAGTAGGAAAGCAAAAGGCTGAGAGTGAAGCGCAGCTCTGACTCCAAGGACCAATAAGACAATGGCTGACTAGTGTGATTAGAGCAAGGATTAGCCGTCGTACACACGACCCCCCCCCCTCTTTTTTCCCCCACTAACGGGGAAAACTAGGGAGGAAGGTGATCCAGAATACTGGGTTCACCGCTACACCGGGCGAGGGGCATTAGTGCGGGAGGGGCATCCGATAGAAGGCTCACCATACGCCTTAACCGCCTACCCTGTGGAAGGGAATTGCGGTGGAGTCTAGCTCCGTAAGCACACTAGGTGCTGCCTACCTTCACCCGACCCGCGCAGCCCAGGCTGGGAGGCATTAATTCACAATGAGGACGGGTGGAAATAGTCCCGCAGGGCCTCGGGCTGTCAAGCCCCGCTCGCCTGCGAGAGCGTGATACTTCATGTCTTCGCAGTTCCAGCACTGCAGAGAAAACTGGGGATTTGTGGGAGGTCCTCCGGTATATGTAGGGAGGAGCTTGTTTTCTTCATGTTCTGCAGTGCACGGCGCTGAAGGCGGAGGAATACCCACACGTAAGGACTACGTCTGGAGCAGGACGTGCTGTCTGCTTAGAATACAGTGTTAACCTACCATGTGAACTACACCGGTTACACCAACAACTTCGAGTAATCCATCATCAATCCTTGGCTTTCCATATCTATTGTCATTATCAGAGCCCCAAAGATCAGCTCCTGAGCCCCAACTGAAAAATAAAAACACATATATATCACCACACAAGGGCTACAGCACTAAACACCGGTATTGCTCTGTAACAATTGTGTTATTTGCTTAGTGTGTAGACGAATTATATCTACCTGGGGATGTTCAAGAAGATGAGACCTTCTATATTAGGCAGCTCCACCTCTTGTTGGTCAACCTGAAGCTTCAGGTCTTTATGTAGGTTTCGATTGTGACTTAGCTTTTGCAATCCAGCCTTAACATAAACACCTTTATTGTGGAACCTTTAGGAGTAAAACTTTATTTTACTAACAATTAAACAGGTATTGCCATAACAAGTTATTACATAAGATTTAAGTACATAGACTAATTGATCAGTTTTGTTATACTTTTTCTTCACCTTGTGTTAGACAATTTATCACTCCAATACCACAATAACACCACACTGTCAAGCAATGCAAGCGTATATGGCCAATATACTTGGCAAGATCAGGAGTCTGCTAAAACAAATGATGGCCTACACGCAGCCCAATATTTAGCTAAACTCACACTTCAGGGATTTACAACATGGCCAGTCTACTCTGAACTATGCAATGCTACTGTGCCATCAATCCACCTATAAAATACAATGAAAGTAAGGGGTGCTGCTAGTAAAGTTACAAAAGAACACCCATATCTCAAGTTCAGTTATATTAAATAGACAAGGAAAATGCTAAAGAATTTGGGGGAGAGCAGAAGATGCTAAATTTAAAAGCATATTCTAAAAATCTCCAGAAACACACTAAACAGTAAAAGAAGGGGTTACCGATTTACCCTGCTTCAAAGAAATTCCAAATCAAGCAGGACACTTGTGGGGGGTCTAGCAAATTGCTGATCCTGGGTAACTGGTGTCGGTGCTGGGCATAGGGAAAATAGCAAGTCAGGCTGATAGAGAAGCATGGCATGTGGGTTGTCTGTCTCGGCAGCTTCTAAACACTGCACTCTGTTCCCAATAAATAAATAATACATTAACAAGTGTGATGAGTTTCTGAACATACCCATTCTACTTTCACCAAAGAGGACTACTGGACTTTATCAGCCTGTCCTCTAAACTGTAATAAAAGCGTATTGCTATGGTTATTGTTGAAAAGGAAAAACAAGCTAGGTGGGAATTGTCTTTCTGCATGGGGTATAAATGTAACCCCCCCCCCCCTTCTGCTATCTAGCATGTTCATTTTTAAATGAGACAATTTAGGAGATGAATAAATGAAGGTGTGATAGAAAAAAAAAACATTTCAAAATACGTTTTTGTTTTTTTGCCATTTTACCTGCTATTGAATTTTCCGGGTTCAATTTCCCGGGCATGATGAAAATCCAAACTTAATTCTGCATCAATTCCAATCCCACAGTAGTTATTCATCTGAACAATCTGGTAGAGGGAAAAATATCAATAGCAGTGTCAGGAAAAGTCTTAATTTTAATGCCTTCTGATATACACACTATATATAATTTACATTTTTGTCACCCAGTACATACAGCTGTCACAAAAGTGTCACTCAAGGTCCTAGCAAAGCTAAGGTAGCTGCCAATGCGAATACAGCACAGGTCTTCTAGAGGACTAACAATAAAGTATCTCCATTCACCCTGGCTTAACTGGAGGGAAGATTTTTCATGTTGCAGCTCTTACGTGATTGTTGGATCCAGGTCCACCATCTTCCGTCAAACGCACATTACTTCCTGTTTCTCTGATGCGGCGACACCCCCCGCCATCCGTCACAGCGAGCTGGCACCTACATTCACTGCAATTGAAAGGAGTGTGAGAAGACCTAACATGGTCCTTTCCATTGCAGAGAATGGAAGGGGCCTGCCAGCTCACCAGTGATGAGACCGAGAGACAGAAAGAGATGCACGCTCAATCAGGTGGCTATGGACCTGGATCCAGCGATCAGGTAAGGGCTGCAACTGCATACTAGGAGCGGTGGGAGAAAAGGTGACTTTAATGTTCCATTCTGCTTTTCCTGCCCCTGAGCCAGCTTATTGCTAATAATTGTAATTATTTTGATGTGTGTATATACGAATACCCATCATGCAATGCCTTGGGGAAGAGATTTTTCCTTCTGTTTCCCACAGTCTGGTTTCAGAGAGAAGCTATTTGTCAAATAAATTATCTACCCCAGTATGTTCTGTCAGTGAAAGATCCAAGCTGGTTTGTGCAGGCTGGGACATATCTGGATATGCAACACAAACACTATTAGTACAGTCTGATGAAAGAGTTTTAAGTGACAGGATGACAAGTGCAGTACAGTGCGAGTCTACAAAGAAAGTGAAGGATTTGACACATTGGGCCGTGATTACATTGTTTACAAAGGATATAAAAGCCTGATGAAATCCATTAAAGGATTATTGCTGTACATGGTTATGATGCACCTTCTTACTACCAAGACTTAGGTTAAGCAGTCAGGATAATCCCAGTTCAGGGTAACCTCTTCAAAAGAAATGAGGCGTAAAGCGGAGGCCACAATTTTGGAGGATCATTGGGTTAAAGTCAGGGTTATGGCTCATGCATTAGGCATTTCGGTTGGTACACTTTCCAGTTTTATTTATGTTCTTACAATGGAAGCATGAGGGGCACGAACCTCTAAGATAATTTGTGAGCAGCACTCAGCTGGAAAGGTCACGGCAACATGTCTTTGAACAGAAGGTGTTTTATTAATGGAATTAATGCCACCCAAGACAACAATTACTGCAGACACCTATACTTCAACAATGAAGACAGTATGTGGGACAGTCAAAGGGAAATGCCATGGTTGTTGGCTGGTATGTCTCTGCTTCTTCTGGCAATTAGTGACATAAGGTATTTAAGAGGGCTTAAACCTTAAGCAGGCTGTTTATTGAATGCAATAAAGTGGGCATGCTATCTTCTCTGGTGGATGGCAGGGGGAAGCTAGTAGTCAAGAATACAGATGTGACCTGCTATCATTTATGGCCTGGTTACACGAGCAGATAAATTAACTGTTCCCTCAGCGAGCGAACAACCATATGAATCTTCTGCGATTAAATAGCTGCGTTTAGACACGCAATATTTGTTGGTTAATCGATCAATCATTCTCATAGCAAAACACTTTTTTTGTTGTGCGATGAACAGGGCATTTTTGGTCAGTGAAAGCAATATACATGCAACTCGTTCGTCCATCTTTTAATCGCAAATCCACTCGTAGGTTATATTTTTTTCAGGTCATTTGGTCGGTGACTGATTGGAGTAGTATATTTGTTAGCCAATAATTGTCAAGAGTGTGTCATGATTAGCAATAGGCTTTCGTGCGTCAAAAGAGGGCAGATGCATACATCTTGGCCATGCAATAAAAATATCAACATACCTTTGGTGGCTCTGGTTCTGAAATGCCATTTTCAAGGGTATCAACCACCTCTTGAGCATCAAGTAAGATAGTCCAGCGATCCATAAGGACATTTTCAGCTTCATCCACAGCTATGAGGACAGAATAAGGATCCTCACCACTGTAACCAGCTCCCCATCTCAATACCCTTCCTAGGTCATTACCTAGAACAATAGAAACCCCCAACCATTAACCTGAAGTGACAAACAACATTTCAGCAAGAGACAAAATAATGCACGTTTCTACTACCACTTCTTTCTAGACCATGGCATGAGTTTCAAGAAACATGAAATCTGTCAATCTCTTAAACAAGAAGTCTGATCAAATAGTAAACAACATGGGTATTTAATTAAAAAAAAAAAAAGGTGCGCAATCTGCAGCCCGCAAAAGCGTAAGTTGCAGCCCTTCAGCACCTCTAGGGAGTTGGAGAGAGGAGCTTGCCTTACCTGCCAATTCCCAAAGCAAACCTTACCAGCAGTGTGTATCCAATTCCCAAAGCAAGAAGTGAAGCACAGATGAACGACTCTGTATAGGTGGGGTGCCACACGTGCTACTGGTGTTTGCGTTCAGTTACCCTTCTGCTGTGTATTAAATGGGGAGTCAGGTCATTTTTGACTGGACTTCCTTTTTAACCCTTTAAGTGCCAGCCTACCTGCAGCATTTGTCACTCTCTGTTGCCAGACCATGTTTTACTATTTTGCGCTACACATGTTCAACTGTCATTTTTGAAAGGATTTCCAGGGATTTCCCAGGAAAATGATATATTGTTTTTTTCAGCAGAGTCTGGGCTTTAACATGAAATGTCTTGTTTGTAATTTTTAGGTGTATTCTCAATATTTTTGGGTGAAATATGTGAAAAAAAAAAACATTTTTTACAATTTGTAAATGTTTTTTTGTAATAAAAAATGTAAGTTTGTCAATAAAATCTAATTGCGTGTGAAATCCCAATTTCTCCCAGTTACAGCGATACCACATATGTATTGGTAGACACCCTTTTCTGCCCAGGAGACTCCCCCAAACTGAAATAGCACTTTAGGGGATTTTCAGATAAAATACAACTATGCAATGCAACATGCGCACCTTGCAGTTTTACCAGAAAAACAACCCTTTAAATTTGAAATACCCCCAACAAACTATATATTCTCTGGAAGTACACACCTCAAGCTTTCTAGGTGTACCAGGCATGTTGATGTGCCCATAGTTTTCTGGAAGTAATTCCTCAATGTATTCTTTGGTTGCAAAGAGTTTCCCCAAAAAAAAGATACAAAAGCAGAATCAAAGCCACATTTTCCTAAAAAAACTATATACAAACAAGAAAAAACAAGTTTAATCTGAAAAAGCAACATGACCCCGAACAGAACAACACCCAACATGCATAGGTTCTGTCAAGGGAAGAGTTGCCAAACACCCCAAAGTAAAGCATGTGCGTAACGGTAATTTTACTTGAAAATTTCAGCTCTGCAGACAAAGTGCGCACCTTGCGATTTTTCAACCAAAACAACCCTTTACATTTGGAATATCCCCCATAAACCATATATTCCATGAAAGTACACGTTAAGCTTTCTAAGCGTACCCAGCTTGTTGTAGTGGGCTCATCTTTCTGGAATTAATCCCTCAAAGAATTCTTTGGTTGCGCAGGGTTTCCCTAAAAAATGTATAAAAAAGCTGAATAAAAAACACCTTTTCCTAAAATATAAATATGCAAACCAGAAAAAACAAGCTAAGTCTGAAAGCGCAAGGTCCCCCGAACAGAACAATACCCAACATGCAGAGGTACTATTAACCCTTTTAATTGCCAGCCTACTTGAGATTTTGTCACCCTCTGTTGACAGGTCATTTTTCCCCATTTTGCGCCATGTTTTGCGCCATTTTTGCTGTAATTTTCAGGAAAATTATATTTATATTTTTTTGCAGCAGAGTTTAGGCTTTAACATGAAATGTCCTGTTTGTAAATTTTATTTTGTTTTTTACAATATTAAGTAAAAAAAATTAAAATTAATAAAAACATTTTTAGAAAATTGACTCCTTTATTTTAAATAAAAAATGTATTTTACTAAGGAAAAGCATTATGCATGTGAAAGCCCCATTTCTACTGATTAGAACGGTACCACATATTTATCGGTAGCCCCCCGTTCCTGCCCAGGAGACCCCCCTAACTGAAACAAGTACTTTATAACATTTTATAACATTTACAAATAAAATACAACTACCATCCACACTACAAAGGGTTAAATCGAGATAAAAAAATGACATAGGGTTCCCCCCCCCTGGGACCAGCTATGGGGGCTTGTAGGCACAGAGTGGGGGGGCCAGCTTTTGTGGGCCCGGGCTCTTCTGCCCCCCCCCCCCGGGCTTTGGGGAGGCAGGTAATGGGGGTGCCGGGGGTTAATGGCAAGTCACCCGCTAGGGCAGGTAACTTGCCACCCCCCCAGCCTTGTGAACTGGTATAAGGGGTCTCATGGACCCCTTACCAGTTCACAAGGGGTTAAATGTTGGGAAAAAAAAAAACAGACAAATTAAAAAAAATGATCTTTATTTTTTAACTTTTTTTTAACTTTACTCCCCTCCGATCCTGTGTCCCCCGGCGATCTCCGCTGACTGTCTGCTCGCTGTTTGGAAGAGAGAGCCTGGGGAGGGGGGGGGGGGGGGGCATCACAGCCCTCTCCTCCTCCTCTGCTCCAAGCACCGAGCAGACTGATTCATAGGTGCTGGAGTTAAGATGCCGGCTGCTGGTGACATCACAGGGGGCGGGGCTAGCAGTCGCGATCCAGGAAGTGGGGGGAGAGGGCATTTTCTGCCCTCTCCTCGCCACCGAAGAGGCTGGGGGGGGGGGGGGGGGGCGATCGGAGGCACCCCCCCCCAGTGAAGAGAAGACCCGGCGGGAGGCAGCACGGCCACAGGTAAGCAAATGTATTTTTTTGTTTCTTTATAGTTAGCAGCTGCTGCTGCCGAAGCGGGGGGGGGGGGGGGGGGGGCGGCCTATTCCGGGGGCTCTCCTGGAGCCATCCGACACCCTACGAGGGATCGGATGGCACCAAAATAAAGAGGAGACCCGGCCGGATCCAATGAGGGGTCAGGTGAGTATTTTTCATTTTTATTTTTTAAACTAGCAGCGGGGAAAGTTGAGCACTTAACACCTACGGGCTTGGCACTTAAGGCCCAGCCAAGCCAGCACGTAGGTGTTACGTGCTTGGCAACAAAAGGGTTAAACCTTTTAGTGACCGCTACGCAAGTCTCACGTAGCTGCCTAACCAACCGTTAAGTGCCAGCTATGCGAGACTCACGTAGCCGACTTCCCCTGGCCATAAAATAAAAAGTAACCCTCAATCGTTCTGGCTGGGTACCAGAAGATCACCGGCATCTGTCATCAGATCGTCGCAGGACAGCAGTGTGGGGACACAGGATCGAGGCGAGTAAAAAACTAAATAATAAGAAAAATCATTGTTTCCCTGGTGTCAGTGTGCTTCTGTTACAGTTAACCCTTTGTGGACTGGTAAGGGATCCATGAGACCCCTATACCAGTTCACAAGATTTGGGGGACTGGCAAGTCACTTGCGACTTTCGAGTGACTGATGTGCGGGCTTGTAGCTTCCTGGGCCAGGGGCCACTGAGGCTGGCCTCCGTGCCCTGGTCTACAAGCTCCCATAGCTGGTGCCCAGGCTGGTTATGATGGAGGGGGACCCTACACCATTTTTTAAAGTAGTTTAAACCCTTAAAAAGGAAGGGGACCCGGTGTGATTTTGTTAATTAACCCTTTATGTCCTTTCACCCAGCAAGTATAAAAGGCTTGCAGCAGAAGGAGAGCAGAAGACCGAGTGATCGGCATGAGACACAATGTTTGGGATGGATGGGAGCTAAGTATTAAAAAAGATAAAAAAAGGAAAATATTTTTTTCCTGTTTATTTTTACATTTAACCTTTTAAATGCCAAGCACGTAAGCCCTACGTGTTTGCTTCACCTACCGTTAAGTGCTAAGCATGTAGGGCCTATGTGCATGGCTTTCCGCCCCGCTACTGTGTTTAAAAAAAAAAAAAAAAAACCTGACCCCTCGTCCAATCTGGCTGGGTCTTCTCTTCACCCAGGATATCCGACATCTCGCCCCCCCCCCCCCCCCCCCCCCGGGCTCTTCTGACTTCAGGAGAGGGCCATAAAAATAACCCCCCCCCCCCCCCCCAAAGTGTAAAAAAATACATAAACAAAAATTACATTTGCTTTCCTACGTGAACGATTCCTCCCTCTGGGTATCCTCTTCACCGTGGGGAGGGGGGTTCCGATCCCTCCACCCCTGGGCTCTTCTGTGGTGGTGAGAGGGCCAGAAAGAGGCCCCCTCCACCCGCTGCTAACCCTGCCTCTTGTGGATGGACAGAAGAGCCTGGGGCTATATTGTCTGTGTGGGCGGAGGGGGCACAAAGGCTGGCCCTTGCGGCCTGTTCTACAAGATCCCATAGCTGGTCCCCGGGCTGGTTACGCTGGGTAGGGGGGAGGGGCCTCACACCATTTTTTAAATTTTTTTAAGGGTTTTTAACCCTTAAAATTCCCCAAAAATGGGGTCCCCCCCTGCAGCTAGCGGGTGACTTGCCATTAATCCCCCAGCCCCCGTTACCTGCCACTCCATAGCTCAGGGTTGGGGCAGAAAAGCCCAGGGCCTATTTAGACTGTGCAGGCCTGTAGTCTGCAGGGAGGGGGGCCATTGAGGCTGGCCCCTGAGCCCTATTCTACAAGCCCCCATAGCTGGTCCTCGGGCTGGTTATGTTGGTTAGGGAAAAACACATGCCATTTTGGGGGGATTTTTAAGGGTTTTTAACCCTTAAAAGTCCCCAAAAAATGGGGCCTGACACCAATTTGTTATTTAACCCTTTATAGTGTGGATTGTGGTTGTATTTTAATTGTAAATGTTATAAAGTGCTCTTTTCAGTTTGGGGGCTACTGATACAAATGTGTTGAAATCTGGAGAAACGGGGCTTTCACATGCAATATGGTTTTCTTGAATACATTTTTTTTTAAATAAATGAGACACTTAAAATCACATATATATATATATATATATATATATATATATATATATATATATATGAAACCAATAAAAAAACAAGACAAGACATTTCATGTTAAAGCCAAAATTTTGCTGAAAAAAATATTTTAGGAAAATCAGCTTTTTATATAATTTTTTTTTTTTTTTTTAGGGAAACCCTGTGCAACCAAACAATTCTTTGGGTGTTAGATTGGTGACAGAGGTACGTTAAACTAGTATAGACTTACCTGTTCCTAGAGGCAAGACTGCTACTGATGGTTCTGTACAAACCAGCTTGTGCCGTATTTCCTCAAGTGCACCAAGTACCCAACCGACTGTACCATCACCTCCACAAACAAGTACTCGAAAATAAGGGACCTTAGCGAAAGCATGAAAGCTGTAATAACAGAAAATTATTTATTTATTTTTGTAGATAAAATTTGAGTATAAGTATCTGTAAATTTTCCCCACATGAGTTCTATTTGTCCCCTTGCTAAAGTTTGTGCGTGCCTCAAAAAATACCATTCTGTGATTCTCACCCGTAGAATTGTTTTCTCTTCAGTATCCACTCCAGGCTGTCAGCATTGGACTGCAAGACAGAAAGGTGTGGCTCCTTCCGGCCTCTAAATACTTCACTAAGACTAGGCATCTGAAGAGAAGATATACAACAGAAAGAAAGGGTCTGATGGCCTGGAATGGATACGGAAGAGAAAACAATTCTATAGGTGAGAATCACAGAATTGTATTTTCTCTCCCAATCCACTCCAGGCCATCAGTAATCAGTAACGAATGGGACCTCCAAAAGCAGTGCCCTTAATTCAGGGTGGGATCCCAAGAATAAACGAAGATTAAGCTACTGTAATCAAAAAAACTCTTAGCTTACTACTGTCTGTAATACCTTCCTACCAAATACAGCATCCGCCGAGACTCTAAGATCTACCTTATAGAACTTGGCAAATGTATGAACTGAAGACCAAGCAGCAGTTTAACATACCCCATCCACCGAGGCCTGGTGCTGAAAAGTCCAGGACTCTCCAAAAGCTTGTGTAGAATGAGCTGTAACCCAAAAAGGAGGTTTCTTCTCCTTGGAGGAATAGACCTTTATTACCGCCTTTCTAATCCATCAGCTGATGGTAGATGTAGCTCCTTCAGCTATAACAAATAAGAAGCAGACTTACGGAAGGCTTGTGTAGCAGAGATATAAAATTTTAATGCTCTTACTAAATCCAAACAATGAAGGGCCCTCTCCTTATGGTTAACTGGAGCAGGGTAAAATACCATTTTGTGAGTACTCACCTGTAAAATGGGTATTACGAGTATGTCACACACCCCGCTTCCAACATTTATGACACTTGGGTAACCAGCCTGTAGAGGGCGATCTTGCAGAGATGACATGAGAAAAAGGAGCCCCTCCTGGTCCATAAATACCCGGGACCTCCCACTATTCCTCAGTCTTTTAAAAAAGCAGTGAAGAACCAGGAAGAGCAAATTATATAGTGAAAAATAATAAGAAACACCATATAAAGGATCCCAGAACAAAAAAGGGCGGGGGAAGCGGGGTGTGTGACATACTCGTAATACCAATTTTACAGGTGAGTACTCACAAAATGGTATTATTCCTAGTATGTCACACACCCCGCTTCCAACATTCATGACACTTGGGACATCCAATAGCAGTGTCTATAATGGGCGGGGATCCCACAAGGAAAATAAGGCATAACTTAAATTACTGCAGCTTGCAGAACCTTGCGACCAAAAGCAGCATCCGCTGAGGCCCGCACATCAACCTTGTAAAACTTAGAAAAAGTGTGAACCGAAGACCAAGTAGCAGCCTTGCAAACTTGTTCAACAGAAGCCTGGTGCTGAAAAGCTCAGGACGCACCAACAGCACGAGTAGAATGAGCAGTAACACGAAAAGGGGGAACCTTCCCCTTTGCAGAATAGGCCCCAACAATGGCCTGACGAATCCATTTACTACTGGAAGATTTGGCGGGTGCCAAATCCTTCCTAGGCCCAGAAGGCACAACAAAAAAGGCATCTGTCTTACGGAAAGCAGAAGTAGTAACCAAATAATATTAAACACAACGAACAACATCCAAGGAATGTAAAACCCTTTCCTTGTTATTACTAGGATTAGGGCACAATGAAGGAAGAACTATATCCTGATTTTTAGGTCTAAGGCAGACACCACTTTAGGAAGAAAATCTGGTTTAAAACGGAAAACCACCTTATCCTGATGCCTCTCATAGTAAGGAGCCTGTATTGTAAGGGCCGCCAATTCAGAAACCCGATGGACAGAGGTAATAGCAACCAAAAAGGCAACTTTCTGAGTGAGAATATGAAGAGGAACCTCCTGTAAAGGTTCAAAAGGAGCCGCCTGCATACCAGAGAGCACCAGATTAAGATCCCAAACTGGAAGTAGGGGCTTTCTAGGAGGCCGCACATGCGTGAGCTTCTGGAAAAAAGTCCTAACCAAACCTGACCTTTGAAAGAAAATAGCCAAAGCAGAAACCTGCCCTTTCAAAGTACTAATCTGGAAGTCCAAATCCAGACCCCGTTGCAGAAACTCCAAAATCCTAGGGATAGAAAATACCCTGCAAGGCAGGGACCTAGACTCACACCAGTCAATATAGGACCTCCAAGTCCTGTAATAAACCACAGAGGAAGACTTCTTTCTAGCTCTAACAAGAGTCAGAATGACAGCATCAGAAAGGCCTTCCTCCATCAAGATGGAGATTTCAGGACCCACGCTGTCAAAGCCAGCGTTGGTAAATTGGGGTAACAAAGTTGACCCCGAGTTAAGAGATCTGGAAGAAGAGGCAGAGGCAACAGATCCTCTGCCAGCATTGTGACCTCTGCGAACCACAGGCGTCTTGGCCACTTTGGAGCCACCAGAATTGCTGGTGCCCCTTCCAGAACCAACTTGCGCACCACCTTGCTTATCATGGAGAATAGGGAAAAAGATACAGGAACCTCAGATCCTTCCAGGCAAGAGACATGGCATCCACTGCCACTGCCAGAGGATCCTGGGATAGAGACACACAGGCTGGAAGCTTGTGGTTGTGGCGAGACGCAAACAGGTCCAACCGCGGAGTCCCCCACTTGTGACAAAGGAAATGAAAGACCTCGGGGTTGAGAGACCATTCTCCCTGGCGAGTGCATGCTCTGCTCAGGGAGTCTGCCTCCACATTCTCTATCCCCGGAATGTAAACTGCCGATAAGCAGGGAACATTGATCTCTGCCCACTGAAGGATCAAGGATCAGAGACACTTCCCGGAGAGCACCCCAACTGCGAGTCCCTCCCTGGTGATTGATGTATGCAACTGCTGCTCGGTTGTCTGACCGAATCTGAACCGGCAAACCCCGCAAGAGATGAGTCAGTCGGAGCAGCACAAGACGAATGGCCTGAAGTTCCAATAAATTGATTGGGGAGTGAGCCTCCAGAGGCCCCCACAACCCCTGAGACTGGTGTCTCCTCCAGATGGCCCCCCCCAGCCCGTAAGGCTGGCATCTGTGGTGACCAACTCCCAACAAGGGGTCAGAAATGATTTGCCGTCCCTGAGATTGCTCGAAATCAGCCACCACTGGAGGGACTGCTGGACGAGGGGAGACAACAGACAAGTCCGATTCAAAGACAATGGGCGCTGGTCCCACTTCGCCAGGAGAATGAGCTGAAGCGTCCTCATGTGGAACTGAGCAAAAGGAACCGCTTCGAGCGTGGCCACCATCAACCCCACTAATCTCATCCCCAAGCGGATAGGCTGATGAGGATTGGACAGGAACAGATTAATTAAATCCTGAATCAGAACAATCTTGGACTGAGGAAGAAATACCCTGGCCTAAAGGGTATCCAAAATCAAGCCCAGAAAGGGAATCTCCCTTACAGGACAAAGAGGATTTGGCATGGTTTATCACCCGTCCAAACCTCTCTAGTGTAGTCACCACTGTTCTGGTGTCCAGTTCCGTCTGATTGAAAGATGACGCTGTGATGAGCAAGTCGTCCAGCAATGGCACGATGCGAATGCCCTGGACCCTGAGAATAGCCATTACTCCTGCCAGGACCCTGTTAAACACTCTTGGGGATGGAGTGAGACCGAATGGAAGAGCTGCAAACTGAAAAATGGTGGTCTTCTACTGTGAATCTGAGAAACCTTTGAGCGGATGTGCAGATAAGCATCCTTGATGTCTATGGACGTCAAAGTCCCCCTGGCGGAGAGCGTCGATCGTTGAACGCAACGACTTCATGCGGAACTTTCGGAAACGAATAAACTGATTGAGTCGTCTCAGATCTAGAATAGGCCGAACAGAGCCGTCCTTTTTTGGGAACCGTAAATAGGTTGGAGTAAAACCCCAGACCTCTTTCCGCTGGAGGAACCTGACGGATAACATCCATGTTTAAAAAGTTCGCCACAGCTGCCCGGAGCCCTTGTGCGATCAGCGGATCTGCGGGCATCCGAGACCTGAAAAATCTGGGAGGAGGCCGAACCTCGAATTCCAACTTGTAAACGGAGAACACAACTTCCAGAATCCATCTGTCTGATACCTCTTTGACCCAAGTCTGGAAAAAGAATCGCAGCCGTCCCCCCACCCGTACGGGTGAGGGCGCCTCCTCATTGCTGGGCAGGCTTGGAAGTGGACTTGGGCTTAGATCCCCAACTCTGACCTGGATGGCCACATCCTCTTCCTCTGTTCCATGCAGTCCCCCTTGGGGCTGAAAAGGGCCGATCCTCTGCCCGTTCTGGAACCACGAAAGGAAGGGTTAAAGGAAGCCGATCCCCGAAAGGAACGACGTTGCTTCTTACGCTGAGGCAATTTGCCTCCTTTAATGACAGAATCCAACTTCTCACCAAAGAGGCGTAATCCCCCAAAGGGAAGTGCTGTAAGCGACTTCTTTGCCACCGTGTCAGCCGCGCACTGGCGTAGCCAAATAGACCGCCGAATCGCAACAAGCGATTTCCCTTTAGTATAACTAAAGGGTACTCACAGTGACCACAGCGGCCCAGTGACAGCCCTGCAACCAATCGATATAAGAAAAGCCCAGCAGCAGCACCAACGCAGCAGCCAGGACCAGTGGAGACCAGCACCAGAACAGGAACCAGCAAACCACAAGAAGAACAGGAAGAGGAAGCAGAAATGTGATGCAGACTAGAAGCCCCGCCCACCACCTAGCACTGCTCAGAGAGCAGAGGGCGGGTCAGCCAAGGACAATAGCATGACATCATAAAACAGGGCCGAACGAAAAAGAGAGGGAAATTTAAAAAACCCAAAACAGGTATGTCACTTTCTTATCTTCCCTTTTAAAAAAAAACCAAAACAAATGCATAGGCCAAAAGATACTCCCTAAATAAAGATTCCCCCCCCCATCACCCCAGCAGGGTCCAGGAGGGCCAAAAGGGGGGAAAACAAGCACCCAATAGGCACAAGGAGATTTAAAGGGGCGGGGCATCCCACGCCGGGGGACACCAACCCGGATTCCGCCTACCCCTTATTTGAGGTCTCACGGAGGGAGCAAGCTCCCATATACACCCAAGGGTGTATCTACCCTTGCCCGAGCCCATCAACCAAGGCTGGGAGGCATAACAAATATCACAATACAAAAATGTGGCTTCAGGCAGAAATAGAAAAAGGCCGGGCGTAACCCGGCTACCTGCAGGAAGGAGAGTCAGCTTCTGAATGCTTCGCCGACTGCAGAGACGAAAAGACTGAGGAATAGTGGGAGGTCCCGGGTATTTATGGACCAGGAGGGGCTCCTTTTTCTCATGTCATCTCTGCAAGATCGCCCTCTACAGGCTCGTTACCCAAGTGTCATGAATGTTGGAAGCGGGGTGTGTGACATACTAGGAATAATGAGGTAGCAGGGCAGGAATGAGGACAAAACCATCCGTCAGGGACTTCTGGAGGCCACATCCGCCGACCATTGCTTTAGCCATAATGAACGCCTTAATACCACTAGTAAGGTTAAGACTCTGGGGCTTAACCTAACCAAGTCTTCCATTGCAGAAATAACTTCATACTCCAAACTGGTCCTAATCAACTGGGAGCATGAATTATGTGAATAACTCCAAGACAGGGTCTTGGAATACAGTTGTTTTAACAACCTTCTCATCAAAGATACTATGGAAGTGGCACAGGCTGGCCGTAAGGTCAATCCTACAATAGAGAAAGCATGACGTGCCATCTGATCTAATCGCTTTTCTGCTGGATCCTTTAAGAAGGCGTTATTACAGGAAGGCATAACAGTAGTATTAAAGAGACCCAAAACTGGAGCATCCAGTGCATCAGATCTGAGAGAAAAATACAATTCTGTGATTACTCACCTGTAGAATTGATTTTACTGTGTACAGCATGGCCTGTTTCATTTCAATCATTACTTCTGGGTATTCCGCCACAAGGTGGCACAGTTGACTGCAGAAGACTTGTGGCTCCACCCGACCCTATAAAAAGGAATCACCCATAGACCCCCAGTGTTGAAAAGCAGTTATACAAGAAGCCTGAGTAACGGCAGACAGTTCAGACCACTACCGCCTGAAGCACCTTGCGGCCAAAAACAGCATCAGCTGAGGCCCCTAACATCAACCTTGTAAAACTTAGAAAAGGTATGAACAGAAGACCACATGGCGGCCTTACAAACTTGTTCAACAGAAGCCTGGTGCTGAAAGGCCCAAGAGGCACCAATAGCCCTAGTAGAGTGAGCAGTAACACGGAAGGGAGGTTCCTTCCCTTTGGCAGAATAAGCTCGCACCACCGCCTGTCTAATCCACTTGCTGATAGTAGATTTGGCTGGAGGCAAGCCCTTCCTAGGTCCAGAAGGAAGAACAAAAAGAGAATCAGACTTCCTAAAGGGCTCAGTTGAGCGCCCTGACCACATCTAGAGAATGAAGGTTCCGTTCCTTGGAATTAGCAGGGGTAGGATAATGTCCTTGTTGAGATGAAAAGCAGATACAACCTTGGGCAAAAATTCAGGGTTAAGACGGAACACCTCCTTATCCGGATGCCGCTCAAAATAAGGAGGTTTAATGGAAAGCGCCGCCAGCTCAGAGACTCAACACACCGAAGTAATAGCGACCAACAAGGCCACCTTAATAGTCATTATGGACAGTGCAGCATTGCACAAGGGCTCAAAAGGAGGACCCTGTAAAGCAGACAACACCAAGTTTAAATCCCAAACCGGTAGAAGAGGCTTATGCGGAGGACGCACCTGAGTAACTCCCTGGAAGAAGATCTTAACAAGCCTGTGATTGGCAAAGGATCTTTGGAAAAAAATTGCCAGAGCCGAAACCTGTCCTTTCAGAGTACTAAGTTGAAGGCCCGAATCCAGACCATGCTGTAAAAACTCCAGAATCCTGGGAATGGAAAATTCCTGCCAAAAAAAAAAGAGACCTGGACTCGCACCAAGCAATGTAAACATGCCAGACCCTGTAGTAGATAAAAGACGAGTATTTCTTCCGAGCCTGAATCAAGGTATCGACAACAGAGGCCGGCAAACGCTTGCCCATCAAGATGGAGGTTTCAGCAGCCAAGCCGTTAAAGCCAGCGTTTGTAAATTGGGATGGCGCAGCTGTCCCTGCGTGAGAAGCTCTGGATCGTCGGCAGAACTAACCGATCTACTGCCATCTGTACGACGTCCGCGAACCATACCCTCCTCGGCAGGCAGGGGGTCACCAGAATGGCCGGTACCCCCTCCTGGGCTATCTTGCGCAGCACCCGACCCAGCAGAGGAAAGGGAGGAAATACATAGAGGAGCCGAAACTCCGTCCAAGTAATTGCTAGCGCGTCCGTGGCGAAGGCCAGAGGGTCCTTTGACAGGGAGAATAATCTTGGAAGCTTGTGACGGGACGCAAACAGGTCCACGTCCGGCTGACCCCAGCGGCGACACAGGGCGTGAAAGATCTGGTTGCTGAGGGACCATTCCCCCAGGCGAGTCGCCCCCCTGCTCAGGGAGTCCGCCTCCTGATTCTCCACCCCTGGAATGTAAACCGCCGAGATGCAGGGAACAGTCTCCTCCGCCCAAGACAAGATCAGACACTCTTCCTTGAGGGCCCGCTTGCTCCGAGTCCCTCCCTGATGATTGATGTAGGCAACCGCCGTCTGATTGTCCGAGCGGACCTGTACAGCACGACCCCGAAGGTGGGGGGTCAACTGGGAGAGAACCAACCTTATCACCGCAGCTCTAGGATATTGATGGGCGCGTGGGCCTCCTGGGGACCCCACTGACCCTGGAACTTCAGAGACTGCCACACTCCCCCCAAGCCGGTCAGACTGGCATCCGTGGTGACAATCTCCCAGCGTGGAGGCAGAAAGGACCTGCCCACTAGAAGATTCCTCGAGTCCAACCACCAGGAGAGGGACTGCCTGACCAGAGGGGACAGAACAAACTCCTGATCCAGGGACACCTGATTCATGCCCAGGAAGGACCTCGCCAAATACTGAGATGGTGAAAACTTGGGATGGTTGATCACCCACCCGAAGGACTCGAGAGTGGATATCACTCTCGGCCTGATGAAGAGACTGAGCAGCAATCAGAATGTCGTCCAGGTAAGGAAGGATGCGAATGCCCCGGTTCCTCAGGAGAGCCATGACGCCAGCCAGAACCTTGGTGAAAACCCGAGGAGCCGAGGCGATACCGAACAGCAAGGCCACAAACTGGTAGTGTTGATCCCCCAGAGCTAACCTCAGGAATCTCTGGTGACCCGGGAAGATCGGCACGTGAAGGTAGGCATCCTTGATGTCCACCATGGTCCTGAAATCGCCCGGCCGAAGGGAACTTACGGCCGATTGTAATGTCTCCATGCGAAAGTGCTTGAACCTGACGAACTTGTTGAGGCCCTTTAAGTCCAGGATGGGCCTCAGGGAGCCGTCCTTCTTGGGAACCGTGAACAGGTTGGAATAGTACCCCCGACCCTGTTCCAGAAGAGGTACTTGACAAATGACTCCGGATGCCAGAAGACGTTGAACGGCCAGACGCAATCCCTGAGCCTACACAGGGTTTAAAGATATCGGAGGAATCTTGTGGGCGGCCAGGCTGCAAACTCTATCTTGTATCTGGAGGAAACCACCTCCTGAATCCACCTTTCTGAGACGCAAAGCCTCAGCCAGGCGCCTGACCTTCTTTTTAATGGCAAAAGCCACAATAGCCGAGGCGCAGACTGGGCGCAAACCGGCCCCTACAAAGGTGAAGGCATTACTAGCCAGCTGATCCATACGCCAGTCCACGCTGTCCCGCAGTGTGGTAGTGTCGGAGTACGGCATGACGGAAGTGATGCCCCAGAACCGGAGCGTCCATCTTAGGTGGACACGACCAGCGCTTAACCAAATCGGCCGAGAAAGGATACCTTCTATCCAGCCCCTTGGGCACCAAGAGTAGCCAATTAGGGCGTTCCCACTTCTTAAGAACCATATTTGAAAAATAGCCCTGCTCCGGGAACTCCAAGCAATGCTTGCCAGGGCGGAAAAGCTCGCCCTGTTTCTTCTTCGCCGCCTTTGGGGGGGCGATGTGTAGTGTATCAAGAACAGCCGTCAAGATTCTATCGTTATCATCCGGAAGCCAGGTATCCTCATCCGAGGAGGACCCTAGATCACTCTCATATACCCCCCCCCGACAATCCCCAGAGGAGTCCGAGTCACGCAACAACTCCCCCTCCGGGAAGTCATGACCGTCGTACATATCAAGGCCCTCGTCCTCATCGGCAAAGCGGGACAATTTGGCGTCCAGATGACGCTTTTTACCAGAGGCCTTGCTCGCCGTCGGTCGGGCCAGCTGACGTTCAATACTGGCCACGCGCAGCGCCAGATCTGACTGAGACCCCCTGCTAGCTTCCCCCTTGCTGGGGGCTAAACGCAGACACGGGGGAGTAGGGGATGCCATAGGGAGCGCAGGACTGGAAATACTCTGGGCGCACGGAACACAAACCGCGCCGCCACCACTCAAAGGGGATGCCCCGCACATGACACACAACCGAGCCTGCCCCAAAAGGCCCCAAAGCTCGCTATCCCCAGAAGCCTCCCATATGGTGATTATCAAGGGCACAACACGCCAACACAGGGTGAGGGCTAAGAAAAGCCACCCGGGATGCCCCAATGGGATGCCCACGGAGAACGGGCAGAAGGGGGGAGTGGGGGAGGGAGGGGCTGGGCCGGGAGAAACCACAACACAGCTATCCTGCCTGCAAGACATAAACCTTGAAACACCATGAGTATCCCGCAGCACATGCACTGACAAAGTACCCTGCAGAAAAACTCACGGACCAAATGTGAAGACGAGTGCAGCACGCGCAGAAGCGACAGGCAGACACAGATGAAGATCAGTGGGATGAACCCGGTGCACGTCAGGAGTCGCCGCCGCCAGCCAACGGCGGGGTATGGGCCTGCAGCAGCGCACGATTTTCACCTGCAAGATGGCGCCGCAGCAAGGAACCTCGAGGGGCGGGCCACGGGGAATCCTGCGGCACCGCCCCCAGCCAAGGGCGCGAAACCGCCCTCCCCGCCTGAGACGGCACCTAGCGCCCGGATAGGGAACGGCACCCCCGACATCTCCCACAGTGCCTCCCGCGGCGGCGGCGGGGAAGAAGCCAGAACGAGTGTACGCCGCCACCCCCCCCCCCCCCCCGACAACGGCCAAGCCGGGGAGAGGGGGAGGAAGAGAGGAGAGGGCACACAGCGGCAGGGACAGCAGCGGAGCAGAGGGACAGGGAGGAGGGCGGAAGGGGGAGAGAAGTGAAAAAAGGGTGGCAGAGGGAGATGAACCCAGGCACACTAACAACCCCCAAGAAGAAAACACAACTCACCCCCGAACAACACAGGGAACACAGTCAGCAGTGGGGTTCTCCCATCTCTCAATAGGCTCACCATAAGCCTATGGCCGGCTACCCTTTAGTGTATAGGGTCTGCGGCCTGGAGCAACGCTCACCGAGCACCCGACCCAGGTGCTCCCCTACCATCACCTGATCCGTCAGCTGAGGCTGGGAGGCAAGAGGGTCCGGAAGCGGGTGGGAATAGGCTTGCAGGGCTGCAGGCTTGGTTGCCCCGCTCGCCTGCGAAAACTTAGAGAGCCATCTTCTGGTCTTCGCAGTATGACTGCAGAGAAACACTGGGGGTCTATGGGTGATTCCTGACTTTTTATAGGGCTGGGAGGAGCCACAAGTCTTCTGCAGTCACGTGCGCCCCCCTTGTGGCGGAATACCCAGAAGTAATCATTGAAATGAAACAGGCCGTGCTGTACACTTGGAAAAGGATATTTAGTATCCAAGACCTTAGCAATGGAAGGGAGCCTTTCCGGCTTCTCACATTCCTTCCGGATGATATTGGGAAAATAGTTTGCTCAACTGTTGCCTCAGTTTCTCTGGCTTGCACAAGTCTCACTTTTTCCTCTTGGGAACTTTGGGAGGAGAAATATCCAGAATCAGGCCCAGGAAAGGAATTTCCCTGGACGGACAGAGAGAGGATTTGGGGTAACTTATGATAGGGTTAAACAGTTATTCTGTTAACCTGAATGAACACTTTTGACTTTTGAGCAAACAAGCATCTGGTGATTTTCTTAAGAATGTCTATTATCTGTACTTTATTGTGTGAACACCACTTCTTCTCATCAAGGTTTTAGCCTTCACAGCATTATTAGCCAAAATACAGCTTGTGACGCCATAACTCATATCATTCCAAGAAATGTTTTCATATTTTGTACTTTTCCCAAGTCATGACTTGGGAGAGGGTCAGACAAACAATAAAATTACAAGAAAAAGTCTGACACTCCCTATGGGGTGTATACTGGGAAAGGGGCGTGTCAGATGACCAATGAAAATGCTTGAATTTGTATCTGTATATGTGTGGCAACACCCACCCATATCATTGTATATTAGCAGCTGAAAATAAACAAAAGGGCGAATTTGCTTCAGATGCCCTTTGAGTCTTTACTACACAGCAGTGTCTGTGTCTTATTCACTCTTAGAATGATTTGGACTCTGACAACAGAAGTAGAAGCTGTGCCCACTTGGGGTACGGACCTAACACTTATTACCCATCCAAACCTCTCTAGCGTAGAGACCACCATCCTGGTGTCCAACTCTGATTGTTCGAGGGAGGAGGCCGCGATAAGAAGATCGCCCAGAAAAGGCACAATGCGGATGCCCTAGACCCTGAATACAGCCATCACTCCTGCCAGCATCTTGGTAAAGACTCTTGGGGCCGAGATAAGGCCGAATGGCAGGGCCACAAATTGATAATGCTGGTCTTCTATCGAGAACCTGAGAAATCTCTGGTGACCCGGAAAATAGGAATGTGCAAATAAGCATCCTTGATGTCTATGGATTTCATGAAGTCCCCTTGACGGAGAGAATCGATTGTTGATCGCAGAGACTCCATGCGGATTCTTCTGAAACAGATAAATTGATTGAGTCTCCTTAGGTCTAGGATAGGCCGAACAGAGCTGTCCTTCTTGGGTACCGTGAATAAGTTGGAGTAAAACCCCAAACCCCTTTCTGCCGGAGGCACTAGGCAGATGACAGCCATGTTTAACAGATTCGCTACTGCTGCCCGCAGTCCCTGCGCAATTGCCGGATCTGACGGCATCCGGGACATGAAAAATCTGGGAGGAGGCCGGGGCTCGAATTCCAGTTTGTAACCAGAAGAAACTCCAAATAGGCGCAATCCCACAAACGGAAGCGCTGTAAGCGATTTCTTGGCTACAACATCCGCCGCCCACTGCCGCAACCATACTGACCGCCGAATGGCGATTAACAAGGCATAGGTTCTGCTGCACATGAGCAGAGCATCATCTAAAGCAGAAAGTACAAAAGATGCAAACATCTCAACGCTTAAGAGCGGCGTACTCATCAGAGGCCGGATCAAGCCCTGAGTTATTCATTAGGTCTCTCACAACAGACCTAATAGCCACCGACATAAGCGCCGAAGCGCCAACAGGCCGCAAGGCCGAGCCTACACTGGAAAAAGCGTGGCACACCATTTGATCAATACGTTTGTCCTCTCCACCCTTGAGTGTAGTGGAGTCAGGAAGTACAGGGGCATCCACCTCAGGAGGTGATGACCAACGTTTAACCGTATCAGCTGGAAAGGGATATTTTTTGTCCCAGCCCAAGGGAATGCCATGAGCCGCGCAGGCTTCTCCCATTCTTTAAAAATAATATCATCAAAATGCTTTTGATTTGGAAATTCCAAACAAGGTTTAGAGGCTCCAAAGAATTCCCCTTTCTTGAGAGGGACTACTTCAGGAGGAGTAATAACAAAAACCTCAAATAACTGGGCAAGAGCTTTTGGGGTAACCACAACACTCTCTTCACCCTGCTCACTTTCAGTACCAACATATTGCTGTTCGTCAGAAACATCTGAATCCTCATATAATTCCCCTTCTTCTAACTGAGAAGGGGAATTATCAAGCAATTCGCAATTGTCCAACTCACTTGCCAAGACGGCATGAGTCAAATGCTTTCTTTTAGCTGAGGCCTTCTTAGCCACAGAGGTAGACATAAATCCTTCAAGATGAGCCAATCTGGCACATAAATCAGAATGCGACTCACCACCCATGACAATATCACTGGGGGTACGGACAAGACACGGCGGAGAAGGAGAAAAGGCAGTAGCCGCAGACCCTGAAGCTTGGGCCCCAGTTTGCTGCATAATGGTTAATTGTGCACAAGGGACGCAAGAACTGCGTTATCCCAAACAAGGGATGCCCCACATCCAAAACATTGCCGAGTCTGTGCCAAGGGAATTGCAAGCCCATTACCTGAAATGCCTCCATATGATGCTCTAGTATTATACTTATAATTGATTATAGTCGCCAAGTATATCTGGGTTTTACGCAATTGCTACCCGGGATGCCCCTTCAAGTCCCAAGTGGGAGGTTTTTTGTTTTTTTTTCCCAAAAAATGTATATTTTTTTTTTTTTTTTTTTTTAGCCGAGGCCTTTCTGGCCACAGAGCTAGAAATAACTTTCTGAATATTAGCCATCTGGCACACATATCAGATTGCGACTCCCCAACTGTGACAACATCATCTGGGGTACGGATAAGGCGGGGTGGGGTAGGAGAAAAGGCCAGGGCCACAGACCCAGAGGCCTGGGCCCCCAACTGCTGCGTTATGGCCTGCTGAGCACAAGGTATGCAAACAAGTACATTATCCCCCACAAAGGATACCCCACAATCCACACACTGCCGGGACTGCCCCGAGGGGAGCCTAAGCCCGGTATCCTGGGAAGCCTCCATATGGTGATCTTTAAGGTAGTCGCAATGACCAGAGGGAATTACGCTGTTAAAGCTACCCGGGATGCCCCTTCAAGTCCCAAGTGGGAGGATTTTTTTTTTTTTTAAATCCTTTAGGATTATTTAAAGGCAGACTAGATGGAGCATAAGGTCTCCTTCTGCCGTCAACCTTCTATGTTTCTATGTTGTTGGTCTTTAACACATAGAGCCAGGTAACATGAATCCAGGTCCACCTTAAAGTGGAACACAAAACCTGAACATAAGGGCAGGAGGACATAAGCCAAACATACACATCACTCAAAACCAATACATATACCGTACTTTTCGCCCTATAAGAGTATTTTTCCCCAAAAGTGGGGGGAAAATGTCCGTGCGAATGTAAAAAAAAAAAAATAGAAAAAAACTCACCCGTTCCCAGGTGCCACACTGCGAGAGGCCAGGGGAGCGGCGGGGGCTCTGTCCCGGTCCCGCCGCTGCAATCGCTGTCTTTTCAGGCAGCAATGACAGCGGCGGGGCCAGAGACAGAGCCCCTGCCGCTCCTCCATCTGCTGCCTCTTCCGGGCTCAGAGCACACGCGAGCACGAAGGTCCGGGCAGTGGGGGGAGGGGGATGCCACACAGCCTATACTAATGGGGGGAGGGGGATGCCACACAGCCTATGCTAATGGGGGGAGGGGGATGCCACACTGCCTATGGGAATGGGGAGAGAGGGATGCCACACAGCCTATACTAATGAGGGGAGGGGGGATGCCACACAGCCAATGGGAATGGGGGAGAGGTGGATGCCACACAGCCTATGGGAATGGGGGAGAGGTGGATGCCACACAGCCTATGGGAATGGGGGAGAGGTGGATGCCACACAGCCTATGGGAATGGGGGGAGAGGTGGATGCCACACAGCCTATGGGAATGGGGGGGAGAGGGATGCCACACAGCCTATACTAATGGGGGGAGAGGGGGATGCCACACAGCCAATGGGTATATGGGGAATGGGAGAGGGGCATGCCACACTGGGTATACGGGGAATGGGATGGGGGCATGCTACACTGTCTATGGAATGGGGGCATCCCACACGGCCTATGGGAATGGGATAGGGGAATGCCACACTGTCTGTAATGGTGCGTTTTTGGTTTAAAATATTTTTTTTCTTATTTTCTTCCCCCAAATTCTGGGTGCGTCTTATGGGCGGGTGCGTCTTATAGGGCAAAAAAATACGGTATCTGTGTATCTATAAGACAGATTTTCTTCAGTAGTCAAAACCCAGCATATCCAGAGTCAAGGCTCCAAAGAAGGCTGGACAACAGGCCAGCTGCTCCAGCCACAAGTAATGGCTTTAGCAGCAGTTAGGCTTGCACACAAGCGTAGGTGAGGCAGCTCAGCACAGGGGAGTGTTTACAAAGAAACTCCAGCCTGTGCAATCAAAGTGTTGTCTCTCTAGACAGAGCTGGAGCTAGCTACTGAAAAATAACCAGCTGAAAATCAACAATGGCCGAATTTGAAGATTACACCATCTATTTTAAAAGCAAAGACTTGCCACAAGCTAGCTTCCTGCGATACTTGTGCTGTTGAACAGTGCTAAAACACACAGACACACACAGACACACACACACACACACACTTTTCCCATGTGATTTTTTTAGCTTTATTATGGACGAAAGGCCACCCCCCTCCTCCCCCCAAGGGGCACGGAGAGACTGCAGGGGGGGGGGGAACCCACACCAATAGGTGAAAGGGCAAGAGGGACAGGGCATCCCAAGCCGGGGATCACCAACCCGGAAACCGCCTACCCACATTTGGGTCTCACAGAGGAGTAAAACTCCTGTATACACCAGAAGGTGTATGTATCTACCTTGCCCTTTGCATACAATATAACCAAACAGGTTTAAAGAGTTTCAGACAGAAATAGAGAAAAAAAGGGGCCGGGAGCAAACCCGGCTACCTGCAGCTTGAAGGAGAGTCATCTTCTGAATGCTTCGCCGACTGCAGAGACGAAAAGACTGAGGAATAGTGGGAGGAACCCAGTACTTATGGACCAGGAGGGGCTCCTTTTTCCATGTCATCTCTGCAAGATCACCCTCTACAGGCCGGGTTCCCAAGTGTCATGAATATTTGGAAGTGGGGTGTGTGACATACTAGGAATATCAAAGTTACACCCCAAAGCGCCACAAGACCATGACGCTTACCTCTACCACCCTGATCCATATAAAAGAAAAGCTGAGGAGGCATAATGGGTCCAACAGATCAGTGGGATATAAGGGCCTGGAAGACAGATAGGGTTAAATTTCCCTGCTTCCTAGGTAAAAAAAACCTTATAAAAAGAGAAAGAAAATCCAAGCAACGTTCGCAGTCCAGTCCAACTGTAAGAATAAAACTGGATTGTGGTGATGCAGCTGGAAGTATATAGAGGTCCAGGTTCTTTCTTGTAGGTCACGCCCTTCGGGCGAGAGTTAACCCATTCGTTACTGAATGCTGACGGCCTGGAGAGGATTGGGAGAGAAGATGATGGTGGTGCAGCCTGGGTGGGTGACAATAAGTGTCAGAGACCCTGCGGCTTACCTCTACCCACAGCTTCACCTCTAAATCATATAACCTCTTCCTGCCTCACCACTTCCAACCTTGCCAGATAACGTACAAGTATATTGCCATCTAAGTCCAGCTGATGTCTTTTAGAAGCCAATATTTAAGGCATAAATCTTTTCACCTTTTTTTCCTTGTGAAAATCCTAATACGCAGCATCTGATCACACATATGCAGGCTGGTTTGCATGAATGTTTATACTAAAAAACAACAATTAACTTTAACAGCTGAACAGGCACGTTATCTATTGATGGGGCTTTATACCCCTGGAAAACCCACATGGCGGGGCCTGGATGAGCAGTGGACCTATTTCTGGGTTTCCATCCGCTTTAAGAAAATGAAATTAAACCCAGTCCATGGGAAATACGGAAAGATAAGCACAGGTTATTCAGCAATGAAATTCGTTAGGCAAAATATTTTGCAGACAGTGGAGTCATTTGTAGGTAGATATATATGTATCTCTAACAGTGATAACTTTCTACAATACTTCTGCATTGAAAAAAAAACCTAAAATGTAAAAAAAAAAAAAAATCACATGACATCATAGAGAGCGGAAAACATCCGCAATGAAACAACAAGCATATATAACTTTCATTTACACACAGAATTTTGACTCATGCCAGACAAATGGAAACTTCAAGCTCTGCTCTAGTCTCGCCAGTTGCCATGGAAACAAATACACAAAACAGATGGAGAACATTCCAGGGCCTCTATTCATCCATTCTACCTGCACTCTGCTCGCCCTTATTATTATGCAAGTGTGGGACTTTGCAAAGAGGTATCACAAGTGTGCAAACCACAAAACCTCCACGATCCCATTTAGGGCCATCTTTATTAAGTACAATAAGGCTCTTGAAAGAAATCACATTATTTTGTATGATAGACCTACCAAAGCAGATCTGCCCCCTGGAATGATAGCCACTAATCCCCCTTCCTAGGATGCAGAGCAAGTATCGTTCTTCATTGGGCATTGGAAACTGCTGGGCATACCCATCAAATGGCTTGACATGGCAAAAGTTCCAACCCCCCTTCAGTTTGGGACCTCAGGTATCCATGCATGCTTCCACTACACCCCATTACAGGCACAGTGACTGTGCACTCCCTCCATTCATTGCAATGGAGGAGTGGAACAGGCCCTCTATTGCAGTGAATGGAGCAGCAAGAGGCACAAATTGTGCTTACAGTCCCTTTAAAGATAATGCAAGCATTGACATGACCTATAATGCATTAAGAGCCAAGCACAACGGATCATGGCCAGGCTGGAACTCTACAAGTCAGTTAAGCTACTCCACAGACTGTTGGGTGCCTTTTTGGATGTTGTACAAGTTTAAAGAAATTCAGTTGTAATCACATTTTTGAAAGTGTATATTTCTTTTTTCTGCATAAATGATGTCCTCAAGCTGCTGAGCTGATCTAGTATTTTTTTCTTATGTTAGTAAATGTGTGTTGTATGGAAGCAGTTTTAACTATCTGCATATTGTTGTCATTGGCAACAGTAAACCAAACCATTCTTCTCCATTCTTGGTGTACAATTGCCAGTAGCAAACTGCTTCCAAAAAATACACATTTGCTAACAACAAAAAAAAAATACAATATCTGCTCAGCACCTTATGACATCCCTTTGGCCCACTTTCCAAAATGCCATCAAAAGCGGACTCTCTCGTTAAAGTACATGGAATTTTCCTGGGATCAAAACAAGGTCAAGAATGGAGTCCAAAGAATGCTTCTTTAACGAGCATCATTGGTTTTAATAATGCAAACAGGCCATATTTCTAAACACACACACACATATATGGGATGGGATGAAACATACCCAGGTAGAGGACCCCCATTAGTCAGTTCAAAGACCTGATGTGGGTTCAGCAGCTTGCGAAAACTGTAAAGAAGTTCACGCCCTTTAAGGCCTCCACTCTTCGGATTTACAAATAATAAAAGTGGACATGAACTCTGAGGTAATTTTTCATGCTGGAGAATAATAATAAATAAAATAAAAAAGTATTAGTCAAATTCGTTTCCATGTTATGTGTTGTGTCAAATGAGTAAACCATTTGAAGGATAACAATTTTTTAAGCAAAATTAGCAACCATTAGCATATATTATTATGCCCCTTTTACTCATTTTGTTTGTGTTGCTAACTCGTAAAAAAAGAAAAAAATTAACACAAAGATCATGTTGTTGAGCCCCACAGTGCGGCCACTTTTTTTTTTATTTAACCAGGTGAAAAATGCCATGGTCACCCATTACCAGCTTGACACACTAATCATAGGGTCTGGCATTCTCAGTTTTTTGGAAGCTGCATTGCCAAACCTCCAGTCATACGATCACACCAGCCCCCATGCCCTTCAGCATCAGTCCACTGCACTGCAAGTGGTGCCCCAAAAATGGGCATCCAAGAAGAGCACTAGGCCAATGCGGACACATTTCCTGTTTGGGTAAAAGGGTGGAGGTATCAGTAAGCCATTTTCTGTTATCTGAATTGATAACAGGGTCCCTAAGGACACCTTACCATTTTACTAGTTTGGTAAAGGTCTCCTTCATTCACCTCTATAGAACAAAAAAAACACCAAATATTAAAAAAAATCAGAGATCCAGTCATCTTCTGAACTTTCTTGGCCCTTGTGAGGATGCAAAGATTAAAGGTACTGCTTCAGGAAAGCCATTCCTGACCTCAAAGGCGATGCATCCTCAGAATTTCCCTTGACATCACAGGTTGCATCACTGTGTGTCAGTAAAATACCTCCTCTGGCTGTATAGGGCTGTATAGCAGTACCTTCATTCTCTTGATGGTGGCTAAGACAACATCCTTCAAGCAAGCCCAGAAGATGCCAGGATACTGGGTGCAATTACGCTTGGTGGTGGAAAAAAGGAAAAAGACAACAGATCTTTATTACAGTGATGAACAAGGGGGATGTTTGCTCTATTTGTTTACACTAAACCAAGGGCTTCTACGTATTCCTTAAAGTGGACCAAAACCCACGGAGATCACCCCAGGAATCTATAAGATTCTGGAGCATCCAGAATCCGGATGCCCCGCTGTGTGAAACCCCCCAGGTCGCCCAAAAACTCACCTTCATTCCTGGTCCAACGGCGCATGCGTGAGCAGGTCGCATGCCAAGCATTTGTGAATGACCGGCGCGAGCAGGCAGAGGGTAGGGGGCGATGCGGCCGACAGCGCACTCGTATTAGACAAGCTCCTTGATGAAGAGCCTCAAGTGGACCCGAGCACGCTGATTGGACGAGCGGCCACACATGCGTCGTAAGACTGGGAAGGGGTGAGTTCAATCAGGCGACCTGGTGGGTTTCACACAGCGGGGGACCCCCTGATAGGGGTGCAAGGACCAATACCCAGGATACTCAAAATTGGTATTGTTCTTATAGGTTGGTGGCAATTGTAAACATTTTATCTGATGTAACCAGATTTGGATAGAGAAAATCTAACATGGGAGACCTAGTACCTGGTGCATTTTTTAAATAAACCACTGACATGGGTGATACTAATCACGCATATAAGGTTTTGTTCATACAAGCTGTATAGAAACAAACGTCATGTGAACGATAAACTGACTAACTGAGGTGTCCCTAAGTAGGAGAGATTTTTGTTCCTTTTAATTGACAATCCTACTAAACATTTGAATTATCAAAACACAAAGTGCAGTGTGTGGGACCTTTAGATTGGAGAATTCTGGATAACCAGTGAACAGGCAACAGACCATCACGTTTTCGCCCATTGGATAAAACATATTAGATTCAGTTTAATAAATTGTATACCGGGTAAAACATTTTCTACTTTTTAGAGAAATCAAGACATTTGTTTTAGTAGCAGACGGCGGTAGTTTCCAAAACAGCATAATAAAGTAATTTGATTTTTCAGAGCTGGGTGTACACTGCCAAAACATGACCTCTAAAACATACTATAGTGATGATATAGTGATTTTCACACCATGAAAATACATAAACACTGCCACAACATCCCAAGTAAAAATGCTACTGCGGATTGGGAAAGGGGATAGCTGAAACCACCGATGTAATAAACTTACCTACCAGTCCTGCTGTGTTTAGCAATAACCCCATTAAGTACAAGGAAAGAAAGACATTAGTAAAAGTTTTGCTCGACTCAAAAAACAAAGGGTGACTAGACCACTAGTGATCAACAAATCACAACTAAAAAGGTACCTATCTATTTTAACTGCATGATTAAAGCACATGCAGTTAAATCTTACCCAAATGACTCTGTAAGCAGAAAACTGAAAAGCCAAAAATTAACAGGGAAGGATCAAAAATGTTTTGTGCTAAAAATAGGTTTGATACAACACAAAGACTCAATGGCTTTTAAGAACAGGGTAAACTGCCAGCACATACGTGTATGAAAATAAAGCACTCCAATAAAAATAACTAAACACATCTGTTTAAAGAACCAAAAGGCAGGTGTCCTGAGGATTATTATGCAGAACAATTAATATGCAAAGCACACATGTGAAGTATGCGTCATTAATTATACAAATCCATCAGCAGTGGCGTACAGCTTTACAATCCTAGTAATGACAACCGGGCAAACTATACTATTCGTAGGTGTGGTAATAAGCATATCTGACCACGGTGTTTTAAAATATTACTGCAACTAAAGAGTAATGCTTCTTTGGCTAATAGAAAATGGTAACCATTATACGCAAGCAATCGTGTGAGCAAACTTGTTTGTGAGCCATCTGCATTTTCTATAGCCAGGCCAACTCACTAAACTTCATTCACAACAAAATCTAAATCTACATTTGAGTTGACCTTTATTCAAACAGAAGATGCAATAAGAACAATTAAAATAAAAAAAACATCAAGAAAATGCTTATGACAGTCATATGTAACATTATTGATTTCTCTCATACTGGACATGTACATACCATTATATGGGGAATGATAACAGCAGTAAGCTGTTTGTTATGAATTGATGTGTCTTTCACGAGCATAAATATTCGCTCCGCTTCAGAAAAACAAGAAATTTTCAACACTACAGCACCTGAAACGATAAAAGCAAATAACCTTAATATCTTCAAGGTAAGTCACAGCCACTTACATTTCAGATCAAACAGAACAATCGGGGAGGTGTTAGGTGTCACTTTTTAGGTGTGAAGTAGTAGGAAAACTTAGGGATGCACCATAAATTGGATGAAACAGAGAAAAGGAGGATAAAATCCGGGCCTCAAGTTTGGAGATTTAATATATAATCATGTACATATACATACAGTTAGAGAAGTACTGTCAATAAACATCATGCAGTATTACAATAGATATTATAGCAGGCCAACATCAAAAACCTTGTCAAAGTTGAACAATGTCTTATAAAACAGTTTATACATGAAACCTTATCCGTTTCATGGAAGGGAGATGGTCATGAAATAGAAAGAATGACTTAGGGTCTGGTTAATAGTATCTTCAAAATGTATGTAGTACACTTCGAGCTCTGATGGGTTTCGCCTTCTTGTGGAATCCTCACAGGGTGTGTTAGGAAAAGGGTTGGACTGGGTGTAATGTAGGCTGAATTTATCAAGCTATAAAGGGAAAAATTAAGTTGTCAGCGACTTACTAAAGTGACTATAAGGGTGATTAGTTAGAGAAGGTAGCTAGTCCATGTCCCCCACCTTATAGGTAGGCGGCTGTAGCTTGGGTCAGGTGCTGCCGGGTCTGGGCACTCTACAGGTTATTAAAGGTTTAAGGGAGTCACGCGGAGATGGTTTGTTAAAAATAGTACCAAAGGTGTGTAAATGGGATGTACCTGGTGACCTGTCTGATTGTAGCTGCTTGGTAAATTCCTTCATAAGCCTTAAACATAATTTGGTGCATGTGTGGGCCCCTGGCAAATAAGGCTGACAGAGTTAGGAACTGGTGCTAATAATGGCAATGGGGAAGAATGTAGTATGGTGGTGTAATTCCGGATAGTAATAACCTGTAAGTCTCCCAGGTATAAGTCGTTGTTGGTAGAGCACTGGAGATATTCAGTAGTGCGCTTGCAGAGTTATGACATGTTTCTGTGTAAAGTAAAGGTTCTCCTCAAGACTCCATGAACCCTTTAATAACCTTTACAGTGCCCAGACCCTGCCCAAGCTACACCCACCTACCAATAAGGAAAGATACATAAACTAGCTACCTTTTTTTTTTTTTTAATTCTTTATTTATATTTTCAATTAAAAGACAAGTAGAAGAGTACAGCATTTGCAATCTTATAGAGCGCCTTCTCGCATGTACAAGCAAACAGGGAAAGTACAATCAGGCCAATGGTGTGACATCCATATTTTCATTTTAAAGATATGATTTGTCAGTCCGCATCAAAGTTAGGTTGTCCGCCCAACCCGGCGGGGGCCCCCCACAAGGGCTTAGCAGTAGGCCCCCGCAGAAGGCCCCCACCCGGGAGCAGAACCCCATTCTAGAGTCCGCCGCAGTCCGTGCTCTGAAGTAGAGCGGCTCCATCTGAGAGGGCCTTATGTGTGAAGAGAAGAATAAGAAAGAAAAAGAAAAAAAGAGAGTAGGGGAGGGAAGGAATGGGGGGAAGAAATCGTGAGGAGGGGGGGTTGAACCGGGGGGGGGGGGGAGTCAGCTCGTCCGTACACTCTCTCCGGATTTCAACAACGCATCCGTAGCTTACATTTCATTTCCCGTTGATACCGTCACCCAACCAAGGTAACTCTATTGCTAGCTGTACCCGAGGGTCTCGGGGGAGGGCCGGGGGGGCCACAAACGGTTTAAACCTTTCTGTCTCTCTGAAGAGAAACCACGGCGTCCATGTCTGCAAAAATTGTGTCCTGCTCTCATGAACAGAGGCGGTAAGCTCCTCCATCTCCATTATATGGTTGATCTCCCCGATCCAGTCTGCCACCGAGGGAACCGCCTCGGATCTCTCTGCATTAATGAGATGCCTCAAGAGCGACTTCTTATAGGTCTTCAGGGGGGTGTCCGCCAAGTGCAAGAGGAGCAGAGAGGGATCACAGGTACCAGAGTATCCGACAATTTCCTCGGAGACTCCGGCCACCAATCGCCATAAGGGTACGACCTTGGGGCATTCCCAGAAGATGTGGAAGAAGCTATCAACCGCTCTCCAGCACCTCCAGCACTCGTCAGAATGGGCCGGGGAAAAACCACGTAGCCTCTCCGGGGTGTAGTACCACCTTGTGAAACACTTATAGTTATTTTCCTGGATCTTGGAGGAAATGGAAGTTTTGTGAGTTGCCAGGAAAATGTATTTCCAGTGTTCCTCCATCAGCTGTCTGTCCAGGTCCCTCTCCCAGTCAGTGCAAAAGCGAGGTGCTCTGCCATCCTCAGCACTCCCCAGAAGAGCATACAGCTGTGAGATCAGCTTAGTAGGGGGTTCCCGCGCCCTTGCTAATTGTTCAAAGGGGGTGAGTGTCCTCAGCATCGCCTGTCCCTAAACTGAGGAGGAAGCTTTGGAATGTGAATAAGAGCCACTGATCAAGCAGGTGTGTATCCTATTTCTCCCTCAGGTCTTCCAGTCGCAACCACCCAGAGGGTACAACAAGATCCATCACTCTCGGGACCCCTTTTTCCTCAAAGCTCCTGGGAAGGCAAGGGAGAATACCTATGGGGAGGGACGGATTGTTCACCAGTGGTACCAGGGGGGTCGGCCATGGGGGATATGTCCTTCCTGTCCCTTAGCTTATCAAAGACTGCGAGGGTGGTGGAAATGAGCGGATGATCTCTGCAGAGGGCCTTCCCTGACCTGGCGGCCCAAGCCGTATCCTTCAGTGGGGTGTGGAGCCAGTTTGCCTCTAGGTTCACCCATTTCTTCCTTGAGCCCTGGTGACGTCAGTCTAATATACTTTGGAGGTGAACCGCGCGCCAATACCGCAGTAGGTCTGGACAAGCAAGCCCCCCCCATACTGTTTTGGCCTAAAGAGAAGCTGCAACTTCAACCGTGACTTACACCCCTGCCAAATGAATTTAATAAACATTGAGTTTATGGATTTGAAGTATGCCCTGGGAATTTGAATCGGGAGTGTCTGAAGCAAATATAGTATCCTTGGCAGGACCGTCATTTTAAGAATATTGATTCTACCCAACAACGAGAAGGTGGGGAGGTCCTAATTTGCCAGATCTTTTTTAAGTCTAGTTAAAAGAGGGCCAAAGTTTGCTGCGTAAATCCCGTCCACCGTTTTCGTTATCTTAGTACCCAAGTATGAAATGGCTGAGGGGGGCCATCTAAATGGAAAGGATGCCCTCAGTTGGGCTTCCACCTCATTTGGGAGATTCACCCCCAGGGCCTCCGATTTGTCGTAGTTTATCTTCAGGAAGGACAGCCTACCGAACTTCTCGAATTCCCTCAACAGCACCGGCAGGCCCAATGCCGGGTTTGTAAGGAAAAACATAAGATCGTCCGCATATGCCGAGATCTTATGCGAAGTCGATCCTACCGTGATCCCTCGGTTGTCCCCCTGCCCCCTGATTCTACACAAAAAAGGCTCCATGGATAAGTGCCATTGACCTTAATTCTAGCAGATGGATCTGAGTACAGGGCCATTATCAACTGCAAGGCTTTAGGGCCCGCCCAATATGTTCCAGGACTGCTCTTATGTACTGCCAATTAACCCGGTCAAAGGCCTTTTCAGCACCAGTGGAGAGCAAGATAACCGGCTCACCAGTCTGTCCAACCCTATGCAATAGGTTCAACACCCTGGTCGTGTTGTCCCGGGCTTCCCTGCCCAGGACAAAGCCGGACCGGTCACCCTCCACTAAGGCCGGTAGCAGTCTCGATAGTCTGTTTGCCAGGATTTTTTCGAATAGTTTGAGATTCACGTTCAGTAAAGATATGGGCCTTTAACTTCCACAGGAAAGTGGGTCTTTCCCGGGTTTCTGGACAATTGTAACATAGGCGGCTAGTGCTTCACTCAGAATGGCGGCCGGGTCAGGGGATGCGGTCAGCGAATTAAAGGCCAAGAGAAAGTTTGGAGCGAGAAGCGGGAGGAACTGCTTATAATAAGCGACGGAAAATCCATCTGGCCCCGGTGATTTCCCGTTGGGGGACCCCTTAATTGCGAAGTGCAACTCCTCTGGGGATATTGGGCTCTCCAGTGCCTCCCTCTCACCCTCCCGGAGCACAGGCATTCCTGATTCCTCTATACACTGCTTAAATTGCTCTAGGCACCCCTGGTCCGGGTTACCCCCGCAGGGCGGATGTTGTAAAGTTTTTGGTAAAAGGACTGGAAGATCCTTGCGATATCCGGGGTGCTATAAAGCTTTTTTTGTTGCCCATCAACAATTGCCTCCACAAAGTTTAGCGTTTGCTGTTTCCTGAGGACCCTCGCCAAAAATACAATTCTGTGAAGTACTCACCTGTAGAATTGGTATTATACGTATACAGTACGTCCTGCTCCAGATATAATACTTACACTTGAGTTATCCTCCGCCAGATGGCGCTGTGCACTGCAGACATGCAAAAACAGGCTCCTCCCGGCCCTTCATATACCCAGGGACCTCCCACAAATCCCCAGCATTGAAAAGCAGTGAACAAGAAGCCAGGAGAATTTAACCACCGAAACTGGTAACAACAACAATGATAACAGTCACCATACAGGGGATCCAGAATAAGGCAAAAACCAGGGTGGGGTGGAGCAGGACGTACTGTATACGTATAATACCAATTCTACAGGTGAGTACTTCACAGAATTGTATTATCCTAAGTATACAGTACTTCCTGCTCCAGATATAATACTTACACTTGGGACATCCAATAGCAGTGCCCATAAAAGTAGGGTGGGATCCCCAACAAAAAAGGCAACAGTACGCAGCTTAAACTACTGCCGCCTGCAAAACCTTGCGGCCAAACAGCATCAGCTGAGGCCCGAACATCAACCTTGTAAAACTTTGAAAAGGTATGAACAGAAGACCAAGTAGCGGCCTTGCAAACTTGTTCAACAGAAGCCTGGTGCTGGAAGGCCCAGGAGGCCCCAATAGCACGAGTAGAATGAGCAGTAAGATGGAAAGGAGGACTCTTCCCCTTAGCAGAATAGGCCTGAATCACAGCCTGACGGATCCATTTGCGGATAGTAGACTTGGCAGGAGCCAAACCCTTCCTAGGCCCAGAAGGCACAACGAAAAGAGCATCAGTCTTCCTGAAAGCTGCAGTGACAACCAGGTAATACTTGAAACACCTGACCACATCCAAGGAATGCAGAACCCTTTCCTTGTTGTTGCTAGGATTGGGACACAATAAAGGAAGAACAATGTCCTGATTCAAATGAAAGGCAGACACAACCTTAGGCAGAAAATCCGGCTTGAAGCGGACCACCACCTTGTCCTGGTGCCTCTCATAGTACGGAGGCTGAATGGATAGAGCAGCCAGCTCAGACACATGCCTAACCGAAGTTATGGCCACCAAAAAGAAAACCTTGAGAGTAAGAACAGCCAGAGCAGTATCGTGAATAGGCTCAAGGGGAGCACCCTGCAAGGCAGATAAAACCAAGTTTAAATCCCAAACGAGGACCACAGGTTTACGAGGGGGGCGTGCATGAGTGACCCCCTGAAAGAAGGTCTTAACCAAATGATGTTGAGCAAAGGACTCCTGAAAGAAGATGGACAGGGCAGAAACCTGACCCTTCAGAGTACTGAGTTTTAGACCTAACTCCAAACCATGCTGTAAGAACTCCAGAACCCTAGGGACAGAGAACTCCCTACAGGGAAGAGACCTAGACTCACACCAGTCAATGTAGGTACGCCATACTCTGTAATAGATAGCAGAAGAAGTCTTCTTCCTAGCCTGCACCATAGTACCTACCACAGAGGCAGACAAACCCTTCTCCATCAAGATGGAGGTTTCAGCAGCCAGGCCGTCAAAGCCAGTGTTTGTAAATTGGGATGGCGTAGGGAACCCTGAGTTAGCAGATCTGGCATCCCTGGCAGATCGTACTGGTCTACTGCCATTTGAACCACGTCTGCGAACCACACTCTTCTTGGCCACCTGGGGGCCACTAGAATCACAGGCTCCCCTTCCAGAGCAATCTTGCGCAGAACCCTGCCCAGAAGGGGGAACAGTGGAAACACATACAGGAGCCGAAACTCCTTCCATGACATGGACAGGGCATCCGTGGCCAAGGCCAGAGGATCCTGAGACAGGGACACGAAGGCCGGGAGCTTGTGGTTGTGACGGGACGCAAACAGGTCCACATCCGGTAGACCTCAACGGACTGGAATACCCTGTTGCAGAGGGACCACTCTCCCTGACGGGACGTCCCCCTGCTCAGAGCATCTGCAAGCAGATTTTCCGCCCCCGGAATATAAACGGCCGAAATGCATTGTACATTGGCCTCCGCTCATGTCAGAATCTGAGACACCTCCTGGAGGGCACCCTTGCTCCGGGTCCCTCCCTGATGGTTGATGTAGGCAACCGCCATCCTGTTGTCTGAGCATACCTGTACCGACAGACCCCTCAGGTGTTGGGTCAACCGCTCCAGTACCAACCCGACTGCCCGCAATTCCAGAATGTTGATGGGTAAATGGGCCTCCTGGAGGACCCCACATCCCTTGGAAGCGCAGGGACTTCCAGAATCCCCCCCAACCTGACAGACTGGCATCCGTTGTGACCGTCTCCCAGGAGGGGGCCAGAAAAGACCTGCCCCTTATCAAGTTCCCGAGGTCCAGCCACCACGCAAGGGACCGTCTGACCGAGGGGGGAAGCACACAGACCCCGTCCAAAGACGCTGGGTTCTTGTCCCAAACTGACAGAAGGTGAAGCTGCAGAGGTCTCAAATGGAACTGAGCAAAGGGCACCGCCTCAAAGCTCGCAACCATCAGGCCCACCAGCTGCATTCCCTGCCTGATGGAGGGCTGTGGGCATGAGAGCAGGAACCTGGCCTGCGCAGTCAGAGCTTCCACCTTCTGTTGAGGAAGGAATATCGACGACTGAACCGTATCCAGAATCATTCCCAGAAACGGAGTCACCGAAGAGGGGGACAGAGAGGACTTGGGGTAATTGATCACCCAGCCGAAGGACTCCAGGGTAGACACTACCAGCTGAGTGTCCAACTCTGCCTGCCGCAGAGACCGAGAGGTGATGAGTAGATCGTCCAGGTAGGGCAGCACACGTATGCCCCTTAGCCTTATCAGGGACATCTCCCCTGCCAGCACCTTGGTGAACACCCTGGGAGCCGACGTGAGGCCGAATGGCAAGGCCAAAAATTGGTAATGCTGATCTTGTAGTGCAAATCTGAGAAACCTTTGGTGTTCTGGGAACACCGGGACGTGAAGGTAAGCATCCTTGATGTCTACGGACGTCATAAAGTCCCCTGGGCGCAGGGAGCAAATGGCCGAGCGCGAGTTTCCATGCGAAAGTGCCTGTTCTTGACAAATTTGTTGAGGATTTTTAAATCCAGAATGGGCCTGACTGACCCATCCTTCTTGGGTACTGTGAAAAGGTTGGAGTAGAACCCCATGCCACTGTCTCCTAAGGGGACCTTGCAAATGACCCCTAGATCCAGGAGACCCTGCACGGCCAGCAACAAGACCTGAGCTGAGGCAGGGTCCTGAGGAATCCGGGACCCAATGAATCTGGTGGGGGGCCGTACAGCAAATTCTATCTTGTAGCCGGAGGACACTACCTCCTGAATCCACCGGTCTGAGACGTGGCGCCTCCAGACATGCTCGAAGTGCTGCAGACGTCCCCCCACCCTGACGGGCGAGGGCGCCCCCTCATGCCTGAGGGGTCTTGGGAGGGGCCTTGGGCTTGGGCCCCCAGGAGGAACCGTGACGTCGTCCTCTATTCCTGTGCCAGGAATCTGCGCGGGACCCAGCGAAGGACACCCCTTTCCCCTGTTTAGCCCCACGGTAGGGGACTGAAAGGGTGCCCTGGCCTCGAAAGGGCCGAATCTGCCGCCTGTGCCGGGGAAACTTGCCTCCTTTGGCGAAGAGGTCTAGACGGTCCCCAAACAGGCGCAGCCCCATAAATGGAAGTCCAATAAGGGCTTTCTTAGCGGCATTGTCAGCAGCCCACTGGCGCAACCAAACCGTGCGGCGTATAGCTACCGCCAGGGCAGAAGATCTGGCACACATCCTTATAGCATCGTCCGATGCAGACAGGATAAAGTTTACAAACACATCACAGTTAGACAGTGCATTGACAGTATCAGGTGGCAACTCATCTGTGCCATCGAGTGCATTCCTGACCATGGCCCTGAGCGCTACTGCCGAAAGGCGCAAACCAGGCGCAGGGTCGCTCCCCCAAATGCAAAGGCATGGCATGCCAATTGATCAATACGCCGGTCCTCAGAGTCCCGTAGCATAGTAGTGTCAGGGGAGTGCATAATAGAGGTGTTGGACAACCCTAGAATAGGAGCATCGACCTCGGGGGGCGATGACCAGCATTTAACCAAGTCAGCCGGGAAGGGGTACTTCCTATCCACAGTCTTAGGAATCCCAGGAAGTCTGCTGGGATGTTCCCATTCTTTAAGCACAAGGCTATTGAAATGGGTTTGCTCGGGAAATTCCAGACGAGCCTTAGCCGTATGAAAAAGCTCACCCCTTTGCCTGGGAGCCGCAACAGGGGGAGAGATGGACAAAACTTCAAATATCTGAACCAGCAGTCTGTCAATATCATCCGAGGACCAGTGCTCGGAACCAGACTCGTCATGACCCCTTGACTCCTCGTCATATGACCCCGAGTCAGAGAACAGCTCCCCTTCGTCCGAGGGGGGGTGGCCGTAAGGATGCAACAAGTCATCGGATTCCATAGGGAAAAGAGCAGAATCAGGGGTTAAATGCAGCCTCTTAGCGGTGGCCTTACGCGCTAAAGAGCTAGCAAGCAATCTTTTAACACTGGCCAGTCTAGTAGCCATATCAGGATGAGAATCCCCGCTTGTATTGGGGGTTAGACTCAGGCTTGGGGGGAGTAGGTGAAGTGAAGCGAGGTGCATGCCCAGCCACTGAAGAGGCGGGAAGAACCGATAACGCCTGCTGTGCACAAGGAAAACAGACCCGTGCATTGTCACCGCTGCTGGGTAAGACCCCCACAAGCTACACACAGCCGGGCTTGTCCCGAAGGAACCCCGTTCACAATATCCTGGGACACCTCCATATGGTGATTCTATCGGCACAATAGGCCAGTAGGGATTGACGCTGTAAGCTACCCTGGATGCCCCAATAACCCGCAGGGAAGTGGGAGTAAATTTAATAGTCTCAACCGGGAGATACACTGGGCCGGGAGAAGCCACCGGAATTCACGGTTTGTTTCCTTTTATGTATCCTAATATATGTGGTTGCTATTTGTGTGGACTACAGGCCATGTCACTCCTTGTGACATGGTTCTCCTGTGTACCACTGATTTTGATCTGGTTAGTGTCCTCATACACTGTTGTTGCCAAATTCATCCACTTCATTTGCCTTACTTGTGACATCTATGACATTTAGTTTTATTTTATACACATTATGCCTAATACAGCCTGTTTATTATATATTTTTGATATCTTTACTGATATGTGTGTCAATTGTAGCTTTGCCTAAAGATTAAGGATTAATGACTGAACATTTCATGTTTTATATTTAATCTACAATGTTAGTGGTTGGCTAATTTTGGTGCTATTATGGGTGATTGCTGCATGGTTATTTTGACATGTTTTTCCGTTTTTTCCTTTTTTGTCCAGAAATTCATGGGGTCCACCTGTTGCAGCAGTGTTTTGCCTCACTGCCCCCACCGGGTTTTCCGGCGGTTTGAGTGTCCGGTCCTTCCATCTGTCAGCCTTGTGTGCTGGGTTATGGAGTGGGCGCGTTTTTTCCTGTATGTGGCTGCGGGGTTGCGAGCGGCGCTCCCGCTGTCACTGGCCGGGTCTCTGACAGCTCGGGAGGGTTTTTCTCCTCCCCTGATTGGTCGGGGACTCTGGCTGGTGATTGGCGGTGGTGCTCGCTCTCACCCCTGACGTCACATCCGCCCTTTGGTCTCGGCACCCGGCGCGTGCAGGCTGCGCTGCTGCTACAGGTGAGTCCTTTCTCTTTCTTTATTACTGTGTATATATATATAATGAGATTGTTGGGGTGAATTCATCTATGATTAAGGGTCAGTGAAGGACCCGAAACGCGGCAGGACCCCTCATCTTTTTGACCCGTGTCATCTATTGATTTTATTGCTTTGGCTGTCTACATTGTGTTTGGGAGACGCTGATGATGATTTTAATTTGGATTCAATAAAGCAGCTATATTTTAAGGAAGTGCGGATCCATCCTCCATTTTTTCTGCACCGGAATTTACGGTCTGAAAGACATAAGAAGAAACAGGAATGTCAGAGCCATGCGCAAGGGTGTAATAAAGGTAATATAAAGGTAATATAAGGTTGCCCACGAGGGCACTTACAGACAGAGGGGGGGGAGGGTGGTCTTCACCACGCGCGCGAGTAAAAATGGCGCCAAGCGAACCGCGAAGAGCGGGCCAGAGCTGATCGTGACGCGGAGCGCGCCAAACCGTGAAGCGGAGCGCGTCAAGCCAGGGCCCCGCCCCCCCCCCCGGAGGGCGCGAAGCTCCAAAAGTGCGTAGCCAATGGAGAAAACAGGGCAGTGACGCCCGAAGGAATTGATCGAGTGGATTACCGCAGCAGAGCCACTACAGGCTAAGAAAGAGACGCTGCAGCATCAGCAAAGCCACCGCCGCCTGTGTTGTACAACCATATAGGAAGGGCGCGGCGGCTACCAATACAAGTAAAAGTAAAAAGTACACAGCGCGGCTCTGACACCCATTCCCAGTCAAAAGCGATACTAAGGCCATAAGCGTGTAATAGGGTACACTGAGGCCGCCATACTCACAGACCCCCCCCCCCTTTCTTTCCCCCCGGGCTAGGGGGGAACGAGGGAGGATAGCGACCCTTTACACAGGGTGCACCGCTACACGGGGCGTGGGACAATTATGCGGGAGGGGCATCCCCTAAAGGCTCACCATCAGCCTAAACCGCCTACCCTTTGGTGGGGGACTGCGGTGGAGCATGACTCCATTAAGCACGCATGGTGCTGCCTACCTTCACCCGACCAGCGCAGCCCAGGCTGGCAGGCACATCACAAATAGGACGGGTGGGAGTAGTCCAACAGGGCCGCAGGCTGTAATAGCCCCGCTCACCTGCGAGAGAGTGATACTTCATGTCTTCGCAGTCAGCACTGCAGAGAAATCTGGGGATTTGTGGGAGGTCCCTGGGTATATGAAGGGCTGGGAGGAGCCTGTTTTTGCATGTCTGCAGTGCACAGCGCCATCTGGCGGAGGATAACCCAAGTGTAAGTATTATATCTGGAGCAGGACGTACTGTATACTTAGAATAGTGCACTGCTCTTATTCCCCCACTCAAAGTATAATCTTTTACATCGCTTTATGATGTATGCAGCCCATGAGGACAGCAGAGAATTCAGAGCCGCTCTGGCCTCAGAGTGTACTTTTGGCCAATGAAGCTTTATGCATTTTTTCCAGCTCTTGGACCCTCTCGAGACGCCTCTGCAGCTCCCGCTCCCTTGATGTGGCGTGTCTGATGAGCGTGCCCCTAATAACTGCTTTGTGAGCTTGCCAGTTGTTGAATGGAGAAGTATCCGCACTTTTGTTAAGCTCAAAGTAGCTTTTGATGGTATTCTGCAGGTCCTGGACCACCAGCTCATTCTGCAGTAGGGACTCGTTCAGCCTCCCCGTCCACTCCCCCCTTGAACCCCCGGACAAGTTGATAGCGAGAACCACCGGGGCATGATCAGATATAACCATAGATCGTATTTTAGTTTCCACCACTTGGGGCAATAATCCATGCGATATCAGGACATAATCGTGGCATGGACGCAGAGTAAAATGAATAATCTTTAGTGGTAGGATGGCTAATACGCCAAGGATCACAGAGTTGAGCCTTCTGAAGGGCTTTTTTTTATTCTTTTCAATGCCACGTATGCCAAGGCCGATCGCCCCGTGGATGAGTAGAGCAAAGGGTCCATTGCCACATTTAGATCTCCCCCAAGGATAATGGGACCATCCTGTACCGCCACGAGTTTGTTTATAAAAGCCTCAATAAAAGTCACCTGCCCAGAATTGGGGGCATAGGCTACCGCCAGAGTATATCTTTTGTTAAAGCCCTTGAGAATTAAGTATCTACCTTGGTCATCCTCTATCCTGTCCGAGATTCGGAAGGGGGTGTTCCTAGCGATTAGGATTGCGAGAAGGACCTGGGGGACAGTCTGGGGGCCCGCTCGCCTCTAAAGTACGTTTCCTGTATAAATGCAATATTTGCTTTGTGTCTGGTCAGTTCTTGGAATAATTTGGATCTCTTCAAGGGGGTGTTCAAACCCCTGGCGCTTATCGATATCACCCTGAGCTTTTGTGTGAAAGGAGGGGCAGAGGCGCCAGCCGAGCAAGCGCCCGGCGGGCCGTCTCCAGCTCTGGACATTACTACTAAATTAAGGTTGGGGTCTACCCTGGTTAAGGAGTGGTCACAAGGGTGGGGGGGCCCAAAGGGGGAGGGACCAGGAGACCGGGAGGGAAGGAGAGGGGGAATAGCAGTGGGGAAAAGAGAGAGAAAGACTATAGAAGAGGAAAAAAAAGATAGTATAACAATACTTCAAACTTATTACCTCTAAACTCCAAACCTGTTAGAACAAATTGTTAGTCACCGAGGCGGGCAAAACCCGCACCTGGGTAGGCATGGGGGGTCCACCGCGGGCCGGCACCACCAATGGGATACTGGCCCCCGATCCACGACTCCCCAACGCACCTAAAATGTGGGAACCGAGAGGCCACACACCAGCGGCTCCAGGAGCGTGTGTGTATGTCACCAAATCCACCAGTGCGAGGTGAGGGTCCACCCCCGGCAGCCCAACAAGCAAAAATGCAAAGTATAGATTTTTTTTTAAACTGTTACACTTGAGAACCCAAGTGCTCCAAATATCAAACTAACACCCACCCGACCGGCCAGGAAGATTGCCCCATTTGGCGGTAACCAGGGCAACGGAATTCAGGGATCCTCTCTCAATGAGGGGGGATCCCGGCCTCAAAGTCCCAGGCCTACCGTAGGCCAGGTCCTATGGTTCAGGGTCATGAGCGGCTGGGCGGCATAGGCCAACCTAGTCAACAGCATGTGTTACGGAAATACCATAATAAACAGCAGTGTCAGTCTTATACAACCTGGTCAGACAAGTCCAAAGAATGTGGGTTTCAGAGGAGCTCGCATTCGGACCAACTACTGGACCATCCCGCACTTGACCGGGCTTTATTACGGATCGGAAGGTTGGGGGTCCGTACCTCTTCTCGATTGTGAAGGGTAAGGATCCGAGGAATACGAAAGCCAGTCCAGAGACACGGACGGGACGCAGGCCAGAATGATTAAACAACCCAGCCAGGTCTTCATGCTTGCGAAGAAAGAAGGTCTTACCCTGCTTTGTGGCGATTAGGGCAAAGGGGTACCCCCATCTATATGAAACATTATTCTGTTTGAGAGTCTCCAACAGCGGCCGAAGGACCCTCCGCCTCGCCAAAGTGGACCTTGAGAGGTCTGAATAGAAGTGTAGGATCGCCCCATCAAAGTCCAGTGGACCTTTCCTTTTTGCGGCCTTGGGGGGGGGGGGGTCGTTCTGACGAGGGGGGGGCGATCCTCTTCAGTCACCATAAAGTGCAAGTGGATCCAAATATCAGACAGAATGTTATCAGTTGTGGATGACCCCGAACCCGTGGGACCTCCCTCTCCACCCGATTCTCGAGCAGACACAGCGGGTTTAGATATATAGCGATTTAGGTCACCTTGAGTGGTTGCCGCCGAGCTTCTTGTCTGACCTCTGTTATCCTTAGGTTTGCTGCCGCCTCCCATTTCCAGCCTTCTTATTTTAAATGAAGGAAAATACAACCCGGAATGCTTGAGGGCGGTCAAGTGAGAGGCGTCCGGCCCTAGATGCTTTTGAGGGCGTTTGAATGTGGAGTATGTGAGGGCTATCAACTTCAGGATGCTTTAAAGGTGCTCAAATGAGGGTTGACAGACCCAGGGTGCTTAAGAACACTTCAGCAAAGGCAGGCAGGCCCGGGGTGCTTTGAGGGCGCTTAACTGAAGAATGCCCAGCTCAAATTGCGAGGAAGGCACTTGAGTGAGGGGTGTCCAGCCCAGAATGCTTGGAGGGCGTTTATCTGAGGGGTACCCAGTTCAGGGTGCTTTGAGGGCGCTTCGATTAGAACTGCAGGCCCCCCAGATGCTTTGAGGATGATTCAACGAGGATTGCAAAATCCAGAATGGTTAAATGATCTTCACTGAGGGCTGTCTGATCCAAGTGCTTGGAGGGCACTAGGTGAGGAACGTCTCGCTCAGGGTGCCAGAAATGGGCACTTATATGAGGGATACCTGGCTTAAGACTTTGCGGGAGCGCCAAGTGATGCCTTGAGGGGGCCAGTGAGGGGCGTCCTGCCCAGAGGGCTGCACGAACCAGCTCTCCCCAGGGCCGTACGCGGGGGCTAGTGGTTAAGGAAAGCTATTTGCTCTCCTATGGGGCAGTGCAGTCGGGTCCTCTGTCTGCGTGCCCCCCCCCCCCCCGAGTGACAGGGAATCCTCCTCCTCTGTTGCTGGCTAAAGGAGAGGGGATTGCTAAATGCGATCACAGACAGGTGCCGTTTAAAGGCGCGCTTCAATGATGCAGGGCCAGGGTAATATCAGAGACCCTGTGTTCAGCCGCTCCGGTTCACTTCCAGGGTAGGGGGAGAGGAAGCAGGGAGGGATGCACCCGCCCGCTCTTCACCTCAACTTCAGCAGGGATCATGAACCAAGATGGCGGCTCCCGCCGCACGATGCTGCTCTCTGCCGCTGGCCCTGGACACACAGTGTCCGGATTCACTCTTGTCTCGGGGAAGCAGCGGGGAGAGGGTGCCCTGGAGCTCCAGGACCCGTCGCCTCCACCCGCTGCACACCGCAGCTGCGCCGCTCAGTCCCGTGGCCTCAGGTCGCAGAAGGCTGCAGTCAAGATGGCGGCCACCGAGCACACTGTCCCTCGCTCCGGCCAGCCGACAGCTCCCCGGGGCGCTTCGCTATGCCGAACCGTCCAATGGTAAGTCAGAGGGGATCCCCACAGCTAGAGGGTGGGTGATCTCTGAGGCTGGGGCTCGTTAAGCTATACTTTGAGCTTTTAAAAGGCTAATGCTGCCGGGAGCGGACCGCCAGCATGTCTTTACTGCTCCATGGCAAGCTCCGCCCCCCTAGCTACCTTTTTTGACTAATTACCCTTACAGTCACCATAGTAAGTAACTGACAACATAATTTTTCCCTTTATAGCTTGACAAATCCAGCCCAACCCATTTCCTAACACGCCCTCTGAGGACGCAGCAAGGCGGCGAACCCCGTCAGAGCTCGAAGGGTACTACATAAAAAGCATTTTGAAGCTACTATCAACCAGACTCTAAGTCATTCTATTTCACGGCCATATCCCTTCCATGAACAGAATACTGTTTTATAGGACATTGTTCCACTTTGAGAAGGTTTTTTTATGTTGGCCTGCTATTTATTGTAATACTGTATGATGTTTAATGACAATACATATCTAATTGTATGTATATGTACATAGTTATATATTAAATCTCCAAACGTAGGGATGATGGACGGTTTTTATCCTCATTTTCTCTGTTTCTTAAATTTCAGACCGCAAGATGAATATACACTTGAATATACACTTGACAAAGTGATTCTGTCTGGGCACGAATACTCACCCAGGAAGTAACATCAGCTTTTAGCAAACATTTTAATATATCTAAAATAAAGACAAACATTTTACAAATGAGGAAGTAAAATCAGGGAGGACCTGAGGACCAAGTAGCCAACTTCTAGACCTGACTCACCAAGGCCCAATGACGAAACACACCTGAAGACCCCCACCTTGTGGAATGCACCGTCACTCAAAAAGGTGACAAGTTACCCTTGGAAGAGGCCTCGTTTTCCTCCAACTTGAACTATTAGCTGACGGTAGCTTTAGAAGTACGGACTACCTTATAAGGACCATCTGTGGCCAAATAGGCTTGCAAAATTCTATTTAAATAGAATTTAAGTGCACTAACTACATTTAGCATATAAAGTATTCTGCTTTGGATGACAAGGGTTCAGAAAACATAATAAAAAAAAAATAGAAGTAATAGTTTTTCATTTAGATAAAACTATTAAAAACTTTGAGGAGAAACTTGGGAGGGTTATATGAAGAATAGTCTTGATCAAAAGAAAATGTGTAGCCAGATGCCTCTGAAATAAAATGCTCAACTACTTTATTATGCTCAGAGATAGTCCCTTTTCCAGTACAGACTGCAAGATAAAATTCTCAAAAAGTATAGAGTTTAATGCCATCCTTTCTCCCATCACTTAAAAAAAGATTTCCAGTATCTGTGATCAGTCTTCGATAAAGACTCATGAGTGCACAGCAATGTAAGAATGACTGGTGTAGAAATTCCTCTCGCCTCTGAAATGGTGCGTTTAACAACTACTCCATCTAGAAACTGGGGTGCCACAGAACATGCCATCCTGAATAATATAAACAACTACCATGCAAAACACGACTTTCCGAGTTACTTCTTGAGATTAAACAACTATATCAAAATGTCTACGTTCTTGAAGATCAGGAACATAACACATCAGTGAAAAGAGAAATCTCATGTCTTATATATAAACAAATACGAGAAGGGTAATAGATTCCTTCTCCGTAAATTAACATACAGTAAAAGAAGAAAGGTTTAGTAAGGTGGGCATTGCATAGCTAGAGAAAAGGTGCCACAGCATTCAGCGCTAAGCAATTGCTCAGCAACAGTATCAACAGAAAATAGTAGTATACTATTGTATATACAGTAGAATCTGTTCTGCAAAAATTCAAAAACTACTAAAAATGTTTTTATATTTGCCACAGAGAAAATGTAGAGCCTGTCCATCCTCCTTCAGGACACTTAAAAGTACGGACGTGTCCTTTCCTTGCCATGGTAATATACTCAGAGACTTGGAAACTTTATCAAGTGTTGGACGTGTACATTACACATCAGTTAAGAAAAAAGAAAACAAAACACTCCACATGACAAAAAAAATTACAATTATTCTGTATTGCAAAGAAGTAAACAATGTATGTCGTGCAAAAGAAAATACAATTCTTGTGAGTACTCACCTGTAGAATTGTTTTTGGTAGTGTCCTGTTCAGATCACTCTATTACGGACATGTGGGTAATCCGCCACAAGGTGGCGCAGTGACTGCAAGATGAAAATCGAATCTCCTCCCAGCTCATAAAAGGCAGCTGTCTCCCAAAATCCCCCAGTGGTTCAAAAGCAGTAAAACAGAGACATGCCGGGAGGCCAGGAAACCATGTTACATCACATAGCTTCAGTATGTACTCTCTCAAGAAAAAAAAAAAAAAAACAACTACAACAATAATCACCATAACAGGCAAAGGAGATAACAGAACAAGGGTGGGATGGAGCAACCTGAACAGGACACTACCAAAAACAATTCTACAGGTGAGTACTCACAGAATTGTATTTTTTCCCAGTGTCCTGTACAGGTCGCACCATTAATGACATGTGGGACATCCAAAAGCAGTGTCAAAAGAAGGGTGGGATCCCCAGTGAGCAACAGCACGTAGTTCATGACACTACCGCCTGAAGCACCTTACGGCCAAAAACAGCATCAGCTGAGGCCCTAACATCAACCTTGTAAAACTTAGAAAAAGTATGAACTGAAGACCAAGTAGCGGCCTTACAAACCTGTTCAACCGAAGCCTGGTGCTGAAAAGCCCAAGAGGCTCCAATAGCTCTAGTAGAGTGAGCTGTGATACGAAAAGGGGGTTCCTTCCCCTTGCCAGAGTACGCTAGCATCACCGCCTGTCTGATCCACCTGCTGAGAGTGGATTTGGCTGGAGGCAAGCCCTTCCTAGGCCCGTCAGGGAGGACAAAAAAAAGAGAATCCAATTTCCTGAAGGGTTCCGTGGCAACCAGGTAGTACTGGAAGGGCTGACCACATCCAAGGCATGGAGGGTCCTCTACTTAGAATTAGAAGGCGCAGGACACAATGAAGGCAAGACAATGTCCTCATTGAGATGAAAGGCAGAAACAACCTTAGGTAGAAAATCCGGTTTAAGTCGAAACACCACCTTATCCTGATGCCGCTCAAAGTAAGGAGGCGTCATACAAAGCGCCGCTAGCTCTGAAACGCGACGCATCGAAGCGATAGCTACCAAAAAGACCACCTTTAGAGTCAGAATGGATAAAGCCACATCGCACAAGGGCTCAAACGGAGGACCCTGGAGAGCAGAAAGCACCAAGTTCAAATCCCACACCGGTAACATAGGCTTACGCGGTGGACGTACATGAGTAACTCCTTGGAAAAAAGTCTTGATAAGTCTATGATTGTCGAAAGATCTTTGGAAAAAAATAGCCAAGGCCGAAACTTGACCCTTGAGGGTACTCAGGGATACCCGAATCCAATCCATGTTATAAGAACTCCAAAATCCTAGAAAAGGAAAATGTGCAACAGGGAAGACCCCTGGACTCTCACCAGGCAATGTAAGCATGCCAAACAGTAATAAGTCATGGAAGAAGATTTCTTCCGAGCCTGAATCATGGTACCCACGACCGGAGCAGACAGCCCTTTCCCCATCAGGATGTAGGTTTCAACAGCCAAGCTGTCAGCCAGCGTTTGTAAATTGGGGTGGCGTAGCAGCCCCTGAGTGAGAAGCCCTGGCATGACGTAACGATCCACTGACATCTGAACTATGCCCACGAACCAACACTGCCTCGGCCAACGAGGGGCCACCAGAATGGTCGGCACCCCCTCCTGAGCTATCTTGCGCAGCACTCGACCCAGGAGTGGAAATGGAGGAAAGGTGTAAAGGAGCCGAAACTCTGTGCCGAAGGCCAGAGGATCTCGACAGGGAGACTAACCTTGGAAGATTGTGATTGTGTCGGGACGCAAACAGGTCCACGTCCGGCTGACCCCAGCGGCGACAGAGCGTGAAAGATCTTGTTGCTGAGAGACCATTCCCCCAGACGAGAGACCCCCCTGCTCAGGGAGTCTGCCTCCTGGTTCTCCACCCCGGGAATGTAAACCGCCGAGATGCAGGGAACATTGTCCTCCGCCCAAGTCAGGATCTGGGTCAACTCCATGAGGGCTCGCTTGCTCCGAGTCCCGCTCTGGTGATTGATGTAGGCAACCGCCGGCTGATTGTCCGAGCGGACCTGGACCGCACGACCCCGTAGATGGGGGGTCAAGTGAAACAGGACCAACCGGATCGCTCTCAGCTCCAAGAGATTGATAGGCAAATGGGCCTCCTGCGGACCCCTGGCCCTGCTCCAGCCGGTCAGACTAGCGTCCGTGGTGATCATCTCCCAGCAAGGAGTCAGAAAGGACCTGCCCACTAGAAGCTTTCTGGAGTCCAACCACCACGAGAGGGACCGCCTGGCCAGAGGAGACAGTGAGAATTCCCGCTCCAGGGACTCCTGTGTCCAGTCCCAAACAGTCAAGAGATTCAATTGAAGAGGCCTCAGGTGGAACTGAGCAAAGGGCACGGCCTTGAAACATGAGACCCACCAGCTTCATCCCCAGACGGATGGATGGTCGCTGGCACGACAGTAAGGCCCACGCCTGCATCTGAAGAACCTCCACCTTCTGCTGGGGGAGGAAAACCTTGACCTGAGAGGTGTCCAACATCATGCCCAGGAAGGACCTCACCAATGAGGGAGTGATCGAAGACTTGGGGTAATTGATCACCCATCTGAAATCCTCGAGAGTTGACAATACCGTCTGGGTGTCGCTCTCGACCTGCTGAAGAGATTGAGCATCAATCATCAAGTTGCCCAGGTAAGGAAGAACACGAATGCCCTGGCTCCTCAAGAGGGCCATGATGCCCGCCAGCACCTTGGTGAACACCCGGGGGGCTGAGGATATCCCAAACGGTAGCGCCACAAACTGGTAGTGCTGGTCCTCCAGTGCGAACCTCAGGAACTTCTGGTGTCCCTGGAATATAGGAATGTGCAGGTATGCATCCCTGTGCATCCGTGGTCATGAAGTCGCCCGGCCGAAGCGAACTCACCGCAGACCGTAAGGTCTCCATGCGAAAATGTCTGACTCTGACAAACTTGTTGAGACCCTTCAGGTCCAGGATAGGCCTCAGAGTACCGTACTTCTTGGGTACTGTGAAAAGATTGGAGTAGAACCCTCGACCTCGCTCCGGGCGTGGCACCGGACAAATCACCCCGGATAGCAGAAGGCGTTAAACAGCCCGTCAATGGGTTCTGGGATATCCGCGACTGAAGAAATCTTGGGGGTGGCCAAGCTGCCAGCTCTATTTTGTAACCGGAGGAAACCACCTCCTGAATCCACCGATTCGAGACATGCTGTCTCCAGACGGATAGCAGAAGGCGTTGAACAGCCATTCTTAGACCCTGCGCCGTCAATGGGTTCTGGGATATCCACGACTGAAGAAATCTTGGGGGTGGCCAAGCTGCCAGCTCTATTTTGTAACCGGAGGAAACCACCTCCTGAATCCACCGATTTGAGACATGCTGTCTCCAGACGGATAGCAGAAGGCGTTGAACAGCCATTCTTAGACCCTGCGCCGTCAATGGGTTCTGGGCTATCCACGACTGAAGAAATCTTGGGGGTGGCCAAGCTGCCAGCTCTATTTTGTAACCGGAGGAAACCACCTCCTGAATCCATCGATTCAAGACATGCTGTCTCCAGACGGATAGCAGAAGGCGTTGAACAGCCATTCTTAGACCCTGCGCCGTCAATGGGTTCTGGGATATCCGCGACTGAAGAAATCTTGGGGGTGGCCAAGCTGCCAGCTCTATTTTGTAACCGGAGGAAACCACCTCCTGAATCCACCGATTCGAGACATGCTGTCTCCAGACGTGAGCAAATAGCAGAAGCCGTTCCCCCACCCGAATGGCTCCTCATGCCTGAGGGGTCTTGGCAGGGGGCTTGGACTTGGATCCCCAAGAGGGATTGGGTCGGCCACGGGACCTACCTCGTCCCCAGGAATCTCTGCGGCCACCTGAAAAAGGAAGAGCCTCTTCCTCCTCGAAAGGAGTGACAAGTAGACGAGCCCCGAAAGGGCCGCACAGTCTTCTGTTGCTGAAGAAGTCTCCCATCCTTCGTCAGGAGATCCAGATGCTCCCTAAATAACCGAAGCCCCAAAAAGGGAATACCAGTGAGTGATTTCTTGGCAGCGGCGTCGGCTGCCCACTGCCCCAGGCCAGATAGAGCGACGGAGCGCAACCAGCAGGGCCGAAGCCCTGCCGCCAAGCCGGACGCCATTGTTCATGGCCCAAAGCTATAAAAATACAATTCTGTGATTACTCACCTGTAGAATTGGTATTATACGTATACAGCACGTCCTGCTCCAGAGATAATTCCTTACGTTTGGGTAATACATCCACAAGATGGCGCTGGACTGCAGACACAGCAGAAAAGTGTCTCCTCCCGGCCCCTTATATACCAGGGACCTCCCACAAATTCCCCAGTATTGACAAGCAGTTAGCAAGAAGCCGGGAGAATTATAACCATAATCAAACAATTTTAACAATGATAACAATCACCATACAGAGGAACTAAGAATAATGATAACAAGGGTGGGGTGCAGCAGGACGTGCTGTATACGTATACCACCAATTCTACAGGTGAGTAATCACAGAATTGTATTATTCCAAGTATACAGTACACGTCCTGCTCCAGAGATAATTCCTTACGTTTGGGACATCCAATAGCAGTGTCTGTAATGTAGGGTGGGATCCTCAAAAAGCAACAACAAGCTGTTTAAACCACTGCCACCTGCAGAACCTTGCGGCCAAAGGCAGCATCAGCTGAAGCCCGAACATCAACCAGAAGACTGGTGCCAAAAAGCCCAAGAGGCACCAATAGCATGAGTGGAATGAGCAGTAAGGCGGAAGGGAGGATTCTTGCCTTTAGCAGAATAGGCCTGAATCACAGCCTGACGGATCCACTTGCTGATGGTAGACTTAGCTGGAGCCAGACCCTTCTTAGGACCAGAAGGGACCACAAAAAGAGCATCAGTCTTCCTGAAGGGTTCAGTAGCCAACAAATAGAACTTCAGGTTCCTGACCACATCCAAGGAATGTAAAGCCCTCTCCTTAGGGTTACTAGGATTAGGGCACAGAGAAGGCAGAACAATGTCCTGATTGAGATGAAACGCAGACACAACTTTAGGCAGAAAATCTGGTTTAAAGCGAAACACCACCTTGTCCTGGTGTCTCTCAAAGTAAGGGGGCTTGATGGAAAGCGCCGCCAACTCAGAAACACGCCTAACAGAAGTGATAGCCACCAAAATGACAACCTTAAAAGTAAGAATGGCAAAGCAGCCTCATGCACAGGCTCAAAAGGAGACCCCTGCAAAGCAGATAGGACCAAGTTCAAGTCCCAGACTGGTAACATAGGCTTACGTGGGGGACGCACATGAGTAACCCCCTGGAAAAAAGTCTTGACCAGATGATGCTGAGTAAAAGATCTCTGGAAGAAAACAGCCAAGGAAGAAACATGACCTTTCAGAGTGCTGAGTTGAAGCCCCAGATCTAAACCATGTTGAAGAAATTCCAGAATCCTAGGAATAGAAAACACATGTCACGGAAGAGATTTAGACTCACACCAGTCAATGTAGGTACGCCAAACCCTATAGTAGATGGAAGAGGAGGAATTTTTGCTAGCCCCGATCATGGTGTTAACAACAGAGGCAGGCAGCCCCTTTTCCATTAAGATGGAGGTTTCAGCAGCCAGGCCGTTAAAGCCAGCATTTGTAAATCGGGGTAGCGTCGCTGCCCCTAAATGAGCAGGTTTGGATCCTTGGGCAGGGTCTGATCTACCGCCAGCTGCACGATGTCTGCGAACCACACTCTTCTTGGCCAACGGGAGGCCACCAGGATTGCTGGCACCCCTTCCTGAGCTATCGTTCGCAGAACCCTGCCCAACAGGGGAAACGGGGGAAAGACATATAGTAGCTGAAAGTCCTCCCAGGGCATTGTTAGAGCATCCATGGCTAAGGTCAGAGGGTCCTGGGACAGAGACACAGACTGGAAGCTTGTGATTGTGACGGGACGTAAACAGATCCACATCTGGCTGACCCCAACGGTGACACAGAGAGCGAAACACCCTGTTGCTGAGAGACCATTTCCCCAGGCGAGAAGTTCCCCTGCTCAGAGAGTCTGCCTCCAGATTCTCCACCCCCGGAATGTACACGGCTGAGATGCAGGGAACATTGTCCTCTGCCCAGGACAGGATCAGAGACACTTCCTTGAGGGCCCCCTTGCTCCGGGGTCCCTCCCTGATGATTGATGTAGGCAACCGCCGCCTGGTTGTCCGAGCGTACCTGAACAGCCCAACCTCGAAGGTACGGGGTCAAGCAGGCTAGAACCAACCTAATCGCCCTCAGTTCCAGAATGTTGATAGGGGTGTGGGCCTCCCGAGGGCCCCACTGCCCCTGGAATTTTAGGGATTTCCAGAAGCCCCCCCCCAACCTGTCAGACTGGTATCCGTGGTGACTGTCTCCCAGCAAGGGACCAGAAAGGATCTGCCCACCAACAAGTTCCTTGAGTCCAGCCACCACGAAAGGGACCGCCTGGCTAGGGGGGACAGAACCAAAACCTGATCCAGGGACACAGGGTCCCTGTCCTATACTGACAAGAGGTGGAGTTGAAGAGGCCTCATGTGAAACTGAGCATAAGGAACCGCCTCAAAGCAGGACACCATCAGACCCACTAGCTGCATTCCCTGCCTGATGGAAGGATGAGGGCAGGACAGAAGGAGCTGAGCTTGCAGACTGTCCACCTTCTGCTGAGGAAGAAAGATCCTGGCCTGAACTGTATCCAGATTCATGGCCAGAAATGGCTTCACCAAAGAGGGAGACAGGAAAGATTTGGGGTGGTTGGTCACCCAGCCGAATGACTCCAGTGTGGACACTACCCGCTGAGTATCCAGCTCTGCCTGTTGGAAGGATGGAGAAGTGATAAGAATGTCGTCCAAATAGGGAAGAATGCGAATACCCTGAGCTCTAAGCAAAGCCATAATGCCCGCCAGCACCTTGGTGAATACCCTGGGAGCCAAAGTGAGACCGAAGGCCAATGCCACAAACTGGTAATGCTGATCCTCCAGAGCGAACCTGAGGAATCTCTGATGACCTGGAAAGATTTTGGAATATGGAGGTAACCATCCTTGATGTTCACAGAGGTTGTGAAGTCCCCTGGGTGCATTGAACTTACGGCTGAGCGCAGAGTCTCCATGCGAAAACGCCTGTTGAGAAGCTTTAAGTCCAGGATAGGTCTGACGGACCCATCCTTTTTGGGAACAGTGAAAAGGTTGGAATAATAGCCCTTGCCCCTTTCCCTGAAGGGCACCTGGCAGATGACCCCCAGCTCCAGTAGGTTCTGCACAGCAACAGGCCCTGAGCCGACAGGGGGGTTTTGAGCCATCCTGGATCTGATGAATCTTGGGGGCGGCCAGGCTGCCAACTCTATCTTATAACCGGAGGACACTACCTCCTGAATCCACCGGTCTGAGACATGACGCCTCTGTGAGCAAAGAGCCGAAGCCGTCCCCCCACCCAGATGGGTGAGGGCGCCCCTTCATGCCTGAGGGGGCTTGGGGGAAGACTTAGTCTTGGAACCCCAGGAGGGGCCAGGGCGGCCACGCCCTCTGCCCCTGAAATCTCCACGGGCCCCTGCAAATGAAGCTCCCCTTCCCATTCTGGACCCACAGTAGGAGGGAAGAAAGGAACCTAACTCCGAAAAGGCCGAGACTGTCTTTTGCGCTGGGGTAACTTGCCTCCCTTAGCAAACAGGTCCAGGCGATCCCCAAATAGACGCAGTCCTTTAAAGGGAAAACCAGTGAGAGCCTTCTTAGCAGCGTTGTCAGCTGCCCACTGGCGCAGCCAAACCGAGCGGCGCATAGCCACCGCCAAGGCAGAAGCCCTGCCACACATTCTAATGGTATCATCCAAGGCAGAGAGGACATATGCAACAAATTCCTCACAACGCAGAAAGGCTCTATACTCTTCACTAGCAGCATCATCAGGAGCCCCATCTAAAATACCTTTTGAGCAGAGTCCTAATAGCCACAGCTGTAATGGCAGAGGCACAAACCGGACGCAGTACGGTCCCCACACAGGCAAAGGCATGGGAAGCCAGCTGATCAATGCGCCGGTCCTCACAATCCTTCAGGGTAGTAGAGTCAGGAGAATGCATGACAGAAGTTTTGGACAACCCCAAAATTGGTGCATCCCATTCGGGAGGGGACGACCAAAGCTTAACCACTTCAGCAGGAAAGGGATACCTCTTATCCCAACTTTTAGGCACCCCAGGGAGCCTGCTAGGTCATTCCCACTCTTTGAGCACGAGATTATTAAAGTGAGTTTGCTCAGGAAATTCCAAACGAGGCTTAGCAGTGTGAAAAAACTCCCCCTGCTGCCGAGGAGCCGCGGCAGGAGGAGAGATAGAAAGTACTTAAAAAATGTGAGCCAAAAGCCTGTCAGTATCATCTGGAGCCCATGGGTCAGAGCCAGAATCAGCATAGCCCTTAGGCTGCTCATCAGATGATTCTGAATCAGAAAACAATTCCCCCTCTTCCAGGGGGATATAGCCGGCCAGGTCAAAAATGTCCTCAGCCTCCATAGGAAAAAGGGTAATGCCAAGCGCCAGATGCCGCCTCTTAGCAGTGACTTTACGCGCCGTAAAGCCAGCCTGGTAGACAAATCAGGCTGAGACTCCCCACTGGTATGCACTTCACTGGGAGTCAGATGTAAGCGTGGGGGAGTAGGCGAATCCATAGGGGGCGCAGGCCCAGCCACAGGTAACCCAGGTTGCAGCGCCAGCACCTGCTGGGCACAGGGTACAAAAACCCGCACATTGCCATCACTTGTAGGGGACACCCCACACGCCACACACAGTCGGGCTTGTCCCGAAGGAACCCCGAGCACATTAGCATCCATATGGTGATTATCGCGGCCCAATCGGCCAATAGGGATTCACGCTATAAAGCCACCCGGGATGCCCCAATAGCCCGCTAGGGAAGTGGGAGGTAAAAAGCAGAATAGGCCTCTAATAAAGTAAACAAAATAGAGGGGATAGGCCGGGAGAAACCACAATTAAGTTTGACCCGCCTGCAAGACATAAACAGAAAGATCCCGTAAGCGGCATGCATACATAAGATAAAAATAAGCCAGCCGGCAGGGGCACTTACGGACCGCAGTAGGTAGACGCCAGCCACGCAGCACAAGGAGAGCAAAATGGCACCCGCAGATACCTCGAGGGGCGGGCCGCGGAGACAGTGATGCTGCGGAATGCGCCATCCGCAAGGCCCGCCCCCCCGAAGAGCGCAAAGGCGCCCATGTGACCATGCCAGCCAATGATGGCGCAGCAGCGCCTGAGGTAAAGTCGCCGCCGACCGCGGAATGCCGTACAAGCATGCGTGGCAGCGGCATTTTTAAAAAAGCAACCAGTGTAACCAATACACGTGGTGACACAAAGCCAAAGCATACCAAGTCATACAATCACAAGGAGTGAAGAATACACAAACCTCCTCGCCCCAGCGGCCAACCTAACAGGAGCCTACCGATGGACAGGGGGCGAGGGGCGATAGTGCGGGAGGGGCATCCCATAAGGCTCACCATGGGCCTATACCGCCTACCCTTTGGTGAGGGATTGCGGTTGGAGCAGCACTCCTTAAGCACCCGACAGCGGTGCTGCCTACCATCACCCCCCCCGATGTGGCCAAAGCTGGGAGGCAGAAAAAGAGGAACGGGTGGGAATAGTCCTACAGGGCCGCAGGCTAATAGCCCCGCTCACCTGCGAGTAGAGAGAGCCATCTTGCCTTCGCAGCCCAGACTGCAGAGAAGAACTGGGAATTTGTGAGAGGTCCCTGGTATATAAGGGGCCGGGAGGAGCCATTTTTTTGCTGTCTCTGCAGTCCAGCGCCATCTTGTGGGTGTAGTACCCAAACGTAAGGAATTATCTCTGGAGCAGGACGTGCTGTATACTTAGAATAGCAATAAAGTCCGCGCAGGCTAGGAGATCCTTATACTCCTCCGCCTGCTTGCGAGATCTGGCGATATCAACCAGACGTTTCACCTTCTTCTTGATGGCTAGGGAGACAATGGCCGTGGCACAAACCGGACGAAGGCCAGCACCCACAAAGGTGTGACAAGCCAGCTGATCCATGCGCCAGTCAGCAGGGTCGTGCAAGGAAGCAGTATCGGGTGACGGCATAACCGTGGTATTGGAGAGCCGCAGAACGGGAGCATCTACCTCCGGGGGACGGGACCAAAGGCGAATCAACTCCTCAGAGAAAGGATACCGTCTGTGCAGGCCCTTAGGCACCGACGGCAATTTATTAGGCCTTTCCTATTCCTTAAAAACCATTTTGAAGAAGTGGCCCTGTTCAGGAAAAAAAAAAAAAAAATCTCTCATGCCGAAATAAATCCCCATGCATCTTTTTGGCCGCCTTTGGGGGTACAATGTGCAAGGTCTCAAATACCGCAGATAGCAACTTCTCCGTGTCATCAGTGAGCCACAAATCCTCGCCCGAGGAAGACCCAAGGTCGCTGTCATAGCCACCCGGTCGATTCCCCTGAGGAATCTGAGTCATGAAACAACTCACCCTCCTCCATGGAGTCCCTACCACCAAAAACCTCATAATCATCATCAGCAAAAAGCGAATAACCCAGCTCAATATGCTGCTTCTTACTCGCGGCCTTGCCGGCAACCGAGCACAATAATTGTCTCTCTATGCTGGCCACTCGGAGCGCCAAATCCGCCCGAGACCCCCTGCTGGCTTCCCCCTCGCTGGGAGCTAAATGCAGGCGCGGGGGTGTCGGTGAGGCCATAGGTAAAATAGGGCTAGGAACAGCAGTGCTCGCTCCATCCTGTTCCAAAATAACGCTTTGGGCGCCAGGTACACAAACAGCGCTGCGACCGGTCAGAGGGCATGTACCAGACAGAGCTTAACCCGGCCCGAGGGGGCCCCAAGCTCGCTATCCCCAGAAGCCTCCATTATGGTGATTAGTAGCAAAATAATCGGGTTACAAGGCACTGACGGCCCAAACCCGGACAATCCCCAATAAATCCCTCTAATAACTCCCTTTAACAAGAGACTGTAGAGATCGGGAGGGGGGTGGATGAGATCGGGAGGGGGGTGGATGAGATCGGGAGGGGGGTGGATGAGACCGGGAGGGGGGTGGATGAGACCGGGAGGAACCACAACATCGAGGATAATATGGGACAAGTAAGGTGAGTACAAGTAAAAGATAAGACATTCAAAAACACATACACACGGTCCAATAAAGCTTGTGGGCAACATGAGGGAGACAAGGGGTCCCCCCCAATAGGCTCACCATTGCCTATGGCCAGCTACCCTTTGGGAGAGGGTCTGCGGCCCAGAGCCTAGCTCTGTGAACGCCCGACCCTCTGCGTTCCCCTACCGTCACCAGTTCCGTAGCCAAGGATGGGAGGCAGGATGGGTCCCCGGAAGCAGGCGGGAATATGGCTGCAGTGGCTGTCAGGCTTGGGATGCCCCGCTCACCTGCGATATATCGAGAGAGAGAGAGAGAGAGATAGCACGATCTTCGCAGTCAGACTGCAAGAAGAATTCTGGGGGATTTGTGGAGACAGCTGATTTTTATGAGCCGGGAGGAGCTTCGATTTTCATCTTGCAGTCACTGCGCCACCTTGTGGCGGATTACCCACATGGGAAAAACCAAACAATAAGGAAACATTTTGAGTGACATGTGACTAGTCCCTACCATGCTGGCACTACAGCTCATTACTTAATATCAGAGCATGCAATGTACATTACCTTGAGGGGCATAGGCAGGAACCAGAGTCACCACATTTTCTGAACAAGAAAGAAAAAATGCATTGTGATTATCGGAAATCTTAAATGTATTATAAACAATGTACAATACATCAATACAACTGAATCTCACAAACTCCTAACAAGTATTTCAGGCAGGTTAGGTACCCTATGGTGATAATTAAAAGGAACATATAACTGTATTCCAAGGGAAAAAGGTGTATACAGTTCATAATCCTATAATTACATCCCATATAGAAAGTCCCCCATTCCAACATTTTAAACTGATGAAAAAGGTAACATAAAAAAGTGTATACCCACCTTCCTCCTGGGTCAGTTAATTGCATACGAACGGGAGAGAAGGAAGTGGCTGCCTTTCCAGATCTGTCTTGCATGGTCCCAGAAATGATGCAATGCAGAAATAAGTAGGAATAATAGGAATACGTAGCTTTGCAAAATTAAGGCTAAGTTGAAGTTGGCACACTAGATAATTTGGAACAGGGGCATAAAGGAATTTGGCAATTTATGGAACAAATTACCTTCTGAAGGTTTTCACCACCTTGGCTCTCGTTCAGCCAAGTATTGCATTAGGCCTACAATGATCAGCAGATATCTATCCATAATCCGTTCTCTGGATATTGTCTGAATTATTGTAAGGCTGAAGATGGTTACACATCCAACAATAAAAGGACTGATCAGAAAGTTCCTATGTAAAGTTTATTAACTATACTGACAGCTCCAAAGAGACACAATTGCCTAGAATTAAAATACCTGGGTGATCACAAAGCTAGGTGTATACAGGTTTAGCAGCGGTTTAAGGCAGATTCATTTGAAAAACAGTGATTTAGGCCTCGATTCAGTAAGAGTTGGAAGAAAACAAATCTCTTGATAGTAAAACATTAAAGTGATTGACAAGTCAAAAGTTAAATATCAGTATCAGTATATATAAATATCAGTAGTAGCTTACATTGAGTCCCTTTCTGTTATGTCGGTTTACTTCCTCGTTCAGCTTTTAGTCTCCACCCCACTGACCTAGTCCTTCAATCAACCTTCAGTGGCCTGAGAATAGAAACCCCCCACTCCCTCCCCAGATGTCCTGATTGGCTGCCTCTCTCTGCAGCTATGAAACACCTTCTTCCTCCCTGGTCACACTATGTGATGGCAGACTGAAGATGCTCTTAGCCTGCAGTATCTCTCACCCCTTTTTTCTACTCACACTGTGCTGGCAGTAAATAACTAGAGGCACAACAATGCATTTATTTTTTTTACTATGATAAATGCAAAGCACACAGTGTGCTTACATCTCATCATTGTTGTAACACCCACTGTTTCTCCTATTTTTTCCCTGCATCTCTAATGCTCGAATACTTTTACAAATAACTTAAGAACTATGGGGTCTTATTGAAAATGGATTGACGTTTGGGACAGTGCAACGTGTAACTTGAGACCATCGGGACAATCACCAGCTAGGAAGACTATGAAAGTCAATTGCACTTTTTACTCCTAAGAAAAGTAGAGCACGTTTTACTCCATTTTACACTGTAGCAAAAAGTGCCATTGACTTTTATTGTCTTTTTAGCTGGCGATTCGGCAACAGTGAAATGTTCCTGCTTTTTTCACATAAAGTTAATGTTTTACTAACACGAGAATTTCTTTCAACTCTTACTGAATTGAGGCCTAAGACAGTTGTCTGAAGATAATAACTACCATAGGATCTACCAAATCTTCCACTTACCCTTTATCCCAAGACTATCTTTCAACATATTTGTATATTCTTCCCCAGACAACAAAACAGGCAAGCCACTGACCAATAATTCTACTTGAATATCAGGCTTTGTATTTTCTTCTATGTAAAACCTGGTCTGGTTCATCTGACGTATAGATGTCTGAAATAAAAAGTCAACCACAACCACATTTTAGTTAACAGGGAGGAAAATTGTCAAACAACCCTTAGCTCATAAAATGACCAAATTAAAACTGCTAAAAATCAATTAACCCTGTCCCGACATATGACATACTATTATGTAATGTTCAAACGGAGCTTCCAGCAATCTCTTAATTCCTTTAAAGCACCTAAAGGGGTAATAAACCTTCTGAAAGTGGTTTTACACATGTTAAAGGGTGCAGTTTAAAAAAAGGGTCTTGTTTGGGGTTTTCTGACATATGGTCCCCTTAGAATCATTCAAACTCACATAATCCCAAATCCCACTTCATCTGGAAGGGGTTAAAACATTCAGAAAGACCCTATCCTTTGTGCAATGCGAGGGTTGCGGGAAGAGTTAAAGTTGCTCAACTCCCTAGCATTCACATTCACTGCAAACAAAAAATAGACTTTAAGTTTCAATATCTATCGTAATAATAATGGACTTTAGTACTAACAGTAAAATGTTCCCATAGTTCTGCAGGGTCCACTGCCTCCTCATTATAGCTCCTAACAGAAGGCAGACACATTCAAAAATACGTATTCACTCAGCTAATCTACTAGAAGCAGTGGAAATTGCTTTTTGTAGTTTGTAGCAAGCAGTATCAAGGAAATGGCTTAGACCAAGCTGCCTCACCATGGGGTATATTCCCCTCTCCAGGAGGGTACCTGTAAGTAAAGGAAAACATTATTAATGGGATCCAGTGTAAAAGCTTCAGGTCACCTAAAGACTCAACCAGTGTTGTCCGCTGGGGAAAAAAAACTAGATCTTACATTCTGGGACACCAAGGTACCCGTGGGCCGACAACTCAGCCGACAAGCAATGACTGAAATGTTCTAATTACATCAAGAACCCCCTGGGGAGTTCACCCCGAACCGTGGTAAGAACACATAAGACAGTCATTTAAAGTGAATGAAACGGAGAGAAAAAAAGCAATTCTGTGAGTACTCACCTGTAGAATTGTTTTTGTTCTTGCATGGCACGCCCTGCTTCTGTATTCATAACAGTTGGGTTATTCCGCCACAAGGTGGCGCAGTGGTACTGCAGAAAGCGGCATCTGGCATCTCCCGGCCCCCTATAAAAACGGGATTAACCATAGAGTTCCCAGCATAGACAAGCAGTGAGACAAGAAGCCGGGAGAGAATAAAGGTAAAAAAACCCAATTAACTTGGAACAATCACCATAAAGAGGCAACCAAGAATAACGATAACAAGGGTGGGTCGAAGCAGGCCGCACCATGCAAGAACAAAAACTATTCTACAGGTGAGTACTCACAGAATTGCCTTTTTCTTTATTGCATGGCACGGCCTGCTTTGGTATTCATAACAGTTGGGACATCCAAAAGCAGTGTCCAAAAGTAGGGTGGGATCCCCAATAAGTAACAGCCGGCAGTTCAAGTCACTACCGCCTGAAGCACCTTGCGGCCAAAAGCAGCATCCGCTGAGGCCTTAACATCAACCTTGTAAAACTTGGAAAAAGTATGAACAGAAGACCAAGTAGCGGCCTTACAAACTTGTTCAACAGAAGCTTGGTGCTGAAAAGCCCAAGAGGCACCAATAGCACGAGTGGAATGAGCAGTAATCCTAAAGGGAGGTTCTTTCCCCTTAGCAGAAAAGGCTTGAACCACCGCCTGACTGATCCACTTGCTGATAGTGGATTTAGCCGGAGGCAAACCCTTCCTAGGTCCAGAAGTGAGAACAAAAAGAGCATCAGCTTTACTGAAAGGCTCAGTAGCGACCAAATAAGACTTCAGAGCCCTGACCACATCCAGAGAATGCAGTGCCCGCTCCTTGGAATTAGCAGGATTAGGACACAATGAAGGCAAGACAATGTCCTGATTGAGATGAAAGGCAGACACCACCTTAGGCAAGAAATCCGGCTTAAGCCAAAACACCACCTTATCCTGATGCCTCTCAAAATAAGGAGGTTTGATGGAAAGCGCCGCCAGCTCAGAAACTCGCCTTACAGAAGTGATAGCCACCAAAAAGGCTACCTTAAGAGTCAGAATGGGCAAAGCAGCCCCACGGATAGGCTCAAAGGGAGGACCCTGCAGAGCAGACAACACCAGATTCAAGTCCCAGACTGGTAGCATAGGCTTACGTGGTGGACGCACATGAGTAACACCCTGGAAAAAAGTTTTAACCAACCGGTGGTTGGCAAAGAATCTTTGGGAAAAAAAAATGACAGAGCTGGAACATGGCCTTTGAGGGTACTTAGTTGAAGGCCAGAATCCAAACCATGTTGCAAAAATGCCAGAATCCTGGGAATAGAAAAAACCCGACAGGGAAGAGACTTGGACTCACACCAGGCAATGTAAGCATGCCAGACCCTGTAATAGGTAAAGGACAAGGACTTCTTCCTAGCACGAGTCATGGTATCCACAACAGAGGCAGGCAACCCCTTCTTTGTCAAGATGTAGGTTTCAGCAGCCAAGCCGTTAAAGCCAGCGTTTGTAAATTGGGATGGCGTAGCGGTCCCTGAGTGAGAAGATCTGGATCCCTGGGCAAGACGTCCTGGTCTACTGCCAACTGCACGACATCTGAGAACCACACCCTTCTTGGCCAACAGGGGGCCACCAGGATGGCTGACACCCCCTCCTGGGCAATCTTGCGCATAACCCTGCCCAGTAGAGGGAACGGAGGGAACACATAGGGAAGCCGAAACTCCGCCCAAGGCATTGCCAGTGCATTTGTGGCGAAGGCCAGAGGATCCTGTGACAGGGAGACAAACCTGGGAAGTTTGTGATTGTGATGGGACGCAAACAGGTCCACATCCAGCTGACCCCAGCGGTGACACAGGGAGAGACACACCTGGTAGTTGAGGGACCATTCCCCCAGACAAGACGTCCCCCTGCTCAGGGAGTCCGCCACCTGGTTCTCCACCCCCTGAATGTATACCGCTGAGATGCAGGAGACATTCTGTTCCGCCAGTATCAGACACTTCTTTGAAGGCTCACTGGCTCCAAGTCCCTCCCTGATGGTTGATGTAGGCAACCCCCGTCTGGTTGTCTGAGCGGATCTGAACAGCCCGACCCCGAAGGTGTGTGGTCAGGTGGGACAGAACCAACCTGATCACCCTCAGTTCCAGGACCTTGATGGGAGCATGGACCTCCTGGGGGCCCCATTAACCCTGGAACTGTAGGGACTTCCAAAAGCCCCCCCAGCCCGTCAGACTGGCATCCGTGGTGACAGTCTCCCAGCACGGGGGCAGGAAGGTCCTGCCCACCAGAAGATTCCTTGAGTCCAGCCACCACGAAAGGGACTGCCTGGCCAGAGGAGACAGAGCAAATTCCTGATCCAGGGACACAGGGCCCGATCCCAAACTGACAAGAGGTGCAACTGAAGAGGTGTCATGTGAAACTGAGCAAAGGGGACCGCCTCGTAGCAGGACACCATCAGGCCTACCAACTGCATCCCCAGACGGATGAAAGGATGAGGACACAAGAGCAGAGCCCGTGCCCGCTTCTGAAGGCTCTCCACCTTCTGCTGAGGAAGGAACACCTTGACCTGAGAGGTATCCAGTGTCATGCCCAGAAAGGACCTCACCAAGGACAGGGACAGCGAAGACTTGGGAAAATTGATCACCCGGCCGAAGGACTCCAGAGTGGAGATCACCACCTGGGTGTCCTGTTCGGCCTGATGAAAGGACTGAGCCACAATGAGGATGTCGTCCAGGTAGGGAAGGATGCGACTGCCCCGGGTTCGCAGCAGAGCCATCACTCCCGCCAACACCCTGGTGAACACCCGAGGCACCGAGGTGATACCGAATGGTAAGGCCACAAACTGGTAATGCTGATCCTCCGGCACGAACCTCATTAATCTCTGATGACCTGGGAAGATAGGCACATGAATATAAGCATCCTTGATGTCCACGGTGGTCATGAAGTCGCCCGGGCGAAGGGTACCGACAGCAGAGCGTAGCGTCTTATTGCGAAAATGTTTGAATCTGACAAACTTGTTGAGGTCCTTCAAGTCCAGAATGGGCCTCAGAGAGACGTCCTTTTTGGGGACAGTGAAGAGATTGGAATAGTACCCCTGACCCTGTTCTTGATGGGGCACCGGACAAATGACCCGACTCCAGCAGGCATTGAACCGCCGAAAGTAACCCTTGAGTTGACAGGGGGTTTAAAGACATCCGGGATCTGATGAATCTTGGGGGCGGCCAGGCTGCAAACTCTATCTTGTAACCGGAGGACACCACCTCCTGAATACACCGGTCTGAAACGTGGAGCCTCCAGACGTGAGCAAAGAGCAGAAGCTGTCCCCCCACCCGGATAGTTGAGGGCGCCCCCTCATGCCTGGGGGGCCTTGGGAGGAGGTTTGGGCTTGGAACCCCAGGAGAGACCGGGACGTCCACGGGATCTGCCACGGCCCCAAGACTCTGTGGCTACCTGAGAAGAGGGAGCCACGACCTCCTCTGGAAGAACGAAGGGAGGGGAGGGAGACGGAGGTGCCCCGAAAAGGCCGGGGCTGCCTCCTACGCTGAGGCAGCCTGCCATCCTTGGCCAAAATATCAAGACGCTCACCAAAGAGCCGCAGCACCGCAAAGGGGAGCCCAATGAGAGCCTTCTTAGCAGCAGCATCAGCTGCCCACTGACGTAACCAAACAGAGCGGTGTATAGCCACCAAAAGTGCAGAGGCCCTACCGCCCAGCCTCACAGCATCATCCATGGCAGTAAGGATAAATGCAACAAAATCAGAGTAAAGCAAGAGGGCCCTATAATCCTCCCTCCTCCTACCAGCCATAGCGCCATCACAGAGACGCTTGAGCAGTTTCTTAAGGGCAATAGCAGTAATGGCAGCAGCACAGGCCGGGCACAGTCCAGCCCCACACAAGTAAAAGCATGGCAGGCCAGTTGATCCATGCGCCGGTCCTCGCTGTCTGGAGTGGTAGTGTCAGGAGAAGGCATGACCGAAGTATTAGACAGGCCTAGCACGGGAGCGTCCACCTCAGGGGGACAGGACCAACGCTTTACTAGATCAGCAGGAAAGGGATACCTCTTATCCAATCCCTTGGGCACAGTGGGCAGCCTACTGAGACGTTCCCACTCCCTAAGCACCATAGAAGTGAAATGGCCCTGCTCAGGGAACTCCAGACGCTGTTTACCAGGACGAAAAAAGCTCACCCTGCTTTCTCTTAGCCACCTCAGGGGGAGCAATGTGCAAGATTTCAAAAATTTGTGACAGCAGATTATCAGAGTCCTCAGGGTACCATGATTCCTCCTCGGACGCAGACCCAGGGTCACTAATGCAACCCTCCTGCTGGTCCCCAGAGGAGTCAGAGTCCTGGGACAGTTCCCCTTCCTCTAGGGAATAAAGTCCACAAGTAGCCTTAAATTCCTCATACTCCTCTGTGGAGCGGGAGGGTGTGGAAGTCAGGTGCTGCTTCATGCCAGAAGCCTTCCTAGGAATAGGCCCGGCAAGCTGCTTCTCAATGTTGGCCACACGAAGTGCCAGATCAGACTGTGACTCCCTGCTAGCATCCCCCTCACTGAGAGCTAATTGCAGCAGTGGGGGGGTAGGTGATGCCGAAAGGGGCGCAGAGCTGGGAAGCGATGCAGGCAAACCAAGCTGGAGCGCAAGGACACTTTGAGCGCATGGCACGCACACCGTGACATCATTGCTGATAGGGAATACCCTGCACATGGAACACAGCCGGGATTGCCCCGAAGGACCCCCGAGCACGCTATCCCCAGAAGCCTCCATATGGTGATAAACACAGGCGCAATAGGCCAGCGCTGGGTAAAGGCTAATACAAAAGCCACCCAGGATGCCCTCCCACGGGATGCCCCCAGATAAGCAAAAATGGGGGGGGGATGAGGGGGAGGAAGAAGTAGAGCCGGGAGAAACCACAACCCACTGATATCCCGCCTGAAAGACATAAGTAAAAATGACACATGAGCATCCCGCAGCACATGCCCCACGAGACCAATAACCCCCCCAAGGGGGACTCATGGACCAAGGACACCACAGGGTCACCAAGGCACAGACCGCAGGATGAAGCGACACCGGAGGAAACAGCGCTGCAGCCCGGAAGGGAGAAATCCAGACGCACAGCTAATCAAAAAATGGCGCCGGCCGCGGGGGGATGGCGCGATACACGTCATCCCCCGGCCCCGCCCCCCGAAGAGCGCGAAAACGGAGCCCACGTGACCCCGCCGGCGCCATGGCAAAGCAAAAACGCCACAGGTTATAGTGCCCACAGCCGCGGAGCGCAGTACAAATCGGCGCGGCTGGAAAAAAAATCCAAAAAACACACTGTAAACGCCAAAAATACCATTTTGTGAGTACTCACCTGAAAAATGGATATTGTTGGTGTGCCACACACCCCGCTTCCCCTTTAATATTCTTCACGATTGGGTTACTCACCGCCAGGTGACGCTGTTGCAGAGAGGAAGTCTTGTAACGAGCCCCCTTCCGGCCCTATATATACCTGGTACCTCCCATTTATCACCAGTGTATTAAAAAGCAGAAAGACAAGGTACCAGTAATTTAACGGTAACCTCAAAATAAATAAAAGCGTCACCATATAAAGGATTCGGAATACCGAAAAGGGTGGGAGTGAAGCGGGGTGTGTGGCACACCAACAACATCCATTTTTCAGGTGAGTACTCACAAAATGGTATTATTCTTGGTGTGCCACACACCCCGCTTCACCTTTAATATTCTTCACGATTGGGACATCCAAAAGCAGTGTCCACAAGGGATGGGCATCCCAAGGCAAGGTGAAGCATAACTTAAATGACTGCAGTCTGCAGCACTTTGCGGCCAAAAACAGCATCCGCTGAGGCTCGCACATCAACTTTGTAAAGCTTAGAAAAAGTATGAACAGAAGACCAAGTGGCGGCCTTACAAACTTGTTCAACAGAAGCTTGGTGCTGAAAAGCCCAAGACGCTCCAACGGCGCGAGTAGAATGAGCAGTGATACGAAAAGGGGGAACTTTCCCCTTAGCAGAATAGGCCGCAATAACGGCCTGACGTATCCATTTGCTAATAGAAGATTTGGCTGGTGCCAAACCCTTGTTAGGCCCACAGGGCACAACAAAAAAGGCATCCGTCTTACGAAAAGGAGACGTGATAATCAAGTAGTACTTAACACAGCGTACTACATCTAAACAATGCAAAACCCTCTCTTTGTCATTCTTAGGATTAGGACACAAGGAGGGAAGAACAATATCCTAATTCAAATGAAAAGCAGAAACATATAACATCCCCGCTGCCCACCCGGGCCCTGGTCCGATTGACATCAGCGAGTATATTCAACAATCAAGTATGCCCAAATTACCACAGGCGGTACTCGAGGACTTGGAGGCCCCAATTACGCCTGAGGAACTTGCACTGGCCATTAAAGGTTCGGCCAACGGGAAGGCTCCGGGACCGGATGGTCTCCCCTTGCTGTACTACAAAACATTTGCTGACCCACTCTCGCCCAGGCTTCTTGGGGTACTCAACTCTCTAATGGCGGATAATGTCCTCCCGACGGACAGTCTGCGTGCACACATTTCTGTGATACCAAAGGAAGGGAAGGACCCACCTTGAGTTCCAGTTTTAGGCCAATTTCTCTTCTTAATGCTGACATTAAGCTCTTCGCTAAAAATTCTCGCCAGTCGCCTCTCCCCCCATTTACATCAGATTATCCATCTTGACCAGGTGGGATTCATGCCACATAGAGAGGCTAGAGATAATACAGCTAAAGCGCTGAATCTTATTCACAGGGCCCTCGAGAAGAACTTGCCTGCGATCCTCCTAGCGACCGATGCTGAGAAGGCGTTCGACAGGGTACAGTGGGACTTCATGTTTGGGGTCCTGGATCATATTGGCTTGGGGCCCCACATGACTTCGTGGATTGCTAATCTTTATCAGCACCCGACGGCTCGGGTGAGAGTTAATGGTGCCCTGTCGGAACCCTTCGACATCGGAAACGGGACGAGGCAGGGATGCCCTCTTTCCCCATTAATTTTCATACTGACATTGGAGCCCCTGTTGTGCAGAATAAGGAGGAACCCGGATATACAGGGTATCTCCCTCCCGTCAGGTCAATACAAAGTTGCGGCATTCGCCGACGATTTGCTTTTTTTATAACCGGCCCCGAGGTAACGCTCCCTAACCTTTTGAAAGAACTAGATACATTTAGCAACCTGTCCAACTATAAGGTTAATATGCAGAAGTCGGAGGCTCTGAATCTGAACGTAGCGACAGAAAGGGCGGAAATCCTCAGACAATCCTTCCCCTTTTCTTGGGCTAAGGACCACATAACATACCTGGGTACGAAGCTGGGCAGGTCTCTGGAGAAGACTTACTCCTTGAACTTCCCCCCCCTGTTACAAGCTTTCACAAAGGACTTAGAGGCCTGGTCTCTCAAAAAACTTTTGTGGTTTGGGAGATTTAATGCCCTTAAAATGAATGTGCTTCCCCACCTTCTTTATGTATTCCAGGCACTACCTGCTGTGGTTCCGAATGGGTTCCTTAAAAGAGTTGGGACGCTGTTCTCTAAATTTATCTGGCTGGGGAAAACTCCCAGAATAAGCAGAAAGATCCTGATTAGAACGAGAGACAATGGGGGATAGCCCTTCCTGACCCAAGCCTATACTATGCTGCCACGCAGCTAACCAGATTAGTGGACTGGTGTAGACACTCTCAGTATAAACAGTGGGTCCAGATAGAGCAGGGGGCCACGACGCTCCCATTGGAGTCTCTCCCCTGGCTGCCGCGGCAGGCTTTAACTTCAGAAATAAAACATCCCATGCTGGGAGCTTCCCTAAGGATATGCCACAAGTACTTCTCATTCAGCGAGATATCGCCGGGTTTCTCTCCCTTGTTTCCGGTCTTGGGGAACCCAGCGTTCCCACCCGGAATGAGAGGGGGGACTGCGGGCAGTTGGATACGGAAGGGAGTAAATAGGATCAGTGATTTCTATGGCCGAAACGGTTTGTTTTCGCTGGACGCGATTGCTGAATCCAAAGAGCTCCCAAGACTCGGCAGCTGGCAGCAAATGCAGCTTAAACATTTCTTGTCCTCCCTAAAGCTCCAGACTCGGCAGATCAGAGAGCATACGCTGTATGAGAGACTATGTATTGAGAGGGGGCCTGCCCAACACATGTTATCGTTCACCTATAAACTATTAGTAAACCACCAGGAACAAGAATCTGTACCGTCCTTTGCAAAATGGGAGAGAGATCTGGGGACTACCTTTTCGGAGGAGCACAGGAAACGGATCATACGCCTGGCTCACAAAACAGCCACTTGTACCAGGTACAAGGAATGCAATTATAAAGTCCTCATGAGGTGGTACAGAGTACCCACACTACTACACAAGTGGTTCCCTGATGTCTCCCCCACATGCTGGCGATGTGGCAGTGCTGATGGTGACCTTCTCCATATCTTTTGGTCGTGCCCGAAGCTGACAAATTTCTGGGCAACGGTAAGGGACACACTGAGACATATTACAGACTGGGAGGTCCCTGAGGGTCCGGCCTTCTTCCTTCTCCACCAGTCGGGGTTCCCCACCAAAAGGTACCAGAAGTCGGTTCTTTGCCAAATGGTGAATGCTGCTAGGGCATGTGTTCCCTCGCTGTGGAAGAGCCAAACCCCTCCTGGCATCCCTATGTGGCTGAACAAGGTGGCAGAGATTGAGAGGTTTGAAGGACTTATTGCAGCAAAAAATGAAGCCTTGGAAGAACACCGCCTTAAGTGGGCTGCTTGGGATATGTTCGCGGTCTCTAGTGTATTTGCAGGGCTGGTGGCAGACGGTTAGTGGCGGTCGTCGGAAGCGCAGTCCCCCTCCTTTTTTCCTTACTTTCCCTACCCTCACCTTCCCACCTCCCCCTCTTTTTCTATCTGCATTGGTATTGGTTCCCACAATCCTCAGTTATACAGTTGATGAGCCGGGGTTGCATCCCCCCCTCCCCCCTAGTGAGGTGATAGGAGCTGCTGACGCTCGGATCTTCTTATACGAGGAATATAGAATCGACCAAGAGTCGAAATATGGGAACGAGCCTCGGTAGCTCCCTCTGAAGAACTTTTGTTACCCGATGGTGAGGCTATGGCAGTGGTCATACCCTTTGAATACATATGTAATGTCTAAATGTGTTTGTACCTGAGGATGCTATGACTTTGATGTTTATGGAATACCCATGTTTTCCCTTTTGTGTATTATAAATTACGAAAATGCTAAATAAAGAATATATAAAAAAAAAAAAAAAAGAAAAGCAGAAAAAACCTTAGGAAGAAAGTCTGGTTTGAACCGAAAGACCACTTTATCCTGATGCCTCTCAAAGTAAGGCGCCTGGATAGACAAGGCCGCCAACTCCGAGACATGCCGGACCGAAGTGATAGCTACCAAGAAGACAATCTTCTGAGTCAGGGTAGACAAAGTAATATCTTGCAAAGGCTCAAAAGGAGGAGCCTGAAGAGCAGAAAGAACCAAATTCAAATCCCAAACAGGGAGTAATGGTTTCCTGGGGGGCCGCACATGCGTAACCCCCTGGAAAAAAGTTTTAACTAAAGGATGAAGCGCAAAACGCTTCTGAAAAAAGATAGATAAGGCAGAACTTGCCCTTTCAACATACTTAGCTGAAGACCAGAGTCTAGGCCAGATTGTAAAAACTCCAGAATCCTGGAGACCGAAAAGACCCTACAAGGAAAAGATCTCATCTCACACCAAGCGATATAGGCTTTCCAAGTCCTATAGTAGATGATAGAAGAAGACTTCTTCCGGGCACTGATCAGAGTCTTAACGACTGAGTCAGAAAGACCCTCCTCCTTCAAGATGGAGGTTTCAGCAGCCAGGCCGCCAAACCCAGCGCTGGTAAATTGGGGTAACACAACCGACCCTGAGTGAGCAGATTGGGCCGAAGAGGCAGAACGAACTGGTCCACTGCCAGCCGAACGATGTCTGCGAACCACACTCGCCTTGGCCACCTTGGGGCCACGAGAACGGCGGACACCCTTTCCAGAGCCAACTTCCGAACCACCCTGCCCAGCATGGGTATCGGAGGAAACAGGTATAGAAACCCCAGATCCCCCCAGCTCAGGGACATGGCGTCCACTGCCAGAGGATCCTGGGAGAGCGACACGAAGTTCGGGAGCCTGTGATTGTGACGAGAAGCAAACAGGTCCACCTCCGGTGTCCCCCCATCGGAGACACAGTGAGCGAAAAACCTGAGGATGGAGAGCCCATTCTCCCAGACGGGGAGTGCCCCTGCTCAACCGGTCCGCTTCCTGGTTCTCCACTCTTGGAATGTATACCGCCGAGAGACAAGGAACATGGGCCTCTGCCCAGGTCAGGATCAGGGACACCTCTCTGAGAGCACTCAGACTGCGAGCCCCTCCTTGATGATTGATGTACGCAACCACTGTTCGATTGTCTGAACGCACCTGGACCGGAAGGCCCAGAACGTGATGAGTCAGGAGAGCAAGCACCCGACGGATGGCTCTCAGTTCTAGAACATTGATGGGTAAGTGGGCCTCTTGAGGTCCCCACTGCCCCTGGAACTGAAGCTCCTTCCAGAATCCGCCCCATCCCGAAAGACTGGCGTCCGTGGTGACAATTTCCCAAAGAGGGGTCAGGAAAGACCTGCCCTTCACAAGATTGGTCGAGACCAACCACCACTGGAGGGACTGCCGGGCCCGGGAGGACAACTGGAAGGGCTGATCCAGCGACCGAGGCTGCCAGTCCCAAGACGCCAACAGATAAAGCTGAAGCGTCCTCGTGTGAAATTGAGCAAAAGGAACTGCCTCGAAAGAGGCAACCATCAACCCTACCAGCCTCATCCCCAGACGGATGGACGGCCGAGGATTGGAAAGTAGGACCCGAGCCAACTCCTGAATCAGATGAATTTTGGACTGGGGGAGAAACACTCTGTGTTGAAGAGAGTCCAACTGCATCCCCAGAAAAGACACCACCCTGGCCGGAGCGAGGGAGGACTTGGAGAAGTTGATCACCCAACAAAAGCTTTCCAGCGTGGAGACCACCATCCTGGTGTCTGTCTCCGATTGATTGAGTGACGGAGCCATGATAAGAAGGTCGTCCAAATAAGGTACGACACGAATGCCCCGAGATCTGAAAATGGCCATCACCCCTGCCAGCACCTTGGTGAATACTCTCGGAGCCGAGGTAAGGCCAAACGGAAGTGCCACGAATTGAAAATGCTGATCTTTCATCACAAAACGAAGAAAACGTTGATGAGCGTGGCAGATGGGAACAAGAAGATAAGCATCCTTGATGTCTATGGACATCATGAAGTCCCCCTGCCGAAGGGAACCGACGGCCGTACACAAAGTTTCCATGCGAAACTTCCGAAAAACGGATGAACTTGTTGAGTAATTTCAGGTCCAGGACAGGACGAACCGACCCGTCCTTTTTGGGGACTGCGAAAAGATTGGAGTAGAAACCGAGGCCCATCTCTAAGCGCGGTACGGGCCGGATGACCGCCATTTCTAACAGATTCTTTACCGACGCCAGGAGCCCCTGTGCGGCCAAAGGATCGATGGGCACCCGAGACCGAAAGAACCGTGAAGGAGGGCGAGACTCGAATTCCAGCTTGTAACCGGACGACACTACCTCCCGGATCCATCTGTCCGGAACCTCCTGGTCCCAAACCTGGGAGAAGTGTCGCAATCGTCCCCCCACCCGCACGGGTGAGGGCAGCCCCTCATTGCTGAGCGGGCTTACCAGCAGGCTTGGGCTTGGTGTCCCAGGACTGAGTGGGACGGCCACGGCCCCTCCCCCGAGTCCAACCTGCACCTCTGGTAGCGGGAAAGGAAGCCCCCCCTACCCGCTCTGAATCCCCGAAAGGAGGGCCTAACAGTACTTGCCCCCCGAAAGGGACGACGAGGCCTCTTGCGTTGCGGCATTTTACCACCTTTTGCAACTGAATCAATTTTATCACCAAACAGCCGCAAGCCCAAAAAGGGGAGAGCTGTGAGCACCTTTTTAGAAGCTAAGTCCGCCGACCACTGGCGCAGCCACACTGACCGACGAATAGCCACCAGCATTGCCGCTGTTCTGCTACTCATAGCCAGCGCATCGTCCTGAGCGGACAGAACATAGGAAACAAAAGACTCACACTGCTTGAGAGCAGTAAACTCCTTACAAGTGGGATCAAGATCCACACACAGATCCTGAATAACAGAAGAAGCGCCGAAGCACACACCGGGCGCATCGTTGATCCAGCACTAATAAAACCATGGCGAGCATACTGGTCAATCAGACGATCCTCACCATCCTTAAGGGCAGTGGTCTCAGAAGACTGCACCATAGCCGTGCTGGAGAGCCCTAGCACAGGGGTATCGACGTCAGGAGGGACTGACCAAAGCTTCACCAATTCTGGCGGAAAAGGATAACGTTTCTCCCAACTGGAAGGAATTCCAGATAACCGCGTGGGATGTTCCCATTCCTTAAGCACAACCCTCTCAAAGTGTTGTTGTCTTGGAAAAACCAAACGCGGCTGAGGCACATTAAACAACTGACCCTTTGGCAGGGTGACAGCCTCAGGCGGATCTAAATTCAAAATTTCAAACATTTGAGCCAGAATGGAGGGGGTGTCAACGGTAACCCCCGCAGACAAATCGCCAATAGCATCAACCTCAAGCTGATCTGCAGGCTCATCTGACTCCACCAGGAATTCTCCCTCCTCATCCAGGGAGCAATCGGACCAATCCACAGGCTCACATACCTCATCCTGTGAAGCCGGAGGTACAGGAGAAAGGTTCTTCCGTTTCGCAGTGGCCTTCAACCCTGCTTTAACGGAAATGATCTTCTCGAGGTTGGATAAATGTGCAGACACCTCGGACTTTTGACAATGTCACACGGGGTCCGGAACATTGAGGGAGGGGTAGGGGATGATGGAAGTTGCGAAGAGCCAGCAGCCGGAGCGATGGACTGACGCGCAATATTCTGCCTTGCACAAGGAATGCATAATATAACATCATCGCCTGGGAGCGGAGTCCCACAGCCTCCACACACCCTAGATGGCCCAGAAGAACCATTTCCGGTATTATCGGAAGCCTCCATATGGTGATTTATGGTATTCGCAAAACCCTGGGTTTAAGGCATAAGCCACCCGGGATGCCCCTTTATGTTAATGTCCCGGGAGGGAGGATTTAATTTATAATAAAGATCCCCTTAAAATAATTGTATAAATACATTTTTATATATATATATATATATATATATATATATATATATATATATATATGTCCCAATTTAGAGAAAAAGGACTAGCCAGGTAAAATAGAACCGGGAGGCCACTTTATTGAGGGAATCCCAGGATCTGTGGGGGAAGAAAAACCAACAGTAAGACCCCCAGAAAACAAATGGCAGCATGCAATACAACATTCATGCAACAAGTAACACATGATAATGCACAGCACCAGAGTGCTTTAAAGAGGCAAAAGAAAAACTTGTCCTCTGTTTTTCCTCCTCTTCTAATATACATAGTTTTTTTTTTTTTTTTTTTTTTTAAATCAGTCATAATAATAATGGACGGCCCCACGCGAGGTGAGGCTGCTTACCTGCCCAAGTGAGGCTAAAAAGCCAAGGCACCCGACCAGCAGTAATGTCAGTATTGGCAGTAGCAGCAGTAGCCGCAACGGTGGCAATAGCGGTAGTAGCGTCAGTAGCGACACAAGCGGCCGTAGCGGCAAATAGCGACCGTGGAGGTAAAACACACGTGCGGCCGAGAGCCCCGCACCTGTCTACCTAATGAAGGGAAGGAAGTGCGGCTGGAGCCGTGATGCCGCTGCCGTAACCACGCCCCCCTCTGACGTCAACCGGGCCCCGCCCCCCCCTCAAAATTCAAACAGTGCGGCCCGCCAAAACGGCGGTGCCGCAATACAGGAGGGCACACAACGCCCTCAGTAGATGGAGGGGGGTGGGGGGAGACAAAAGCTAACTAGGCAGCCTGTGCTGCAATGGTGCTGACAACGCGGCCCGCCTAACGGCGGTGCCAATTAAAAGAGGAGACAAGGGGGGAGGGGGAGGGGAGCTGTAACACCTGTGGAAAGGACGCAAACAGCCTCAAAACAAGCCCGCACAGCGCGGCCCACCCCGGCCGCCCTAAAGCTGACCCAAACTCTGCCAAGCAGGCCAGCACAAAAGGCAGAACTGCCAGAGGGGACACACGCAATATAAGGAGGAAACAGTCAGGCCAAGCGCACCCTTGCTTGTGGTGCCGCCTGATAAGTGAAACATAAGTTAAACACATGAAAATAAACATACAGTAAAACATACATACAAATACACATCCCTCTACCCCCTCCCCCCATAGTGAAGGGAGAAGAGACCGGGAGAGCAAGGGGCCAAGGGGAACCTCGGGACAGGGGCATCCCACATCCGGATCACCATGCCGGATAGCCGCATTCCCCCCAAAACAGGGGGTCGAGCGGAGGAGATAAGCTCCTAGGCACCTATAGTGCCATCTACCAATTGCCCAGTGACCAGCCTAGGCTGGGAGGCTTCCATTTAACCACAAAGGTAACAAACAATCAAAAACCGGGCAGAAATAGACCAAAGGGGGTGCCGGGGTAAGAGACTTCCTCTCTGCAACAGCGTCACCTGGCGGTGAGTAACCCAATCGTGAAGAATATTAAAGGTGAAGCGGGGTGTGTGGCACACCAAGAATATACCACAACTAACACCACTCGCCGCTACTACCCGCGCCCGCCCCCCCCGGACAAAGTCAGAGAGGGGGAGGGGGGGGGGAGAGAGAGACGAGAAGGCAGCGGCGAGTATCCCGGCCAGAAGGGGGGGGGGGGACCCCTGAAGGAAAAGAAGGGGACACAGTCCCCAAAACACTCACCCCCTCAGAAGCCAGGACAGAACGCCGCATCCCTAGTAGGCTCACCATAAAGCTTATGGCCGGCTACCCTTTGTGGAACAGGGTCTGCGGCTTGAAGCAGCGCTCCAGGAGCACTTGACCCTAGTGCTCTTCTACCCTCACCCGATCTGTCAGCCAAGGATGGGAGGCAGTGAGGGTCCAGAAACGGGTGGAAAGAGACTTGCAGGGCCGCAGGCTTGGTTGCCCCGCTCACATGCGTGAGAAAGCCATCTTCTAACTTCGCAGTTTCACTGCAGAGGAAACACTGGGAACTCTATGGTTAATCCTGTTTTTATAGGGGGCCGGGAGATGCCACAGCTTTCTGCAGTACCACTGCTCCACCTTGTGGCGGAATAACCTAACTGTTATGAATACCGAAGCAGGCCGTGCCATGCAATAAAGAAAAATGCACATCACCCTTCCAAGCAGTTCTGGAGCTTATTAGGCTTGGGTAAAGTATAGATGGCAGCAGATACGCTCAGGTTAAAGAGCAGCCTGCAGCCTTATTGAGTACCACGTAACAGGACTAGTACCACTGGGGAATCCCTGCAGTAGTTTCGACCTATGCTATGACATTTGAGCCGATGGTATCCCATGGATCTATTGGCCTGGGGTTATCCTTGTTTTATATGGTATATAATAATGTCTAATGTGTGGCACTCTCCCCCCCCCTTTTCCTTCCCCTCTATATATCTTCTTCCCTTTCCTTCCTCTTCCTCTCCCCCCTTGCCCTCCCTACGTCTTGTTCCTTCCCCTTTCTTTCTTTTTTCTCCCTCTTTCTTGAGTTTTACCCAATTTGTGTTCAACATATGCCGGAGGGTACTTTATAGATATCGTTCTGTGAGCATGGCTTATAGTTGCCAGACAAAATATCCTACGGCCATTATAGGTTTTTTATGATATATACTGTGCACTAGGTTTGCATTTGCATACCTCTTTTATAGCATTTTGTCAGGGGATTTTGTATGTTACTCAATCTTTTGGGATTATTGTCCCCTTTAATATAATTATACCCCCTCTTTCTGGTGCCAATACTTATTAATAAATAATTTTCCATCTTCATATATAATATATGGTTACATCGATTTGTGTGTTGTTTATGGTCCATGATTGCCCATAGACTGGTGGTTCCTTTGTGGCATGGACATTTTGATGCCATATGGGAATGCATCCATTGAAGTATCCACCAGTGGCAATATATGGCATAGATGCCGATATTCATATATAATCCTACTGTGTTATATGGCCTTAATTGATCAATAATAATAAGATGTTTTGACTTATTTGTTGATCTACTTATACTATAGAACATGATATAGGTATATTGGTTCAGCACTGCACAATATATTTGTATATATCTTGTCGTTGTATTTGTACAGTAATGTGATTCACATGGGTCTTTTATGTTGCCTTTATAGTAACAACATGTAGGTGTCTCTCCCTCCCTCCCCGAATACTTACCTTCCACGTTCCTGCACCTGTCATTCTTGCAGCTGCTGGGTGGACGGGATGCGCCGGCGTGATGTGCGCGCGGCCGGGCGGGTGGCTGGCGGGCGCCTCCTACTGCAGGGGAGTGAGTCCTGCCTGCCGCGCGTCTCGCGCAGGCGCATCCTGGGCATGCGGTCCAGCGGTGACGTGGCTGCGCTCCATCTGGCGTGTTTGCCCTTACGGCCTTATCCATTGGCCGGGCGGGGCGCATGCACGGATGGTGACGCGGCCTCCTCCCATTGGCCAGCGTCTTACTCACCCGGGGTATTTAGGGAGGGGGATTCCCTAGTTGCCGGTACACCCTGGCGAAGTGTCCATCTGACACGCAACGCGTCGGTGGCGGCTGCTGCGGGGGACCCCTTGGAGATCAGGTTATGTGAATCTTTTGATTGTTTCTTACTATCGTGTATCACTTTAGCCGGGCAGCGCTATTTACTATCTCTTACAATTCCTCTGGCTGGTCTTAGCACCACGTGTGTGCTACACTGCACTTAGCACTTCAATCGCTCATTCATGTGGGGTTTGCTTGATCGTTTTTAAAATATTTTTTGCTTTGCTTTATTTTTGGTTTCACTTTTGAATTTCGTATGTATTATATGAGGACGCACATTTGTCAATATTTGTTACATTGTTTACACATAGATTTGCACATATCGCACTATGCACTTTTGTCATGTATTTTAAGGGGGTATAGCACCCCCTTTTTTTCACATATTGTGGGCCACGCGTGGCTTCCAACCAGATTTATTTATTCATTCATCCAGTGTATTATATGCTACCCCGCATTATCATTATTATTAGAGTCTCCATACATAGGATCCCCAGTGTTTGTGTATATGTTTTTTAATTGTGTCATATGTTGTTGTATGTGTTGATACCAATTATTTGTATTGTAGATGTATTCACAAATAAAATAGAAATTTATTTTTTTACTTTTTTGAGTGCGGCCTGTTATGTGGTGGTCATTTGAGGGGATAGATCCAGAACCCCCTCACCATATACATGCATTGTTTCAACCTATGCTAAAGACATCAATAACAGATTTAGTCACGGTGAAACAGGGAAGGAACATGGTCCCAGAATGTAACAAAGTTACTCTTGAGAGGTCCTGTAGTAGTTTCTTTCAGGGAGGGAATCAACCACAACAATGGGTGAGTACATAAACTACAGCCCTAACAGCTGAACTTCAGTATGGCATTTTAGACCCCCGATGGAGATTCCATCACTGCCTGCAACACTTTGGGTCTAAACACAGCATCAGTCAATACCCTTGTATCTAACTTTGTAAAGGTGTATAAGGAGGACGAGGTGGCCACCTTGCACACCTGATCCACCAAAGCCTGATGCAGGAAAGCCAAGAACAAATCATTTGTCCTAGTAGACGAAGAGGTGACACGGAAATAAGGTTCTCTCCCTTTGCAGGTGAATACCTTCACCACTACCTGTCTAATCCACCTGATAATAGTGGATTTGGCAACCACCAAAGCCCTTCTAGGGCCCATAGGCACCACAAACAAAGCATTGGTTTTGCGAATGGCCCCAGTGGCCACCGGGTAGTACTTCAAGACCAGACCACATATTGTGGTGCATCAAAGTTTTTACTGTTGAAAAAACATGGACATGACAGAGATCTGTCCCTTAAGGGTTTTAATCTGTCACAGGCAACAGCCAAGCCATCAAAGCCAGCGACTAAGAATTCAAGCGCCACAGGGACCTTGTGAAAGGATCTGATTTACCTAAAGCGCGAAACTTCCCATCATCAGGAAGTGGAACAGAGTCAGTCAGATGGAAACAACAGGGACTCCACAGTTCTGTTACAACTTGACCATAGCGCCAGTTGCATAGATCTGATATGGAACTCTGTGAAGGGGACCACCTATTTGGACAACATTAGTCCGAACAGGCACATGCCCTGCCATATGGTGAGCCTGTAAATTATTGTTCATCAACAATGTTCTTACTCTGCACTTCACCATCAGGAAGGAAAAATGAGCTCACTCCCGCTGGCACAACCTGGGATTGCAAGGACAAGGCCCTGATTAAAAGACGGTCCAGGTAACGAGTAATTTGAATCCTTTGGTGCGTCAGCAATGCCATGATTGCAGCCAAGACCTTTGTAAACAACCTTTGAGCTAACAAAAGGCCAAAGGCCAGTACCAAACTTCCTGGTAAAGAAAATAAAAGAAAATAAATGTTAAGAACAAACTAAAATTCATCACAGCCTTGCTGCTTCCATCAGAACTTAAAAAAAAAACACATGAGAGTAGGACAGGCGCAGCCTGTATATAATGCTTCACTCCCCACCTGAAGAGTTAACTTACGAGTATCTCATAATGGATTGAGAGAATAAAAACACTATCCAAAGAAACAATTTATAACAGAAAAGAAAAACAAACACCCAAATTATTATAATACTAACCTTGAGTGTAGCTTTTAATCTGTCCATAATTAACTCTTCAACTGGAAGAACCATTCTTTGTACTATTAAACAGAAAGCAATGCTTATTACGTGCTCATTGCAGAATACATTGGTCATAAAAACATTCATACAGTTAATACCATTTCACCATACCATTTAAAGTGATTGACCAACCACCAATAAAAAACAAAACAAAATGGCACTCATCTTTGGTCCCATGCAGCTGGTCTGTCTGACTCAGGTGATCAGGCAAGGATAGCATCACTGCAGACAAGAACACACGGGGCTTGTGTCCCTGCCATCAGTCACAGGAGAGCTGCCACACCCTCTCCATGCATTGCAATAGAGGGGCTGTTACAAGGCCTGACACATCCTTCCATTCTAGTGAATAGATAAGAGCGTGGTACTGCTCCTGTGACTGATGTTGGAGGGATGCAAGCCCGACATGGAAGCTATGCCGATTGATGTTTGGGCTCTGGTCAGTGTGGGATGCGAGCCAGCGATAAGGTGAGTTGCTGATCACTGCAGTTGGACCTATCTGCGGTGGGGGATAAAAGGCGAGTACCTTTTTTTTTTACCTTACTTGGCTGGTCAATAACTGTAACTACAGGTAAGTTAAAACTACTCCAGAAAAGGTACTGGGCCTGTGAACCTACCTCTAGCAGAATATTAAAACATAAATTGTATGACATACAAAATAAGTCAGCAGATTAAAATTCCTAATAAAAAGCTGGGTCATCTAATCACACTTAATTCCTAGCCAGCTTTAACAGGGACAGCCAATACTATTCACCATTTCTTCAATATTAATATTGGTCCTGGTGTCCCTTCCTCATGCCTTAAAAATAACAAATGATGCATGTGATGTCACTTACCCTTGAGTATTACAAATGAATTCTTACCTTGCTTACTACTCATAAGAATTTCCACCAGCCTGAAACAATCCAGACTTTCCTTCTACAAAGAAGAACCAATATGAGTATATTTGCGTATACATGTAGAACAGCACTAAATGGCAATACAAAGAAAATGTAGTTACCTGGCGTCCTAACTGTAACAGAACCTCCCGAATGACATTCTGAACAGAATCCTCAGAATTCACAGGTATAGAAATATATGCCACACCAACTCTTAAACAAAAAAAGAAGAGAAAAAATACAAAACATTTAAAAAGGTACCTGTTAAAAAAGCTATAACAACTACATAATCTAAGTGTGGTAAAAAAAAATGACCCCAAGCAAAGAAATGTACTTTAGACTTCTCTATGTTGAAAAGTATGTCTAAAAAAAAAAAAAGAATAAGCTGACAGACCTGCAGATTGGCAAGAAAATTATTAAAGATTCTTAAACCTTGTATTACCTGTAACCCATTAATTATTCTTAATGGCCCAAAAGGAGTCCTATATGGACCTGGGTGGGAATATAGCGCCTCAATATTCCAAAAAATCTACATCAGGAGTGTATGCAACATGTAGAAGGCAGATACTAAAAAGGACAAAGGCTTTTAAAAAATACAATTCTGTGATTCTCACCTGTAGAATTGATTTCTCTCTTCTTCCAATCCAGGGCGTCAACCCATTTGTATCTGATTCGGTAACTCTTGTTCAAAGGTTGGGACTGCAAGATAAAAGGTGTGTTTCCTTCTGGCCTATATATACTTTCAGCTGCCCTCCGCAATCCAGTAATTGAAAAGCGGTAGGAACAGCCGCCCAGGTGGATGAAGGCATCCTAAGAGATTCCACGTTTATTTGGAAAACAAGGAGACACGTTAGAACTTCATTCCTAATTTCCCATTTTCCTTTTTTTCCTAAATGCTAATACAGCAAATATTTACATGTATATACAAGACTTCACTGGGATTATTGCATCTAAGGAATGGATATAGTAGTCTAGCAGATAGGGTGGGCGTGACTCCCTGGAGTGGAAGAAGAGAGAAAGATTTTTATAAGATTATTTTCAGCACTGGGCTTCTGAAAAAAGATGGATAAGGCAGAGATCTGTCCCTTGAGGGTACTCATCTGAAGTCCCTCATCGAGACCCCTCTGTAAAAATTCTAGGATTCTGGAGACCTAAAATGTCCTACAAGCAAAATCCCTGGATTTGCATCAAGTGATAAAGACCCATCAAACACTGTGATAGATCTTTGATGAAGTCTGCTCCCAGCCTCAAAATCATTGTCCGGATGACCCTGGCAGATAAACCTCTGCCAGGATGGGGGTTTCAATAGCCAGGACGTCAAAGCAAAGCAAAAGGGGTGATCCAGGGTCTACGTGGTTTGATCCCAAATCAACAGTAATTCTGAGAGCAGGGGTCTTGCGCAAATGGCACTGCCTCGAAGAAACCATCTAGCCCAACAGCTGATCGTCGTGTGAGAGCAGGCCAAGAGAGACTCTACCCTGGCCTGAAGAGAGAGTCTCTTCTGCTCCAGGAGAAAGACCCTGAGTTGTGTCTAAAGTCATTCTCAGAAAGGCGATAACTCTTGAGGGAATCATATGCTACATTGGATAGTTGACTAACCAGCCAAAGTCTTCTAGTGTCCATAGGATGGTCTGTGTATCTCTCAAGGTCCCATGAAAAGATGGGGCTCTGATCAGAAGATTGTCTAAGTATGGGGTTAAATCGTATCCCCTGGTGCCTTAGAAGAGCCACGAGACCTGACAGGAAAACCCTTGAAGACAAGGACTGGCCAAAAGGCAGATACACAAACTGAAAATGTCGGCCATCCACTGTGAAACGCAAAAACCTCTGATGGCCTGGGAAGATAGGGATATGCAGGTAGGCATCCCTTATATCCACTGTGGTCATATAATTCCCTGGCTGAATGGCAGTTGTTGAGAATCTTAATGACTCCATGCAAAATCTGTCAAGTCGGACAAAACTGATGAGTCCCCTGAGGTCCAGAATTGGGCGCACGGAGCGGTCCTTCTTAGGGATTACGAACAAATTGGAATAAAATCTGTAATCGCTCTCTGAAAGAGAAAAGGGACGGATTACGCCTACCTGCAATAGGTGAGCTACCACGGATCTCAATGCTTCTGCTTTTTCCAGATTCCGGGACACCCATGAAAAAAAACTCAGAGGAGGTCTGGCCCCCAGCTTGTTCTTGTAGCCTGAAGAAATTATATCTTGGATTCATGTACCCGCTACATTAAGCCCCCAAAGATGAGCAAAAAGCAGAAGGCTTCCCTCCACCCAAAAGGGTGAGGGCGACCCTTCAATTCTGGGAGGGCTTAGAAGGGGGTTTAGCCTTGTTTCGTCAGAAGGATATGGCCTTGTTCTGGGTTTTAGGTTTATTCCAGAACTCCTCTCAGCATCTAGAGGAAAAAATACCATTTAGTGAATACTTGCCTGTAAAATGGGTATTATAAGTAAGTCACACACCCCGCTGCAGATAGTCATTACACTTGGGTTATACCGACCTCTTGCAAAGATGTCATGAAAAAAAGGGAGCCCCTCCCGGTCCATAAATACCTGGTACCTCCCACTCATTCCCCAGTATTAGGACAGCAGTAAAGGGACCAGGAAGAGCCAAAATAACCAACAACAGTAAAAAAAGGTTCACCATAGAAAGGATCCAGAATACCAAAGGGGCGGGGTGAAGCGGGGTGTGTGACATACATAATACCCATTTTACAGGTGAGTATTCACAAAATGGTATTATTCTAAGTATGTCACACACCCCGCTTCAGATAGTCATTACACTTGGGACATCCAATAGCAGTGTCCATAAAGGGCGGGGATCCAAAACAAGGCAACAAAGCACAAACTTAAACCATTGCAGCTTGCAGAACTTTGCGGCCAAAAACAGCATCCACGAGGTCCGCACATCAACCTTGTAAAACTTGAAAAAAGTGTGAACGGAAGACCAAGTAGCAGCCTTACAAACTTGCTCAACAGAGGCCTGATGCTGGAAAGCCCAGGACGCCCCAACAGCACGAGTAGAATGAGCAGTAGCACGAAAAGGGGGAACCTTCCCCTTGGCAGAATAGGCCCCAACAATGGCCTGGCGAATCCATTTACTAATGGAAGACTTGGCGGGAGCCAAAGCTTTCCTAGGCCCGGAGGGCACCACAAAAAGGGCGTCAGTCCTACGAAAGGAAGAAGTAGCCACCAAATAGTACTTCACACAGCGAACCACATCCAAAGAATGCAAAACCCTCTCCTTGTCATTGCTGGGCTTAGGATACAAGGAGGGTAGAACAATGTCCTGATTAAGGTGGAAAGCAGAAACCACCTTAGGAAGGAAATCTGGCTTGAAGCGGAAAACAACCTTGTCCTGATGCCTCTCAAAATAAGAAGCCTTAATGGACAAAGCCGCCAACTCCGATACACGCCGAACGGAAGTGATGGCAACCAGAAAAACAACCTTCTGAGTAAGCATAGAAAGAGCAATATCCTGCAAAGGTTCAAAAGGAGGACCCTGAAAAGCATCAGAAAGACCTTCCTCCTTCAAGATGGAGGATTCAGCAGCCACGCCATCAAAGCCAGCGTTGGTAAATTGGGGTAGAACAGTGGACCCTGAGTGAGCAGATCCGGCAGAAGGGGCAGATTTAACTGATCCGCTGCCAACCTTACCACGTCTGCGAACCAAACCTGTCTTGGCCATCTTGGAGCCACCAGTATTGCTGACGCGCCTTCTAGGGCCAGCTTGTGCACCACTTTGCCCACCATGGGAAACGGAGGGAACAGGTACAGAAACCCCAGATCCCTCCAGTTCAGAGACATGGCATCCGCTGCCAGAGCCAGCGGATCCCGCGAGAGAGACACAAACGCCGGAAGCTTGTGATTGTGACGAGAGGCAAAGAGGTCCATCTCCGGAGTCCCCCACCGGTGGCAAAGCGACCGAAACACCTTGGGGCTGAGCGACCATTCCCCCCGGCGAGATGAGCACCTGTTCAGGGAGTCCGCCTCCGTGTTCTCCACTCCCGGAATGTACACCGCCGAGATGCATGGGACATTGCTCTCTGCCCAAGCCAGGATCAAAGACACTTCCCTGAGGGCACGCCTGCTGCGAGTCCCTCCCTGGTGATTGAAGTATGCGACCGCCGTCCGATTGTCCGACCGAACTTGAACCGGTAAACCCTGTAACTGATGAGTCAAGTGGGCCAGAACCAACCTGATGGCTCTCAGCTCCAGAACATTGATGGGATCGTGAGCCTCCTGAGGCCCCCACAGTCCCTGAAACTGAAGATCCTTCCAAAATCCCCCCCAACCTGACAGGCTGGCATCCGTGGTGACCGTCTCCCAACGAGGGGTCCGAAAGGATCTGCCCCTCAACAGACTGCTCGGTTCCAGCCACCACCGAAGGGAATGCCAAACCCAGGGGGGCATCAGAAAAGACTGATCCAATGACAGCGGGGAACCATCCCAGGACGCCAAGAGATGGAGCTGGAGCGTCCTTGTGTGAAACTGGGCAAAGAGAACCGCCTCGAACGAAGCCACCATCAATCCCACCAGTCGCATCCCCAGCCGAATGGACGGGCGAGGGATGGATAGGAGAAGCTGAGTCAATTCCTGAATCAAAAGAACCTTGGGCCAGGGGAGGAACACCCTGGACTGAGAAGTATCCAGAGACATTCCCAGGAATGCCACCACCCTGGACGGAGAGAGGCAGGACTTGGGATAGTTGATCACCCAGCCGAATCTCTCCAGGGTGGCTACCACAGTCCTGGTATCTAGCTCCGCCTGGCTGAGAGAGGATGCCATAATAAGAAGATCGTCCAGATAAGGCACGATGCGGATTCCCAGGGCTCTGAGAAGGGCCATCACCCCCACTAGCACCTTGGTGAAAACCCTTGGAGCCGAAGTAAGGCCAAACGGAAGGGCCACAAACTGAAAATGCCGATCTTCCACCACAAACCTGAGAAATCTCTGATGCGCCGGGAAGATTGGAACATGCAGATAAGCATCCTTGATGTCTATGGACGTCATGAAGTCCTCCTGCCGAAGTGAATTTATGGCAGAGTGCAGAGTTTCCATGCGGAACTTCCTGGGACGGATAAACCCGTTGAGAAACTTCAGATCCAGGATGGGACGAACGGAGGGTGAGGGCGCCCCCTCATTGCTGAGCCGGCTTAGCAGCGGCTTTGGGCTTGGAGCCCCAGCTGTGACCTGGACGGGCAAGTCCTCTTCCCCTGTTCCAGAAATCACCTCTGGAGGGGAAGACAGCCAATCGCCGTCCAGCTCTGGCTCCACGAAAGGAAGGGGTAAATGAAGCCGCCCCCTAAAGGGACGACGTTGCTTCTTTCGTTGAGGTAACCTACCTCCTTTTGTGACCGAATCCAATTTTTCTCCAAAGAGCCGCAATCCCAGAAAGGGAAGAGCCGTAAGAGACTTTTTGGACACAAAATCAGCCGCCCACTGGCGCAACCAAACCGACCGCCGAATTGCCACCAGCAAGGCCGAAGTTCTACTACACATCACCATGGTGTCATCCAGGGCGGCTAGAACAAATGACAAAAACAATTCGCACCGCTTAAGGGCGGTGAACTCATCACTAGCCGGGTCAAGCCTGGCGGTAAACAGGTCCCTGACCTAGAAGCCACTATCAAAAGCGCTGAAGCACAAACAGGCCGCAAGGCCGACCCGACACTGGCAAAACCGTGACAAGTCATCTGGTCAATGCGTTTGTCCTCACCGTCCTTGAGAGTAGAACAGTCAGGAGAATGCAAGACAGAGGTGCTAGACAACCCCAAAACAGGGGCGTCCACCTCGGGAGGGGACGACCAGCGCTTCACCGTGTCCACCGGAAAGGGATATTTTTTATCCCAACCCGGAGGGACACCCAGAAGCCGAGTAGGCCTCTCCCATTCCTTAAGGATAATGCCGTCGAAATGCCTTTGATTAAGGAATTCTAAGCGCGGCTTAGCCTCCTCAAAGAACTCCCCCTTCTGCGGAAGAGTCACTTCAGGAGGAGAGATTGCCAGAACCTCAAACATATGAGCCAGGACCTTAGGGGTATCCAAAGAATCCCCCCGACCCCGCTCGGCATCAGCGCCAACAAACTGCTGATCGTCAGAACAATCCGACTCCTCAAAAAGCTCCCCCTCCTCTAGCGGAGGGTAATCAGACCAGTCCAGTGAATCAAACTCCTCAAAATCAGAAGCCTGCGTGGCTGGGGACAAGTGCTTTATCTTAGCCAGGACCTTTCTGGCCACAGCGCTAGAAAATAATTTTTCAAGGTTGGACAATCTGGCACACACCTCAGATTGTGACTCCCCACTCGTGACAACATCAAACGGGGTACGGGTCAGGTGGGGAGGGGTAGGAGAAGGGACCGGCGGTGCAGAACCAGACGCCTGGATCCGGACTGCCATGTAATAGTCTGCTGCGCACATGGTATGCAAAGGAAAACATCATCCCCTGTAAGGGATGCCCCACACCCCAAACACTGCCGGGGTTGCCCCAAGGGGAGCCCGAGCCCGGTATCCTGGGAAGCCTCCATATGGTGATTTTATTGGTAGTCGCAATACCCAAGGGAATTACGCATTATAAGCGACCCGGGATGCCCCTTCTGTGTCCCGAGTAGGAGGATTTATGGGGAGTACTTAATTAAACCAGGGACCCTAGGACCGGGAGGACCCTTTAAGATCCTACAAGGGTCCACCTGGAAGACAGAATACAGGGCTAATCAGCACCTCAATCATGCCCAAACACACACAGCGGCGCCAAGAGCACAGGGGGCGGGCGGTCGGCGATCGTGCCCAGCCCCCCCTACCAACCGCACCATGAGGGGGAAGAAGCTCCCCTGCCGAAGCTGCTACAACGGCCGGCGCTGCGGCACAGCCAGCGCCGGCTGAGTACTAGTAGAGATGCACACCGTGAATCACACACACAATAAAGATTAAACTAAGGGAGAAACACTGCCCCCCCCCCTCTAAGGAGCAAGGGCAATCCGGGAGAGGGGGAATCCACGCTGGAAGGTGGACGGGCAAGGGACTGGGCATCCCTAACCGGGATCACCAACCCGGCAAAACTGCCTACCCCTTAGTATGGGGTCTCAACATAGACTAATAAGCGGGCCGGGAGTTACCCCGGCTACCTGCAAGGAGGAGACATCCATCTTCTGACTTGCTCGCCGTCTGCAGAGATGAAAGACTGGGGAATGAGTGGGAGGTACCAGGTATTTATGGACCGGGAGGGGCTCCCTTTTTTTCATGACATCTCTGCAAGATCGCCCTCTACAGGTCAGTATAACCCAAGTGTAATGACTATCTGAAGCGGGGTGTGTGACATACTTAGAATAGAACCTATGCCATCACGAAATGGCCGAGTACTGAAAGATCTACGGTAAAAAGGATTCGATTTCCTTCTTTGCGGAAGCCTGGTATACCTGCCCCCGTGGCTCTCTTCACAATATCATCTAAACGTTCCCCAAAAAGACAACCTCCCGTAAAAGGAAATCCCATCAGAGTCTTTTTGGAAGTTGTATCGGCAGACCATTGCTTAAGCCATAGAGAACCCCTCTGAGCCACCAACAGGGCTAATCCCGTGGCATTTAGTCTAACAATCTAATCCATAGCAGAGATTACATACTTGTAGACTTCCATGCTGGACTTAATCAACATGAATTACAAGCCTGAAACTGAGAACTCAATTATTTTAACCACTTATTGCCCGCCATGGACGCAGCACCGGCTGGCCATGAGGTTGATCCTACCGATCCAGACACTTATTCACTGGGTCTCTCCGAGAAGTACTGTCTGAAGTAGGATTAACCGTGTTCCTAGAGAGTCCTGAAACAGGATCACCCACTTTGGTAGGAAAGGACTAATCCTTATTAGGTCCATAGGAAAAGGATACTTCGTATCCAGGACTCTAGGAATGGTGGGGAGCTTAGTCGGGTTTTTCAGCTGGAAACGAAACCCTGAAATATCACAGCGGTGTAGAGCAATCATAAGAGCAATAGGCCCAGAGGAAGCGAACCCTGAGGTAAGCACCACCGCGGCAGTGCATTCAGAACAGATAGGGCTGTCCACTCAGAGGACATGGGGCGACACTCTCTGTAGTATACCAGACCCAGAAGCCCCAGTCATGTTGAACTCAGTCTATTATCCCCTGGGGCCTAAGACTGAAGTGTATAAGGAATCCCGAAAATCACTAGTGATTATTCAGAGACCCTAGGGGTGGACCCACAACCTAATATCCACAATTTCTAAAAACAAGAAAGGAGATTAACAGGAAAGAAATAAAAATATCCTACCAGATCCGGTGATCAGAGAGGGCAGTGCAGCAGTAGAAGACCCCTCCAACAGCGACCTTACCGAGGTGGCTGGAGGGGTTGCAAGCAGGCACAGGTGAAGGCACAGACAGCAAAGGTGAGTGCGCCGGTGAAGGGGGCTCGGCCTGGTCAGTTTTCTTTCTCCCCGCCGTAGGCCCTAGGAGGTGCGGCCAGCGGCGAGGAGGTGCATGTGAGGAAGAACGGGTGGAGGCCCGAGGCACCGACCCAAAAAAGGTGCGGGCTGGATGCCCATCTGGGCTGTGGCGGTGAGTAATACACACCAAGCATAATCTGCATTAATTATCCCACCAACCGTGAAAAGCGGACCTAAACTGAAAGAAATACGGTTTCCTTTATTTTGTTGTGAATTAGAAGGATTTTTACAATTCCTAAACAACGGTTTTGACCCCCACAAGTAATACACACCTAGCATCAACTGCATTATCCCACCAACCGTGAAAAGCGGACCTAAACTGAAAGACATACGGTTTCCTTTAGTTCGTTTCGTTGTGAATTAGAAGGATTTTTACAATTCCTAAACAACGATTTTGACCGCCACAACACATCAACAACCGTAAAACTAAACGGACCTCAACCAACAAATTCACCCAACCAATAGAAACCTTGTCCCTCACTCCAAAACTCTCCAAACATCCAACAATATACAGCACAGCCTGCAACAATACCCAAACAACCAACAACCAGAATAAAGACTCAAATACAGGGTTAATAGCGTGCACAACACTGACCAATCTGTATAAAGCTGTTTGACAGGAAAATATCCCTCAGACAGCAAGATAAAAAATTCCAACATTTTTGAGGTGTAAATAGTCAGAAGCAATGATACCTGTTACTGTTACTGATTTTAATTAACAGGTGGAAACACCCCCTCAAACAAACCTTTTATCATATCTATTATTTCTTTATTGTAACATTTATTGTATATAATATTGTCGCTAATATCATTGTGATTGGTATACATGCTAACTCCTTTTTTTTACCAACAGAATCGCGGTGAATAATAACCACTCTTAACTCCCCCCCCCCCTTTTTTCTCCATTTAACCATCTCTAGTTACGTTTGACCACAAGGACAGTATGATCTTTACGTTATCTTTCCAGTGATTGTTTACTACCTCAGCTCCCTTAAACAGCCCTGCACTAACAGCAATATTGGGTTTGCATTGGGGGTCTCATCCCCTGCTTTACTTAGTGAATATAGCCTCCTTATCTAGCATTTGCACTTTAGATTTGATTGATTGCACAGGTTTATGGTTTTGATGATTTGTAGTAATTACCTTTTTATACTAACTAGTTAGTAATTGAACACTCACTTGAGTAATTCGAAATATATAATTTTTTTATTTCTTGGGCTATTTGTGGAGCTATTTAGTGCCGATTTCTATTTGTACTTTTTGATACCTTGTGGTCTTCTATAATATGGATTGCTAAGTATTTTAGCATCACAGGAATAGTGGATGAATTGATTTAAACAGTGTCTTTGTGTTGCATGTGTGTTTTTATTTTTGCTATAGTGTAACACTTAATAAAATATGTTTTATGGTATTTGTGGAGTTGTGCCCCTTTCTTATGACCCTTGTCAATTTGGTTTGGCCCATCACTAACTAACTCATTTTATCCACAGCGCACCTACACCAATCGTTTTCTATCTAGAGCCACACCTAAATCGGAACTGATTAACACTCTACAAGATAGCAAGACAGTCCCAGAAGAAGCGGCAGAGACCGCGAACCGTGCTGGAATGACCAACATTAACAATGGTCGGTAACTGCTTTTTAATTTATCGTGATACAAATTATTTTTGCTTAACATCTATTGTATTAACCCTTTTAGTGCCAGCTACGTGAGCTGTCTTTAAACCCCCACAGAGAAAAAAGTACAAAAGTTAAAAAATACCATTTTGTGATTACTCACCTGTAAAATGGTTATTTCAAGTATGTCACACACCCAGCTTCCGAATATTCATGACACTTGGGTAACTGTCCTGTAGAGGGCGATCTTGCAGAGATGACATGAAAAAAGGAACCCCTCCCAGTCCATAAATACCTGGGACCTCCCACCATTCCCCAGTATAAGACAGCAGTAAAGGGACCATGGAAGAGCCAAATGTAAACAGCAAAGAAAAAGGTTCACCATATAAAGGATCCCAGAAAACCAAAAAAGGGCGGGATGAAGCGGGGTGTGTGACATACTTGTAATAACCATTTTACAGGTGAGTAATCACAAAATGGTATTATTCCCAGTATGTCACACACCCCCGCTTCCAAATATTCATGACACTTGGGACATCCAATAGCAGTGCCCATAATAGGTGGGGATTAAAAAAAGGCAATAATGCAAACTTAAACTACTGCAGCTTGCAGAACTTTGCGGCCAAAAACAGCATCCGCTGAGGCACGCACATCAACCTTATAAAACTTGGAAAAAGTATGAACAGAAGACCAAGTAGCAGCCTTACAAACTTGTTCAACAGAAGCCTGATGCTGAAAAGCCCAAGATGCTCCAACAGCACGAGTAGAATGAGCAGTAACAAGAAAAGAGGGAACCTTCGCCTTGGCAGAATAGGCCCCAACAACGGCCTGTCGAATCCATTTACTAATGGAGGACTTAGCGGGCGCCAAACCTTTCCTGGGCCCGGAAGATGTCTTAACCAGGGGATGAAGGGCAAAAGACCTTTGAAAGAAAACCGCCAGGGCAGAAACCTGCCCCTTCAAAGTACTAAGCTGGAACCCCGAGTCCAGACCATGTTGAAGAAACTCCAGAATTCTAGGAATAGAAAGCACCCTACAAGGCAAGGCCCTAGCCTCGCACCAGTTAATATAAGACCTCCAAGTCCTATAGTAGACGTTAGAGGAAGATCTCTTCCTAGCTCTAACAAGAGTCTGAACCACCGCATCAGAAAGACCTTCCTCCTTTAAGATGGAGGTTTCAGCAGCCACGCCGTCAAAGCCAGCGTTGGTAAATTGGGGTAGCGTAGCTGACCCTGGGTGATAAGATCCGGAAGAGGCAGATCAAACTGATCTACTGCCAGCCGCACAACGTCTGCGAACCACACTCGTCTTGGCCACCTTGGAGCCACCAGAATTGCTGGTGCCCCTTCTAGAGTCAGCTTGCGCACCACTTTGCCCACCATGGAGAAAGGGGGGGGGGAACAGGTAGAGAAACGCCAGTTCCCTCCAAGCCAGGGACATGGCATCCACTGCCAGAGGATCCTGAGACAGAGACACAAAGGCAGGAAGCTTGTGATTGTGACGAGAGGCAAAAAGATCCACCTCCGGAGTCCCCCCACTTGTGACAAAGGGACTGGGATACCTTGGAACTGAGAGACCATTCTCCTCGGCCAGAGGATCTCCTGCTCAGGGAATCCGCCTTCGTGTTCTCCACTCCCGGGATGTAAATGGCTGAGATGCATAGGACATTGCTCTCTGCCCAAACAAGGATCAGAGATACCTCCCTGAGGGCACTCCTGCTGCGAGTCCCTCCTTGGTGATTGATGTAAGCGACCGCTGTCCGATTGTCCGATCTGACTTGAACTGGCAATCCCTGCAATAGAAGAGTCAAGCGAGACAGAACCAACCAAATGGTCCATAGCTCCAAAATGTTGATAGGGGTATGAGCCTCCCGAGGCCCCCATAACCCCTGGAACTGATGTTCCCTCCAGAAGCCCCCCCAGCCCGACAGGCTGGCGTCCGTGGTGACCGTTTCCCAACAAGGGGTCAGAAAGGATCTGCCCTTCAACAGATTGCTTGACACTAGCCACCACTGAAGGGACTGCTGAGCCCGGGGAGACAGCAGACAAGACAAGACTGATCCAATGACAGCGGACACTTGTCCCAAGTCGCTAGAAGATGGAGCTGAAGCGTCCTCATGTGAAACTGGGCAAAAGGGACTGCCTCGAAGGAAGCCACCATCAGACCTACCAATCTCATCCCTAGCCGGATAGACGAGCGAGGATTGGAAAGCAGAAGCCGAACCAAATCTTGGATCAGAAGAATCTTGGGCTGAGGAAGGAACACCCTGGCCTGAAAGGCATACAGAGTCATGCGCAGAAACGAAACCTCCCTGGACGGGGAGAGGGAGGACTTGGAATAGTTGATCACCCAACCAAACCTCTCCAGCGTGGATACCACCACTCTGGTGTCTAGCTCCGCTTGGCTGAGAGAGGAAGCCAAAATGAGGTCATCCAGGTATGGTACAATGCGAATGCCCTGGACTCTGAGGAGGGCCATCACCCCCGCCAATACCTTGGTGAACACCCTCGGACCCGAGGTAAGCCCGAATGGAAGGGCCACAAACTGAAAATGCTGATCTTCCACCACGAACCTGAGGAATCTCTGGTGTGCCAGGAAGATAGGTACATGCAGATAAGCATCCCTGATGTCTATGGACGTCATGAAGACCCCCTGACAAAGAAAATCGACGGCTGACTGCAAGGTTTTAATGCGAAACTTCCTGAAGCGGATAAACCGATTGAGGAGCTTCAGATCCAAAATGGGTCGAACTGAGCCGTCCTTCTTGGGCACCGTGAATAGATTGGAATAGAATCCCAAGCCCTTTTCCGCGAAAGGCACTGGGCAAATGACAGCCATGTCCAGCAGATAACTTACTGCTGCCCGGAGCCCCTGTGTGGCCAGTGGATCCGAAGGCACTCGAGACCTGAAGAATCTGGGAGGAGGCCGGATCTCGAATTCCAGCTTGTAACCGGAAGACACCACTTCCAGAATCCATTTGTCTGAGACCTCCTGGTCCCAGACCTGGAAGAAGTGCCGCAGCCGTCCCCCCACCCGCAAGGGTGAGGGCACCCCCTCATTGCTGAGCTGGCTTAGCAGCGGGCTTGGGTTTGGAGCTCCAAATGTGACCTGGATGGGCACGACCTCTGCCTCTACTCCTGGAATCACCTCTGAGGGTAGAGAAGGCCAAAACTCTGCCAGTTCTGGCACCACGAAAGGAAGGGTTAAAGGAGGCCGCCCCACGAAAGGGACGACGTTGCCTCTTACGCTGAGGTAACTTCCCTCCTTTCGTGACAGAATCTAATCTTTCTCCAAAGAGCCGCAATCCCACAAAGGGAAGTGCTGTAAGCGACTTTTTGGCCACAAAATCAGCCGCCCACTGGCGCAACCATACCGACTGCCGAATAGCTACAAGCAAGGCCGAGGTTCTACCACACATGACCATGGTGTGATCCAAGTGGCAAGCACAAAGGACATGAACAATTCACAACACTTAAGAGCGGCGAAGTCATCACTAGCCGGGTCAAGCCTGGAGGTACTCAACAGGTCTCTAACCACAGACCTGGTAGCCACTGCCAAAAGCGCCGAAGCACAAACAGGCCGCAAGCCTGAACCAACACTAGCAAACGCGTGGCAAGCCATCTGATTAATGCGTTTATCCTCACCATCTTTGAGAGTGGTGGAGTCAGGAGAATGCAAAATAGAAGTATTGGATAACCCAAGCACCGGGGCATCCACCTCGGGAGGGGACGACCATCGTTTTACCACGTCCACCGGAAAGGGATACTTTTTATCCCAAACTTGAGGAATACCTGGAAGCCGAGTAGGCTTCTCCCATTCCTTAAGAATAATGCCATCAAAATGCTTTTGATTTGGGAACTCCAGGCGCGGCTTGGAAGTCCCAAAGAATTCCCCTTTTTGAGGAGCGGCGTCCTCAGGAGCAGAAATTGCCAGAACCTCAAAAAGGTGAGCCAAGACCTTCGGCATATCCACAGCATCCCCCTGCCCTTGCTCAGTATCAGCACCAACAAACTGCTGATTGTCAGAACCCTTAGAATCCTCAAATAATTCCCCCTCTTCTAGAGGGGAATAATCAGACCAGTCAAGGAAACCATAATCATCAAACTCAAAGGCCGGCGCGGCTGGAGACAAATGCTTTTGCTTAGCCGAGGCCTTTCTGGCAACAGAGCCATAAATAAATTTCTCAACATTAGCCAGTCTGGCACATACATCAGATTGCGACTCCCCACCTGTGGCAACATCACTAGGGGTACGGATAAGCCAGGGCGGGGAAGGAGATGAGGCCGGGACCCCGGACCCAGACGCCTGGCCCCCGACTGCTGCGTTATGGCCCGCTGAGCACAAGGTATGTAAACAAGTACATTATCCCCCACAAGGGATGCCCCACAACCCACACACTGCCGGGGTTGCCCCGAGGGGAGCCGAAGCCCGGTATCCTGAGAAGCCTCCATATGGTGATTTTAATGTAGTCGCAATGACCAGAGGGATTTACGCTATTAAGCTACCCGGGATGCCCCTTCAGGTCCCAAGTGGGAGGAATTTTTTTTTCTTTTTTTTTTGGGAACCCTAAATTAAACTCTAAGGGACCCTAGGACCGGGGGAATTCCCTCTTTAAACTTCAAAAGAAGGGATTCCACCTAGAAGACATGAGAACAGACATAAGTGTCAACATGCACATCACCCACCATATAAGACAGTTAAAAATGGTGAAATAAATAAACCCCATTCACTGCAGCAAAGCAGCAACCGTCAGCCCTCACAGCAGCGAGGGAATGAGAGGGAGAGCAGCAAAGCAGGCAGCGAGGCCGGAAAGAGTGCTTGAGAAAAGCCGGCCTCGAGGGGGGGCACGCCGAGTGCCCAGCCCCGCCCCCTCCTTAACTGCACCTGTTGAAAGTGAAACCGGCCCAGCAACAACGGCCGCAAAAACACATACAAACACACACAATCCACACACCTTTTCCCCCAAATAAAGTAAAACAACCCACAGGAGAAAAGGCCTCACCCCCCTCCCCAAGGGGCACAAAGGGACACGTAGGGGGGAGAACCCACACCAATAGGTGAAAGGGTAAGAGGGACGGGCCATCTCAAGCCGGGATCACCAACCCGGACACCGCCTACCCCTATGTATGGGGTCTCACGGGGGAGCAAGCTCCCATATACACCATAAGGTGCAGCCTACCATTGCCTAGACCTTCAGCCTAGGCTGGGAGGCATACTGCTATAGTTTAAATGAAAAAAGGTTCAGGCAGCAATAGAAACAAAAGGCCGGGGGGTTACCCCGGCTACCTGCAAGGAGGAGACAACCATCTTCTGACTTGCTCGCCGACTGCAGAGACGAAAGACTGGGGAATGGTGGGAGGTCCCAGGTATTTATGGACCGGGAGGAGTTCCTTTTTTCATGTCATATCTGCAAGATCGCCCTCTACAGGACAGTTACCCAAGTGTCATGAATATTCGGAAGCGGGGTGTGTGACATACTGGGAATACTCACCTGACCCCTCGTTGGATTGGGCCGGGTCTTCTCTTCACCCAGGGGGCATCCGATCCCCCCATCCCCCGGGGCTCTTCTCGCTTCAGGAGGGCGCCCCCCACCCCCGTTCGGTTATCTGTAAAAAAAATTATGACATTTACTCACCTGCGGCAGCGATTCCTCCCACGGGGTCTCCTTTTCACCGGGAGGGGGGGCCTCCGATCACCCCCCGGGCTCTTCCCTGGTGAGGAGAGGGTGAGAAATCGCCCTCTCCCTCACTTACTGGTTCGCGGCCCCGCCCCCACAGTGACCCTCACCCGATATGATCAGTCTTGCCGGGTGCTTGGAGGAGAGAGCATAGAGGGGGAAGAGGGCTGTGATCCCTCGCCCCCCCCCAGTGCCAGGCAGCTGTCATCGGAGATCGCCGGGGGACAGCAGAGGATCGGAGGTGAGTAAAGAAAAAAAAAAATGTCATTTTTTAAAATTATGTGTCAGTGTGTTTATTTTTACATTTAACCCTTTGTGAACTGGTAAGGGATACATGAGATCCCTATGCCAGTTCACAAGGCTGGAGGCTGGCAAGTCACCTGCGGCCAGTGGGTGACTTGCCATTAACCCCCAGGCACCCCAATTACCTGCCTCCACAAAGCCCAGGGGGGGGGCAGAAGAGCCCGGCCCGTGGCTATGTAGGCTTGTAGCCTGCAGGGCGCGGAGGCCACCAAAGCTGGCCCCTGTGCCCTGTTCCTTCAAGCCCCCATAGCTGGTCCCGGGCTGGTTATTATCGGGTAGGGGGGACCCCATGTCACTTTTTGGTGGGATTTTTAAGGGTTTTTAACCCTTAAAATTCCCCCCAAAAATGGGGTCCTCCCCCCCCCCCCCCCAGGAGGGGGGACCCTATGTCGTGTTTTTTTTTTCATTAACCCCTTATGTTTATAGTGTGGATAGTAGTTGTATTTTATTTGTAAATGTTATAAAGTGCTCCTTTCAATTTGGGGTTCTCCTGGGCAACAATGGGGGGCTACCGATACATATGTGGTACCGTTGTAATTGGGAGAAATGGGGCTTTCACATACAATATGGTTTTCATTAATAAAACAAATGTTTTAGATGATGATCCCACTACAACAAGCTGGGTACGCTTAGAAAGCTTAACGTGTACTTTCAGGGTTTATGGGGGAGATTTCAAATGTAAAGGGTTGTTTTGGCTGAAAAATTGCAAGGTGCGCACTTTGTCTGCAGAGCAGAAATTTGCAAGTAAAATTACCGTTATGCGCATGCTTTACTTTGGGGTGTTTGCCAACTCTTCCCTTGACAGTAGCTATGCATGTTGGGTATTGTTCTGTTCCGGGGATGTTGCTTTTTCAGATTTTACCTGTTTTTTCTTGTTTGCATATATTTTTTTTTAGGAAAATGTGGATTTGATTCTTCCTTTTTATTCTTTTTAGGGAAACTCTGTGCAACCAAAGAATTGATTGAGGGATTACTTCCAAAAAACTACGCCCACATAAACAAGCCTGGTACGCCTAGAAAGCTTGAGGTGTATACTTCCTGAGAATATATAGTTTAAGGGGGTATTTCAAATGTAAAGGGTTGTTTTTCTGAAAAAACTGCAAAGCGCATAGCGCATATAACAGTTGTATTTTATCTGAAAATCTCCTAAAACTCAGTTTCAGTTTGGGGGAGTCTCCTGGGCAGGAAATACATATGTGGTACCGTTGTGACCGGAAGAAATTGGGGTTTCACACGCAATAAAATTTTATTGACAGACTTACATTTTTTATTACAAAAATTGCAAAAAATAGATTTTTAAAAATTGTTTGCACATATTTCACCCAAAAGTATTGAGAATCTACTAAAAAAAAAAAAGGCCATGCAAGACATTTTATGTTGAAGCCCAGACTCCCTGGAAATTCCTTCAAAAATCAAGGTTGAACATGTGTAGCGCAAAATAGTGAAACGTAGTCTGGCATTTAAGGGTTAATGAAGGTGCCCCAGCACTCTCAGTCTTCAGATTGCGTGTATATATCAGTATAGATATAGAGTTGAATTAATAGGTTTTGTATTTCATAATTTTTTTTTAAATACTTCTCTATATTTTTGGGCTAATAGATTGTTCACATCTTATTGTGTTATATATTTGCATATTGGTTGCACATCTTGTGTGTATATATCACTGGTTTCATGTTATTGGGTGTTTTGATATTTTTATTAGTGGTTTAGTTGGGTTGTTTCACTTATTGTTTCTTTTCATTATATTTTCACTATAGACAGAATCCTCCAAGTGGGATATTGCCAGCGGATGTACCTTGAGGATCCTGTGATAACTGACGCTTGTCACCGCGCCTAATGAGAACAACGGTGCTGCGTGGATATCTGTCAGCTTGGGATTAAGATGATGTCCCCCAATTTTTGGGCCAATTTGGATCCCTGCCACTTGAGTTCTGCGTATTCTGGTCCATGATTGTCGCACTGACATAACCCTCCAAGTGGGACATTGCCAGCGAGTGTACCCTGAGGTCCCTGCGACAATTGATGTCTGTCACCGCGCCTAAGGAGAACAACGGTGTCGCGTCGATATCTGTCAGCTTGGGACCAAGATGATGTCCCCCAGCTTTTGGGCCAATTTGGATCTCTGCTACCTGAGCTCTGTGTATTCTGTTTCACCATTGTCTCACTGGTCAAATAAACCTAAGTATATCATACTTACCTGCTCCTGGTCTGAAATCTTGCATTTGGGACTCATGAGTTATGGAGCAACATTCATCTTTGATGAGTATAGTCCTTTAAACAGGACACCGGAAGCGGACATACCTTGAGGCCTCAGTGAGAAAATGATGGCTGCCATTGAGGCTTATGAGAATCATGTTACTGTGGTGGCGGTCGTCAGCATAGGGTTAAGATGATGATCCCCTTTTCTCTTCTGGCCAAGAAGGACAACTGTTATCCCATTGAATATTATTAATCCTGTCCCTACATGTCTCCATCGGGCAAGCAATCCTAATTAAATTATACTTACCTGTTCCTGGCTTGGGAGCCTAGATTTTTAGCTGTGGAGCAATATTTATCTCTGCGGTGTAAGCCAAATTAACAGATAGATAACAAGTATAGAGATGCATGTCATATTTGTTATTTATGCCACACAGGTTGGGGATACCGAGCTCACAGCTTTTGGATAAATTTTTGATCTTAAATATGTTTGATTTGATATTTACATTTAAATTGTGCCCCATGAATGTCCTTTATAGTTTATTTTACTTCATGATTATAATACTTACCATGTTGTTATATAGTATAATTTAGGTACGCTTTATGCATATATATTGATAGAGCTTTGTGTATAGTTACAGTGTTTTTGTGTGATTTTGTATAAGTTGTTTAGACAACCGTCTTTGTGCTTTGGGGTTGGCCCAGATCGAGTTAACTGCATCTCTGAATGAGTCATATAGCCGGTAGACCGGACGAACACTTCGTGCTATTAGCTTATTCCATCCCTGGTGACGCTCCTTTACCGGTTCCCTTGGCTACCCTGTTCCCGGAGTCTATTTTTCTTGCGCATGCGCACTCATATAGTCTTGTATGTCTGGCGCCTGAGCATAGCGGGGGACGTGTCTGTGTCCTGACGGCATTCATATTGAGGCTTGGTGGGCTGTGCGCGCGCCGCCTCCTCGACGCGTATGACGGCGCGCTCCAACTTTATTTGCTGCTGACAGTGATGTATTATTGACAGCCGGGAGATGACGCCTGCGTGTGACACACTACCGGCCGGAGTGTGCGCACGCAGGCTGTACTCTCACTCACGTGTCTTTCCAGTCATGGCTACCGTTGGTGGGACACAGGTGCGTCTCTCCCTCACATGGGGATTTAAATTAAATTAAATGATTTTCACCTAGACTGTGGGCGGGAGCCTGGGAGTACTGGGGGAGGAGCGCCCCTATAGCCTCTTCTCATTTGAGATCGCCATTGGCTGATTTGCAGCAGTAGGCGGTTCTTCTGCCCCCTTAAATACTGAGGTCTGGTCCCCCCCTCAGCACTTTGCCCTGAGGAAGTAGTGTGGACACACTACGATACGCGTTGGCGACGGTTTGTGGGGGTGCCCTTGGTCGGTTTGTACATTCACTGTCTCTTACTCTTGTGCCCACCCAGCTGCACTACTTGGCTGGGATCGTTCTTTGGTAGATGATTTTATAATTAATTAATGACTTGCACTTTCTAAAAACTATTATATTGGTTTATTATTTGCACTTTGCACTTATATTGCACTTTGCACATTTTATTGTGTGGTAAGAGAGATTACTTATAATGTACTTAGTTTGTATATATTTCTTGGGAATGAATGTATTCACTATGTATCATACCTAGGACCTTTGGCGCCCCCTGGTGGTGTTTTATGTATGTAATGTCATTGTGTATTTGTGTTTTTAACTTGTAGCTCATTATGCAATAAATTGTGAATTTTTACATATTAGTGGGTTGGTGCCATTCTGTCTATAACACTCTGTGGGAGGTGTGGTCCTCTCCCCGTGTGTTTGTACTTCTCTATATTTACGTTTTTTCAGTGCAATTTTTATTTTTACGAATGGGATGTTACCACAGATGTGAACATTTTAATATCTTTGTAACCACATAGTGCCCTCAACAGTGCTTTGTTAGGGTACTTATGGGATGTTTTTAGCATGCAGAGGCTCTCAAAAAGCATGTTATATATTTCTGTATAAAAATTGGTGATTTATGTTTATTGGGTATTTTAGTTTTGTCTAGATAAATAAATTCACTTGGCACCACTTGTAACAGAGCATTTACAATATTGAGTATTGAACATTTCATAGTAACGTATATGAAATGCCAAATAAGGTATAAAAGAAAAAAAACTGGTAATACTTAAAGATGGTTCTCCCCCAGTCCATTCTTTAATTCCAGAACATTGCAAAACCAAGCCTGATGCAAAGCATTGCATTCATGCAAATGTTAGTACATTACAAGCGCGTAGAACATGGTTGCTAAAGGTACAACAAGCACCCAATTTTTCAAAGGACTTTCATTCATTTGTCAACTTGAAATAGAATAGAAGCTTTACGCGTTTGTGAAAACCACGAAGATAAATTTAAATACATTCACCACATCCTCTAACTGGTCAATATAGCCATAAAAACAAATGTCAAGTATCTTCCTGTTTTTCTGAAGTAAGTGCTACCAGTTCAGACAAAAACTGGTGCTCAAGTTTATATGTGCAAATAAATAAAACCACCAAAGACAGAACGCCAATACATACAATTTAAAATAAAATTTACTTTAATTATAAGTAGCTTATCTGCTCAATTGAATACATGGTAACTATCCTCCTCAAAATCCTTCCATTGGTTAGTTTTTTTGAAAGCTGCCAGAAGAAAATGGGCTCTCAGCTCCCCACCAGCTCAAATCATCTTGTTTTACGTTTATTTTTGTATCATATCAAACCAATGAGTGGGTTCTAACGGGGCCCCTCAGGATATAGGCTTTGGATAAATGCTAATTACAAGATATTTACAATTCAGGACCAATGATAGGGCGATCTTTTGGCATACAGTGAAGTCACCAAGTACGTCACTGCGATGTAAGTTGTCAGTTTCCAATGGTAAACGTACATTTATAAAAGAGCAGATACAAAGATAAAGACAGATAGATGGATGTCACTCATATGTGCATGTTGGGGCAATATTACAAAGTACATGCTTGCACCTATTGGATAAACGAATTCTCATCTGAACAAAATGACAGCATGCCATACATGTGAGAGACTGGAAGGCTGTGCAATGCCACACCCCAATAGGCATATATGAAACGCATTGCTGCATTTCTTAAAATGGCATTTGTGAAGTCAATAAAAAAAATAAAAATGCAAAGGCCAAACTCCTGCCTTCTCTGCTCAGCCTCCACACAAACTCTAAGTGCAGCATGCTCAGATCCCCCACACTCCTTTGCACACAATTGTGGCTGGTTAGATTGGCACCCAAGCTGTCCTGGGCACTGAAGTACTGCAGGGCACAGTGTTAACATAGTAACAGAGTATGTGAGGCTGAATAAAGACTTTAGTCCATCCAGTTCAGCCTATTTATCTCCTTCCAGTGGTCTAGTAGCCATAGCTGGTAATGTTATTACATGCCAGGAAGGCTTTAAGGCCACTTTTGAATGTTTTTTACTGTATCCTTCATTACTACCTCCTCTGGCAGCGAGTTCCATAGTCTCACTGCTCTTACAGAGAAGAATCCCCTCCTATGTTGGTGGAAAAATCACCTTTCCTCTAACCTTAGTGGATGCCCTTGAGTTATGGTTACACTCCGGGGTATAAATAGATTGTGGGACAGATCTTTGTATTGACCCCAAATATATTTACACATAGTTATTAGATCACCCCTCAGCGTCTTTTTTCTAAACTAAATAAACCTAACTTTGACTATCTTTCAGGGTACTCTAGACCCTGCACTGCTTTTATTAACATTGTTGCCCTTCTTTGAATGCGCTCCAGTTCTGATAAGTCCTTTTTAAGCACTCCATACTCCATATGGGGTCTGACTAGTGACTTGTACAGGGGTAAAATTATGCTCTGGTCATGAGCACCTATGCCCCTCTTGATGCACCCCATGATCCTATTTGCTTTGGCAGCTGCTGCCTGGGATTGGTTACTACAGTTGAGCTTATTGTTAAATAAAACCCCTAGGTCCTTTTCCATTGTTGCTTTACCAAGTGTTTATTTAGTATGTAATCATGACAAGATTTCTCCTTCCCAAGTGCATAACCTTACATTTATCGGTGTTAAACTTTATTTGCCATTTAACTGCCCATGCTTACAATTTATCTAAATCTGTTTTCTGCCTGCTGTAAAAGGAGTCAGTGGGACCCTAAAAGACACCATTATAAAACAATCACAGAAGTACTTAGGAGGTAGGAATTAGACGGTAATGGATGGTATTACAAAGTTACTTATTGCTGCTTACCTAGCTTTAAGTGAAATGCTGGTGTATAGTCATATGCCCATACTGCACTGGCAGCTGGCATCTAAACATTACAGAACCTTCTGCTTGCAAAGCATATTTTCATTATAATAGAGATGTAAAAAGATTATCTGCATGGCTCCATCTATTGCAAGGAGTGATAGGTAAATATTATTCTTTATATTGGGCACTGTGTAAATACTTTCAGTTTTAGGAAAGCACCTGTTTTTCTGTACCTTTCAGTAGAAGGCATTTTGGTCTCTTTAGTTTCCCTATATTAAGCCTAACATGGGTCTCTTCACATGGTGGCTTGCGACTGAGTTTTGATACTCACCAAGTCCCCCCCCCATACAGTCAAACATTTCCAGCCTTGTGCTGATGGGGGGCAACTAAGCCAAATTGTGCGTCCACAAGTGAAAAGTGCTTGGCTGTGTAAAAATGTAAGCTAATCTTTGGCATTGCCCACTCCGAGGCTTTCTAAGTGTCTTGGATGGCACAGAGACATAAAGAGATTATTTGCATGGCACTACCCACTGTGGTGATGGGTAAATCTAGTAATCCTTGTGTTGGGTACTGTGTAAATACCGTCTTTTCTAGGAAAGTGCTTTTCCATTATGATCTTGAAGAACTGCAGTGTTTGGCATTCATGGGCTGCTAGAACAATGTGCAGGAAAATTGGTCAGGATCTTGCAGCCCATAATAAAGTAAAGCAGGAGCAGCTGATCAAATTACTTTGAACATTTCCAAATTATACATAAGCTCCCCTTTTGTCACCACATAAGTATTATGCAATCAAGTTTCAGCTGATCACAGTTTTTTCTCTCTCTCTTAGTATTGTGGTTTCCATTTTCCCCCCAGAGTAGAAGCTTCTTATGACATAACCATGCCAGATACGACAGCTATGAACATTTTCAAAAAACCCTATGAATCTGTTAAATTGAATAGTCATTGTTGGCAATTTCCACATTACTGCCTCAAATGTGAAAAACAGGAAATCGCTCAAATTGCTCTCAGTGGATGCGGACATTGTAGGAGGATAGCAAAAATGACACAAAACACCACAAACTTTTTAATATTTAATAGATATAGATTGTCTGTATTAAGGTTAGTTAAAGATCAATTAATCCTCTTCCTCATATTCTACATTGCACAGCCAACTTGGTGACACCACTATCCCCAGAAGCACCTCCACCCCCCTCACTCATCACGTCATCTCTTAAATCATAAGCAGCTTTCAATTGCTAGAAAACAGAACCCAAGTGGAAAGACTGCTTTTTTCCCATCAGATATGTAAAAAGTTGGGTAAAAAAAGCAAATTTAAGACATTTAAAATAATACTATTCTGTGAATACTCACCTTGTAGAATGGATATTATAAGTATGATCACGCCTTGCTCCAGTAATCATCATTACGTCTGGGATATAGTCCACAAGAGGGCGCTTTACTGCAGAGATGGCAAAAAAGAGGCCCCTCCCAGTCCATATATACCTGGGACCTCCCACTCATTCCCCGGTATAATTAAGCAGTAAGGGAACCAGGAGAAGCCAATAACAAGATTAACAATATTTAACAAGGAAAACTTCACCATATAGAGGATCCAAGAATAAAAACTCAGGGTGGGATGGAGCAGGGCGTGATGCATACTTATAATATCCATTCTACAAGGTGAGTATTCACAGAATGGTATTATTCCAAGTATGCATCACGCCCTGCTCCAGTAATAATCATTACATCTGGGACATCCAATAGCAGTGTCCAACAACGGGTGGGGATCCCAAAAAGCAACAATGCGCAGTTCAAACCACTGCAGCCTGCAGAACTTTGCGGCCAAAAACAGCATCCGCTGAGGCCCGAACATCAACCTTGTAAAACTTGGAAAAGGTATGAACAGAAGACCAAGTAGCAGCCTTACAAACTTGTTCAACAGAAGCCTGGTGCTAATAAGCTCAAGAGGCCCCAAAAGCACGGGTAGCATGAGTAGTAATTCGGAAAGGGGGATCCCTCTCTTTAGCAGAATAGGCCCTAACAATGGCCTGAAGAATCCATTTGCTAATGGTAGACTTGACCGGCGCCAAACCCTTCTTTGGACCAGAGGGTACCACAAACAAGGCGTCCGTCTTCCTGAAAGGCGCTGTAGCCACCAGGTAGTATTTCAAGTTTCTGACCACGTCCAGAGAATGCAAGGCCCTCTCCTTGTCATTACCAGGATTAGGGCATAAGGAAGGAAGCACAATGTCCTGACTGGGGTGAAAGGCAAAGACAATCTTAGGCAAGAAGTCTGGTTTAAAGCGGAAAACCACCTTGTCCTGGTGTCTCTCAAAGAAGGGGGCCTGAATGGACAGAGCCGCCAACTCCAAAACACGCTGGACAGAGGTGATAGCCACCAAAAAGGCAACTTTCCAAGTGAGAATAGACAGTGCAGCCTCATGCACTAGCTCAAATGGAGGACCCTGAAGGGCAGACAAAACCAAATTCAAATCCCAAACCGGTAACAAGGGTTTGCAGGGAGGGCGCACATGAGTGACCCCCTGGAAGAAAGTTTTGACCAAAGGATAAAGAGCGAAAGACCTCTGAAAGAAAACCGACAAGGCGGACACATGCACCTTCACAGTGCTGAGCTGAAAACCCATATCCAGACCATGTTGAAGGAACTCCAGTATCCGAGGGATGGAGAACACCCGACAGGGGAAGGCCCTAGCCTCACACCAGTCAATGTAGGTCTGCCAGGTCCTGTAGTAGATGGTAGAAGAGGATTTCTTCCTAGCTATGACCAGAGCCTGAACAACCGCATCAGACAGACCCTTTTCCTTTAGGATAGAGGTTTCAGCAGCCATGCCGTCAAAGCCAGCATTTGTAAATTGGGGTAACAGAGCCGCCCTTGAGTGAGAAGATCCGGAATCGGGGGCAGATGTTACTGATCGACCGCCAGCTGCACGACGTCTGCGAACCACACCTGTCTTGGCCACCTGGGGGCCACCAGAACAGCTGGCACTCCTTCTTGAATCCGCTTACGTAGGACCCTGCCAGAAGGCGAAACGGAGGGAAGAGGTACAGGAGACCGAACCCCTGCCAAGACAGAGATATGGCATCCACCGCCAGAGCCAGAGGATCCTGGGACAGTGAGACAAAAGCTGGAAGCTTGTGATTCTGACGAGAGGCAAACAGATCCACATCCGGCCTCCCCCACCTGTGACAGAGGGATAGAAAGACCACACTTCATGGGCCTACGGGCAGTCAAAACCTGTCAAAGCTGAAGAGGCCTCATGTGAAATTGAGCATAGGGAATTGCCTCGAAGCAGGCCACCATCTGTCACACCAGTTGCATCCCTTGCCGGATGAATGGATGAGGGTTGGACAGCAAGCCATGAATCAGAGTTTGAAGAGAGTCCACCTTCTGCTGAGGGAGGAAAATCCTGGACTGAATGGTATCCAGAGTCATACCCAGGAAGGCGGTCACCCGTGACAGGGAGAGTGAGGACTTGGGGTAATTGATCACCCACCCGAACCTCTCCAGTGTCGCCACCACCGTCCGGGTGTCCAGCTCCGCTTGTTGGAGTGAAGGAGACATAATGAGAAGGTCTCCAGATAAGGAAGAATGCGAATACCCCGGGCTCTGAGAAGGGCCATCACGCCTGCCAACACCTTGGTGAACACCCTGGGGGCAGAGGTGAGCCCGAAGGGGAGTGCGACAAATTGGTAGTGTTGTTCCCTTACCGCAAACCCGAGGAACTGCTGGTGCCCTGGGAAGACCGGCACATGAAGGTAAGCATCCTTGATATCTATTGAAGTCATAAAGTCCCCCGGGCGCAGGGAGCTGATAGCGGAGTGCAGCGTCTCCATGCGAAAACGTTTGGTTCTGATGAATTTGTTGAGAAGCTTTAGGTCCAGAATGGGTCTGACGGAACCATCCTTTTTGGGCACTGTAAAGAGATTGGAATAGTAACACAGACCTCTCTCTCCCGGGGGAACCTGACAAACGACCCCCATGGCCCGAAGGTTTTGAACCGCCAACAACAGGCCCTGAGCTGCCCGAGGGTCCGTAGGAACCTGTGACCTGAGGAATCTGGGAGGAGACCGGTCCGCGAACTCCAGCTTGTATTCGGAAGAGACAACCTCCAGAATCCATTTGTCTGAGACTTGTTGATCCCAGACCCGAGCGAAGAGCCGCAGCCATCCCCCCACCCGCAAGGGTGAGGGCGCCCCCTCATTGCTGAGCGGGCTTGGCACCGCAGGAGGATCCGGGTCGGGCACGGCCTCTGCCCTTGCCCCAGAAATCTCCCCTTTGTCCCACAAAGGATACCCCCCTGCCTGACCTAGGCCCACGAAAGAAAAGTAACTTACCTCCCTTAGCAAAAAGGTCCAGACGATCACCAAACAGGCGCAACCCTTTAAAGGGAAGACCCGTGACAGCCTTCTTAGCAGCATTGTCAGCTGCCCACTGGCGCAACCAAACCGAGCGGCGGATAGAGACAACCAAGGCCGAGTTCCTGCTACACATCCGAATGGTGTCATCTAAGGCAGAGAGTACATAAGTGATGAACAACTCACATTGTGACAAGGCTCTAAATTCCACACTAGAAGGATCCTCATGGGAGCCGTCCAGAAGGCCCCTGATTAAGGTCCTAATAGCCATGGCCGTAATAGCGGAAGCACAAACCGGGCGCAAGGCCGAACCCACACAAGCAAAGGCGTGGGAGGCCAGTTGGTCAATACGCCGGTCCTCACTATCCTTCAAGGTAGTGGAATCTGGGGAATGCACAACAGAAGTATTAGACAGCCCCAAGACAGGGCATCCACCTCGGGGGGAGTTGACCAACATTTGACCACATCTGAGGGGAAGGGATACCTCCTATCCCACCGCTTAGGGATACCGGGAAGCCGGCTAGACCGTTCCCATTCTTTGAGAATCAGATTATTAAAATGCGTCTGTTCGGGGAATTCCAAACGTGGTTTTGCGGTACCAAACAATTCCCCCTGCTGCTTAGGTGCCGCTGCAGGAGGGGAAATGGCAAGTACCTCAAAAATTTGAGTCAGAAGTCTATGGGTGTCGTCAGCATCCCAATGCTCTGAGCCGGCATCAGTGCCAAGGCAATGATGATCGTCAGAGAGATCTGAATCTGAAAAAAGTTCCCCTTCTTCGAGAGGGGTATAGTCAGACAATTCAGGGAATTAGTCTTATTCAAAAATAAAGGCCGGTGCAGCGGGCGCCACGTGCCGTCTTTTAGCTGGAGCCTTGCGGGCTGCAGAGCTAGCAATCAACCTCTCAATATTGGCCAGTCTGGCGGAAAAATCAGATTGCGACTCCCCGCTAGTGTTAATGTCACTAGGGGTCATAACCAGGCGCGGGGGTGTGGGGGATGAGGCCGAGGGTGCAGATCCCGACACATGGGGCCCAGATTGCAGCGAAAGCGCTTGCTGGGCGCAGGGTACACAAACCCGCACATCATCGCCCACAAGGGATGCCCCGCACACCACACATAGCCGGGCTTGCACCGAAGGGACCCCGAGCACAATATCCTGGGAAGCCTCCATATGGTGAATTAGCAGTCGCAGTGACCAGTGGGAATTACGCTGTGCAGCTACCCGGGATGCCCCTTAAGAGTCCGCTAGTGGGAGGATTTACAATTAAGCCCCCAATTTAGGAATTTTAACCTAGGGCCCAGGACCGGGAGAAACCTCTAAGTAGGTTGTCCCAGCCTGAAAGACACAAGCATAGACAAAATTCCCATCAATATGCATGTATATCCATAAAAATGCCATTAAACATTATAAAGATATGCAATAAGAAAAGCCCGCTGGGGGCACTCACAGAACTCCAGTCACACCCGATCTAGGCAGGCAAGATGGCGCCGATCATCTCCAGAGGGGGCCAGGAACGAGGGGACTGAGCAGGGAGGCCAGGCAGAATATCACCCGGCCCGCCGCAAGCGCGGGCCGATCGGTCCATTCATTCAAGTGACATGCTGCACTAATGGAGGGGGAAAGAGCGCTGAGCAAGTGCCAGCGCTGTAACATGAAGCACAAACACACACAGTGAAATCACAAAGGGAGTCAAGGCAAACGCTCACAAGCACACCGGACCCCCCTCCCCCCGACTAACCGGATAAGGGAGAAGGGGGATAAGACCAGCAATACATTTGGGAACATGTAGTAGGGGCTGAAGCGGACGGGGCATTCCATGTCAGGCTCACCAACCTGTGCCGCCTACCCTTTGGTGGGGGATTTGCGGTGGAGCCTTTTTATGCTCCAGCAAAAAGCACCTCTAATAGGTGCTGCCTACCATCACCCGGACCATGCAGCCGTAGCTGGGAGGCATGTAAAAGTGGCACGGGTGGGAATAAGACATAGGGACGGGGGCTGTGCAGCCCGCCTTAACTGCAAGGAGAGAGAGCCATCATCTTGACCTTCGCCGCCCACTGCAGAGACTAAACTGGGGAATGAGTGGGAGGTCCCAGGTATATATGGACCGGGAGGGGCCTCTTTTTTGCCATCTCTGCAGTAAAGCGCCCTCTTGTGGACTATATCCCAGACGTAATGACTATTACTGGAGCAGGGCGTAGTGCATACTTGGAATATATAAAAAGTTAAATATTAATATGTTGTCTGAAAATAGCTCTTTAAAAGGGCCACTCCAACCCCCTTTTACAAGTTTAATATGAGTATTTTCACAATGATCTTAAATGCTTTGTCTTATGTGATTGTGAAAATACTCATATAGCATAAATGCAAACTTAAAATATCAGTGCATAACTTTCTTGCCTCCCATGACTAATATGTACTCCTGGAGCAGCAGGAAAAAAAAGTCTGACTGTATAGCAAGAAACAGATAAATTCCCCTTTGGCATGAAAATTAGTTTGCCCTTTGGACCAAAAGGAACTTTTGCGTTTGGTTAAGCAGACTGACGACCCTTGCAGACCCTACACACCTGTGTGCTAGAACCCCACACCCCACATCTGGATATGCCCCTGTTAATGGAGACACATTTTAGGACATTTGGAATTATCTCTATTTCACTAGGACAGTTAGGAGGTTAACAAATAACCTCATATTCATCCTAAAACTTCAGGCATGTGATAAAGCTTAAAAAATGTAAAGTGTGCTGCTGTGGGAAAAGAGTAACAGAATGAATCACAGAGCAGATATTTAGATTTGGTCATTCACATCATACATTATAAAGCAATGAGTGAAGAGGGTGGGGACTGGACATCACTTGTGGCTCATTGTTGCTCCTCCTGAAATTGTGCCAGGTGACCGGGGATTTGCATTGCAACAGAAAGCAAATAAACCACTTACAGGCAAGCTGCTTAACCATTTTAGAATGTGGTTATATACATGTAATAAAAACACTAATGAGTTTTACTGTGGTTGAGGCAAAGTTTGAAATTGTTATAGTTGAAAACAAAGGAAAACAAAATGATTGATATGACTTACTTCATCCATCCAAGATAAACTTTGATAACTTCTCGGTCCTTTGGTTTTGCCCTAATAATCCAGGCTTCAGGAGTGGTTTCTTTGAACACTGGTCCTACTTTGCTATCATCTGTTGCTCCATTTCTGTTGATGATATCATCAGAGACCAATGTCTGCTGAGTCAATGTCTGAAGCTCATAGTCTTGTGGGTCATCAGGTATGTAGAATGCCCTCAAAGCTGCTTCCTAAAACATAAAGGAGAACTGACAGTATTGCCAAGTAAAAAAAATGTAAAGAACAGAGACAGAACAGGCATGTCAGAAGAAGGCCTGCTTACCACTACTTCTTCACTCTTGGCAATCCTTGGAACATAAATAGTCCGTGGCTGATTGCGCTTCACTGCATCATGGCCGTCATAAATTTTTAGTGTCTGTTTACCTGGAGTAAAAACCAGTAGAAGACATAAATCATGTAGTAAACCACTTCTCACACTCCTTAAAGCGGACCTTCACTCTGAATAAGAGTCTATCTTATATGTTTCCCACACCCTGTACATACAGATTGCTCACGTTGCAAATCATCCTACCTGCATCTAATGCATGTTATGAGCCTTTAAACATCCAAGATGGCGGCTCATGGAATGTCAGGCAGCCTGCAAACAAGAAGTGCCTTCTGACTGTGCTTCATTCTGGGATTGCTGACCTTTTCCTGACCCCAGCTTTGCTCTGTCTGAGCAATGCACAGCTATAACCCACCCCCTGTACTTTATCCTGCTCTCCTCTCCTCAGTAAGTGTGATGCTTCTGAGGCAAGATGACGGCGTCCGTATCCTAAAGTCCTGAACTGAGTTGCAGCCCAGTGGTGGAAAGAATAATAAGTGACTAAAAACTTAAAATACATTAACTTTAGATGCTGGGGAATAGTTTTTTAAGGGTGAAGGTTCGGTTTAATGAGTACAACAAGCCGACCTAAACCCTGAAACATTCCCTACCCCACCCCCAATTCTTTACACAAATGCCCTGAATAGGACTGCCAGAAGGCAATGAGATTACGCATTCTTACAGCTCAACAGTGGTCATGAGGTCTGTGCATCTACCACAATACACAGGATGCTTAAAGTGGACCAACCACATCCTATGGAAGGTTAAATAATACAATTGTGGCTTCAGAAGGAAAAATTGGAGGAAAATTAATAGAAAATGAAATCCTCTTTTGGCCCCCATCTTCCTTCTAGCACTATTTTCAATAGTCACTAATTGCTCCCAACATGAGATTGTGAGGGGGGCTTACACAGCTAGTTTAGAACAAGGGTATCCAGTGAGAAACCAACGACATACAATGGCATATCCAGGGAAAATGAAAACCCTTAAATTCCTGTAACAGGAATATCAAGCAGCATCAAGGGCAAAAAACATCCAATGGTAATGTGTATTTCCTCCCATGGGTGAATGGTTTCCATGCAGAGGGGTGTTCTTGGTTAGCATTTGCTTTGCTCTGTGTTGCTTTAGGGATATTTACACACAACCTGTCCCCTATTTCATCCTTTTCACTATAATATTACAGACACATAGGTACGGAGGTAATATGTGAATGAAGTTTGGACAGAATCTGTATTGTTATATTGTATGCTTTTCTACAAAATAAAAGTATTATATTGTATTAAATGCACCCATTATATTGGAAGCCAACTAAGTGTTTTGGGGGCATTCGATTTGAGATGGCCCATTGTGTGACTCCCTGCAAAGGCCCCAATTACCTTTTCAGTGCTCCCATGCTGCATTCCTGAGCTGTGACTGCATCCCCAGCCGCCCTGTGGCCCAGATATTCAGATAGGGTGTGGAAGTAAAAATCTTGGTGATAAATCCACTTCAAAGTGGAATAAACCCCAAAAAATACCATTTTGTGATTACTCACCTTCAAAATGGGTATTATAAGTATGTCACACACCCCACTTCCACTATTCATGACATATGGGTTATGGTCCAGTAGAGGGCGAACTTCTGCAGAGATGAAAGCAAAAAAGAAGCCCCTCCTGGTCCATAAATACCTCCCACACATTCCCCAGTATATGACAGCAGTAAGGGGACCAGGAAGAACTAATAAAACATTCTTAACAATAAAAGGTTCACCATATAAAGGATCCAGAATACTAAAGGGCGGGATGAAGCGGGGTGTGAGACATACTTATAATACCCATTTTAAAGGTGAGTAATCACAAAATGGTATTATTCCAAGTATGTCACACACCCCGCTTCCACTATTCATGACATATGGGACATCCAATAGCACTGTCCGTCATGGGTGGGGATCCAAATACAGCAAAAAAAATGCACCAATTTAAACCACTGCAGCTTGCAGAACCTTGCGGCCAAAAACAGCATCCGCTGAGGCCCACACATCAACCTTATAAAACTTGGAAAAAGTATGAACGGAAGACCAAGTAGCAGCCTTACAACAGAAGCCTGGTGCTGAAAGGCCCAGGAAGCCCCAACAGCACGAGTAGAATGAGCATTCATCTTAAAAGGAGGAACCCTCCCCTTAGCAGAATAGGCCCCAACAATGGCCTGGCATATCCATTTACTAATGGTAGACTTGACGGGCGCCAAACGTTTTCTGGGCCCAGAAGGCACCACGAACGAGGCGTCCGTCTTACGAAAAGGAGAAGTAGCAACCAAATAGTACTTCACACAACGAACCACATCCAAAGAGTGCAAAACCCTCTCCTTGTCATTGCTAGGCCTAGGACACAAAGAAGGGAGAACTACATCCTGATTGAGATGGAAGGCAGAAACCACCTTAGGAAGGAAATCTGGTTTAAAGCGAAAAACCACCTTATCCTGGTGTCTCTCAAAGTAAGGGGCCTGAATAGACAGAGCCGCCAACTCAGAGACACGCCGAACAGAGGTAATAGCCACCAAAAAGGCAACCTTTTGAGTGAGCACAGAAAGAGCCACATCCTGCATCGGTTCAAAGGGAGGCCCCTGGAGGGCCGAAAGAAGCTAATTTAGGTCCCAAACGGGAACCAAAGGCTTTCTAGGGGGCCGAACATGAGTGACCCCTTGGAAAAAAAGTCTTGACCAGATGATGCAAAGCAAAAGACCTTTGAAAAAAGACAGCCAGGGCAGAACCTGACCCTTCAAAGTACTGAGCTGGAACCCCAGATCCAGACCGTGTTGTAGAAACTCCAAAATCCTAGGAATCGAAAACACCCTGCAAGGTAAGGCCCTAGCCTCACACCAGTCAATATAGGACTGCCAAGTCCTATAGTAAATGGTAGAGGAAGACCTCTTCCTAGCTCTAATCAAGGTTTGAATGTTTGAATAACCTCCTCAGACAAGCCTTCCTCCCTCGGGATGAAGGTTTCAGCAGCCACGCTGTCAAAGCAAGCGTTTGTAAATTGGGGTAACGTAGCTGACCCTGAGAGATCAGATCCGGAGACAGGGGCAGCCTGTACTGATCTACCGCCAATCTTACGACGTCTGCGAACCAAACCTGTCTTGGCCACCTTGGGGCCACCAGAATTGCTGGTGCCCCCTCTAGAGCCAGCTTGCGCACTACCTTGCCCACCATGGAGAAGGGGGGAAAAAGGTACAGAAACCCCAGTTCCCTCCAGGCAAGGGACAAGGCATCCACTGCCAGGGCCAAATGATCAGGCTGGCATCCGTGGTCTCCCAATGAGGGGTCAGGAACGATCTGCCCCTCATCAGATTGCTTGATTCCAGCCACCACTGAAGGGACTGCCGAACCCTGGGAGACATCAGAAATGACTGATCCAAGGACTGTGGACATCTGTCCCATTTCAGCAATAGATGGAGTTGTAGCAACCTCATGTGGAATTGAGCAAAGGGGACTGCCTCGAAGGCGGCCACCATCAAACCCACCAGAATCATCCCTTGCCGAATGGAAGGGCGAGGGTTGGTCAGGAGAACACGTATCAGATCTTGAACCCTCTGCACCTTTGGCTGAGGTAGGAACACTCTGGCCTGACTGTTATCCAGATTCATGCCCAGAAAGGAAATCTCCCTTGATAGGGAGAGAGAAGACTTGGGGTGGTTGATCACCCATCCGAACCTCTCCAGCGTCGTCACCACCGTCCTGGTGTCCAGCTTCGCCTGGCAGAGGGAGGAAGCTGTAATGAGCAGGTCGTCCCGCAGTGTAGTAGTGTCAGGGGAAGGCATGAATGAGGTGTTGGAGCGTCCACCTCGGGGGGACCCGACCATCACTTAACCAAGTCAGCAGGAAAGGGATACTTCTTATCCAACCCTTTGGGCACCGCGGGCAATGTACTAGGACATTCCCACTCCTTGAGCATCAGGTTAGTGAAATGACTCTGCTCAGGGAGCTCCAGATGCTGCTTAACAGGATGAAAGAGCTCACCCTACTTCCTCTTAGCCACCTCAGGGGGGACAATGTGCACTACTTCAAAAATGTGAGACAACAGACTAACAGTGTCCTCAGGGAACCAGGAATCCTCAGACTCAGGGTCACTGTCGCAGCCCACCTGCTGGTCCCCAGAGGAATCAGAGTCCGGGAACAGTTCCCCCTCCTCCAGGGAGTAACGGTCATCAAAAAGATCAATTTCCTCATGCTCCTCAGTAAACAGGGAATGCGTGGGAGCCAGGTGCCGCTTCTTGCTAGAGGCCTTACGTGGAGCAGGCCTGGCAAGCTGCCTTTCAATGCTGGCCACACGAAGTGCCAGATCAGATTGTGACCCCCTGCTAGTATCCCCCCCCTCACTGGGAGCTAAATGCAGGCGCGGCGGGGTAGGCGATGCCGAAGTGGGTGCAGAACTGGGGAGAGAAGTGGGCAGCCCAGCCTGGAGCGCAATGATACCTTGGGTGCACGGCACGCACACCGTGACATTGTTACTCACAGGGGATACTCTACACATGGAACACAGCCAGGATTGCCCCGCAGGACCCCCGAGCATGCTATCCCCAGAAGCCTCCATATGGTGATTAACACAGGCGCAATATGCCAGCACAGGGTATTGGCTAGTAAAAGCCACCCGGGATGCCCCCCCAAGGGATGCCCCCAGAATTTAGGAAGGGGAGATGAGGGAGGGTAGGGAGCAGGACCGGGAGAAACCACAACCACAGGTGTCCTGCCTGAAAGACATAATTGAAAACACAAGTATCCCGCAGCCCATGCCCCAAGGAACAAAGAAAACCCCAAAGGGGACTCACGGACCAAGCAGGACAAGGATCACCACCCGCCAGACCACCGGAGGAAGCGACACAGGCAAAAAATCGCCGCCGCAGCCCAGGGATGAAGAGGGCCCCAGACACGCAGCAGAATCAAGATGGCGCCAACAGGAACCTTGAGGGGCGGGCCCCCCGAAGAGCGCTAAAACGGCGCTCATGTGACCGCGCCGACGTCATCAACACAGCAAAAAACGCCTCACAGATATAGCGCCACCCGCCGCGGAGCAGCGAAAACAGTTTAAAACAGTCTAAAGAAACACACGCCGCTAACACCCGCCCCCTCCCCCCGAACACCCGTCGGGGAGGAGAGCGAGCAGGCAGCGGCGAAGCCCAGGCCAGGGATGGGGGGGGGGGGGGGCCAAAACCAGAAACCAGACACATAGTCCCCAAAACACTCACCCCCTCAGAAGCCAGGGCAGAAACTCCGCATCCCTAGTAGGCCCACCATAAGGCCTATGGCCGGCTACCCTTTGTGGTACAGGGTCTGCGGCTTGGAGCAGCGCTCCTTGAGCACTTGACCCTAGTGCTCCTCTACCCTCACCCAATCCGAGAGCCGAGGCTGGGAGGCACAGAGGGTCTGGAAACGGGTGGAAATAGCCATGCAGGGCCACAGGCTTGGTCGTCCCGCTCACCTGCGCATAGAGAGCCATCTGCGATCTTCACAGATATCACTGCATAGAGAACACTGGATAAGTCTATGGGGATTCCGTTTTCATATGGTATCGGGAGGAGCCACAACTCTTCTGCAGTACACTGCGCCACCTTGTGGCGGATTACCCAGTTGTAATGAATTTGTGAAGCAGGCCATGCCATGCAATGGGAAAAAAGGCAGAAGAGTAAGGGTACAACTGGAATGTACCTTTCAATAAAGAAAACAGTATTAATCAGCTCCAGGTTGGAGCTCAACTCCAGGTTGGTCAAGGAAACATTCTTCTAAGAATGGCCAAGTGGTGGGTCTGTTACTGCACATGAGCATTTTCGGTCAATTACATTTAATTAAACAAGAGTGTTACTAAATGTTCTTGTTTGATAACAAACCGCGCGATTCAGCTTTATTAAATCAAAAAGAAGTGCCATATTTATTACCTGGTGCCGAATCAACCCTTAGGTAGACAATGACATGGAATGGCACTTTTCTCCTAAAGAGAAACTTCGGGGCCCTGGAGCCGAATAGGGATGCTTTGCTGTGTAAAACCCCCTGGAAGCCCCAATACACTCACCTTTTCCCAGAGCCCTCGCCGCTGCTGTCGCATCCATGCTCACCTCTAGCTGTGTGCGTGCCTGCACCTGGACTTTCTGAATGGGCGGCGTGGCTACCCTATGGCTAAAAGGTGAGTGGGGGATGCGGCTGGCGGCTGTTTAGTCGTACAGGCGGCTTAGCAGTGAGCAGCACAGAGTGAAAACAAACACGTTGCACCGTGGAAGCGAAAGGAAGGCAAGTGTATGTGGTGATGTGGGGGGATACACACAGCAGGGAATCTTAATTCGGTATGCCACCCTGAGAAGAGCACCACACGGGAAAGTGAAATTCAATTTAATTTTAGGGTAAAAAGTACCATTCCCTTTCATTGCCTATCTAGAAGACGATTGAGCACCTAAAGTGCACTTTTACTCTGCACCTGGTACTGAATTGACCCCCAAAAAAACACATGTTCTTAATATTTTAAATAGTAAAAATTAGGTGGTTAACCACCAGCCAGGAATGATGTCTACTCAAGGACATCTTCTGCATTCAGTACATGGATGAGAAGCTAGCAATAATTTGAAAAGGCTTCTGCATTTGCTAACGAGCACTTACAATTTATAAAAAATGTATGGCAGAGCCCTCCTAACCCCCTGGCTGGACGACCGTACAGAAAGAAGCTTTTTTAAATGGGAAATTATTGCAGGCCAATTTGCTTTAAAGCGTTATATAACATATATATATATATATATATATATATATATTAAACTATAGTTTTTTTTTAGAAACTAAATATTTTCTCCTGAAGACTTTAGCCATATACGTACTGTGGCTAAAATGTTACCGACAATGAACACTTTAATTTTTCAGGCAGAGAGAGGAGGGGGGGCACATGCCATTGCTTCCATGTCTTTCTATCCACCTATGTATCCTCCTATCCTGTCTTTCTATATTTGTATCCTTTTTCTATTTTTTATCCATCTGCTAAGCATCCTTTCTTTCCATTTATCTTCTCATCAATCCTTTATCCCAGTGGCGGACTGGGGACAAAAATCAGCCCTGGATTTTACTAGCCCAAGACATCCCTGCTGAGGGCCCCCCAACCATGATGCCAGGGCTATAGCATTGGGAGATGGGGGTTCTTTGCTTGTGTGTACAGTGGGACTGGGTAGAGGGGGCTGAGAGGGAGACTAAGGGAGCATGGATTTAATGTGGGTGTTAAAAGCAGCAGCCTAACTGGCCCCAAAGCAGTGCCGACCACGGGGCATTGTCCTGGGTCTCCCTATAGCCAGTCCACTCCTGCTTTATCCTAATTTTTACCTATCTATTCATTTATCCGTTAATATATGATCTATTGCTACCCACCCTCTATCCTTATTTTTATTATTTATTTTCTATCTGTTCCCATCTTCTAGTATCCATCTATCCCCTATCTTGCTATTCTTTCCTTATTAACTTTCTATCCATCTTCAATATATTAATCCATCTATCCATTCATAATCCATATACAGTTTATTTTTTACTACCTAGAATATGCTCTCTCCTATCCTTTTTTATGCCTCTCCTATCCTTTTTTTATGCCTCTCCTATCCTTTTTTTATGCCTCTCCTATCCTTTTTATCTATCTGTCTATAATTGTTTCTATCCATTAACTTATCGATGATAAGATCTATATATATCTATGCATTCTTTCTATTTTATATCTATTCACCCGTGTCTTCACACACATTATTTTTATTAATCCTCTTATCTTTCTATCTATCCTTCCTTTCTTTGTCTCTTTCTATCCATCCTCTGACTTTTTTTTGTTCAATCCATCTATCCTTTCTTTTCATTACTTTTGTACTTTATTTAGTTATCATATCTATCCCATCATTCCATCTTTTTATGTATCCTATGCTCTCTCCATCCTATCCCTTCTATATATGCTTATTTCTAGTTTTTTTATCTATTCATCTTTTATCTATCGTCCTCTTCTTTCTATCCATTTTCTGTATCTTTTCTTTTTCTTTATCTTTAGCAGCTTTCTATCCACCTTTAATTTATCCTTTTCATACTCTATGTACTTTTTACTTATTTAGTTTGTTATTATTCTATCATTCTATCATTTCCATTTGTATCTATCTTTTGTCTAGTCTTTCTTTATACACATCTTGTTTCTGTCCTTTCCTTCCATCTTCTATATATATTTTGAATCAGATCATCCATCTAGGTGACACGCATACACACACTCAGGCGTGTGAAGTGGGTGGCCTTGGCCTGCGACCAGCGTCCTTTGAGGACAAGGGACAGGTCACATCCATCCACTACATGGACCCGTGTGTGCTCACCTCGCAGAGGAGAAGCAGGCATCATTTACTCTGCCCTCACCCCACCCACCTGCCGAAGGAGTGCCAGTCATGCAAGTTTTTTTTTTGTTTTTATATTCACTCCACAAGACGACATTCACCCCCACCAAAAGTGTGTCTTATGTTGCTAAAAAATACAGTAGGTGCTATTTCACGTTAGCTTTAACATGCAAAGTAAGTAAGACAGAAAAAAAAAAAAAGAATACACCCACACTATACCACACATACCCCTTTCACCCATAAATGCCAATCACACCAGAAACTCAAAAACTCTGCAAACATACATATCCTCTTGCAGGAAATTCCTCAACTTCACACAACCTTGACTTTTTTTTAGCTCCAGTAATGTGAATTTGTACACTGTTACGTCCTTCAATACCACCATACAATAACCACATAAATATGCAATATATCCCCACATGCCAACAGTACATATGCTGATTGCATATTTCTAGCCCCTGAACCATTAAAACTATCCCCAATCCCAACCAGTCTAAACTCCCACCTAGCATATAATTCAAATCCGAAAAATACCATTTTGTGATTACTCACCTGTAAAATGGTTATTACAAGTATGTCACACACCCAGCTTCCGAATATTCATGACACTTGGGTAACTGTCCTGTAGAGGGCGATCTTGCAGAGATGACATGAAAAAAAGGAACCCCTCCCGGTCCATAAATACCTGGGACCTCCCACCATTCCCCAGTATAAGACAGCAGTAAAGGGACCAGGAAGAGCTAAATGTAAACAGCAAAGAAAAAGGTTCACCATATAAAGGATCCCAGAAAACCAAAAAACGGCGGGATGAAGCGGGGTGTGTGATATACTTGTAATAACCATTTTACAGGTGAGTAATCACAAAATGGTATTATTCCCAGTATGTCACACACCCCCGCTTCCAAATATTCATGACACTTGGGACATCCAAAAGCAGTGCCCATAATGGGTGGGGATCCCAAAAAGGCAATAATGCAAACTTAAACTACTGCAACTTGCAGAACTTTGCGGCCAAAAACAGCATCCGCTGAGGCCCGCACATCAACCTTATAAAACTTGGAAAAAGTATGAACGGAAGACCAAGTAGCAGCCTTACAAACTTGTTCAACAGAAGCCTGATGCTGAAAAAGGCGTCCGTCTTACGAAAAGGAGAAGTAGCCACCAAATAATATTTCACACATCGAACCACATCCAAAGACTGTAAGGTCCTCTCCTTGTCATTACTAGGCTTAGGACACAAGGAAGGGAGAACTACATCCTGATTGAGGTGGAAGGCCGAAACCACCTTAAATCCATCTTAAAGCGGAAAACTACCTTGTCCAGGTGCCTTCTCAAAGTAAGGAGCCTGAATAGACAAGGCCGCCAACTCAGAGACACGCCGAACAGAGGTAATAGCCACCAAAAAGGCAACTTTCTTAGTGAGCAGAGAAAGAGCAATATCATGAACCGGCTCAAAAGGGGGCCCCTGGAGAGCCGACAGAACCAAGTTTAAATCCCAAACCGGCAGCAAGGGCTTTCTAGGAGGCCGCACATGAGTAACCCCCTGGAAAAATGTCTTAACCAGGGGATGAAGGACAAAAGACCTTTGAAAGAAAACCGCCAGGGCAGAAACCTGCCCCTTCAAAGTACTAAGCTGGAACCCCGAGTCCAGACCATGTTGAAGAAACTCCAGAATTCTAGGAATAGAAAGCACCCTACAAGGCAAGGCCCTAGCGTCGCACCAGTTAATATAAGACCTCCAAGTCCTATAGTAGACGTTAGAGGAAGATCTCTTCCTAGCTCTAACAAGAGTCTGAACCACCGCATCAGAAAGACCTTCCTCCTTTAAGATGGAGGTTTCAGCAGCCACGCCGTCAAAGCCAGCGTTGGTAAATTGGGGCAGCGTAGCTGACCCTGGGTGATAAGATCCGGAAGAAGAGGCAGATAAAACTGATCTACTGCCAGCCGCACGACGTCTGCGAACCACACTCGTCTTGGCCACCTTGGAGCCACCAGAATTGCTGGTGCCCCTTCTAGAGTCAGCTTGTGCACCACTTTGCCAACCATGGAGAAGGGGGGGGGGGGGGGGGGGAACAGGTACAGAAACCCCAGTTCCCTCCAAGCCAGGGACCTGGCATCCACTGCCAGGGCCAGAGGATCCTGAGACAGAGACACAAAGGCAGGAAGCTTGTGATTATGACGAGAGGCAAAAAGATCCACCTCCGGAGTCCCCCACTTGTGACAAAGGGACTGGAATACCTTGGAACTGAGAGACCATTCTCCTCGGCGAGAGGATCTCCTGCTCAGGGAATCCGCCTTCGTTTTCTCCACTCCCGGGATGTAAATGGTTGAGATGCATGGGACATTGCTCTCTGCCCAAACAAGGATCAGAGATACCTCCCTGAGGGCACTCCTGCTGCGAGTCTCTCCTTGGTGATTGATGTAAGCGACCGCCGTCCGATTGTCCGATCGGACTTGAACTGGCAATCCCTGCAATAGAAGAGTCAAGCGAGACAGAACCAACCAAATGGTCCGTAGCTTCAAAACGTTGATAGGGGTATGAGCCTCCCGAGGCCCCCATAACTGATGTTCCCTCCAGAAGCCCCCCCCCCAGCCCGACAGGCTGGCGTCCATGGTGACCGTTTCCCAACAAGGGGTCAGAAAGGATCTGCCCTTCAACAGACTGCTTGACACTAGCCACCACTGAAGGGACTGCTGAGCCCGGGGAGACAGCAGACAAGACTGATCCAATGACAGCGGACACTTGTCCCAAGTCGCTAGAAGATGGAGCTGAAGCATCCTCATGTGAAACTGGGCAAAAGGGACTGCCTTGAAGGAAGCCACCATCAGACCTACCAATCTCATCCCTAGCCGGATAGACGGGCAAGGATTGGAAAGCAGAAGCCGAACCAAATCTTGGATCAGAAGAATCTTGGGCTGAGGAAGGAACACCCTGGCCTGAAAGGCATCCAGAGTCATGCCCAGAAACGAAACCTCCCTGGACGGGGAGAGGGAGGACTTGGAATAGTTGATCACCCAACCAAACCTCTTCAGCATGGATACCACCACTCTGGTGTCTAGCTCCGCTTGGCTGAGAGAGGAAGCCAAAATGAGAAGGTCGTCCAGGTATGGTACAATGCGAATGCCATGGACTCTGAGGAGGGCCATCACCCCCGCCAATACCTTGGTGAACACCCACAGAGCCGAGGTAAGCCCGAATGGAAGGGCCACAAACTGAAAATGCTGATCTTCCACCACAAACCTGAGGAATCTCTGGTGTGCCAAGAAGATAGGTACATGCAGATAAGCATCCCTGATGTCTATGGACGTCATGAAGTCCCCCAGACAAAGAGAATCGACGGCTGACCGCAAGGTTTCCATGCGAAACTTCCTGAAGCGGATAAACCGATTGAGAAGCTTCAAATCCAAAATGGGTCGAACGGAGCCGTCCTTCTTGGGCACCGTGAATAGATTGGAATAGAATCCCAAGCCATGTCCAGCAGATAACTTACTGCCACCCGGAGCCCTTGTGCGGCCAGTGAATCTGAAGGCACTCGAGATCTGAAGAATCTGGGAGGAGGCCCGGATCTCGAATTCCAGCTTGTAACCGGAAGACACCACTTCCAGAATCCATTTGTCTGAGACCTCCTGGTCCCAGACCTGGAAGAAGTGCCGCATCCGTCCCCCCGCCCACAAGGGTGAGGGCGCCCCCTCATTGCTGAGCTGGCTTAGCAGCGGGCTTGGGTTTGGAACTCCAATTGTGACCTGGACAGGCATGACCTCTGCCTCTACTCCAGGAATCACCTCTGAGGGTAGAGAAGGCCAAAACTCTGCCAGTTCTGGCACCACGAAAGGAAGGGTTAAAGGAGGCCGCCCCCCGAAAGGGACGACGTTGCCTCTTACGCTGAGGTAACTTCCCTCCTTTCGTGACAGAATCTAATCTTTCTCCAAAGAGCCGCAATCCCACAAAGGGAAGTGCTGTAAGCGACTTTTTGGCCACAAAATCAGCCGCCCACTGGCGCAACCATACCGACCGCCGAATAGCTACAAGCAAGGCCGAGGTTCTACCACACATGACCATGGTGTGATCCAAGTGGCAAGCACAAAGGACATGAACAATTCACACCGCTTAAGGGCGGCAAACTCAGGCCTGGAGGTACTCAACAGGTCTCTAACCACAGACCTGGTAGCCACTGCCAAAAGCACTGAAGCACAAACAAGCCGCAAGGCTGAACCGACACTAGCAAAAGCGTGGCAAGCCATCTGATCCATGCGTTTATCCTCACCATCTTTGAGAGTGGTGGAGTCAGGAGAATGCAAAATAGAAGTATTGGATAACCCGAGCACCGGGGCATCCACCTCGGGAGGGGACGGCCATCGTTTTACCACGTCCACCGGAAAGGGAAACTTTTTAACCCAACCTTCAGGAATACCTGGAAGCCGAGTAGGCTTCTCCCATTCCTTAAGAATAATGCCATCAAAATGCTTTTGATTTGGGAACTCCAGGCGCGGCTTGGAAGTCTCAAAGAATTCCCCTTTTTGAGGAGCGGCCTCCTCAGGAGGAGAAATTGCCAGAACCTCAAAAAGGTGAGCCAAGACCTTCGGGGTATCCACAGCACCCCCCTGCCCCCCTATCAGCACCAATAAACTGCTGATTGTCAGAACCCTCAGAATCCTCAAATAATTCCCCCTCTTCTAGCGGGGAATAATCAGACCAGTCAAGGAAACCATAATAATCAAACTCAAAGGCCGGCGCGGCTGGAGACAAAGAAATACATTTCTCAACATTAGCCAGTCTGGCACATACATCAGATTGCGACTCCCCACCTGTCACAACATCACTAGGGGTACGGATAAGGCAGGGTGGGGAAGGAGATGAGGCCGGGACCCCGGACCCAGACGCCTGGGCCCCCGACTGCTGCGTTATGGCCCGCTGACCACAAGGTATGCAAACAAGTACATTATCCCCCGCAAGGGATGCCCCACAACCCACACACTGCTGGGGTTGCCCCGAGGGGAGCCGAAGCCCAGTATCCTGAGAAGCCTCCATATGGTGATTTTAATGTAGTCGCAATGACCAGAGGGATTTACGCTATTAAGCTACCCAGGATGCCCCTTCAGGTGCCAAGTGGGAGGATTTTTTATTTTTTTTATTTTTGGAAATCCTAAATTAAACTCTAAGGGACCCTAGGACCGGGAGAACTCCCTCTTTAAACTTCAAAAGAAGGGATCCCACCTAGAAGACATGAGAACAGACATAAGTGTCAACATGCACATCACCCACCATATAAGACAGTTAAAAATGGTGAAATAAATAAAATCCACTCACCCCAGCAAAGCAGCGACCGTCAACCCTCACAGCAGCAAGGGAATGAGAGGGAGAGCAGCAAAGCAGGCAGCGAGGACGGAAAGAGTGCTTGAGAAAAGCCGGCCTCGAGAGGGGGGTAGGGGGGTGGGGGGGTGGACGGGCCACAACGAGCACCTGTTGAAAGTGAAACCGGCCCAGCAACAACAGCCGCAAAAACACATACAAACACACACACACAATCCACACACCTTTTCCCCCAAATAAAGTAAAACAACCCCCCCAAGGGGCACAGAGGGACACGGTAGGGGGGAGAACCCACACCAATAGGTGAAAGGGTAAGACGGGGAATCCCAAGCCGGGATCACCAACCTGGACACAGTCTACCCCTTTGTATGGGGTCTCACGGGGGGAGCAAGCTCCCATATACACCATAAGGTGCAGCCTACCATTGCCTGGACGCATACTGCTATAGTTTAAATTAAAAAAGGTTCAGGCAGCAATAGAAACAAAAGGCCGGGGGCTTACCCCGGCTACCGGGAGGAGGAGACAACCATCTTCTGACTTGCTCGCCGACTGCAGAGACGAAAGACTGGGGAATGGTGGGAGGTCCCAGGTATTTATGGACCGGGAGGGGTTCCTTTTTTTCATGTCATCTCTGCAAGATCGCCCTCTACATGACAGTTACCCAAGTGTCATGAATATTCGGAAGCGGGGTGTGTGACATACTGGGAATAGTAATACCGTATTATTGTGCCAGTGATTTCACCCAGCAGCTCTAGTTGTGTTGTACAAAGGATTTCCCCCTTGGTATCTCAGCTTCTTGGGCTACCACTGCCAAATCAATACCACCGAGTTTCTCCAAGCTGCCGCTGCGGCCCACCTTTATTTTCCAAGGAGCCTCCACCTATTTCACTCTCCTTGCAACCTCATAGCCTTACTAATGTTTATTTACTTGCCTTTACGTGCCAGTTCTATTTGCCTCACCACTTTTCTCCACAGCAGGCCGGGGGCCACATCAGATGGTTTTGTGGGCCACATGTTATATCAATGAACCTCCCTCTTTTTTTGTCAGAAAATGTCTGTTTAATAACACACAATCAAAACCTGCATCCATAATGAATAAATAGACCACAAAGAGCCTAACTATAGCACTTTAATAAATAGCAATATAAACCTTGCCATTTGTTGCCTAACAATAGAATCGGGGAATTCCCACATTGCTCTTATTAAATAAATGTATTAATCTAAAAACCACGACTGTATCCCTTTTGAGTAATTATATTATACTACTTTACCCTAAGGGCTTTACCAAATATGCACACATTTTGCTCTTTTGGACAAAAATCAAGAGAGATCAGTTGACTGCACGAGTATTTCTTCTGAGCTATATATAGAAACAATTCCTTGAAGGAACATTTATGATGCTTAAAAGGATTTCCGGACACACACAAAGGAGGTGGGCTGTTCTAGGAAAGAAATCCAAGGTCTGTTTCAACCTTCCAGCGAGGGTCTTTCCTGTGCCTATACTCCACATGAAGGACGCCGTCTCCATTTTATTCTCTGTATTTATAGGGCAGACTATTAAAATTGGCAGCAGACCTTTTGTATAGGGCTCTTCCCATCATGACTATACAGGAAACATAGGAAATCCCGCTCTACTATTTCATGTTTGACAAATGAACACCAGAAAATCATTACCTTGCAATAAAACTATGAGCAAGAACGCAGAACGTCAGACAGTAATTTTAACACTTTGCAGTATCTTTAGCCAACTTGGATTTACTATATCTTTTGAATTCTCTTGATGGCCACATAATTGCTAAATTTATGTCTATGAGGCATTCAAACTAAATGGCTAACCTGGTAAAAATGTACTTCTATGTGGATAATGCAAAAAATGTATCTTACATTATTCTATTTGGAAGAGAAAACGACAGTTGGGGAAAAATGGCATGTGAATAAATTACATATATGTTTCTATATATGTGGTCGTATATGAAAAAAGAATGAATTCTTACCCCTTTGGTCTCCACACTCTCAACATCCTGCACTGGGCCTCTGCAATCCTCTTAGGTGCTCCTACGAGCAATACATAAATGCAGGTGGGGACACATGGAGAACAGAGTGTGAGCTATGTGCTTGCATACGGTGTTACAGTCAGGGGCAGACACACAGCTCTAAACTTAGCAGCCCATGAATGAACACCATTATAGCAGAAGAAGATGATTTCTTAAAATCTAACCCAGGGTTGGCCTTAGGGTATATGTCAACCTGTTAAAGTTTTCAGGATAGTGCCCCCTCAACAAACACATACATAGGGTCATATCCAGGGTGGAGGGGATGCAGAGAACAAGGAGAAAAAGAGGCAAGGGGGAAAGGAGATTAAAGGAGAGATGATGGAGCAGGAAAAAAGACTGGAGTGAGGTGGAAAAGATGGAGTGAAGAGAAGATAATGTGGAAAAGAGAAAGAAGCTAAAAAAGAAAGACAGCGAATGTACAAGGATTGGGAGATGGAATGCATGCAATAAAAGTGAATGGTGAAGGAAATGTGGAAAAGAAAAGGAGCAAAATATAGAAAAAAAAATATATATGGCATTTCTTCTCCCTAAGGTGGAGGCAAAACGTCCATGCATTTTATGGAGCGAATGCGTAGCCTGCTACATGAAAATGGCACCGCAACCAGGTCACATGGCGAGAGGAAAACCTAAATGCAGGCAACCATACTGAGTTAGAAGTGGCGGCTGCAGGAGACTGTGTCTGAGCTATGGATGTCCCTGCAGCGGGCTGGGGACATCCACCGTGTGGCAGGCCAAAAACAGCCACCCGGCAGTGGGCTGGAATATTCAACTCGCAGCAGGCTGGGCCATCCACTGCATGGTGGGCCCCATGGTGGACCAGGACATCCACACGTTGGCGGCCAGAAGAGACAGATTGCGGTGGCCTCACTGCTATGTGGCAGCAGCCCAGGTAAACCATGCAGTGGACCGGAGCCTCGCAATGGTGTTCTGGGGGATGCTATATCCCCCATCATCTTCATGTTCCTGCTTGTGCCAAACTACATATTCCTTGGCTCTGGGAGGGGGCGGGTGCCACACTAATTATTAATGGCCTCTGGGGGAGGGGGTTGTGAGATACTGCTTATTAATGGGCTTTGGGGGGGTTGTACTACACTTTCTACTAATGGGCTTGGGGGGGTGGCACAATACTTAATAAGGGACTCTGGGGTGGGGGGGGGGGGGGGCTGGTGTTGTGCCGTACTGCCTATTAATGGGCTCTTGGGTTGGGCCACACTTCCTATTAAATGGGCTCTGGGGGGGCTGCCACACTTTCTATTAATGAGCTCTGGGAAGGAGGGGTTGTGCCATACTGCTTATTATTCGGCTCTGGGCAGGGGTTGTGCCACCCTGCCTTTTGGGGCTCTGGGGAACAATGCCTATTTATGGGCTCTGGGGGGTAGTGCCACACTTCCTAATTAATGGGCTCTGAGAAAGGGGTTGTGCTATTCTGCTTATTGGGCTCTGGGGGGGCACATTGCCTATTAATGGGCTCTGGGTAGAGGGGGGCTTGCCATACTGCTTATTATTAGGCCCTGGAAGGGTTGGGCCACACTGCTTATTAATGGCCTTATTATTGGGCTCTGCCACACTGCTTATTATTGGGCTTTTAGGGGGGGTTGTGCCACACTGCCTGTTAATGGGCTCTGGGAAGGGGGGTTGTGCCACACTGCCTGTTAATGGGCTCTGGGAAGGGGGGTTGTGCCACACTGCCTGTTAATGGGCTCTGGGAAGGGGGGTTGTGCCACACTGCCTATTAATGGGCTCTCGTAAGGGGGGGTGCGCCACACCTCCAGTTAATGGGCTCTGTGGGGGGGGGGGGGGGGTGCCAGAATGCTTATTAATGGGCACAATGACTTTTTATGGGAACTAGGGGGGTACTTCCACACTTCATTTTAATGAGCTCTGCAGGGGGTTGTGACACACTATCTATTAATGTACTCTGTGGGGTTATGCCACAATGCCCCTGTGGGGGGGGGGGGGGGCTGCCAGACTGTCTATTAATGGGCTCTGGGGGTGGTGCCAAACTTCATTTCCGTGGGGGGGTTGTGACACACCACCTATTAATGGGCTCGGGGGGGGTGCCACTTCATGTTATTAGGTTCTTCGGGGGGGGGGGGGGGGGGGGTATTTTAGTATACCTTTAGAGGTATACCTTTAAAGTATATTTCCCTCTAAACTCTGGATGCGTTAAATGGTCAGGTGCGTCTTATGGAGCAAAAACATACAGTAAGCGTGAGAAGGGCAGAATTTGGAAAAAAAATAAATGGTAATGGTAAGAAAATACAGGAGCAATGTGCAAAATATATAGAGGTATAAAAGGAACTATAGCAAATAAAATGAGAAGGAAAAAATACAGTTTTGTGAGTACTCACCTGTAAAATGGATATTATGAGTGTGACAAACTCCGCTTCCACAGTCATGACATCTGGGTAATCTCCAGTAGAGGGCAAACTTCTGCAGAGATGAATGCAAAAAAAGGAGCTCCTCCCGGTCCATAAATACCTGTGACCTCCCACTAATTCCCCAGTGTAAGATAGCAGTAAGGGGACCAGGAAGAACCAATTATAACAATACTAACAACCTAAACAATGGTTCACCATATAAAGGATCCAGAACACCAGAAGGGTGGGGTGAGGCAGAGTGTATGTCACACTCATAATATCCGTTTTACAGGTGAGTACTCACAAAACGGTATTATTCCAAGTGTGACATACACTCCGCTTCCACAGTCATGACATCTGGGACATCCAATAGCAGTGTCCGTCATGGGTGGGAACCAAAAACAGTAAAAGAATGCACCAACTTAAACCACTGCAGCTTGCAGAACCTTGCGGCCAAAAACAGCATCCGCTGAAGCCCGCACATCAACTTTGAAAAACTTGGAAAAAGTATGAACGGAAGACCAAGTAGCAGCCTTACAAACTTGGTCAACAGAAGCCTGGTGCTGAAAAGCCCAGGACGCACCAACAGCACGAGTAGAATGCGCAGTGACCTTAAAAGGGGGAGTCCTCCCCTTAGCAGAATATGCCCCAACAATGGCCTGACAAATCCATTTGCTAATGGTAGACTTGGCGGGCGCCAAACCTTTCCTGGGCCCGCAGGGCACCACGAAAAAGGCGTCCGTCTTGCGGAAAGAAGAAGTAGGCACCAAATATTACTTAACACAGCGAACAACAACAAATTGTGCAGGACCCTCTCCTTGTCATTGCTAGGCTTAGGGCACATGGAAGGGAGAACAATATCCTGATTGAGATGGAAGGCAGATACCACCTTAGGAAGGAAATCTGGCTTAAAGCGAAAGACCACCTTGTCCTGGTGTCTTTCAAACTAAGGGGCCTGAATTGACAGAGCCGCCAACTCAGAGACACGCCGAACAGAGGTAATAGCCACCAAGAAGGCAACCTTTTGAGTGAAAACAGAAAGAGCAATATCCTGTTAACGACTCAAAAGGAGGACCCTGGAGAGCCGAAAGAACCAAATTCAAATCCCAAACAGGAACCAAAGCCTTCTGAGGGAGCCGAACCTTAGTAACCCCCTGGAAAAAAGTCTTAACCAGCGGGTGTAAGGCAAAAGATCTTTGGAAGAAAACAGACAGAGCCAAGACCTGCCCTTTCAAGGTACTAAGCTGGAACCCAAGATCCAGACCGTGCTGAGGAAACTCCAAAATCCTAGGAATCGTAAACACCCTGCAAGGCAAGGCCCAGCCTCACACCAGCCAAGTCCTATAGCAAATGCCAGAAGAGGACCGCTTCCTAGCTGAGTAAGGTCTGAACAACAGCCTCAGACAAACCTTCCTCCTTCAGAATGAAGGTTTCAGCAGCCAAGCCGTCAAAGCCAGCGTTTGTAAATTGGGGTAGAAGATGCCCCTGAGAAATCAGATCCGGAAACATGGGAAGCCGGTACTGATCTACCGCCAACCTTACAATGTCTGTGTACCAAACCCTTCTTGGCCACCTTGGAGCCACCAGAATTGCTGGTGCCCCTTCCAGAACCAGTTTGCGAACCACCTTACCCACCATGGAGAAGGGAGGAAACAGGTACAGAAACCCCAGATCCTTCCAGGCAAGGGACAAGGCATCCACTGCCAGAGCTAGAGGATCCTGAGATAGAGACACAAAGGCCGGGAGTTTGTAATTGTGCCGTGAGGCAAAGAGATCCACCTCTGGAGTCCCCCACTTGTGACAAAGGAACCGAAAAACCCCGGGATTGAGAGACCACGCCCCTTGGCGAGAGGACCCCCTGCTCAGGGAATCCGCCTCTGTGTTTTCCACTCCTGGAATGTAGACTGCTGAAATGCAAGGAACATTGCTCCCTGCCCAGTGCAGGATCAGAGAGACTTCCCTGAGGGCACTCCTGCTGAGAGTCCCTCCTTGGTGATTGATGTAGGCTACCGCCGTCCGATTGTCTGATCGAATCTGAACCGGAAGACTCTGTAAGTGCGACGTCAGCCGTGACAGGACAAGCCGGATGGCTCTGAGCTCTAAGACATTGATGGGGTTGTGAGCCTCCTGAGGACCCCACACCCCGCTGAACTGATGACTTTTCCAGAAACCTCCCCAGCCCGACAGGCTGGCATCCGTGGTAACCGTCTCCCAGCAAGGAACCAGAAAGAATCTGCCCCTCAACAGGTTGCTCGACTCCAGCCACCACCGAAGGGACTGCCGAACCCTGGGACATCCTGAACAGTTGATCCAAGGACTGCGGACACCTTTCCCAATGCGTCAATAGGTGAAGTTGGAGAGATCTCATGTGAAACTGAGCAAACGGGACTGACTCGAAGGAGGCCACCATCAATCCCACCAGTTTCATCCCCAGTCGGATAGAAGGGCAAGGAATGGCCAGAAGAAGGCGGATCAGATCCTGAATCCCCTGCACCTTGGACTGAGGCAGAAACACTCTGGCCAGAATGGTATCCAGATTCATGCCCAGAAATGGAATCTCCCTTGATGGGGAGAGAGAGGACTTGGGGCGGTTGATCACCCACCCGAACCTCTCCAGGGTCGACACCACCTGGTGTGTGTCCAGCTCCGCCTGCCGGTGGGAAGAAGCTGAGATTAGCAGGTCATCCAGGTACGGCACAATGCGAATGCCCTGAGCAGTGCCATTATGCCCGCCAGAACCTTGGTGAAGACCCTCGGCGCAGAGGTCAACCAGAAGGGAAGGGCTACAAACTGAAAATGTTGATCCTCAACCGCGAACCTGAGGAATCTCGGATGCGCTGGAAAAATAGGAACATGCAGATACGCATCCTTGATGTCTATGGATGTCATAAAGTCCCCTTGACGAAGGGAATTAATGGCCGAGCACAGAGTCTCCATGCGGAACTTCTTGGTTCTGATGAATCTGTTGAGGATCTTTAGGTCCAGAATGGGTCTCACGGAGCCATCCTTTTTGGGAACCGTGAAAAGATTGGAGTAGTAACCCCTGCCTCTCTCCGAGGGAGGCACCGGGCATATGACTCCCATGTCCAAAAGATTCTGTACTGCTAACAGGAGCCCCTGTACAGCCTGAGGGTCCGAGGGCACCCGAGACCTTAAAAATCTTGGAGGAGGCCAGTTTGTACCCGGAGGAGACCACTTCCAAGATCCAATTGTCTGTGACCTCCCGGGCCCAGACCTGGAGAAAGAGCCGAAGCCGTCCCCCCACCCGAACGGGTGAGGGCACCACTTCATTGTTGAGCTGGTTTAACCGCGGGCTTAGGCTTGGAACTCCAGGCAGACGCGGGACGGGCCCGACCTCTGCTTCTGTTCCAGGAAGAACCTCTAACACCCGAGAAGGCCAAACCTCTGACAGCTCTGGCACCTCGAAAGGAAGGATTGAAGGAGCCTGCCCCCCGAAAGGAGCAACGCTGCTTCTTACGCTGAGGTAACTTACCTTCCTTTGCCACAGCATCCAACTTGTCTCCAAACAGCCACGAACCCAAGAAGGGGAGAGCTGTGAGCAATTTCTTGGCCGCAAAGTCCGCCGTCCACTGGCAAAGCCAGACCGATCGGTGCATGGCCACCAATAAGGACGAAGTACACATGACAATAGTGTCTTCCATAGCAGCCAAGACAAAATCCATGAACAATTCACACCTTTTAAGAGTAGCAAACTCAGCGCTGGCAGGATCAAGGTGAGCGTCCCTTAACCAGTCCCTGATCAGAGACCTAGTAGGCACAGACACTAGTGCAGATGCACACACGGGCCGCAAGGCCGAATCCACAATGGCAAAAGCATGGCATGCCATCTGATCAAGGAGCTTATCCTCGCCATCCTTAAGGGTAGTGGCGTCTGGGGTGTGAATCACAGAGGTGTTAGTCAATACCAAAACTGCGCATCGACCTCGGGAGGAGAAGACCAGCGCTTAACCGCTTCCACTGGAAAAGGATACTTCTTATCCCATCCCTGAGGAACACCCGGAAGCCGACTAGGTTTCTCCCGTTCCCTAAGGATCAATGCATCAAAGTGACCTAGGGGTAGGGAACTCCAAACGAGGCGTGTGGGAACCAAAAAATTCCCCATTTTTGAGAGGGGGCGCCTCAGGCGGGGCAATATCCAAAACCTTGGTAGTGTCAACGGCATCCCCCCGCGCCTGCCCAACATCAGCATCACAAAACTGTACATAGTCAGCCTCAGACTCCTCATACAATTCCCCCTCCTCTAACGGGCAATAATCCGACCAATCAAGGGAATCATCATCAACATCCCAAGCCACCTGGGCCGGTGACAAATGTCTCTTTTTAGCCTGGGCCTTCTTGCCCACCGCGCTAGCAATAAATTTCTCGATGCTGACCAACCTAGCGCAAACATCAGAGTGCGATTCCCCGCTAGCAACCATGTCACTTGGGGTACGGATAAGGCGGGGAGGGGAAGGCGATGAAGCGGGGGGAGCCGACTGCCACGTTATGGCCTTTTGTGCAAATGGAATACAAATAAGCACATCCTCACCCGTAAGGGATACCCCACAACCCACACATGGCCGGGAATGTCCCAAAGGGAGCCCGAACCCGGTATCCTGCGGAGCCTCCATATGGTGATTTTTTAGGGTCAGTCGCAAGACTGTAGGGGATTTATGCTGTAAGCAACCCGGGATGCCCCTTTAAAGTCCCAGTGGGAGGATTTTTAGTGAGCAATTTAAGTCTAAGGACTCAAGGACCAGGAGAAACCCCTTAAAATGCACACACACCAAAACAATCTGAAAAACATAATGAAGGGATAACAGTCACAAAGAAATGACTAAATATATATATCTACACCTATACCGGAAGAATTGCATATATACAAGCAAAATAAGTATAACAAGGGGGCACCCCGCAGCAAGGGGGGCCCCACGTAAGCTAAGGAAGGGGCCATCAGGCACTTACAGACCGGGGAAAACCGCAGCCGCAGCAACAGCAGAGCGCCAAAATGGCCGCCAGCGCCGAGCCTCATGTGAATAAGGGAAGGAGAAGGGGGGGGGGCGCGCTCGTCCAGCCACGCCCCCCTCCCAGAACGACAGGCAATGCGGATCCCAGCCGTGGGCTGGCAGCATCAGAGCGCCAAAAAGAGGGGGAGGGGTGACCGCGGCCGCGCCGAGGGCCCGGCCCCGCCCCCCGACGTGGCCTGAAGGGGGAGAAGCTCCCCAGGTTGAACAATCAATAAGAAAAAACGACTGTCAGCACAAGGCACACAAAAAACAGTCAGCACCAAACACTCCTGTGCACACACAACACTCACACTGCCTGTCCAATAAATGAGGAAATACAGCCAACCGTGGGAAAAGCCAACCACCCCCGCCAGGAGGGTAAGGAAGGGACCCGGAAGGGGGATAGCCCAAGTCAGAATCTTGGCATAGGAAATGTAAGGGACAGGGCATCCCAAACCGGGATCACCAACCCGGACTACCGCCTACCCCTTGTAATGGGGTCTCACGAGGGAGCAAAGCTCCTTCAGCACCACAAGGTGCTGCCTATCCTCACCAGGACCTGCAGCCAAGGCTGGGAGGCTCAAATAGGGTTAATTTAGAAAAGGTCCTGGCAGCAATAGGGACAAAAAAAGGGCCAGGCGCGAGCCCGGCTTATCTGCAAGTAAGAGAAGTCTTCATCTTCTGTCTTGCTCGCCTTCCTGCAGAAAAGGAACTGGGGAATTAGTGGGAGGTCCCAGGTATTTATGGACCGGGAGGAGCTCCTTTTTTTGCATTCATCTCTGCAGAAGTTCGCCCTCTACTGGAGATTTCCCAGATGTCATGACTCTGGAAGCGAAGTGTATGTCACACTTGGAATATAAGAGGAGACTTGGTGAAATTAGCGGGGAGATAGATGGAAATAGAGAAATAAGAACAAGATTTGGGGAATTTGAAAGAGAAATTACAAAAGTGTGTATAAGGAGAAAGAGGAAACCCATACAGACTTAGACAAATAGGGAAGTGGAACATTTAAGAAAAAACAAAGCAAAAAAAAACACAATTCTGTGAAACTCACCTCTAGAATTGGTTTTTCTGGGTATCCATTCCAGACCCTCCTTACACTTGGGATTACTTCCTTGCCCGAAGGGTGTGACTGCAAGACAAAAAAGGTGTGGCCCCTCCCAGCCCATAAGTAGCAGCTGCCTCCTAAACAAAACCAGTACTTAAAAAGCAGTAAATCATAAAACCAGAGGCAGTACGGGAGGCCCCCTTATAGGGGACCATGTTACCTCACATCGTACTCCACTTAAATTCTCTCAAAATATACTCTTATTATTTCTTGTTTTTTTTTTATTAATGCCAATGAAATAATATATGGACTAAACACCATCAAAAAAGCATCAAAAGATAGATCCTGACCCAAAAAGGGTGGGCCGGAGGGTTTTTTCTTCTGATCCATTCCAGACCCTTCTTACACTTGGGATCTCCAAAAGCAGTGCCATCTATGGGCAGGATCTCCAGCGCAGAACATCTACCTTGTAGAATTTGGTAAATGTATGAACCGAAGACCAGGTAGCAGCTTTACAAACCTGTTCCACCGAGGCCTGATGCTGAAAGGCCCAAGCAGCACCAATGGCCCTAGTGGAATGGGCCGTGATCTGAAAAGGGGGTTCCTTCCCCTTGGCCGAGTAGGTAATATCTTATGGCTCTGACTACATCCAAAGAATGAAGAGCCCTTTCCTTAGCATTAGCCGGAACTGGGCATAAAGAAGGTAGAATTACCTCCTCATTAAGGTGAAAAGGAGAAACAACCTTAGGTAGAAAATCAATAGCCAGGCCGTCAAAGCCAGCATCTGTAAATTCGGATGCCGAAGAACCCCCTGTGTGAGAAGCTCTGGATCGTCTGGCAGGCGCCAATAGTCTACTGACATCCTTACTATGTCTGAAAACCAGCTTCTCCTTGGCCAGTGAGGAGCCACCAGGATGGTTGGTACCCCCTCCTGAGCTACCTTCCTTAGTACACGGCTCAGAAGTGGGAGCGGGGGAAATGCATACAGGAGATTGAACCTTGTCCATGGGGTTGTCAGAGTGTCCGTTGCTATGGCCAAAGGGTCTCTCGAAAGAGACATAAACCTTGGCCGTTTGTGATTGTGTCTGGACGCAAAGAGATTCACCTCTGGACAACCCCAGCGAAGGCAAAGAGCTTGAAAGATCTTCTGACTGAGAGACCATTCTCCCCGACGCAGCGACCCCTTGCTCAAGGAGTCTGCCTCCTGGTTCTCTACCCCCAGGATGTAAACTGCCAAGATGCAGGGTACATTCTCCTCTGCCCAAACCAGAATCCGGCTTACTTTCCTTAGGGGCGTACCCCCTTGATGGTTGATATAGGCTACCGCTGTCCGATTGTCTGACTGGACCTGGACAGCCTGCCCCTTTAAACTGGGGGTCAGATAGTGGAGTACTAGTAAAACTGCTCTTAACTCCAAGAGATTTATGGGAAGCCGATTCTCCTTCGGACCCCACTGCCCCTGGATCTTCTGGGTCTGCCAGATGCCCCCCCAGCCCGTAAGACTGGCATCCGTGGAAACGATTTGCCACTGAGGTGTCAGAAAGGACCTGCCTATACATAAGTGTAGAGGGTCCAACCACCACAGGAGAGATTGCCTGGCTGAGGGAGTCGGAACAAACGACTGATCCAGAGATTGTGGGGCTCGATTCCAGCTTGACAACAGATTTAACTGAAGAGGCCTCATGTGAAACTGGGCAAAGGGCACTGCTTCGAAGCAGGCCACCATAAGGCCTACTAGTCTCATCCCTAGCCGAATAGTGGGCTGCTGACAAGCCAGTAAGGACTCTATCTGGCTCAAAACCTTGGTGAACACCCTTGGAGCCGAGGATATGCCGAATGGAAGCGCCACAAACTGGAAATGTTGGCCTTCCAGGGCAAACCTTAAGAATTTCTGATGCCCTGGAAAAATTGGGATATGAAGATACGCGTCCCTTATGTCTATTGTGGGCATAAGACCTCCGGGCTGAATAATACCAGCCATACTTAAAATTCAATAAGACATTAAAATAGTACAATCGACGTCTACTTACCCCCGATCTTGTAGCCTGATGACACCACTTCCTGGATCCAAAGATCCGCCACGTGGCGTCTCCAGATTGGAGCAAACTGCAAGAGCCGTCCCCCCACCCGCCTGGGTGAGGGCGCCCCTTAATGCCTGGGTGGACTTGGCTGGAGGCTTAGGGCTGCTTCTCCAAGCACCACCCGCCCTGTTACGGGCCTTGCCTCTGCCCCAAAAATCCCTACGGGAACATGAAAGGAAGGAGCCTCTACCGCTCCGAAAGGGCCGATATGATGAGGGCCTCTGAAAAGGACGAGCCGACCTTCTTCTCTGAGGAAGCTTGCCATCCTTGACAATAAGGTCAAGCCACTCCCCAAAGAGTCTGCTCCCTAAAAAAGGCAAATCTATAAGGGATTTTTTAGCGGCAGCATCAGCCGACCATTGTTTTAGCCATAAGGAGCGGCGCAAGGCAACTAGAAGGGCAGAGGTTCTAGCCTGACTGCATCACCCATAGCAGTGATAGCAAAAGCGTTAAAGTCCAAGCAAGCCCTAAATTCCTTGGACTCTTGAGTATGTCTGCGAAACTAAGCCCTGGCCAAAAGCTGCTTTACCTTCTTCCTTGAAGCCAAAGAAACGATAGCCGTGGCACAAACAGGGTGTAGAAAAGAACCTACCATAGCAAAGGCATGGCGAGCCAACTAATCCATTCGTCTTTCTGTGGGATCTCTTAAGGAAGCGTTGTAGTATTGGACAGGCCTGACACAGGTGAGCCCGGTGGAAATGCCCATAACTTTATCATATCAGCCGGAAAAGGATACCTTGAGTCTAGGATCCTAGGGACAGCAGGCAACTTGTTAGGACTTTCCCATTCCTTTAACACCATCCTGGAGACATGCGACTGCTCCGGAAACACCTGCCTCTGTCTCACAGGCCTAAACAAGTCTCTCTTTCCCCTCTTCGCCACCTTAGGAGGGGTAATGTTTAAAGTTTCGACAACAGAAGTAAACACTCTGTTTCGTCTAAGAGTAAGGGATCTTCATTAGAAGAAAATAAAATAGAATTACTCACCGGAGCGTAACTCGCCCTCAGAGCGGTTCATCAATAATTTCTTCCTCCTCCTCAGAACCAAAAGAGGCAAATAATACAATTCTGTGATTACTCACCTGTAGAATTGGTATTATGAGTATACCGTACGTCTTGCTCCAGATATAGAACTTACTATCGGGTATCACTCCGCCAGATGGCGCTGGACTGCAGAGACATCGAAAATAGGCTCCTCCCGGCCCCTCAAATACCCAGGGACCTCCCAAAATCCCCAGCATTGAAAAGCAGTTAACGAGAAGCCGGGAGAAATAAAACAACCCAAACTATTAACAATAACAATGATAATCACCATACAGGGGATCCAAGATAATGCAAAACCAAGGGTGGGGTGGAGCAGGACGTACTGTATACTCATAATACCAATTCTACATGTGAGCAATCACAGAATTGTATTATTCTTAGTATACAGTACGTCCTGCTCCAGATATAGTACTTACTATCGGGACATCCAATAGCAGTGTCCATAAAGTAGGGTGGGATCCCCAAAGTTAACAGCAGACAGTTTAAACCACTGCTGCCTGCAGAACCTTTCGGCCAAAAGCAGCATCAGCTGAGGCCCTAACATCAACCTTGTAAAACTTAGAAAAGGTATGAACAGAAGACCAAGTAGCGGCCTTGCAAACTTGTTCAACAGAAGCCTGGTGCTGAAAGGCCCAAGAAGCACCAATAGCACGAGTGGAATGAGCAGTAAGGCGGAAGGGAGGATTCTTCCCCTTAGCAGAGAAGGCCTGAATCACAGCCTGACGGATCCATTTGCTGATAGTAGACTTGGAGGGAGCCAAACCCTTCCTAGGACCAGAAGGGACCACAAAAAGAGCATCAGTCTTTCTGAAAGGTGCAGTAGCCACCAGATAGTACTTCAGACACCTAACCACATCCAAAGAGTGCAAGACCCTCTCCTTAGCATTACTAGGATTAGGGTACAATGAAAGGAGAACAATGTCCTGATTCAAATGAAAGGCAGACACAACCTTAGGCAGAAAGTCTGGCTTGAAGCGAAACACCACCTTGTCCTGGTGTCTCTCATAGTACGGGGGCTGAATGGAAAGCGCCGCCAACTCAGACACACGCCTAACAGAGGTGATAGCCACCAGAAAGACAACCTTGAGAGTAAGAATGGCCAGGGAAGCATCCTGCACAGGTTCAAAAGGAGCACCCTGCAAGGCTGACAAAACCAAGATCAAATCCCAAACAGGCACCGTAGTCTTACATGGGGGGCGCACATGAGTCACCCCCTGGAAAAAAGTCCTAATCAGAGAATGCGGAGCAAAGGACTTCTGGAAGAAAACAGCCATGGCAGAAACCTGACCTTTTTGAGTACTAAGTTGGAGCCCCATCTCCAACCCATGCTGCAGGAACTCCAGAATCCTGGGAATAGAGAACACACGACAGGGAAGGGACTAGACTCACACCAGTCAATGTAGGCACGCCAAACCCTGTAATAAATAGAAGAAGACTTCTTCCTAGCCTTTATCAAGGTATCCACAACTGAGGAAGACAGCCCCTTCTCCATCAAGATGGAGGTTTCAGCAGCCAGGCCGTCAAAGCCAGAATTTGCAAATTGGGATGGCGTAGTGAGCGAGAAGATCTGGCACCAAGGGCAGAGCGTACTGATCTACTGCCAGCTGCACCACGTCTGCGAACCACACTCTTCTTGGCCACCTGGGGGCCACCAGAATTGCTGGCACCCCTTCCAGAGAAATCTTGCGCAGAACCCTGCCCAGCAGGGGGAACGGAGGGAAGACATACAGAAACTGAAAGTCCTGCCATGACATTGCTAGAGCATCCAAGGTCAAGGCCAGAGGATCCTGGGCCAGGGAGACAAAGGCTGGAAGCTTGTGACTGTGATGGGACGCAAACAGATCCACAAAGATTGGAACACCCTGCTGCATAATGACCATTCTCCCTGGCGAGAGGTTCCCTTGCTCAGAGAGTCTGCCAGGAGATTTTGCACTCCCGAGATGTACACACCTGATATGCAGGGAACATTGGACTCCGCCCAAGCCAGGATCAGAGACACTTCCTGGAGGGCCCCCTTGCTCCGGGTCCCTTCCTGATGATTGATGTAGGCAACTGCCGTCTGGTTGTCCGAGCGCACCTGAACAGGCCGGCACCGAAGGTGAGTAGTCAAGTGAGCCAGAACTAACCTGATCGCCCGCAGTTCCAAGACATTGATAGGTGTGTGGGCCTCACCTCCCCTGGAACCCTTCCAGAAACCCCCCCAACCTGATAGACTGGCATCTGTGGTGACCGTCTCACAGGGAGGGCTAAGAAAGGTTCTGCCCCCCAACAGGTTCCTTGAGTCCATCCACCACGAGAGGGACCTCCTGACCAGATGGGAGAGCACACAGACCTGGTCCAGGGATGCGGGATCCTTGTCCTACACTGACAATAGGTGAAGTTGCAGAGGCCTCAAGTGGAACTGAGCATAAGGGACCGCCTCGAAGCATGCCACCATCAGGCCCACCAGCTGCATTCCCTGCCTGATGGAGGGATGACGACAAGATAGCAGGAACTGAGCCTGTGCAATCAGACTGTCCACCTTCTGTTGAGGAAGGAAAATCCTTGCCTGAACTGTATCCAGATTCATTCCTAGGAATGGAGTTACCAAGGAAGGGGACAGTGAGGACTTGGGGTGGTTGATCACCCATCCAAATGACTCCAGAGTGGACACCACCAGCTGAGTATCCAATTCTGCCTGATGTAGAGACTGGGAGGTGATGAGAATGTCGTCCAGATAGGGAGGCACGCGGACACCCCGATACCTGAGCAGAGACATCACGCCAGCCAGCACCTTGGTGAACACCCTGGGAGCTGAGGTGAGACCAAAGGGCAATGCCACAAACTGGTAGTGTTGATCCTTCAGAGCGAACCTGAGGAACCTTTGATGACCTGGAAATACAGGAATATGAAGGTAAGCATCCTTGATGTCCACAGAAGTCATGAAGTCCCCTTGGCGCAGGGAACTGATGGCAGAGCGCAGAGTTTCCATGCAAAAGCGCCTGCTCCTGACAAATTTGTTGAGGATCTTTAAGTCCAGGATGGGCCTGACTGAACCATCTTTTTTGGGGACTGTGAATAGGTTGGAATAGAAACCCTTGCCTATTTCTCTTAAAGGGACCTTGCAGATGACCCCCAGCTCCAGGAGGCCTTGCACTGCCTGCAATAGCTCCTGAGGAATCCGGGATCTGATGAATCTTGGGGGCGGCCAGGCAGCAAACTATCTTGTAACCGGAGGACACTACCTCCTGAATCCACCGGTCTGAGACATGAAGCCTCCAGATGTGAACGAAGTGCTGAAGCCGTCCCCCCACCCAGATGGGTGAGGGCGTCCCATCATGCCTGAGGGGGCTTGGGAAGAGGATTTTGCTTTGGGACCCCAGGAGGAGCCAGGACGTCCACGTCCTCTGCCCCTACCCCAGAAATCTCCCCGGGCCCCAGTAAAGGAAACCCCCCTCCCTTGTCTAGCACCGTGGTAGGGGGAGGAGAAGGAACCCTGACCCCGAAAGGGCCGAGATTGCCGCCTGTGCTGGGGTAACCTGCCTCCCTTAGCAAAAAGGTCCAGGCGGTCCCCAAACAGGCGTAGTCCTTTGAAGGGAAACCCAGTGAGGGCCTTCTTGGCAGCGTTGTCAGCAGCCCACTGGCATAGCCAAACTGAGTGGTGTATAGCCACCACAAGGGCAGATGTCCTGGCACACATTCTAAATGGTGTCATCCAAGGCAGAGAGGACAAAATTTACAAAAACATCACAACTGGAGAGTGCATTGAACACCTCACAAGGCAAATCATCAGGGGCACTATCAAGCATACTTCTGATAAGGGTTCTAGTGGCCACAGCGGTAATGGCAGAGGCACAGACCGAGCACAGCGCTGTCCCCGCACATGCAAAAGCATGGGACGCCAGCTGGTCAATGAGCCGGTCCTCAACATCCCGCAGGGTAGTAGAATCAGGGGAATGCATGACAGAGGTGTTAGATAGCCCTAGGATCGGGGCATCCACCTCGGGAGGGGATGACCAACACTTTACCACATCAGCAGGAAAGGGATACTTCCTATCCCAACTTTTAGGTACCCCGGGAAGTCTACTGGGGCGCTCCCATTCCTTGAGCACAAGGTTATTGAAATGTGCTTGCTCAGGAAATTCCAAAAGTGATTTAGCTGTATGGAAAAGTTCCCCCTCTTTGCCTGGGAGCCGCAACAGGGGGAGAAATGGACAGAACCTCAAAAATCTGAGTCAGCAATCTGTCAGTGTCATCCGGGGCCCAGGGGTCAGAGCCAGAATCGTCATGACCCCTTGGCCTCTCATCAGATGACCCTGTGTCAGAGAATAGCTCCCCTTCAAACTAATAGAGGGCCGGGAGAAGCCAATGGATTCGCCCGCCTGAAAGACATAATAAAAGGAGGCCGTAAGCAGACAGTAATAAAAAGGAGATAATAAAGCCGCCCGCGAGGGCACTTACGGACCGCGGTAGGTAGAGGTCCGTCGCGCATAAGCCAACCAAGCAGACAAAGATGGCGTTGGTATACCTCGAGGGGCGGGCCGGTATCAGCAATGACGCGGAACGTGCCATAGACGGGCCCCGCCCCTCCCCGAAGAGCGAGAAGCCAGGACGTGACAAGCAGCCAATGACGGCGCACCGCCGCCTGAGGTAATGCCGCCGCCAAGCGCGGAACATAGTGACAGAAAAGGCGCGCGGTGGCAATTTTAAATACAGTCATAGAAAAGCAAGACAGCGCGGCGGCTGACACAAAGCAGAATGAAAATGTATAAGGCTAAAACACGTAAATGCATAGCATACACACCGACACCCCCCCCCCCCTCTTTCCCCCCGAAGGCTACAAGGAGAATGAGGGAGGACAGCGGCCACTTAAATAGGGCCCACCAATAGGCAGGGGCAATAGTGCGGGAGGGGCATCCCATAAGCCTGAACCGCCTACCCTTTGGTGGGGGATTGCGGTGGAGCAGCGCTCCTAAGCACCTAACAGTGGTGCTGCCTACCATCACCCGACCAGCGCAGCCAAGGCTGGGAGGCATATTACTAATGGAACGGGTGGGAATAGTCCTACAGGGCCGCAGGCTAATAGCCCCACTCACCTGCGAGAAGAGAGAGCCATTTCTCGTCCTTAGCAGTCCAGACTGCAGAGCAAATCTGGGTATTTGTGGGAGGTCCCTGGGTATTTGAGGGGCCGGGAGGAGCCTATTTTCGATGTCTCTGCAGTCCAGCGCCATCTGGCGGAGTAATACCCGATAGTAAGTACTATATCTGGAGCAGGACGTACTGTATACTAAGAATAAATCTTCTTCCTCATAAGCAGGTTCCACATGCCTCCTCTTAATGGTGGCTTTTTTAGGGACGACCCAAGATAGCTGTCTCTCCAAGTTATCCAACCTGTGTGCCATATCCGCCTGCGCTCCACTGCCTTCTCCCTCTCCAGGGGATATTTGAGGAGGCCAAGACCCCGGCGCTTCACCTTACCTTCACAGACCCCTGAACAGCATAGCTGTGGGAGGCAAATTGGGTCTGGGGGATCCGTGGGAATAAGGCTGTGCAGGAAGCCGACAGGGTGCAGTCCCCCGCTTGCTGCCAATCCTTAAGAGAGAATCTTCAACAACCTTCACAGTCACTTCAACTGCAAGAATGAAACTGGTTTTGATTAGGGGGCAGCTGCTACTTATGGGCTGGGAGGGGCCACACCTTTTTTGTCTTGCAGTCACACCCTTCGGGCAAGGAAGTAATCCCAAGTGTAAGGAGGGTCTGGAATGGATCAGAAGAAAAACTGACAGAACGAGAGAGATCAAGGAACGTTAGCCAGCTGGGAGATTTGCATGTTGGAATTGTGTCTCCTGGCATCCCCCTTACAGAGAGATTGGGATGGTGCCCTGTGTTACCACACAGCTTGCATACCCCAAACACTAGCCATGATCTAACCCAATAGGAGGCCAAAATGAGCTAGTAGCAATAAAACTAAAGTATTATGACTTTTGTGCACAGCAGTTTGTTAAAACAAACCAGGATCATCAAGTCTGAGTAAATGGCTTTGGAGTAAGACTGATCGATTCACAAAGCAAGGTTAACCTTGGGAGTGCCCCAACATTTTCTTGGGTATGGAGTTTGGAGAAAACTCCCCTGCACCTGACTGGGCCCTCTGAGGTTGCAGGGCATTCAGCCACCACAAATGGTAAGAATAATAATTCCCATGTAGCAGGGATATATTACTTTAGAAGTCACATGTATGTAGTTCTTTATGGTTTATTAGATTGGGAGATGGGGCTCCCTCTCACTAATCAGCATTAGCCTTTTTTCAACAAAGCTATCAGGAATCAAGGGGAACGCTGTAGCGATCTGCCCCATCTGGCTAATATAAACCTAAGCAAAGACACCTCCTCTGCAGCTGCAAGCATAAGACCCCATATTTTATACCCTGACTGATTGTATGATTCTTATTTTTGTTCAGTTTTTATCAACTAATGATGCTACGGCCTGAATAGCACCACAAAAAAAAAGAAAAGGCGTTGCGACCACAATGTGCAGATAAGGTATTTTTGCTTAAACTATTTAGACAACAGTGAGGGAAAAACTTGTCAACCTTCATCTCCTATTAAAACCCCCTTATTTAACACAACACATACATCACTTTTTATGTAATATTGTGTGATCTTTTCAAGTACAAAACTGTAATATATAAACAACCATCCAATCTACCTAAAAGATAAGTTGGAAGGTCCCTAAGGCATGCAATGTTCAAGGACGAATACGAAATGTGTCATTTTAGTGATGTTGCAGTTATTTTGCTAGAAAAATTAGATATCTAGGCAAATGTAGAGGTTAATTAAAATATAAAATAAATTCCCATAATTCAGGTCGCCTAAACCAAAAGCTCACAGAGGAAAAAGAGGTAGAAACGTAGAAACCCCAGAGGAAAAAGATCTTCATCAGTCCCTGCCCTGATAAGCAAGGCATTTGCAGACAGAAATCCTTATGGCATAAGTGAGCAATTGAGCAGGTCACATTTTCTTTGGAATATGTTGACTGTAAGGAATCTGTACCAGAAGATTTAAAAAAAAATACAAACAACCCCCAAAACGGTATGTCAGGCTAAAACGTTTTTATTGAACATTCTACATCGGAAATGAAGATGTGTTTACTCTGTAATGCCTCTATTCTCAGTGGTGCTGCTGTTACCATAGTAACTAGCTATAACCGCATTAAGATTTCAGAAAGCCTGGTATGCCAATTTCTGTTAGGAAGTATGAATAACTAGTATTGGACTGGGGTGCCTTTGATCACACGGATCAAATGAATTTTGGGGGCACATACCACAGTTAATCGCAAATATCACCTTTTTGGGGCTCATGCACACAGACAGCTAGCAAGAGAAAGGAGCCAATAGTTTAGGGGCCAACCAGGGGGTTCCCTGTGGGCCAGTATGAGCATGCATTTATCTGTCATCTATAATAACAATCTATGGCCAGAGTAACTACTAACAAAAATAGCAATAACTTTCCTGGGTAGGTGATGGTTGGCTAGATAAAAGGACAACTGTACAACCCATCAATATTCTTTGATGTGTTAATGGAGAAAGTTGCAGTTATGCACCAACGAGAATTCTGCTATGATGCCCAACTCTGGGGTGCAGCTGCTCCTCATAATGGTTACTCTGTTGCACCTAAATAAGCCCAGATAAAACAGGACCACTATCACACTGGGATGGAGAGGTGGATGGGAGCAGCTAAAAATTACATTCCCCATGTTGGCCTGCGCTCCTGCAACAGCTAGTCTCTCAGCGATAGACACACACACACACACATTTCTTACCAGCCATTGCGGCATAGCGAACATCGACTGGTAAGAAAAGTGAAATTTGTGAACTCACCAGTAAATTTCTTTTCTCATCCTCTTCCATTCCAGGGCACCACTAGTAGCAACACTTGGGTTATCTCAGCTGTAGTTGGGGACTGCAAGAAAGAAAAAAAACTAGCTGCTCCTGGCCTATATAAAAGCAGGCTGTGACAATTTCCTCAATTAATTAAAAAGCAGTTTATCCACAGCCCCGGGAGGGGAGAACACTAACCTGCATGTAATGCATGCAACTAGAAACCAGGACCAGATTAAGATGCCAGGACGGGACTATCGACTGCCGGAGGCAAAACATGCACAGCACCCTGCATGAAAGTGGGGACTAACCTATGCCCCAAAATCGTCAGTTGGGCTGTAGGCCTGTGTCCAAGCCTTGCTGGAGGAACTCCAAAATTTTGGGTACCGAGAACCTCCTAGAGGAGTGTCCTTTATATTTGTACCAAGACACGAAGGCCCTCCATGTCCTGTAGTAAATTCTAGAGGACAACAGACATAATCCTCTCTTCCAATATGCTGGTTTCAACAGCCAAGCAGCTAAAGCCAAAGCTAGAGAATTGGGGTGCAGCAGAGCACCCAGTTGCAAAGGATCTGTGCAGTTGGGGAGTCACCACGGGGGATCCACTGCCAGGCTGAAAAGATCCACGAACCACACCCTTATGGACCAGTGTGGGGCAACCAGGATGATAAGAATCTGCTCACAATTGACCTCCTTCAATGCCACCCAGAAGTGGCAGGAATGCATAATGAAAGCTGTACGCTGACCAGGGAATGGCCAGCATGTCGACCGCCATGACCAGGGAGTCTAGCACCCTGGACACGAACCTCTGGACCTTCCAATTTAGCAGAGATATGGAGAGGTCCACCTCCGGCACTCCCCACTGGTCACAGAGTGCTTGAAACACATCCTGGTGAAGGGAACATTCCCTCTGGTCCACCATCTCCCTGCACAAATAATCTCCCTCAGTACCAAACATTGATTGGAAGACTGCTCTCCCCGCTGGTCGCAGAGACCCTGAACCGCCTGGTTGAGCAGACCACCACCCCAACCCGTCAGACTGGCATCTGGTCAGGATGGCCCACCGAACTGGCAGGAAAGATTGACCCCACTGCCAGTGACTGCTGGTACAGCCACTAATTCAGAGATCATGGGCATTGTCCATCAATATGAAACGATGGTCCAACATCTGCACAGTCCTGCGACATTTCGATAGGAGCAGCAATTGTAGAGGCCAGGAGTGGAACTCTGCACCGGAAGGACTCGTGCCCGTAGAGTATCCAATGTCATACCTAAATAGGTCGCCACCATGGAGGAAGCAACCTGGTAACTGGGGTAGTTGATCACCCACCCGAAAAGTTCCAGCATGGACAGGACCGTCCGAACAACCTGCAGTACCTCTGCCAGAGATGGGGCTTAGATGAGCGCAGGTGGAAACTGGACGATCTGCTGAGGCGTGGAACCTGCGTAAGGAGGCGCATGACAGTAGTGCACCAAGCACACAGGGGTTCCCTCGTCCGAGGTCAGGCGCGCTTGGCACATGGGACACGTGGCACCACTCTCCGTTAAAATACAAAACCCTGGTGCCTCTGATGTCGACATAAAAACACGTAAAAACACAATTCTGTGACACTCTCCATTAGAATTGGTTTCTCTTCCACATCCATTCTAGGCTGTCAGCTTCAGTCACGATAGGGTTTATTCCTGCCTGAAGGGCGTGGACTGCAAGAAAGAAAGGTCTTGCTCCTCCCGGCCCCATATAGACCAGCCTGCCTTAAATCAAGCCAGTAATTAAAAAGCAGTAAGAGAATCTACCAGGAGGCTAAGGCCCATTATATATAGGAGACAACATATTACCACACCGATCTTCGCTGATTTTCTCTCTCAAATGTTCTTTTTTTTTTTTTTTTTTTTTTTTTTTTTTTAATGCTGAATACTATTTACATATATACAATACACCCAGACCAGGCATCTAAAAAGAGTAGAACCGTAACCCAATAGCAGGGTGGGTCTAACAGCCTGGAATGGATGTGGAAGAGAAACCAATTCTACAAGTGAGTGTCACAGAATTGTGTTCTCTCCCAATCCATTCCAGACCGTCAGCTTCAGTCACGATAGGGACCTCCAAAAGCAGTGGTTACATATGGGCGGGATCCCGAACAAAAGTTAGCAGCAGGTAGTTCAACTCACTACCGTCTGTAAGACTTTCCTACCAAAAAACGGCATCTGCCGAAGCTCTGGCATCTACCTTGTAAAATTTGGTAAATGTATGAACTGAAGACCAAGTGGCGGCCTTACATACCTGTTTCGCCAAAGCCTGATGCTGAACAACCTCAAGAAGCACCAATGGCCCGGGTGGAAAGAGCGGTGACCCGAAAAGGGGGTTCCTTCCCTTAGGCAGAGTAGGCCCTTATTACCGCCTGTCTGATCCAACGTCTGATAGTAGATTTAGCCGGCAGAAGCCCCTTACGAGGTCCTTCTGCTATGACAAACAAAATAAATCTGACTCCCGGAAGGACTTAAAACGCCCTGTGTAACTCAAAGTAAGGGGCCTTGACCGACAAGGCAGCTAATTCAGAAACTCGACGCCAAGCCATCAAAACCAGCATTCCTAAATGTGGGTACCGAAGAGACCCTTGAGTGAGAAGATCTGGATCGTCGGAAAGATGCCAATGATCTGCCGACATCCTTAATATGTACGAGAACCAGCTTCTCCTTGGCCAGTGAGGAGCCACCAGAATAGTTGGTACCCCCTTTTTTTAGGACTCGACCCAGGAGCAGGAACGGAGGGCATGCATACAGGAGATTGAACTCTGACCACGGGGTCGTCAGTGCATCTGTTGCCATTGCCAGATGGTCCCGGGATAGGGACACAAACCTCGGAAGCTTGTGATCATGTCTGGATGCAAAGAGGTCCACATCCGAACGCCCCCAACGAAGTCAAAGAGCCTGAAAAAACTTCTCACTGAGGGACCACTCCCCCCTCCGACACAGCGATGCCCTGCTCAGGGAGTCGGCCTCCAAGTTTCCTATCCCTGGGATGTAAACTGCTGAGATGCAGGGGACATAAACCTCTGCCCATAGCATTATTCAGCTCACTTCCCTTAGAGTTCTCCTGCTCCTTGTACCCCCCTGGTGGTTGATGTAAGCCACCGCTGTCTGATTGACTGGACCCGAACAGCATGTCCCTTCAGACTGGGAGTCCAAGGCTGGAGCACCAAAAATATTGCCATCAATTTCAAAAGATTTATAGGAAGCAAAAGCTCTCGCCTGGACCCCATTGTCCAGTTTGTGCCCTCCAGACTCCTCCCCAGCCTGTCAAACTGCCATCTGTGGTGATGATCTCCAGAGAGGGCGCACAAAAAAGACTTGCCCACCTCTAAGTGTAGGAGGTCCAGCCACCAAAGTAGGGATTGCCTGGCCAAGGGAGTTAGGACAAAAGTCTGATCCAGTGACTCTAAGGCCCGATCACAGACCGACAAAAAGCTCCATCAGTAGAGGCCTCATGTGAAACTGAGCAAAGGGTACTGCCTCGAAGCAGGACACCCTCAAACCTACCAGCCGCATCCCTTGACGAATCGTTGGCTGCTGGCTGGCCATAGGAGCCTCTATCCGAGTCTGTGGCAGCAAAAATTTTTTGCTCTGGGAGAAAAATTCTGGCCTGGACCGTGTCCTTCCCCAAAAATACCATTTTGTGAGTACTCACCTGTAAAATGGATATTGTCAGTGTGTCACACACCCCGCTTCCCCTTTAATTCTTACGATCGGGTTACTCCACCAGCAGGTGGCGACGTTGCAGAGAGAAGTCTTGAAAACGAGCCCCTTCCGGCCTACATATACCTGGGACCTCCCACTTAACACCCAGTGAATTCAAACAGCAGTAAGACAAGGTACCAGGAAATCCAACGGTAACCTCAAAATAAAACAAAGGAAAGCTTCACCATATAGAGGATCCAGGATACCAAAAAGGGCGGGTGAAGCGGGGTGTGTGACACACTGACAATATCCATTTTACAGGTGAGTACTCACAAAATGTTATTATTCTCAGTGTGTCACACACCCCGCTTCCCCTTTAATTCTTACGATCGGGACATCCAAAAGCAGTGTCCACAAGGGATGGGTATCTGAAGGCAAAATGAAGCATAACTTAAACGACTGCAGTCTGCAGAACCTTGCGGCCAAACACAGCATCCGCTGAGGCCCGCACATCAACCTTGTAAAACTTAGAAAAAGTATGAACAGAAGACCAAGTAGCAGCCTTACAAACTTGTTCAACAGAAGCTTGGTGCTGAAAAGCCCAAGATGCTCCAACAGCACGAGTAGAATGAGCAGTGATACGAAAAGGGGGAACCTTCCCCTTGGCCGAATAGGCCCCAACAACCGCCTGACGAATCCATTTACTAATGGAAGACTTGGCCGGAGCAAAACCCTTCCTAGGCCCACAGGGCACAACAAAAAGGGCATCAGTTTTAAGAAAAGGAGAAGTAGTAATCAAATAGTACTTAACACAGCGTACTACATCCAAACAATGCAAAATCCTCTCCTTGTCATTCTTAGGCTTAGGACACAAGGAGGGAAGAACAATATCCTGATTCAAATGAAAAGCAGAAACAACCTTAGGTTGAAACGAGGTTTGAAACGAAAAACCACCTTGTCCTGATGCCTCTCAAAGTAGGGCGCCTGAATCGACAAGGCCGCTAACTCCGAGACACGCCGAACCAAAGTGATAGCCACCAAGAAGGCAAACTTCTGAGTCAAGGTAGACAAAGCAATATCCTGCAAGGGCTCAAAGGGAGGAGCCTGAAGAGCAGAAAGAACCAAGTTCAAGTCCCAAACAGGGAGCAATGGCTTCCTGGGAGGCCGCACATGCGTAACCCCCTGGAAAAAAGTTTTAACTAAAGGATGAAGCGCAAAAGGCTTCTGAAAAAAGATAGACAAGGCAGAAACCTGCCCTTTCAAAGTACTCAGCTGGAGACCAGAGTCCAGCCCTGATTGCAAAAACTCCAGAATCCTGGAAACCGAAAAGACCCTACAAGGCAAAGATCTAACCTCACACCAAGCGATATAGGCTCTCCAAGTCCTATAGTAGATGGTAGAAGAAGACCTCTTCCGGGCACAGATCAGAGTCTTAACAACCGAGTCAGAAAGATGATCCTCCTTCAAGATGAAGGTCTCAGCAGCCAAGCCGTCAAACCTAGCGTTGGTAAATTGGGGTAACACAGCCGACCCTGAGTGAGCAGATCGGTCCGAAGAGGCAGAACGATCTGATCCACCGCCAGCCGAACGATGCCTGCGAACCATACTCGCCTTGGCCACGAGAATGGCGGACACCCTTTCCAGAGCCAGCTTCCGTACCACCTTGCCTAGCATGGGTATCGGAGGAAAAAGGTACAGAAACCCCAGATCCCCCCAGCTCAGAGACATGGCGTCCACCGCGAGAGCCAGAGGATCCTGGGAGAGAGCGACATGAAGGTCGGAAGCCTGCAATTGTGACGAGAGGCAAACAGGTCCACCTCCGGTGTCCCCCACCGGAGACACAGCGACCGAAAAACTTGAGGATGGAGAGCCCATTCTCCCAGACGGGAAGAGCACCTGCTCAACAGATCCGCTTCCCTGTTTTCCACACCTGGAATGTAAACTGCCGAGAGACAAGGAACATGGGCCTCCGCCCAGGTCAGGATCAGGGACACCTCTCTGAGGGCACCCAGACTGCGAGTCCCTCCCTGATGATTGATGTAAGCAACCGCTGTTCGATTGTCCGAACGAACCTGAACCGGAAGGCCCAGAACATGCTGTGTCAAAAGAACAAGAACAAGACGGATGGCTCTCAGTTCCAGAACATTGATGGGCAAGTGGGCCTCTCGAGGTCCCCACTGCCCCCGAAACTAAAGATCCTTCCAGAATCCCCCCCATCCCGAAAGACTGGCATCCGTGGTGACAATTTCCCAGAGAGGAGTCAGGAAAGACCTGCCCCTCAAGAGATTGGTCGAGACCAGCCACCATTGAAGGGACTGCCGGACCCGGGAGGACAACTGGAAGGGCCGATCCAACGACCGTGGTCGCCGGTCCCAAGACGCCAACAGATGAAGCTGAAGCGTCCTTGTGTGAAATTGAGCAAAAGGAACTGCCTCGAACGAGGCAACCATCAACCATACCAGTCTCATCCCCAGACGGATGGACAGTCGAGGATTGGAAAGAAGGAACCGAGCCAATTCCTGAATCAGACAAATCTTGGATTGAGGCAGAAACACCCTGTGTTGACAAGAATCCAACCGCATTCCCAGAAAGGACACCACCCTGGCCAGGGAGGACTTGGGAAAGTTGATCACCCAACCGAAGCTTTCCAGCGTGGAGACCACCGTCCTGGTGTCCGTCTCCGATTGATTGAGAGAAAGAGCCTAGATCAGAAGGTCGTCCAGATAAGGCACAATGCGAATGCCTTGAGATCTGAGAATGGCCATCACCCCTGCCAACACCTTGGTGAACACTCTTGGATCCTTCATCACGAACCGAAGAAAACGTTGATGAGCCTGGCAGATGGGAACATGAAGGTAAGCATCCTTGATGTCTATGGACGTCATGAAGTCCCCCTGCCGAAGAGAACCGATGGCCGATCGCTTCCATGCGAAACTTCCGAGTACGGATAAACCTGTTGAGAAACTTCAGATCCAGAACGGGGTGAACCGACCCGTCTTTCTTGGGGACTGTGAAAAGATTGGAGTAAAACCCGAGGCCCACCTCCAAGTGCGGTACCGGCCGGATGACCGCCATTTCCAGAAGATTCTTCACCGACATCAGGAGCCCCTGCGTGGCCAAAGGATCGGTGGGCACCCGATCCTTATATCTACCGTGGTCATGAAATCCCCCGGCTGAAGAGATCTCACTGCTGACCCCTAGGGTTCCATGCAAAATTGACTTAGCCAGACAAATTTGTTGAGGTCTTTTAGACTTAAAATCGGCCGCACCGACCCATCTTTTTTGGGATGGTGAACAGATTGGAGTAGAACATGACTCCAATATGTAGTAGATGCATGACCATGGTTCTTACGGCTTCTGCCCTTACCGGATTTGGGTTGCCCTTGACCAAAGAAACCTTGCGGGAGGTCTGGCTGCAAATTCGATTTTGTAACCTGAAGACACCACCTCCTGTATCCAAAGATCTGACCCGTAGTCCTTCCAGACCAGAGCAAATTGCAGGAGCCATCCTCCCACCCACCCCTTGATTCCTGGGCAGACCTGGCTGGAAGCTTACATTTATCTCCCCAAGAGATACCTGGCTTCCTCTGGGACTTACGTCTGCTCCAGAAGTCCCTGCGGGAGCCCAAAAGAAGGAACCTCTACCTCCTCGAAAGGATCGGGATACCCCAGTGGACGACTTCTTTTGAGGAGGCTTGATCCCCTCCTTAATCATATCAAGGTGCTCTCCAAACAACCGACCCCCCAAAAAGGGGAGGTTTGTAAGGGATTTCTTAGCCACTGCGTCAGCCGACTAAAGCTTTAATCATAGTGACCGACGCAAGGCAATAAGCAAAGCAGAGGTTCTAGCACCAAGTCTGACTAAATCATCCATAGCAGTACTGACATAGATATTCATTTCTAAAAACGAGTCTTGAAAGCTCGGATACCCGAGTCCTGAGAACCCCCCCTTAGACCTAGCCTTGGCCATAAATTGTTTCAACAACCTCCTAATCGCCAACGACACAAAAGAGGTGGCACAGGCAGGAAGCAAAGGAGAACCTGCCATTGCAAAAACCTGGTGCCCCAACTGATCCATACGTTTCTCAGTAGGATCTCTTAAAAAAGCGGAGGCAGAAGGCATAACAGAAGTATTGGCCAGGCCTGACATGGGTGGGTCCACCTCAGGAGGTAGGGACCACAACTAAATCATATCAGCTGGAAAAGAATATCTGGAATCTAATATCCTGGGAATAGGAGGACGTTTATTTGGTTTCTTTTATTCCTTCACAACCATATTGGAAAAATGAGACTGTCCGGGAAAAACTTGTCTTGATCTTCCCTCTTGGTGGTTTTGGAGGGGAAATGTGAAGCACCTCAAAAACAAACACAATTAGGACCTCCATCACATCACTGACCAAAGGATCCTCATCTGAGGAATAAAAAAAAATACAATTCTGTGAAACTCACCTGTAGAATTGATTTTGAATATATCCAATCCAGGTCGTCCCAGAGGTGATGTCAGTTGGGTAGTCTGCCACCAGGTGGCGCAGTTACTGCAAGATCCAGAGCTGTAACTCCTCCTGGCCCCCTATAAAATGAGCTGTCTCAATAGAATTCCCAGTGTTCAAAAAGCAGTAATAAAGAGACAGGCCGGGAGGCCAAGAAACCATGTTAACTCACATAGCTTCAGCATGTACCCTCTCCAACAAAAAACCAGGACAACGGTCCAATATAAAGAAGTAATCACCATAACAGGCAAACAAGAGATAATGAACCAAGGGCGGGGTGGGACGACCTGGACTGGATATATTCAAAAACAATTCTACAGGCGAGTTTAACAGAATTGTATTTTTCACTATATCCAGTCCAGGTCATCCCAGAAGTGATGACAGTTGGGACATCTAAAAGCAGTGTCCACTAGGGCGGGATTCCCAGTGCGGAACAGCATGTAGTTCATTTCACTACCGCCTGAAGCACCTTTCGGCCAAAAGCAGCGTCAGCTGAGGCCCCTAACCTTGTAAAACTTTGTAAAGGTATGAACAGAAGACCAAGTAGCGGCCTTACAAACTTGTACAACAGAGGCCTGGTGTTGAAAAGCCCAGGAAGCACCAACTAGTAGAATGAGCTGTAACACGAAAAGGGGGTTCCTTCCCCTTGGCAGAAAATGCTTGCACCACCGCCTGTCAAATCCACTTACTGAGAGTGGACTTGGCTGGAGGCAAACCCTTTCTGGAACCTTCAGTGAGAACAAAGAGTGAATCCGACCTCCTGAAGGATTCAGTCGCAACCAGGTAGTACTTAATGGCTCTGACCACATCCAAGGCATGGAGGTCCTTTCCTTAGAATTAGACGGTTCTGGACACAGGGAAGGCAAAACAACTTCCTCATTAAGATGAAAGGGATAAACAACCTTAGGCAAAAATTCAGGTTTAAAGCGAAAAATACCATTTTGTGATTACTCACCTGTAAAATGGTTATTACAAGTAAGTCACACACCCCGCTTCCGAATATTCATGACACTTGGGTAACTGTCCTGTAGAAGGCGATCTTGCAGAGATAACATGAAAAAAAGGAACCCCTCCCGGTCCATAAATACCTGGGACCTCCCACCATTTCCCAGTATAAGACAGCAGTAAAGGGACCAGGAAGAGCCAAATGTAAAAAGCAAAGAAAAAGGTTCACCATAGAAAGGATCCCAGAAAACCAAAAAAGGGCGGGATGAAGCGGGGTGTGTGACATGTAATAACCATTTTACAGGTGAGTAATCACAAAATGGTATTATTCCCAGTATGTCACACACCCCGCTTCCGAATATTCATGACACTTGGGACATCCAATAGCAGTGCCCATAATGGGTGGGGATCGCAAAAATGCAAAAAAACTACTGCAACTTGCACAACTTTGCGGCCAAAAACAGCATCCGATGAGGCCCGCCCATTAACTTTATAAAACTTGGAAAAAGTATGAACAGAAGACCAAGTAGCAGCCTTACAAACTTGTTCAACAGAAGCCTGATGCTGAAAAGCCCAAGATGCTCCAACAGCACGAGAAGAATGAGCAGTAACACGAAAAGGGGGAACCGTCCCCTTGGCAGAATAGGCCCCAACAATGGCCTGTCGAATCCATTTACTAATGGAAGACTTAGCGGGCGCCAGACCTTTGCTGGGCCCGGAGGGCACCACGAAAAAAGCGTCCGTCTTACGAAAAGGAGAAGTAGCCACCAAATAATATTTCACACATCGAACCACATCCAAAGAATGTAAGGTCCTCTCCTTGTCATTACTAGGCTTAGGACACAAGGAAGGGAGAACTACATCCTGATTGAGGTGGAAGGCCGAAACCACCTTAGGAAGGAAATCTGGCTTAAAGCGGAAAACTACCTTGTCCAGGTGCCTCTCAATGTAAGGAGCCTGTATAGACAAGGCCGCCAACTCAGAGACACACAGAGGTAATAGCCACCAAAAAGGCAACTTTCTGAGTGAGCAGAGAAAGAGCAATAACATGCACCGGCTCAAAAGGAGGTCCCTGGAGAGCCGACAGAACCAAATTTAAATCCCAAACTGGCAGCAAGGGCTTTCTAGGAAGCTGCACATGAGTAACCCCCTGGAAAAATACCATTTTGTGAAATACTCACCTGTAAAATGGGTATTATAAGTATGTCACACACCCCGCTTCAGAATATCCATAACATGTGGGTAATACCGACCTGAAGGGGCGTTCCTGCAGAGATGATAGCAAAAAAGAAAGCCCCTCCCTGATCCATAAATACCTGGGACCTCCCACTCATCACCCAGTATATAGAAGCAGTAAGGTAAGGGACCAGGAAGAGGCAAATATAAGTCATAACCACGCAAAGTTCACAAAATAAAGGATCCAGAATACAAGAAGGGCGGGTGAAGCGGGGTGTGTGACATACTTATAATACCCATTTTACAGGTGAGTATTTCACAAAATGGTATTATTCTAAGTATGTCACACACCCCGCTTCAGAATATCCATAACATGTGGGACATCCAATAGCAGTGTCCATAACAAGGGCGGGGATCCAAAACAAGGCAACAATGCACAACTTAAACCACAACAGCTTGCAGAACTTTGCGGCCAAAAACAGCATCCGCTGAGGCCCAAATATCAACCTTGTAAAACTTGGAAAAAGTGTGAACAGAGGACCAAGTAGCGGCCTTACAAACTTGCTCAACAGAGGCCTGTTGCTGGAAAGCCCAGGACGCTCCAACCGCACGAGTAGAATGAGCAGTAACACGAAAAGGGGGACTCCTCCCCTTGGCAGAATAGGCCCCAATGATGGCCTGACGAATCCAATTACTAATGGAAGATTTGGCAGGAGCCAAACCTTTCCTAGACCCAAAGGGTACCACAAAAAAAGCATCAGTCTTACGAAAGGAAGACGTAACCACCAGATAATATTTCACAACACGGACTACATCCAAGGAATGCAGCGCCCTTTCCTTGTCGTTGCTGGGATGAGGACATAGAGAAGGCAGAACAATGTCCTGATTCAGATGAAAGGCAGAGACCACCTTAGGAAGAAAATCCGGCTTGAAACGAAAGACAACCTTGTCCTGATGCCTTTCGAAGTACGGAGCTTTAATGGATAAAGCTGCCAACTCAGAAACACGCCTAACCGAAGTGATGGCCACCAAAAAGGCCACCTTTTGGGTAAGTGAAGACAAAGCAATCTCATTCAAGGGCTCAAACGGGGGACCCTGAAGAGCAGAAAGAACCAGGTTCAAATCCCAAACTGGAACAAAGGGCTTCCCAGGAGGCCGTACATGCGTAACTCCTTGGAAAAAGGTCTTGACTAAGGGATGAAGAGCAAATGACCTTTGAAAAAACACCGCCAGGGCAGAAACCTGCCCCTTCAAGGTACTAAGTTGAAGCCCCAAATCCAGACCATGTTGAAGAAACTCCAGGATTCTGGAAATGGAAAACTCCCGACAAGAAAAAGACCTACTTTCACACCAGTCAATATAGGACCTCCAAGTCCTATAGTAAATAGTAGAGGAAGAGCGCTTCCTGGCGCTAATGAGAGTCTGAACCACCGCGTCAGAAAGACCTTCCTCCTTTAAGATGGCGGTTTCAGCAGCCACGCCGTCAAAGCCAGCGAAGGTAAATTGGGATAGCGCAGCCGACCCTGGGTGAGCAGGTCCGGCAGAAGAGGCAGAACGAACTGATCCTCTGCCAGTCTTACCAGGTCTGCGAACCAAACCTGCCTTGGCCACCTTGGAGCCACTAGAATCGCCGACACGCCCTCCAGAGTGAGCTTGCACACCACTCTGGCTACCATTGGAAACGGAGGGAACAGGTAAAGGAACCCCAGATCCCTCCAATTCAGAGACATGGCATCCACTGCCAGAGCCAGAGGATCCTGCGAGAGAGACACAAAGACTGGAAGCTTGTGATTGTGACGAGAGGCAAAGAGGTCCACCGCTGGGAACCCCCACCTGAGACATATCGAACGAAACACCGTGGGACTGAGAGACCACTCCCCCTGACGAGAGGAGGCTCTGCTCAGCAAGTCCGCCTCCATGTTCTCCACTCCCGGAATGTAGACTGCTGAGATACACGGGACGTGACTCTCCGCCCAGTCCAGAATCAAAGACACTTCCCTGAGGGCACTCCTGCTGCGAGTCCCCCCTTGGTGATTGATGTAAGCAACCGCCGTCCTGTTGTCCGACCGGACCTGAACTGGCAGGCCTCTCAACTGAAGAGTCAAGCGAAACAGAACCAACCTGATGGCCCTCAACTCCAGAACATTGATGGGCTCGTGAGCCTCCTGCGTACTCCACAGACCCTGAAACTGGAGGTCCTTCCAAACACCCCCCCAACCTGACAGACTGGCATCCATGGTGACTGTTTCCCAGCACGGGGCCAGAAAGGATCTGCCCTGCGACAGATTGGCCGACCCCAGCCACCATTGCAGGGATCGACGAACTCGGGGAGTCATCAGGAAGGACTGATCCAACGATAGAGGAAACTTGTCCCAAACCTTCAACAGATGAAGCTGAAGCGTCCTTGTATGAAACTGCGCAAAGGGAACAGCCTCGAATAAGGCCACCATTAACCCCACCAGCCTCATCCCTAGCCGGATGGACGGACGAGGGGCCGACAAGAGAAGCCGAGCTAATTCCTGAATCAAAAGAATCTTGGCCTGAGGCAGAAACACCCTGGCCTGCGAAGTGTCCAGAGACATTCCCAGAAAGGTCACTACTCTGGACGGAGAGAGAGAAGACTTGGGGTGGTTGACCACCCAACCAAACCTCTCCAGGGTGGACACCACCATTCTGGTGTCCAACTCCGCTTGGTTGAAGGAGGAGGCCATGATCAGAAGATCGTCCAAATAGGGCACAAAGCGGATGCCCTGAACCCTTAGCAGAGCCATCACCCCCGCTAGCACCTTGGTGAACACCCGAGGGGCCGAGGTGAGGCCGAAAGGGAGTGCTACAAACTGAAAATGTCGATCCTCCACCACGAACCTGAGAAACCTCTGGTGTGCTGTAAAAATTGGAACGTGTAGATAAGCATCCTTGATATCTATGGACGTCAGAAAGTCTCCCTGACGAAGAGAGTGAATGGCCGAACGTAGTGTTTCCATGCGGAATTTCCGTGGCCGGATGAACCTGTTGAGAAACTTCAGATCCAAGATGGGTCGGACCGATCCGTCCTTCTTGGGTACCGTGAACAGATTGGAATAAAAACCCCTGCCCTGATCCGAAGGAGGCAGGAAGGTTCTGCACTGCCGACAGAAGCCCCTGCGCCGCCAGAGGTTCTGAAGGCATCCGAGACCTGAAAAATCTGGAAGGGGGGCGGAGCTCGAACTCCAGCTTGTAACCGGAATACACCACTTCCCGGATCCATCTGTCCGAGACCTCTTGATCCCAAACCTGGGAAAAGAGTCGCAGCCGTCCCCCCACCCGCCAGGGTGAGGGCGCCCCCTCATTGCTGAGCCGGCTTGGCAGCCGGCTTGGGCTTAGAGCCCCAACTGAATCCTGGACGGGCACGACCTCTGCCCCTGCTCCCAGAATCTCCTCTGGAAGAAGGGAATGCAAATCCCCTGCCAGATCTGGCCCCACGAAAGGAGGTGGTAAAGGAAGGGGCCCCCCGCAAGGGGCGGCGTTGTTCCTTGCGTTGAGGTAACCTACCAGCAGCGCCGACGTTCTACCACACATCATCAAAGTGTCAGCCAAGGCTGTCAACACAAAAGATAAAAACAGCTCACACCGTTTGAGGCTAAGGAACTCAGCACTACCGGGACGCAGCCCGGAAAAGGTCAACAGGTCCCTAACCATGGACCTGGCAGCCAACACCATTAGCGCCGATGCGCAAACAGGCCGCATGGCTGACCCAACCCTAGCAAAACCATGACAAGCCATCTGGTCAATCCGTTTATCCTCTCCATCCTTGAGAATAGAACAATCAGGTCTATTTAAAACCGAGGAATTGGACAACCCCAAAACCGGCGCATCCACCTCGGGGGGAGATGCCCAGCGCTTAACCGCCTCCGAAGGGAAGGGATATTTCTTATCCCATCCCTGAGGGATGCCAGGGAGCCGAGCCGGCCTGTCCCATTCTTTGGCAATAATTTTGTCAAAATGCCTTTGTGTAGGGAATTCCAAGCGCGGCTTGGATTCCTCAAACAATTCACCCTTCTGCTGTGACACCTCCTCAGGAGGGGAAATATTCAACACCTCCAACATCAGAGCCAGAGCGTGGGGAGTATCAGAGGATCTCCCCAAATCCCCCAGCTCGGCATCAGCGCCAAAGGACTGCTCATCGTCCGAAAAATCAGAATCCTCATAAACTTCCCCTTCTTCTAGCTGGGAATAGTCAGACCAATCCAGATTATTAACATCCTCCAGGTCCTCCGCCAGCGGAGCCGGCGACAAATGCTTTCTCTTAGTCGGAGCCTTACGGGCAACCGAGCCAGAGATAATCTTTTCAAGGTTAGCCAATCTGGCGCACATCTCAGATTGCAGCTCCCTGCCCATGACGACGTCGCACGGGGCGTGTGTCAAAGCGGGAGGAGGAGATGAAGCGACCGGCGGTGCTGACCCAGACGCCTGTGGTTCGGACTGCCGCGTGATGATCTGCTGTGCACATGGTATACACAGACGTACATCGTCCCCAGAAATGGATACCCCACATAACATACACTTTCGGGGATGCCCCGCAGGGGCCCCGAGCCCAGTATCCGGGGATGCCTCCATAAGGTGAACTTTTGTTTAGGAATAGTCGCTAAGACCCAGGGAATTACGCCATTAGACAACCCGGGATGCCCCTTTAATGTCCCGAGTGGGAGGATTTATGGCAAACAATTAACCCAGTGATAAGGATCAGGAGGGACCCCCTAAATGCTACTGGCGAACCTCCTGAACCACCATCTAAAAAACAGAACAGAGGGACTGTTTTAGATAAGGCTAATGAAGAAACATCAAGCATACAGGAAAAGGAAGAAAGGCCAGAGGCCACTTACAGAACCATCGACTTAAAATGGCGACCGTGAGGGAAGA